>CM062289.1:284636929-285386080 GCA_031216915.1 Pictodentalium vernedei | reverse complement strand
CAAGAAAAACACGGCTCATCACGTGTTGGCCTACAGCTGTAAACAAAATGTGAAATTGGGAACTTCGCGAATATTAGTTGTTTTTCTCAAGTCTGGTTTATTTATTTCCTCGATCAAATCGATCGCGCAAACACAACAGTTTAGTTTCGAAAGTGACGAGGACTTTGTACTTAACCAAATGGAACTGACTGTTCTATTCCCAATTTACAATTTCAAACCACAGCAGTAGTCGCCGTCTGCCTCCCCCAAATTCCAATTTTAATTTAAAATAAATTATCTACTACCAGTAACAAACGCAGTTGTCTTGCCAGTTGACGTCACAAGACAGTATTTATTAATCAGCAGCGAAACGGACATGTGAAAGCAATTAAACTAATCGTTAATGCTCGTGGCCACGGTGGGTCACAGTGTTTTGAAAACTGTCTTCCACTGATCAAACACTGCGGTCCATTGGAACTCACGGAGGAGAACACACTGCGGCGGCGTTTTTGTTTCAATCCACGTTGAACGTACTGCAATGTTAGTTGTAAGAAACCAAATGAAGTTAAAAATTAAAAAATGACAACTCATTTATGTAAATATCAATGTGCAAAAAACAAACTTATTTATGTTAATATCTATGTGCAGTGTAGTATGTTTCTATAGTTTATTGCTCGTTAAAAGTTAGAACACTTGAATGAAATAAAATATATCAAAGCCAATGTTCCTGTTATTGTTGCTCTGTTGTCAATGAAGATAAGTAATTAATTGAACACGCCCACTCATAAATAGTTCCTCTATAAATAGACAGCACTAATCTAAATTTAGCATCAATAACTGGGGTATTTATTGACCAGTCTAATATGGGTACTGTACACGTAATGTGGATGTGTTTTGAAAACTCGGAGAATTGATTTATTAATTATCCATGTATTTGTTTGTTTTCAAAAGTCATCGATCAAAACAAAATGCAGAAAGGAAATAATTAAGATGTTTTTATACAATCAGTTACAATATTTAATGTAAAAATCAAATTTTCGGTGTAGAATTTAACTTTTTGAATTGAGGCTCTGTCTCCCAGCATCTCCATTTTTCGTGTAAACAAGATTTTTCGAAGAAACCATAATGTCTTGGAAGGATACAACTATCAATGGCTCTCCTGAATTAAATAAGAAAAGAAATTAATAAATTGAAGGAAAAGGAAGGCGAAGAAGGTGAAATAAAAAATCAGAAAGAAGTTTTCTTGGTAACAGACAGCAAAGGGGCATACCTAAAATGCGAGATCAAAGTAGATGATAAAGTTAAGCTGAGAGTGTTATATGAAAGAGGTGCCACACCACAAAGAAATAAATACTTAATAAAGAGGCTACTACGACAGATTCAAGCACCTAGATCACCTGTAGTAATTTTTTGGTTCGGAACATGTGAATTAACAGAAAAGACTGGAAAATCTGTTCAACTTAGGGAGAATATACATGGCAAAATACCCAATATTATAGAAGGATATAAAGAACTTGAATATAGGATAAAGAAAATAAATTGTAGTGCACAATGTTTTTTCCTGGAGTGCCCATACTACTCTATTTATTCATGGAACTACTATAAGGGTGAACAGAAACACGATGATAGAGAAAATGATAAAATCCTACTCAGCTGCATTGACACACTAAACTCGAGAATAAACAGCCTAAACAGATATAGTTTGCCTAAAATCAGTCAGGACCTGAAAATAAGCAGTAGACGCAGAGGAAGACAGCAACAACAAATCTGCAAAGGCCTCTTACTTGATGGTATCCACCCGGGTGACAAATTGTCAAAACTCTGGCTTCTTCGCATCCATCGATTCATAAGACGAATATCAGTCTAAATAGATCCATATTAAAGAATCCTGGAGGGAGATTGCCCAATTCCCTACACAAGAGAAATTCTACTAACTTCTATTAAAGAAAACGAGGGGAGATTGGGATTGCCCAATTCCCTACGTTAAATAAAGTAAATTATACAAAGAACTCATCATGTCCACTGCAACCACAGCACGTAAAGACACTACCTCTACGGGAAGTGAAAAATGCGGAAATTGTAATAAAAATGTAACCGAGAGAGATGATGCACTGGAGTGTGAGATTTGTAACCTATGGTTCCACATCAAATGTCAAAAAATACCAAAAGAAATGTATAATGTTCTAAAAGGAGTGGATTTATCAGATGAGCATAACCCTGCACCTGTACATTGGTATTGTAAATGCTGCAATCTGGGAGCTGCAAAATTACTGGGGAGGATAACAAAAATTGAAAAGAAACAAGATAAAATGGAAGAGGACATTACTGGATTGAAAGATAGAATTGAGGTATTGGAAGAAAATACTAAACATGGAGGCCAACAAAACGCAAACGGGAATCTTACAGCAGAGGTTAAAAAAGTATTAACAGAGGAGAAGAAGGCAGACAAAGCCCAAGAGAATAGAAAAAAGAATCTGATAGTATTTAATATTGGTGAGCCGAATGGCGAAACAGGGGAAGAAAAACAGAAGGAGGATGCCAAAATATTTGATTTGATGTGTACTGAAATGGACTTACCTAGTAAAGGCTCCACAAAAAAGATTATCAGACTAGGGAAAAAAAGCGAGCGACCAAGACCCATGATGGTAACACTTGAAGATGAGAAAGAGAAAATAAATATTCTAAAATTGGGTCACAAGCTCAAAGACAGTAGCATATTTCCAGCAATATCTCTAAGTAGCGACCTTACAAGAGAAGAAAGGGAAGAAAAGAAGAAACTCCAACAGGAAGCCAAAGAAAAAAACGAGAATTCGTGGGACTGGTTCTTCAGGGTCAGGGGACCCCCAATGGTGCTGCAGAGAGTAAAAAGAAGAATAGACAGATGACAGTACAAGCCAAAAAATGTATAAATGATGTAAATACGTTTGTAAAATGCACATTACCTCAACAAAACACGGTGAAGGGATTGCACATTTTAATGTTTAATGCAGATAACCTGGCAAATAAGATGAACGAGCTGAGTTTCTTAGCAGAGGAGGATGATCCTGACATCATAGCAATAACAGAGATGAAACCTAAGAACTGTAAGGAAATGCCAAGTGTAGCGCATTACAAACTAATGAAGTACCAATTGTTCCACAGTAATCTAAATAATATTAAAGGAAGGGGGATAGCAGTATATGTCAAGGATAATATATCAGCAGAAGAAATACAGTTCACTACAGACTTAAAGAGGCAATATGGCTAAAAATCAGGCTGCAAGGAAAAGATAACCTTCTAATTGGTAACATCTATAGGAGTCCAAACACGAGTACGACAGAAAATGATGAAAATCTTATTGATATAATTAAAGAAATATCAACAGAAAAAAAATTTACCCATCTTCTACTTATGGGAGACTTCAACTACCCCGAGATAGACTGGAGCACATGGACCACTCAGAAACAAAGGAGTGAAGGATTCCTCACAAGCTTACAAGATAACTTTCTTTTGCAGCATGTAAATACACCCACTCGAGCTTGTACAGGCCAGACATCCAATATTTTAGACTTGATAATAACAAATGAGGCAGAGATGGTATCAAACTTGAGAGTCGAGAGCCCTGTGGGGAAAAGCGATCACGGAACAGTTAAATTCACATATAAATGTTACACCCAAACAAAAAGTGCTATCGACAAGAGAACTTTTGATAAAGGAAATTACAAACAAATGGAAATTGACCTAAAATTGGACTGGCAACAATTATTGAATGAAGGCGATGATATAAACATACAGTGGAAAAACTTTTGTATGATCTTAGAAGAATCGATCGATAAAAACATTCCAAAGCGAAGAATACAACAAAACAATAACAGGAAGAGAAACACACCATTAGACAAAAATACTGTTCTTAAAATTAAGAAAAAGCATCGAGCATGGACAAGATACATGGAAACTAGAAAACCTGAACATTATACACAATATACTAGACTCAGGAACCAAGTTAAAACATTAACTAGGAGGATTAAAAAAACTCACGAAAGAAATATAGCATTAGAAGCCAAATCAAATCCCAAAAAATTCTGGAACTATGTTGGAAATAAAACAAAAGTCAAAACTGGTATTGCAGACTTAGAGAAGGAGGACGGTACCCTAACAGAGAATGATAAGGAGAAAGCTGACATACTCGCCAAATTCTTCACTAGTGTGTTCACCAGGGAAGCTGCAGGTATAATACCAGAACCCTCAAAAAGCTGCTTACATAAAGAATTTTCATAGATACAAATAACCGAGGAGATGATTTATCACAAACTTAAAAAACTGAACCCAGCCAAATCACAAGGGCCAGATGGTATACACCCCCACATCCTCAAGGATCTAGCGAGTACCCTGATGACACCTTTAGAAATAATATTCAACAGCACCTTGAGACAAGGGAAAATACCTGAAGAGTGGAAGAAGGCAAATATCTCGGCAGTATATAAGAAAGGACAAAAAACAACCACTAGTAACTACCGCCCAGTTAGCCTAACATGTATACTTTGCAAAGTAATGGAATCCATAATTCGAGACAGTATAATAGACCACATGCAAGAGAATAAATTGTTTAGTAAAAAACAATTTGGATTTATATCAGGTAGATCAACCACCCTGCAGCTACTTCATAGCCTAGAAAAATGGATAGAGACAGTTGATAAAGGATACTCGACACACATCATCTATATGGATTTCATGAAAGCCGTTGATACAGTACCACATAGAAGACTATTGAAAAAAGTAGAGAGTTATGGGATTAAAGGACCGGTACTCAAGTGGATAGAGGATTTCCTATCTAACAGAATACAACGAGTGATTGTAAATGGCAAAAGCTCAGAAGAACATCAAGTGATCAGTGGCATACCCCAGGGAAGCATATTAGGACCGATACTCTTTGTTATCTACATAAATGACCTCCCTCAATCAGTCACCTCGGAAGTATTTATGTTTGCGGACGACACAAAAGTTTTTAAAGCGATTAGGGAAGAGAATGATACAAAAACACTACAGGAAGATTTAGATAACCTACAAGAATGGTCTGAAAAGTGGCTTTTAAAATTCCACCCAGACAAATGCTTAGCAATGAATATTGGGAAGGAACAAGTTGAAGTAAATTATACCTTGAAAAGAGCAGACGGAGCAAACTGCAAGCTGAAAATAACTAAAGAAGAGAAAGATATCGGAGTCCTGACTGACGCAAACCTGAGTTTTGACAGCCATATTAATCAAAAAGTGCAGAAGGCCCACTCGATACTAGGAGCAATCAGAAGATAATTTACTCATTTAGACTGCGAAACCCTTACTAAACTGTATAAAGGATTGGTCAGACTGCATCTGGAATATGCACAACCAGTATGGAAACCTTACAAACAAAAACACATAAATAGTATTGAGAAAGTCCAGAAGCGAGCAACCAAACTAATACCAGAGTTAAAGAACTACAACTATAAGGAAAGACTCCAGAAACTTAACCTTCCAACATTACAATGCAGACGTCATCAAGGCGACATGGTAGAATGCTACAAAATCTTCAACTGCTATGACCCGGAAGTGGGAACCATACTAAACAAGGTTACAGACAGCGTCACCCGAGGTCACAATTACAAGCTATACAAATACACTGCAAGAACAGACTTAAAAAAGAACGCATTTAGCCAGAGAATTACCAATACATGGAATAATCTACCACAAAATGTAATAAATGCCCCAAACCTACCAATATTTGAAAAGAGACTTGACAAGTATTGGCAATCTCAAAACATTAAATTCGATTACAAGGCGGAGATGCGGTGTGACAGAGCCTCAGAATATATCATAGAGACTACAGAACAAGAGAGGGATGACGCAACAGGACATTCATCAGACTTGGACAAAGTGGTGATGAGCCAGCGTCCACTATCTACATAAGTAAATGTAAGTAAGTAAGATTATGACAACCGGCAGTTTCCGATTATTCTATATTTAACACTGACTATTAAGGATCCGCTCCACAGTTTTGCACTATTGCACAGGGGTGAAATTCTAAACATAGGGCATATCGTCGTGTGAGAACCATGAGGTTCTATCTTCCAGTGGAAGATAGAACCTTATGGTACTCACACGACGATATGTTGAAACTAAGGCCATGTAAAATAGAGATATATTTTTAGTATCAGATATATGATTACATTAGGTTTTTTGTTGGACAAGAGAATTTGAAGTTTTGGTCCCATAGTTGGAGTCTGATACATAGGGGTAAATTACCAGATGAATTATGGGAAACAGTGGCTTCGAAAAATTGGCTATTTTTTAAAATGTAATTTCTACACGGGTTTGTTACCAGACAGGTAACTAAAAAATGTGACGGAAACATATAAAAATTTTTTTGCATTTTAGAAACCGGGGATGCTCTGTTCCAGGGGTGGGGTTGGTGGGAAAATTCTGCTTTTGAGGCTGCTAGGTGGCTGAAAATGACTGGTTTCGGCATTTTTTCATGCAATTTTTCAGGTTGAAGTCTGGCCTTTGAGAATAAATTATTCCACCCACATTCAGATTGTTTATTTCTACTTAGTCAGATAGTGTTATATGTTTTTTGTGGATTTGGGAAATGTAATACATGTTATGAGTTAGATAACTAAGCTACAGAATATTTGCATTTGAAGAGAGTGTATAGCATGTCATATTTGGAAATGCCAGGAAAACTGTGGAGCGGAACTTAAAAATCTCTTTGATATCTGGCCATTTCAATAAAGTTTCCCCATTAAAAACGTGTGTAGTGCATAGGAGAAAATTTAGGGATTTGCAGAGCAGAGATATTATGGAATTTACCAACTGCAATCAGTACGAGATCGCCACCAAAGATTATAGAGTTTATGTAAACATTAGAGAAACACATCAAGGGAAGTAACACGTTGAAAAAACAACATTGAATAATACATTCGGACGAAACGTGTAAAACATGCATCATACAACTTCACAACACACATTAACATCAAAATTATTATTCATTTAAGACACAAAATATGGGTGCTCAGTATATTCCTGGTTAATACAGCCAAGTGTATTGTATCCTTACACAAAACCGTATTAACACTATTTACCGGAATAATACACAATCTTCACAAGAACAATATCGTGTTATTGTATCATTAATAACGATCTTTTCCCCACACCCCAACCAAAATGCAAATATTATTTTGGCGAAATATGCATACTTTGAGAACTTATGTGGTATTAAGCTTTCGTAATTGATGGTTTATCAACGAAATTCTGTAGTATAACAGGCACCAACATATTTTCTTCAGTGTCCTGCTTCAGCCATCGGAATTGGCATAATTAGCAGAGAAATAACCGGTAATAACCGGTAAGCAGCTGATAGCAAGTTTTGATAATCGGTTCATCACTATCAAATTTCTTTCCAATAACTTCAGTTTCCTTTATCCAACACAGCTTATACATCATGCATATGTTACATATGGGGTCGGGGCTTCTAAGACGGGAAATAGAAACTCCTATGAGCTCCAACTCACTTCATTAGCTCACCTGACTTTCAGTCAGGAGAGCTATAGTGATCACTCACCGTCCGTGAACATGGTGTTTGCGTCTTCTCCTCCCAAACCGCTGAACCAATTTAATTGATATTTGAGATAATAGTTTGTTACGACATCGCAATTTGATTTTGTTCAAATCAAGTTGCCTCGCCCATTGGTAGGGCCACACCCAAAAAGTGTGCTGAAACCTTAAAAATCTTCTTCTCATGAACGAGCAGTAGCAGAGACTTGATATTTGGTGTGCAGCTTCCTTTTGAGGTGTAGACTCATTTTGTTAGCTCAACTTTGATGAAGTCAAATTTGAGCTATTGTCATGGCCCGTCATCCGTCTGTCCGTCCGTCCATCTGTCCGTACGTCAACAATTGGCTATGGCTCAGGCTAGAGGTCGTATTTATGAACCGATCTTTACGAAACTTCTTGAGTACCTTTGTTATGACCCTGGGATGGGAACGAGTGTTTTTAGGTGTGGTCCGAAATTCAAGATGGCTGCCAGCGGCCATTTTGTACCGATGATGCAAAAATCAGTTTTTTGTACAGAACTTCTGTATGAAAGTTCTGATTTGAATAAAGTTTTGTATAAATGTTTAGTACCATGGGATACATCACATATAATACAGGTTTTTTTCTCGTGCGTAAATTATGCAAATTAGGCTGACTTTGATTTATTTAGTGTTACTTTCAGAGCTGTAAGTGCCAAGCTGCTATGGCTCGGGCTAGAGGCCGTATTTATGAACCGATCTTTACAAAACTTCTTGGGTACCTTTGTTATGACCGTGGGACGAGAACGAGTGTTTTTGGGTGCGGTCCGAAATTCAAGATGGCTGCCAGCCGCCATTTTGTACCGATGATGCAGAAATCTGATTTTTGTACAGAACTTCCATATGAAAGCTCTGATTTGAATAATTTTTTGTATGAATGTTTAGTACCATGGGATACATCACATATAATACGGGTTTTTTTCTCGTGCGTAAATTGTGCAAATTAGACTAATTTTGTTTTTTTGGTGTTACTTTCAGCACTGTAAGTGCAAATGCCAATACGGCTCGGGCTAGAGGCCGTATTTATGAACCGATCTTTACGAAACTTCTTGGGTACCTTTGGTATCTCCGTGGGACGAGAACGAGTGTTTTTGGGTCCGGTCCGAAATTCAAGATGGCCGATGGCAGCCATTTTGTACAAAATTAGGTGCAATCAGATTTTTGCACAGAACTTCCATATGAAAGTGCTGATTTGAATAATTTTTTGTGTGAATGTTTAGTACCATGGGATACATCACATATAATACGGGTTTTTTTCTCGTGCAGAAATTATGCAAATTAGATGAACTTTGATTTTTTCAGTGCGACTTACACACAGTAAGTACACATGTCAATATGGCTCAGACTAGAGTCTGTATTTATGAACTCATCTTCACGAAATGTCTTGGGTACCTTTGTTATCACCTTGGGACGAGAACGAGTGTTTCTGGTTACGGTCTAAAATTCAAGATGGCTGCCAGTGGCCATTTTGTACCGAAATTAGGTCTGATCAGTTTTTTGTACACAACTTCTATACAGCTCAGACTAGAGGCCATATTTATGAACCAATCTTTACGAAACTTCTTGGGTACCTTTGTTATCACCGTGGGATGAGAGCGAGTGTTTTGGGGTGTGGTCCGAAATTCAAGATGGCCACCAGCAGCCATTTTGTACCAAAATTAGTGCAATCAGTCTTTTGTACAGAACTTCTGTATGAAAGTTCTGATTTGAATAAATTTTTGTATGAATGTTTAGTAACATGGAATACATCACACATATTGTAAGGGTTTTTTTTTCATACAGAAATTATGCAAATTAGATGAACTTTGATTTATTCAGTGCTACTTACACAATGTGAGCACACATGTCAATACGGCTCAGGGTAGAGGCTGTATTTATGAACCGATCTTCACAAAACTTCTTGGGTACCTTTGTTATCACCTTGGGACGAGAATGAGTGTTTCTGGGTACTGTCCAAAATTCAAGATGACTACCAGTGGCCATTTTGTACCCAAATTAGGTCCAATCAGTTTTTTGTCACAAGTTCTATACAGCTCGTATTTATGAATTGATCTTCACAAAACTTCTTGGGTACCTTTGTTTTCACCTTGGGACAGGAACAAGTGTGTTTTGGGATGCCTTTGTTATCACTGTGCTATGAGAACAAATATTTTGGGGTTCAGTCAGACTCACTCTGGGACTCAAAGTTTTCTTTTCTAGTTTAGCATCTGACTGTTACCCACCTTTACAATACTTTACCTTTTCCATTTGTTACAGGCAACGGTCAGTATTTATGTACAGACCGTTACAATACTTTATATGTACCTTTGCTATCAGGTCATTACCTAGATGTTTGTCATTGCTGTGTCACATACTACACGTGCATGTCTTTGTCTTGACAAGTTGAGCTACAGTGTCATTGACACTTTCATTCAAGAGAAGTTTGTGGGGCTATATTTGGCATTGTAATGGGAGGGGCAAGAATATTTGCCCCTCCCAAAAATTTCTATTTTCCAAACCGAGAGGGAAATTTGGACCAAATTTGATATGAGGGCTTATTGGGTCATAAGTACTTAATTTATGCAAAAACAATTTTTCCCGTTGCCCCATGGGAACCGCAGGAGCTAAAAATAGAAAAAATTAAAACGCCCATATCTCCAAAACTACACGGCACTGAGAATTCTTATTTGTTGTGAAGCTTCCTTAGGACCAACAGAATGGAATGGTAATAAAAAAATTGCTATCGGTTTTATCATGTGGTACTTTTTGGGGACTTTGAAAAAGTGCAGAGTCAGCATTTTTTAACACTCTGGGTGATGGGAAAAACATATAAGACTACTTTTCTCCCAAACCACTGCTCCAAAAGCTTTCAAATTTCACATATAACATATTTGGAGGATTGTTTCACATGTTTATTGAAATCAATTGCCTGGGTCCATATTTGGGCTCTCCATGGGAGCCCAAATGTTTAAATTAGTGCAGTATGAGGAGTATTTTTGAAAAATCTTCTTCAGATCTACCAATAAGAATCTTTTGATATTTGGTATGCAGCATCCTTAGGGGGGTGAGATTCAAGTTTGTTCAAGCCAAATCCCTGGTTTCATATTTAGGCTGAAAATTTGGGGTCCCGTTGCGGACTTAGAAATTTTGGACCAAAATCCGGAATTTTGTTTTTGTTTTTTATGCGTTTCGGTCAATTTTAAGACAAAAAAAAATTATTTTTTTTACACTGAAAATTTGGGGTCCGGATGGACCCAAATCCGGAAATTAGTTTTTTGTTTTTTTATTCGTTTTAAGAAGAAAAAAAAAATTTAGGCTGAAAATATTTTGTTTGGGAAAAAAATCTGTTTTTTATGCGTTTATCTCAATTTTGGGACGTAAAAGTGCAGGAACTGAAAATAGAAGGAAAATCCTGTGTATTGTGTGGGCACAATCGCTTCATCTAGTTAGTATATGCTTTTCTTAGGAGGGGCATATGTAGCTTATTCAAGTCCCTGGTTTGATATTTAGACTACCATGTCAGGTGAGCGCCGCAGGCCACCTGGGGCCTCTTGTTTTTATTTTATGATCATTTACAATCTTTAATTCATGTTATGTACTTGATCATGGGACACTTACCGCACTTAATTCAGTGATGAGTATATTGCTATGTGCCAATGAGTTATCACATGATATGGTTTTGTTGAAATTTTTTAAAACTGTTTTTTAACTGCTGAATTTTTAAAGACCGCTGATGGATGTGCAGATTCATAAGGTAAAAGATTAACAAGTGCCAATAACAACCAAGATTATTTTCACTTGGATGAATGACAGTTTGTAGTAAAAATTATTAGAACGAGTTCATTATGACAGTAAAATTGCCATTGTCATCCTGTTAATTTTTCATGTATCTTTCAGGCTGGTTGTTCTGAACAAAGTATTTACTGCCTGGAAGCAGTTGGTTATGCCAAAGAAACAAGAGGTATCTACTTTATTTATATTCACTTTTACAGCTTTTTAGCTCACCTGACTGAAAGTCTGGGTGAGCTATAGTGATCACTCACCATCCGTTGTCCGTCTGTCGTTCGTGAACATGGTGTTTGCGTCTTCTCCCAAAAAAAAACGCTGAACCGATTTAAGTGAAATTTGACTTGCTTGTTTGTTATGACATCACATTTTGATTGTTAAAATCAAGTTGCCCTGTCCCTCAGTAGGGCCACGCTCTAAAAGTATGCCTAAATCTTAAAAAATCTTCTCATGAACCAGCAGTAGCAGAGACTTGGTATTTGGTGTGCAGCTTCCTTTTGAAGTGTAGACTCAGATTCATGGGGCTATATTTGCCGTTGTTATGGGAGGGGCAACAATTTTCGCCTCACCCAAAATTTCTATTTTCCAAACCAAGAGGCTGATTTGAACCAAATTTGATATGAGGGCTTATTGGGTCATAAGTACTTAATTTATGCCAAACAATTTTTCCTGTCGCCCCATGGGAACCGCAGGAGCTAAAAATAGAAAAAAATTAAAATGCCCATATCTCCAAAACTACACGGCACTGGGAATTCTCATTTGATGTGAAGCTTCATTAGGTCCAACAGAATGGAATGGGCCAAAAAAAAATTGCTATCGGTTTTATCATGGGGTCCTTTTTCGGGACTTTGAAAAAATGCGGTGTTAGGCAAAAAAAAAAGGGTTTTGGTTCTCAGGCACCACCGCGTTGGAAAAATACTCCCCACATTGAATTTTTTTATGGAGGTTCGAGATTTTCCCAAAAGTAAACAATGCACCGCCAATCTCAGACGTTCATTGCAGTATAACAAAAATACCATATATGTCCATGTATACGTCGCCCTCGTGTATAAGTCGCACCCCCAACTCACACTTGAAATTCCTCCCTTTTGCCTAAAGCTCATGTATAGGTCGCACACCCATTTTCAAGTATATGCAGTCAACAAGAATTAGTTGCAAGATTATACGTTTTGCCAATTTGGGATGCAACGGAAATAGGTAAGTTTTCACGAGTTACCACGTGTTGAATAAGATAAAAGAATAAAGGAAAATTATTATTAAAGATTTAAAAAATACTTGCATTTTATTTGTTTTTTGTTGTTTGTTTATCACCCCAATGTCTTCATCTCTGTCGAGAAAATCCAACATTCATTTGTGCCTGAGACTTCATAGTTTCAGAATCAGAGCACCATTTGCGCCGTAACTTGCGCAGTTGTTTTGTTTATGTTGGTTTTTCCAAAACGTGACAGGAAAAACCAATATAAATACAACCAATACAAATACAGATATAAATGTAACAGCGCAGGTTACAGCGCAAATTGTTGTCCTACATAAGCATTGTTGGTACTATTGAAACTGAGGTAAAACGAACAGTAAAAATCCTCCCGACTTGCTATAACACGCCAGGTACAATTACGTTAATATGTCGATGCACAACTGAACTTGATCTGTAGCGTCCCACATTTGCCCCCCCCTTCCCCCACCCTGGACAGGGGTCCCCTGGACCTGTCCATTGTACTCCTTACGGGGTGAGCCACCACTGCAATTGACATGCATTACATAGTTGCCTTATGCATTGAAACATCTATTAAATGGTCTATCAGTAACGTTACAATCACATTATTTTACCACAAGGGCGAATCCAGTCATCAGCGCACTTGGTATGCGCCTTCCCCCTACCCCCACCACCCCCACCCATATTTTCGGGTTGTGCATTGTGGATATCTGCTTTGGGTGCGAGGTAATCGCATCTTTTAGGATTAAATTTCAAAATTTGGTTGACAATACACTCTGGCAAACTTGGGCCTAGGTGTGGCACCCCCTCCCCTGGCCCGACCTTTACAGCTTTTAGTAAAGTCCTTCATCCGCCACTGAACCAACATGGTTCGAAGTGGCATTGGGACGTATAAACAGCTCACCAGAAGCATATTAAAAAGTGTATTTTTGTACTGTTGAAAGGTAACTAATGTAAGGGAGGTAATCAAATTAATTATCGAAGAACTCTTTTTTTCATGCAGTGGAAATTGCTGACAGTGCTTTATGCCTAATGTGACTCCCCCCTCCCCCATATCTGTCCACTTTGGTTTCACGTTACAAACCCGGTAGATCATTACGAACGTCACACAATCTTGTCCATGCACCAGGTGACCTCACAACAGCTGGCGATCTGGCCTTTTCGGTGGCTGCTCCTTTCCTTTGGAACCTGCTTCCGAGTGGGCTGAAAACATCCCAGAGTCTCCCATCTTTCCGATCAGCTCTCAAATCACATTTGTTCCAGCGGGTATATAACTTACGATAAAGACCGCTGATTGTTATCCATCCGCTTGGAGACAGTCAGTAAATAGGAAATGCAGAATGATATATATATAAAGTGTTTTTTTGTGTGTTAAGCCCAAGAGCTCTATGAGGATTTTTGACTTTAAACTACATTTATTATTATATGTCTCACCAAATTTAATTTGCTACGTTCCATGGCTAATTTGAAATAATTTTTAGTGATCCCAGACTTTGATATCATTAACTTTTTTAAAGTCTTTATAAAGATCATGCTGGCCACCATTTCAGTGTCGTTAAGCTGACAAGTCACAACAACAGAACAAACCTTTTCACCTCAAGCAAAGTTTAAGACGCCTGTATTGCAGTACCTCTGGTTGATATCTGGTTTGGGCTTCCAGCCTTAAAACGTCCCCTGTGCCGTCACCTAACCGTGACTCAGTTTATGCTCTTTTAAACAGAAATGTGTCTTGTCTATCTTAAAATAAAATTCCAAAGGTCCATTGTGAGGCTATGTGAATAGGGTTTTTAGCTCAACTTGACAAAGTCAAGCTGAGCTATTGCCATCACTTCTCGTCCGTCGACGTACGTACATACGTACGTACGTACGTATGTTAGTACGTTAGTACGTACGTCCACAATTTCCTTTGGCACACCTCACAGGTCGCATTTATGATCAGATTACTTTGAAACTTCTTATGCTTGTTTGGGGTGACCTCTAGATGGGAGCTATCGATTTTCTTCAATTTCCGTCAAAAAATGTTGCCGCGGCCAACGTTCTTAGAACTTAGTTTAGTCAAACCACAATATTTCCCTTTGGCACACCCTACAGGGCACATTTATGATTTGATTGCTTTGAAACCTGATATGCTTATTTAGGGTGACCTCTAGATGGGAGCTATCCATTTTCTTCAATTTCCGGCAAAAAATGTTGCCACGGCCAACGTTCGTAGAACTTAGTTTAGTCAGACCTCAATATTTCCCTTTGGCACACCCTACAGGGTACATTTACGATCAGATTGCTTTGAAACCTGGTATGCTTGTTTGGGGAGACCTCTAGATGGGAGCTATCGATTTTCTTCAATTTCCATCAAAAAATGTTGCCGCGGCCAACGTTCTCAGAACTTAGTTTAGTCAGAAGGCTCAATATTTCCCTTTGGCACACCCTACAGGGTACATTTATGATCGGATTGCTTTGAAACCTGGCATGCTTGTTTGGGGTGACCTCTAGATGGGAGCTATCGATTTTCTTCAATTTCTGTCAAAAAATGTTGCCGCGGCCAACATTCTTAGAACTTAGTTTAGTCAAACCACAATATTTCCCTTTGGCACACCCTACAGGGCACATTTATGATTTGATTGCTTTGAAACCTGGTATCCTTATTTCGGGTGACCTCTAGATGGGAGCTATCAATTTTCTTCAATTTCCGGCTAAAAATGTTGCCGCGGCCAATGTTCTAAGAACTTGGTTTAGTCAGAAGACTCGATATTTCCCTTTGGCACACCCTACAGGGCACATTTATGATCGGATTGCTTTGAAACCTTTCATGCTTGTTTGCGGTGACCTCTAGATGGGAGCTATCGATTTTCTTCAATTTCCATCAAAAAATGTTGCCGCAGCCAACATTCTTAGAATTTAGTCTAGTCAGACCACAATATTTCCCTTTGGCTCACCCTACAGGGCTCATTTATGATTAGATTGCTTTGAAACCTGGTATGCTTATTTACGGTGACCTCTAGATGGGAGCTATCAATTTTCTTCCATTTCCGTCAAAAAATGTTGCCACGGCCAACGTTCTTAGAATTTAGTCTAGTCAGACCACAATATTTCCCTTTTGTACACCCTGCAGGGCACATTTATGATTGGATTGCTTTGAAACCTGGCATGCTTGTTTGGGGAGGCCTCTAGATGGGAGCTATCGATTTTCTTCGGTTTCTGTCCAAAAATGTTGCCACTGGCAAAAAAACTGACATTGGTCCCAATGATCTTCAATTTTGCCATTTCATTTATAACTTACCAAGTTCAAGTTTGTCAAGTTGAGCTACAGTGTCATTGACACTTTCATCTTGGTGTGGTAAAAAATTTTTTTTAAAAAAAACGCCCTCCCTCACTGAATTTGGAAAACCAATTGCCTGAGAACCCAAACATTTTTTTTTTTTGGCCTTAGCATATTTTTATACTAAAACCAATGGCCCAGACTTAGCTGGTTCAATATTATTAAAAGCCAAACACAAATTTTGCCCCCCCCCCCCCCCCAATCCCCAAAATTTGCATACACTACCGAAAATTAAAAGTTCTATCTGGCCCTCCATACTTTTAGTACTTGCTCATGCGCAGTACCCAGGAAGAGACCGGAATTGGCGCCAACATCATTCTTCTGTTTGGCCCAAAGTCAGTAACAACTGAACTGACATCTGTGCTTTAAATTCTCATTTTTGAAGATGCCAGACACAAATCAATGATGGTTTTCATGGAATCAACAGTGTAACAGGATGCTGGAAGTGAATAACAGTGGTTTCAGATTTTCAGGCCTGTAACTTTATAATTTTTATGTAAAATTATTCATGTTCCCCAATTTTGGGATGTGCTTCTGAATATCATCATTATAATATGACTTCATTGTTGTTTTGTTAGTATTACTTCCCTTCCCTCTCCTGAACCCCTCTGTTATACTCCCAAGCTCTTTCGGCTTTTTTATTGAAGAATTTTTTATTAAATTCTTGGGAGTTTAACTTGTATACAGAATAGGTATTCTGTTTATCCCCTATGTTTACGTCCTGTCTATTTCGGTTCAGGACATTTTTGTTTTCTTGCATCTTCTACCAGATGCATTGTTTTTTCTTCATATGAAGATCTAGTTTTGCATCAGATGGTTGTTGATCGGTTACTGACTCTGGGCCTTTGTTGTCCCCGTTGTTGGTTAGTTTCCGCTTTTTAGCTCAACTTTGGCGAAACCAAATTTGAGCTTATACCATGGCCCGTCGACCGTCTGTCCATCAACAATTGGAAACGGCTCAGGCTAGAGGCCGTATTTATGAACCGATCTTTACGAAACTTCTTGGGTACCTTTGTTATGACCGTGGGACAAGAACGAGTGTTTTTGGGTGTGGTCCGAAATTCAAGATGGCTGCCAGCCCCCATTTTGTACCGACGATGCAGAAATCTGTTTTTTGTACAGAACTTCCATATGAAAGCTCTGATTTGAATAATTTTTTGTATGAATGTTTAGTACCATGGGATACATCACATATAATACGGGTTTTTTTCTCGTGCGTAAATTATGCAAATTAGACTAACTTTGATGTTTTTTGGTGTTACTTTCAGCACTGTAAGTGCAAATGCCAATACGGCTCGGGCTAGAGGCCGTATTTATGAACCAATCTTTACGAAACTCCTTGGGTACCTTTGTTATCACCGTGGGACGAGAACGAGTGTTTTGGGGTCCGGTCCGAAATTCAAGATGGCTGATGGCAGCCATTTTGTACAAAATTTGGTGCAATCAGATTTTTGCACAGAACTTCCATATGAAAGTGCTGATTTGAATAATTTTTTGTGTGAATGTTTAGTATCATGGGAGACATCACATATAATACGGGATTTTTTCTCAGGCAGAAATTATGCAAATTAGATGAACTTTGATTTTGTCAGTGCTACTTACACACAGTAAGTGTACATGTCAATACGGCTCGGGCTAGAGTCTGTATTTATGAACCGATCTTCATGAAACGTCTTGGATACCTTTGTTATCACCTTGGGACGAGAACGAGTGTTTCTGGGGACGGTCCAAAATTCAAGATGGCTGCCAGTGGCCATTTTATTTTATATAAGCTCATCTTGACGAAGTCAAGCTGAGCAAATCTCATCTCTCTCCGTTCGGCGTCCGTCAACACCATGTTTTGGTCTTCTCCTCCAAAACCACTGGGCTAATTCAAGTGAAAGTTTGTGTGAGTGATGGTCCCAAAGAGGCATTTCATTTTTGTTCAACTCAACATGCCCAGCCCCATAGGGACGGAGTGGGGGAAAATGCTCCAAAATATTTTTAAAATCTTCTTCTCAAGAACCAGTGCGTACAATGACTTGATATTTGCTATGGAGCTTCCATATGAGGTGTAGAATCAAGTTTGTTCAAACGAAGTTCGTGAAGTAATATTTGGCTTTGAAATAGGAGGGGTAAGATTTTTGGCCCCGCCCAAATTTCTATTTTCTGAACCGATGGTCCGGTATGAACCAAATTTGGTTTGTGGTATTATTGGGTCATAAGTTCTTGACCCATGCAAAAAAAAAAAATTCACGCATCCCCATGGGAACCCTGGAAGCTAAAAATAGAAATATTTTCAAACGCCCATATTTCCCAAACCACATGGAACAGAGAGCAGTTATTTGGTATGAAGTATCCTTAGGACCAGTAGAATTGAATGGTAAAAAAAAATTGCCATCGGTTATGTTAGGGTATTCTGTAATGGGCTTCGAAAAAATGATGAGTCAGCATATTTGCAAAAATTAAAAAAAATCTTTCCTCCAGAACCAATCATCAGAATCTTTTTATATTTGGTATACATCATTCATAGGGGGGTCAGATAAAAGTTTGTTGAAACAAAGCTCATTGGTTCTTATTTGGGCTCTCTACAGGAGCCCAAAGTTTTAACATAGGGTAATATGGGGAATATTCTTTAAAAATCTTCTTCAGAACCACCAGTCAGAATCTTTTAATGTTTGGTATACATCACTGTTATGAGGGTCAGATTCAAGATTGTTCAAACCTAGTCCCTAGGTTAATATCTGGGCTTCCTATGGAAGCCCAAATTTTATCTTTGTTCAATATGGAGGGTAATTTAAAAAAATCTTCTTCTTCAGATCCACCAGTCAGAATGCTTTGATATTTGGTATGTCAACATCTCTAAGGGGGTCAGATTCAAGTTTGTTCAAATCAGATCCCTAGGTATATATTTGGGTTCACTATAGTAGCCCAAATTTTTACTTAGTGCAATTTCTTTAAAAATCTTCTTCTTCAGATCCACCAGTCGGAATGCTTTTATATTTGGTATACAACATCTCTAGGGGGAGGAGGGGGGGGGGGGGGGCAGATTCCAGGTTGTTCAATTTGAGTGCCTAGGTTAATATTTGGGCTCCATATGGGAACATGAAATTTAACTTAGTGCAATATGAGGGAATTTCTTCAAAAGTCTTCTTCTTCAGATCCACTCGTCAGAATGCTTTCACATTTCGTATACAACATCTCTAGGGGGGTCAGATTCAAGTTTGTTCAAATCAGATCCATAGTTTAATATTTTGGCTCGCTATGGTAGCGCAAATTTGAACTTAGTGCAATTCGAAGAAATTTCTTTACAATTTCTCTTCTTCAGAATCAACAGTCAGAATGCTTTCATATTCGGTACACAACATCTCTAGGGAAGTCAGATTCAACTGTGTTCAAATCAAGAGCCTGGGTTAATATTTGGGCTCTCTATGCGAGCCAGAATTGGCCATTTTGCTGAAGAATTAAAAATTTTGTATTCAGTACCCTCTAGAGGTGTGTAACTAAGATTAATCTACATAGGTTGTATCGAGGGGCTTCATAGGGGGAGCTCTACATTTTACTTTATGATCAACTGAAGAAAAGGCATTATACCCAGATTATTTTTGTCACTCCTGAGGGACTCAAGGATTGACAGTGTAGCCTATGGAGATGGCTTGCTTAATGTAGACTCATTCTTGGACTCTGTTTAAATTGTGTTCTGTTCAAGATGAGTGCTTCAAGCCCCGTGCGGCCTCTTGTTTATCTGATATAGTGTTTTGGAAAAGATTACAATGGGTAATGTGTTAATTTTTATGGTACATGGGCCAATTTTACTATTAACTGTTTTGAATCACCCCTTAAAATTATTGATATAAACTACTAAACATCTAGCCTGGCACAAAGATACTTCACATTGCCAGGCCGTATTATTTTAGGAGAGCCACTTGTGCTCCATTTGTCTTATGCAAAACTAAATTAATGGGGGGGAGCATAGTTCCTTTCTTACTAAAGCTGTAAAATCGCAAATAGCTGCCCTTAATTTATCTTAAATATCGAATTGCCCATTGAAAATTGCCAATATGACTCCCCCGGAGTGATTTTAGGATGGCTGTTGTGACTCCCCTGTGATTTTCAAATGATCAGGCTACATTGCAATACGTAAATGTACAGATTACATTGATTCTGCAATGAAAAAAATAGCCTGATGTGGTTTATTGCTGGCTAATTAGTCTGGAATATTGACAATAGTACCTTTAACTGTGTAAAACATCAGAGGTATTAATATGGTAACTGCCATTTTGATGTCAGATGCAAAAACATGTTCAATATTTGCTGCTCAAGTTAATATGGATGCCAATATATGACTTTTTTTAGCTGCGACTAGCAGCTCTATAAGTGGCAATGTCGGTCTGTCGGTCGGTCGGTCGGTCGGTCGGTCTGTCCGTGACCAACAAGTTTCAAAACTCAATAACTTTTGAAATACTTGATGGAATGACTTTATATTTGGCATGTTAGTGTATCTTATTGATGTCTAGCCACTGTTTAATGCATGTGTTGTTCCAAATATTTTTCTTGGAGTTATGGCCCTTGATGAACTTTGAATGTCGGTCGGTCTGTCTGTGACCAACGAGTTTCAAAACTCAATAACTTATGAAATACTTGATGGAATGACTTTATATTTGGCATGTAAGTGTATCTTATTGATGTCTAGCCACTGTTCAATGCATGTGTTGTTCCAAATATTTTTCTGGGAGTTATGGCCCTTGATGAACTTAGAATTTTGTGAAATTGCACCACCCGTCGCAGCTACGGCGTCGATGTCGCGATTTTTTCTCCATAATACTCAGGAATGAGAAAGTTTATCAAATATTTCAGCTATTCATGCCAAAACTGCTATCATTTTATTTTCTATGAACTTACATGAAAATTGTCTTGCAGACCCTTTCCATAAAATTTTAGTAACAAAATGTCTGAATTAATTATTTTACATTTTAATTCTCTCATTCCCTTATGGGAAACATTTGCTGTTTGACACTTTAGTATTTTGCATCAGTGTGCAGAGGGTTAATTGAAAAAGCATAATTGAATTTAAATTCCGGGCTGTGGGGGCACAGGGGCATTGCGGTAACCGGTTCTCGTCAGATCACCGAAGTTAAGCAATGTCGAGCCCGGTTTGTCCTTGGATGGGTGACCGTCAGAGCGATCAATTCGGACTCCTGTGTTGTGTCCTTGGGCAAGGCACTTAACCCCGATTGTCCACATGGGGACTCGATGACTCCGTGTACTAAGGCGTACTGCACGTCGACGGTGCGCATGTCTTCAACCAATCTAGCCCTGCCTGCACTGCAGTACAGAGTTACGATGTTGGGGAGCTGGTGGGTGCTCATCGTTTCTCGGTGGTTCTCTCCGGGTGCTCTGGCTTCCTCCACCTGTAAACCTGTCACCGACATGATATGACCTTGGCTGTTAAAGTGTTGTTAAACCCTCATAAATAAATAAACTCTGGGCTGCAAACCTCAGACCATGTTACCATCAATTCATCACAATAACTTATAATGTTTTGCTTGTTACCTGGACATGTTGGTATCTCTTGGTAACACAAGGGCAGACAGTGCAACAATACAGGCCTCAAACAAGTCTCTCATTGATTTAAGATTCCTTTCAGTGATTTTAACCACATATCAGTATCAACATGAAATCTGTGTTGCAAGCAGAATGGGATAGGGTAAAAAATAACAAGCTGCATTGCTTCCGATCGTATATTAACAATTATCTGTGTCGTAACCTATGTAGAAAAGATCATGTAATTATGACCTCATGTCATATTGGTCATACAAGACTAATGATACATTCCTTTTTGTTAGAGGATAGTATGCAACCGGAATGTTTTCCTTGTGAGCATGTGTTGACAGTAAAACACATTCTTTTAGACAGTACAGATTCTAATGACATCAGAGGGCTGTATTTAAATACAGGATTTCTTATAGATTTTACCATTCCAGTCCGCACATAACAAGATCTAGATCAGGAAGATCTTTGATAATAATCATCTGACATTTCATGACTTCATTCTGTAGTATTGATGAACCATGTCTAACTGAATGTGATCTTCTTTGAACCATTTTATCATCTGAGCGATTAAGGCCTCTTGGGGCCTCTTGTTTAAATATCCGGAATTTTCTGGTGTTCCATACATGATTATTCTGTTTTTGTGAAGATTAACTCATTCATGTACATGTTTCTGTTGAAAGTACATATATTCCCCACTTCATTAGATTATTTGGCTGTATATTATCAGTACAACATAACTTTTGTGAGTTTTTTCATCAAATCTTGCTATTATGTTGGTAGCATGCCTTCAGAAGCAACTTCTATTGGTCAGTTCTTTACATGTACATCACTTGTCAAATCTGTCTTGTCGGTCACAGAAATAGTACTTGTTATCCTTCACCAATAGGTCAGTTCTGTACATGTACATCACTTGTCAGACCTGTCTTGTCTGCTGCCAAAGAAATACTACTTACCATCAATTCATTAATAAATAAAGAACAAGTTAAAAATTATTGTTTCAGAAATTGTTAATTTACTGGGTGACTTCATCATATATTACTGAAGTGGTAAACAGTCTATAAGTATTAATTCTCTTAATTCTCGAGGTTCCTATACAATTGACGCTTAAATAATAATAATTATTTGGCCTTCTGTTGATTTGTTGCGGTAAATAGCATGTTTAGAATGACAGGAACTCTGCACTCTAGGCATACGATCAACATTTTGTTTCATTTTAATGTAATGTTCTAGGAAATACAATATGTTCTAACAAGTTGATAGAGAAATTCAGAGTTGACATTTACAAACATCAGTGTCGACATTTACAAACATCAGTGTCGACCATGACTAGGCAACTAACTAATCATTCCAATACAACTCTGCCTCATATTGTGAGTACCAACTTAATTGTGATCAATTTGTTTCCATTCCTAGACAAGAATGTTACACCCTTCTAGTCAGACAACTTTGATGTGTTGAAAGTGTATAAAGGTCACCTAATAAAAATCCATGTCATAATACCCAGCGGCTTATATGCCAAAACGTATCTAACCAATGAAAATAAACAGTTGACAAAAATTTCAGTTTCACTACTAAAAATCATGCTTTGATTGTTTTGTCACTGAAAAAAACCACCATCCAGCAGTTTTTAAGAAGTCCGTATAGATGTATGATTTTCTTTTCTTATATGTGTTTTCAGGTTCACACACCTCCCAGAGCTAGCCAGTCAAGCGTTCCACCATCACCATCAACCCCAGCACTGAGAAAGCGAACCATTGTACCTGGTATAACAGGCCTTAGAAACCTAGGGAATACTTGTTACATGAACTCTGTTCTTCAAGTATTAAGGTGAGATAATTATACTGGTTAAGTATGACCACGGGTATAAGTTGTGAAATACAGATTATTTTATTCATTTGTCATTTGTAGTTTGCATTTGTGTGAAAAATATTTTAATGTTTTTTTGTTGTTGGAGAGTTGTCTGGCACCAACAGTATTTTATGGAATGAATTTTGTATTTTACAGTGGATTCTTTTTTCCTTCGCTTCTTAGCTCACTTGACTGAAAGTCCGGGTAAGCTATACTGATCACTCTTCATCCTGCATCCTTTGTCAAAGTGGTGTTTGAGTCTTCTCCCAAGCTACTGTTTCCAATAAAATTTCAAATGTGTAATGGCTGAGGAGTGGCAATAATCAATTTTCAGCCATACCATGGGGAGGGTTTGTGGGAAAAACCATCTCAATTTTTAAAAAATCTTGTCTTAAACTGATGGGTACAATAACCTAATCTTGGTAATGAGTGTCTTTTCTGGGTGAAGAATACAGTTTCTTCAAATGAAGTTCTTCGGGCTCATGGATTCCAGGAATGGTATGGAATTCGACAAAGGGTTGTTTAAGGCCTTGAAAAGTGAAAAGCTGGGAAATGAGCTGGGGATCCTCAAAAAGCCTTGAAAATTTGCAAAGTAACAATGCCGACAAAAAGCATAATTGATTGCTGTCTACTTTTTCCAGTTTCGCAGTAACGTACAGGGTGCAGAACAATGAAACAGAAGCAGTGTTCTGTGCCAAGCATTCTCATTTGTCACTGCTACTAGTGTTAGCCAGTCGGAAAAATCGTTATATAAAATGTTCATATCGGCTGCATCTTGTCAGATTCTGAAATTTCGGCAAAGGTTTCTTGCTAAAACTGATCATTTTAAGAATAAGCAATGCCAGGGAAGTGCACATTTCAGTAGAGCTGGATAAAATCCAGAGAATTTTGGGACTGCTTGGTTCCTGTTATTGGAGATAGGCATTCTGCAAGATGTAAATTGTGCTCAAAAAGGCTAAGTGTCTCCAACATGGAAAAATTGGCAGTTGATTCCCACCTGAAATTGGGCAAACACCTAATAAATTCTAAGGCAAAATTGGCAGTTGATTCCCACCTGAAATTGGGCAAACACCTAATAAATTCTAAGGCGTAAAACACGACTCTTCTGTTTAATTTTGGACCTAAAAAGAAATGGGATTAGCTGCTGCCTGGACCAATTTGCATTCAGGTAGTGTCACACTTACAAGTAATTCCAGTATTTTAGCTGCAGAAATTTTCTGGGCAACAAAATGTGTCAATGGTCATTACAGTTTTCCCAATGTTGAAATGGTCTTTAAGCTCATGTTTCTGGACAGTAAGATTGCCAAGTAATTCACTTGTGGTGAAAATAAATGAATTTTGTAAGGATATTATGAGTACACAAAGGTATAAACGATTTTTCATCACAGTGACATTGCTTTCTTTTCAGAACACCGGTCCACATACTAAGTTGTTAATTCACCTGACTGAAAGTCAGGGTGAGCTATTCTGATCACTTTTCGCCCGCCGTGTATGTGGTGTTTGGGGCATTTTTTCTGCCAAACCACTGGCCACATTTTAATGAAATTTCACATGAGTAGTGATTATATAGGGGCATTTGAGTTTTTCTTCAAATTGGGTTTCTGCTCATATTGAGGAGGGGGTGGGGCCAAAATGCCCCCAATTTTTTTTAAAATATTCTTCTCATGAACCAGCTGTAGCAGAGACTTGATATTTGGTATACAGCTTCCTTTTGAAGTGTAGACAAGTTTGTTTAAGAGAAGTTTGAGGGGCAATATTTGTCATTACGGGAAGGGCAAGAATTTTTGCCCTGCCCAAAATTTCTATTTTCCAAACCTAGAGGTCGATTTGAACCAAATTTGATATGTAGTATTAATGGATTATAAGTACTTTTTTTCAAAATGCCCTGTGGGAACCCCAGGAGCTAAAAATAGAAAAAATTTCAAACACCCATATCTCCAAAACTAGAAGGCACTGAGAATTCTTATTTGGTGTGAAGCTTCCTTAAGACCAACAGAATGGAATGGTCAAAAAAAATTGCCAGCAGTTTTATCATAGGGTACTTTTTCAAGACTTTGAAAAAATGCTGAGTCAGCATTTTTTAACACTGTGGGTAATGAGGAAAACATTTAAGACTTCTCCCAAACCACTGCTCCAAATGTTTTCATATTTCACATATAACATGTTTGGAAGATTGTTTCACATGTTTGTTGAAATCAAATCCCTGGGTCCATATTTGGGCTCTCTGTGGGAGCCCAAATGTTTAAATTTGTCCAGTATAAGGAATATTCTTTAAAAACCTTCTTCAGGTCCACCAATTAGAATGTTTTGATATTTGGTATGCAGCATCCTTATGGGGGTGAGATTCAAGTTTGTTCAAGCCAAGTCTCTGGGTTCATATTTGGGCTCCCTGTGAATTTTCTTTAAAAATCTTCTTGTTCAGATCCAGCAGTCAGAATGTTTTGATATTTGTTATACAGCATCCTTAGGGAGTTTGTTCAAGTCCAGTCTCTGAGTCCATATTTGGGCTCCCTGTTGGAGACTGAATTGTAACTTAGTTCAACAAGAGGCACATCCTTTAAAAATCTTTTTCTTCACAGTAAGAATCTTGATATTTGGTATACTGTATCATTAGGGAGGTGAGATTCAAATTTGTTAAAGCCAAGTCCCTGGGTTAAAATTGGGCTCCCTGTGGGGGCCCAAATTATAACTTAGTTCAACATGAGGAATATTTTTTTAATTATTTTCCTTCAGATCCAGTAGTCAGAATCGTTTGATTTTTCGTATACAGCATCCTTAGGGAGATGAGATTCAAGTTAGTTCAAGCCACGTCCCTGGGTTCATATTTTAGCCCCCTGTGGAAGCCTGAATTATAACTTAGATCAATATGAGGAATATTTTTTGAAAATCAATTTTAGCTTAACTTGACATAGTCAAGATAAGCTATTGCCATCACGCGTACGGAAGTCTGTTAGTCTGTGATGTCTGTTCACATTTTCCTTTAGCACGGGCTACACCCCGCAGTTCTTGTCTGATCGTCACGAAATTTCATATGCAGGTTTGGAGTCATGTCTAGACGAGAACGTCCCCTTTTGGTTGCAATCGGGCAACCGGTATGGCTGCCCGAGCCCAAAACCCGAAAACCATTAGCACAGTCTACAGGTCGTATTTATGAAGGGATTTCATTGTAACTTGGTAGGATGCCTCTGTATAATGCCTAGTTGAGAACGTCCCTTTTGGGCATGATCTATCAACCGTGATGGCTGCCCAAGCCCGAAACCCAAAAACTTTTAGCACAGTCTGCAGGTCATGTTTAATGTGGAGGGATTTCATTGTAACTTGGTAGGATGACTCCTTATGATGTCTAGATGAGAATTTCCCCATTTGGGCATGATCTGCCAACCGTGACGACTGCCGGAGCCCAAAACCCGAAAACCTTTAGCACAGTCTACGGGTCATATTTATTGAGGAATTTCATTGTAACTTGGTGGGTTGACTTCATACAATGTCTAGATGAGAAAGTCCCATTTTGGACGTGATTGGGCAAATGTGACGGCTACGGGGGCCCGAAGCCTGAAAACCTTTAGCACAGTCTAGAGGTCATATTTATGAAGGGAATTCATTGTAACTTGGTAGGATGACTCCAAATAATGTCTAGATGAGAACGTCCCATTTTGATCGCGATCATGCAGCCTTGATGGGTGCCCGAGCCCAAAAACGTTTAGCATAGGCAAAAGGTCGTATTTATGGAAGGATTTCATTGTAACCTGTTAGGTTGACCCCATATAATGCCTAGATGATGGCATCCCCTTTTGGTCGTGGTTGGTTTTGATCGTGGTTGGTCAACTGTGATGGCTACAGGTGCCTGAAGCCCGAAAATCTTGAGCACAGTCTACAGGTCATATTTATTAAGGGATTTCATTGTAACTTCATAGGATCACTCCAGATGATGTCCAAATGAGAATGTCCCCTTTTGGTTGTGATCATTCAGCCATGATGGCTGCCCAAGCCTAAAGCCCAAAAACCTTTAGCACAGTCTTCAGATCATATTTATGAAGGGATTTCATTGTAACTTGGTAGGTTGACTTCATGTAATGTCTAGATGAGAACAGCCCCTTTTGGACACCATTAGGCAACTGTGTTGGCTACAGGGGCCCAAAGCCCGAAAATCTTTAGCACAGTCTACAGGTGATATTTATGAAGGGATTTCATTGTACCTTGGTAGGATGACTCTAAATAATGTCTAGATGAGAACGTCCCCTTTTGGTTGCGATCATTCAGCCTTGATGGCTGGCCGAACCCAAAACCCCAAAAAGTTTAGCATAGTCTATTGGTCATATTTATGGAAGGACTTCATTGTAACCCGTAAGTTTGACTCCATATAATGCCTAGATGATGACATCCCCTTTTGGTCGTGATTGGTCAACTGTGACGACTTCAAGGGCCCGAAGCCCCAAAACCTTGAGTACAGTCTACAGGTCATATTTATGAAGGGATTTCATTGTAACTTTGTAGGATCACTCCAGATGATTCCCAGATGAGAATTCCCCTTTTGGTTGCGATCATTCAACCATGATGGCTGCCAGGGCCCAAAGCCCAAAAACCTTTAGCACAGTCATATTTATTAAGGAATTTCATTGTAACTTGGTAGGTTGACTTCATATAATGTCTAGATGAGAACGTCCCCTTTGGACGCAATTGGGAAACTGACGGCTACAGGGGCCCGAAGCCCAAAAACCTTTAGCACAGTCTACAGGGCATATTTATGAAGGGATTTTAATGAAACTTGATAGGATGACTCGTTTTGGAATAATTTCACTGTAACTTGGTAACTTTCGTTGATATACGTTAACTGTGAGGGCCACATACATTAACTGTGAGGTCATGTTAACCCACCCCTCATCTCTTTAGTACAGTGTACACCTCATATTATTTTTATCATAAACATAGCATACAGGGAACAGAAATGAACATATTCCCAATTATCAAAATTCTTGTCTTATTTAATAATCCTTTCATAAACATTGAACATTATCCTTTTCATCAAACACAACACACAAGTTATGCTACAGTGTCATTGACACTTTCATTATTGTAACCTGGTAGGATGACTCCGTATGATGTCTAGATGAGAACTTCCCCATTTGGTCACGATCTGTCAACCGTGACAACTGCCTGAGCCCAAAACCTGAACATCTTTAGCACAGTCTACAGGTCATATGTTTATACTGTACCAATGACCCAGACTTAGCTGGTGCTAACTCTAAAAAATCCAGGGCCAAACACAAATTTTGCCCCCCAATCCCCAAAATTTGCATCCAAAACCAAAAGAAATCATGTCCTATAGGACCTCCATACTTCGCCCCCACTGCGCATGCGCAGTGTCAAGGACGTTCCGAAATTGGCGCCAATTATCATTCTCTGTTTGGCCCTTCATCAGTCAACATCTCACTGATCTTTGTGCTTGTAAATCTCAGTTTAAAGGATGCCAGACACGTAATTATTGGAGAAATGGTGATTCTAAGGAGGATATAGAAGGAGGAGAGGAAAAAGGAGTGACAAAAAATAATCAGGGCTGTACTTAAAATTTTTTATGAAATTATGTTAAGTTGCCTATTTTCGAGGCATGGACCTCTTGTTGTCATTCTTGCTAAAAAGTTGCACTGCTTATTCAGTGTTTCCTTTCCCCTGGTCTTCTAAGTCCCCCCTTGCAATTCTCCCATGCTTTTGGCATATTTTTGAGAAATATCATTTCTAAATTCTTTTGGGAGAGTTGCTTGGTTACAGAATGTTTTCTGTTATTTTCCCCATAGTTACGTTTTCACCCATGGGTGTATAAACGTTGTGTTCTGCATCTTCCATCTGATGT
This sequence comes from Pictodentalium vernedei, assembly GCA_031216915.1. NCBI lineage: Eukaryota > Metazoa > Mollusca > Scaphopoda > Dentaliida > Dentaliidae > Pictodentalium > Pictodentalium vernedei. Next base: position 285,356,996 of record CM062289.1, on the reverse strand, counting down.
TCTGCAGATTCTCCCCTGGGAGCCTCTGTCTTGCATCAGATAGAGTGTAATTTTGATGACTGATTTCGGGCCAGTTTTGTCAGTGCCTGGAGTCATGTTTTCTGGTGTTTTACACTGTTTGTTTACATTGGCAACAGTCTCTTTTGAGGGGGCTGTTTGCCTTTGGTGTAGTTTGTCTCACTATAAGATACATTTTTATTATCTGTAAGTGTTGCATTAATTATTTAATATAAATTTAAAATTTTTGACCACACTTAGCCATCGGATACATCGGGGCTCAACGTTACTTTTCAGAAACTTGGGCTTCGCTGAAAAAATATTTTTCAAAAATTATTTTGATTTGCAATTGTTTTTTCATTATTAATGGATCATGTTATTATGTATCTTTGTGTCAGGGGTTTGTGCGAGTAACTAGGACTTGTTGTTGACTTTTCACAATGAAAGGATATTGTTCAAATTGTAATAGGAAGAAGTCTTCCTCTGACTTTCATGATCATTGCATTAATTGTAGTCAGTGTTCTCGCACTAATCCCTGTTCTATATGTCAATATTGGGATGACAAACATTGGAAACGTGTGTCACGGTATGTTGTTAGTGGAGAAAGGGCTATGCCGGCTCTTTCTCCTCAAGGTCACTCTACTCTCTCAGTTTCTATTTCAGAGGAACAAGAAAAGGGTGATGTTTCCATGTTATCTTCCGCAAGTGCGCTTCCGTCGTCACAAATGAATACAGAGCTAGCGGCAAAAGTGCTCATGGAGATTAAACAAATGTCGTCTGCTAGCTCGCCCGGTGTAGCGTCCATTCACCGAATGGTTCGGCAGCCGGGTTCGTCCGATGCGGTCCAGGAGGAAATGTTGGGTGATGCGAGCACTATAAACATTCAACGTGCACACCCAGTGACGGCGGATAGTAGGCGAGATCGGAGGAAGCCTTTGAGTCCGGTTCCTAGCTCGTCCAGGTCCAGCCGGGCCGCGAGCGAGAGAGACCCCTCTCTCGTACAACAACATCTGGGACCAGATGTTGTGGTACAAAATGTGTCGCAAGCGGAGCATACGTCCGTCGCTCGGGACGCTCCGTTGTATAGGCAGTCCGCGGAGACTGCTCAGGCTTCTTCCTCTCGTCAGCGCACACGACCGCACATTGGCTACGTGACCGCCGATATTTTACCAGCTTCGCCGATCAGGGATTCTTCGGCGACCAGGTCACACCATCCGGTAGCTAGGGACACAAGGCCGATGGACTCCGGACGTTCGCATAGGAAAATAATGCGGGAGTCATCAGATGCGGAGCTGCCCTCGGCGAAGCAGCGAAAGACTGCGCCTCTGCAGGCCTCGGTGTCGGACGTACTTGTGCAGATAGCACAACTTACCGCAGCATCCCAGCAGCCGACAGAAATGGTGTCGGATCGGGAATTATCCGACGGCGCTGGGTCGGTACGCTCCGCCGAAGCATCGGGGGCGGACGACCGGGAGCATCATGAGGTCCGACCGGATGGTGAAGGGGATACGGATGATTTGGAGCTATCCCTTTCTGAACAACATAAAGCTGCCGTGGACTTCATCCGGCACTTTCTCCCTCAAGTTGTTCCGTCGGGCCAGACTGCTGCGCTTCCGGACAAGAGAATTATAGCGTCATTGGACTCTGATTTCTTTGAGCGGTTCAGGGACATCGCTCCCGAGTTTCCGTCTCAGTCCAATAATGTTGCAAGAACATTTGAATTATTGAATGACGCTATATTCAAACTTGCTTCCAAAACGGGGAAAGCAGGTTTCTTGTCCGCCAATACTCTCAACCTGCCTTTCATTAATGCAAGGAATAAATTCGACACGGCAGGACAGGGTATCCCGAGAGTTCCTCTGCGTATGGACGACGAGGCGGAAGACTTAGAGTTATCATTACCGTCGTCGGCGTCTATTCCAACCGTGGTGTTGGAAACAACTATTTCGTCTAACAGAGCCAGCTTAGATGCCTTATCTTACGCAGATCACCTTACTAAGGCGTTATCACTGCGCCTTCAAGGGAAAGAATTTCAGGATATACAATCCTCTTTAAGACTTCTTTCAAGGGCAGTAGCTTATTCCATGTGTAACTCCGCCCTTTCAGTGGCAAACCTGGAGTTGGTTAGACGTGACGCAGCCCTAGCTACATCCACACTCGTGGATACTAAGGTGAAGAACTCTCTCAGAGTCGCTTCGGTCTCCGGAGAACTCCTCTTTGACGGCAAGCTTTCTGCAATTTACGATAAAATTACAAAGAAAGCTTCGGATTCTCTGCTGTTCAAATCTGCTTCTAAGAAGTCGGACACGGCAGATAAGAGTAAGACAGGCACTTCTGGGTCTAATGCGCCCAAGAGAAGTTCCTATAGAGGTTCCGGTGCGTCCTCTTGGTCTTATTCGAGAGACCGTCAAGGTAGCGACTCACGTTCGGGACGTCCTTCGGGCCGGGACAACCGGTCGGACGCCCCGAGGTCGACGGGACGAGGTGCGGGTCGTGGAGGACGTGGTTTCTCCTACCGCAGGCCTCGCAGGTCCAGGAGGTGATGGCTTAAACCTCTATCGCGTACCGGTTGGCGGAAGGTTGTCGAGTTTTTCTCACGAGTGGGCGTCGATTACAGACGACCCTTGGGTGAGAGGGGTGACTTCGGAAGGTCTAAAGATATCCTTCAAACGAAAGCCTCCATTAACTCGAAGTCCAAAATGGACTCAACTTCCGTCAAATCCGCAGAAAAGAGACGCTCTATTATCAGAGGTGCAGTCTCTTTTAATGAAGAACGCGGTAGAGGTCGTAGAAAACCAGGAGACTCCGGGATTCTACAGCCATCTGTTTCTAGTTCCGAAACCAGACGGCTCGTTCCGTCCAGTCATAGATTTGAGCTGGATAAACAAGCTGATCGTCGCTCCGAAGTTTCATATGGAGACGATTCGGTCGGTCAGAGCGAGTATTCGGGTGAACGATTATGCAATGAGCATAGATCTCAAAGATGCGTACTTTCACGTCATGGTACATCCGACATTCAGAAAGTATCTACGCTTCGCAGTCCTAGGAGTGGTGTATCAATTCCGGGCGATGTGCTTCGGATTGAATCTAGCACCCTGGGCTTTCACTCGGGTAATGAACTCGGTAATGATCTATTTCCAAGCTCATTCGTCTGCAGTAACGTCGGCCTACCTGGACGACATTCTTCAGAAGTACGGCAACGAGTTAACGCTTCAGAACGATGTTCAAAATCTACTTCTATTGCTCCGCCGTCTCGGTTTTATAGTAAACGAGGAGAAGTCGGATCTGGTGCCGTCCAAGTCATTCACACATCTGGGAATGAGCTTCGAGACGCACAACAATCTCGTTCGTCTGCCGTTAACCACAGCGAAATTAGTCAGTTGTTACGCTCGCTATTGTCTGCACGCAGACAAAGTCACGGCGAGAGAATTTATGAGACTGATAGGTCTGTGCGGAGCCGCTGCGGATCTCATTCCGATGGGGCGGTTACGCACGTGTCCTCTCCAAATTTTCTTGACTCAGAATTGGAGTGTGAAAATTCATTCGCTCGACATAGACGTTCTCTTGTCAGATCAAGTGAAACTAGAGATACAGACTTGGGCAAACATTCAGTGGTTAACTCAGGGAGTTCCGCTGCAGTTGCCGGATCCGAGTTTTACCATTATGACAGATGCCAGTCAAACAGGTTGGGGTGCTTCATTGATCCCAACGGATTCGAGATACCAGGGTCTTTGGGATCCGCAATTCCTGGGCAAGCACATAAACATCAAGGAAATGATGTCAATTTGGCTTGCGTTACGTCATTGGATGGACATTATTCACAATGCTCATGTCCAAATCCTATCCGACAATACGACAGTAGTGGCGTATATACGGAATCAGGGAGGCACTCATTCAGTTCCGTTGTTCAATCTAACGGAAAGAATCCTTCTGTTTGCGCTAGAACATCAGGTTCTTCTTTCGGTCCGTCACATACCGGGTCGTCTGAATGTACTAGCAGACTCCCTTTCACAAAAGGGTCGCTTGTTGCCGTCGGAGTGGACTCTCAACAAACAAGTATTCAATCAGATTTGCTACCAATGGGAACGGCCAATGATAGACTTATTTGCGACACATCTCAACAATCAGTTGCAGACGTATGTGTCTCCGTGTCCGGATCCAAGAACATTTGCAGTAGACGCTCTGTCGATTCCTTGGGACGGAATGATAGGATATGCGTATCCTCCAGCGCCGTTAATTCAGCAAGTATTGCTAAAGATAAAACAATCTCAATGCAAGATTCTGTTGGTAGCATCTCTGTCTCCACAGAGACCATGGATAAATCTACTCAGGTGTCTGTTATGGGACCTACCGCAAAAGCTTCCTCCACGGGAGGATCTTCTTTCGCAGGGGAAATCGCGTCAACTCCATCACAACCCGCAAGGTCTCAACCTTCACGATTTTCCGTTGTGCGGTCCTTCTTGCATGGCAAGCACTTTACAGGACGAGCAGTGGACGCGATTTCTAACTGTAGGAGGACCTCCTCTTCGCTAAACTATGCGGCTAAGTGGAAGGTTTTTCGTCGGTGGTGTAGGGATCATTCTGTGGATATTTTTGATCCCTCTATACCAGACATTGCATACTTTCTAGTATACTTGTTTGACGAAATCAAACTGCAGCCTGTTACTATTAAGGGTTATAGGTCTATGTTATCTGATACCTATGCACATCATGATAGTTTACAAATTGGATCTAATGTCTCTTTATCTAAGTTGGTAAGAAACTTCTCGATAAATAGACCCAGAACTCTTAGGTTAATTCCTAAATGGAATTTAGCTTGGGTTCTTCTTAAACTGAAGGAAAAGCCATTTGAACCTCTTGGGACAGTAGATTTCAAATTCGTATCTTATAAGACAGCTTTTCTCTTAGCTTTCTCTTCTGCTAGAAGAGTCAGTTAGCTTCATGCACTGTCGGTGGATGATTCTCACTATCGTAGTGTCGGGAACACTATCACCTTCACTACTAATGTGGGTTTTTTAGCTAAGAATCAGGCTCCTAATAAATATCCGGAACCTATTGTTATTAAGGCTCTTCTGTCTTCAGACGGGTGTAGGCCTTTACTCTGTCCTGTTAGAGTGTTACGTATCTATAAACAGAGATCTCAGTTTATCAGAAAGGGACGAAAACGTTTCTTTCTGTCTCTGATGCCTAATAGAAGGGACATTTCGGTCCATTCTATTGCTAGATGGATTCAATTAACTATCTGTACTGCTTATGAGAGTTTATCTTCTTCTCAGCAGTCTGTGCTTAAGATTTCGGCTCATGAAGTAAGAGCTCTTGCTACTTCTTGGGCTTACGCTAATAGTATTGCTATTACAGATTTAATGAAGGCTGCTTATTGGTCTCAGCCATCCACATTCACGAATTTTTATCTCAGAAATATTGAGTCCATTTCTGGAGACCAGCATTGTTTAGGTCCGTTATCTGTTGCTCAGAATGTCGTCCACTAAACAGTTGCAACTATAGTTATGCAGGCTTTCTGTTCCGGCAGTGACTCCGTCTGGCTGCCCTCTTCGCTCTGGGCTATTTGACCCAGGGCAAGGGGAAGGGGTGGGGGAGGGTGTTCCCTTATGTCACCTGCTTTATAGTGAAAAGCAAGGGAATGCCTCCTCCGAAGTCAGTATTTCTGAGTCGTTTCCGGGATGGTTTTAAAGTGTAATATTAATGTTAAAAATTCATTCATGTCATATTTTTAAAGTGTAGCTCAGTGTGAAGCATTTGTATATGTCAAGTGTCAAACGGGCGTTAATATACAATCCTCGGACACTTTTAAAAGAATATAAAGAGTCTCAATTCTCTGGACTAACTTTATTTATTGGCTTACTTTAAAAATAATTAGTATAAAGGGTTATACTGGATGTTAATAGAGAACATGAATGTTATTGTGCTCAATTATGAAGGGTATTGTATCTTTCTAATTTAGCATAAAATAAGAAAGATACATGTAAAGCCTAATACTCCTTTTCTCCTTGAGGGGTTGCCTCTATATTATATAGTTGAGCTTATTGGATTTTCCTCTATGTCCTAGGCCCTCCAGCCTTTTTACTATTCAGCTAAGTCTGGGTCATTGGTACAGTATAAAAATGTTAAAAAATTTATAGTAATTTATATATTTTTTATACTTACCAATGACCCAGACGGGGATGGCCCTCCCAGGAGTTGGGAACTCTTACCTCCCCGCTGAGTACATAGCGCTGACCAGGCACTGCCAGTAAGAATGATAATTGGCGTCAATTTCGGAACGTCCTTGACACTGCGCATGCGCAGTGGGGGCGAAGTATGGAGGTCCTATAGGACATGATTTCTTTTGGTTTTGGATGCAAATTTTGGGGATTGGGGGGCAAAATTTGTGTTTGGCCCTGGATTTTTTAGAGTTAGCACCAGCTAAGTCTGGGTCATTGGTAAGTATAAAAAATATATAAATTACTATAAATTTTTTTAACATTTATGGAGTGATTTCATTGCAACTTGGTAGGATGACTCCATGTAATGTCTAGATGAGAACATCCCCTTTTGGTTGCGATTGGTCAACTGTGACGGCTACAGGGACGAAAACTTTTAGCATAGTCTACAGGTCGTATTTATGAAGGGATTTCATTGTAACTTGGTAGGATGACTCCATATAATGTCTAGATGAGAACGTCCCCTCTTGGTTGCGATCGCTCCACCGTAATGGCTTCACAGGCCCGAAGCCCAAAAACCTTTAGCTCAGTCATCAGGCTGTATTTATGAAGAGATTTCATTGTAACTTGATAGGATGACTCATTTTGGAATAATTTCACTCTAACATGGTAACTTTGGTTGACAGACATTAACCGTGAGGGCCACATACATTAACTGTGTGGGCCACATTAACCCACCCCTCAATTCTTTAGTAGAGTCTACACCTCAAATTATTTTTATTGAAAACATAGCATACAGGGAACAAAAATTAACATATTCCCAATTATCACAATTCTTGTCTTACTTCATAATCCTTTCATAAACATTGAACATTATCCTTTTCATCAAACACAACACACAAGTTAAGCTGCAGTGTCATTGACACTTTCAATTTTCTGTTCCATCAGTCAGAATGTTTTGATATTTGGTATATGGTTTTCTTAATGGGGCAGATGCAAGTTTGTTCAAATCAGGACCCTTGGTTGATAGTTGTCAGTGTCAGGTGAGCGCTCTCAGGCCCTTTGGGCTTCTTATTAAAATAGTGATATATCGTATAGTCTTACATCGTAACCCAGCATAGTTTTTGAAGGTGGGTGCCTGGAAAATCCTGGAATTTGGCTACTGTATGGCCTTGAAAAATGCTGAGAAAGGGCCTTCAATTGGATCATTCCTTGCCTGCAGGAACTCTGCTCTTAATTGAATGTGACTTCCAAACACAAAACCATTTACCATACCTTCAGTATAATTTTGACCGTTTAATTACATATGGGTAATGGAGTAAACTGTTAACTGAATACAAAAAATAGTAATATGTTGAGAAATTACTCTGATAATCTCCCAAATCCCCCTTTTTTAGCTCAGCTGGCCTAAAAGGCCATGTGATCTTTTCTCATCACTTGGAGTCCGTCGTCTGGAGTCCGTAAACTTTTCACATTTTCATCTTCTCTGTAACCGTTGAGCCAGTATGAACCAAACTTGGCAGGAATGGTCTATGGGAGGTCCTCTACAAACGATTCTCATTTTGTCCCCGTCGGATGAAAAACACGGCTTCCAGAGGCATTCTTTGATTCTGGTTGGTGGATTTTCAAAAATCTTCTCTGAAACTGCCAGGCCAAATGTTTTGAAATTTCATATAAATTATGACTGGGACCCCCTCTACCAACTATCCTCATTTAATGTTGATCGGGTTGTAAACATGGCCACAATTGCAGCTTATAGTTACCAGAGAAACCCTATGGGAAATCACATTTTCCTCTTCGTGGCGATGTGGAAACAAACCTGGCAGAGATAGTGTATGTGAGGTTCTCTACAAATGATCCTCATTTTGTTTCCGTGGGTTGAAAAACATGGCCACCAGAGGCATTCTTTGATTCTGATTGGTAGATTTTCAAAAATCTTCTCCTTTGAAACTGCCAGGCAAAATGTTTTGATATTTCACATAAACGATGACTGGGACCCCCTCTACCAACGATCCTCATTTAATGTTGATCGGGTTGCAAACATTACCACAATTGCGGCTTATAGTTACTATAGAAACCCTATGGGAAATCACATTTTCATCTTCCCAGGAACTACTGAGCCGACGTGAACCAAACCTGGCAGGGATGGTCTATGGGAGGTCCTCTACAAACGATCCTCATTTTGTTCCCGAGGGTTGAAAAACATGGCCGCCAGAGGCAGTCTTTGATTTTGATAGGTGGATTTTCAAAAATTTTCTCCTCTGAAACTGCCGTGCCAAATGTTTTGATACTTCACATAAGTGATAACTGGGACCTCCTCTACCAACGATCCTCATTTAATGTTGATCGGGTTGTAAATATGGCCACAATTGTGGCTTATTGTTACTATAGAAACCCTATGGGAAATCACATTTTCATCTTCTCTGAAACTACTGAGCTGACGTGAACCACACTTCGCAGGAATGGTCTATGAGAGGATGTAAATATGTGGACACCAGAGGCTATATTCTAATGCTTAACCCAATGCCCCTCCTGTCTGCACAAAAGATCGGTGCTGTCAGCAAATTACTTGTTTTTTGAGAATCTGGTAAGGGTTGGTTCCATTTTTTTCTCCACTGAGAACTGGGGAAAAAAAACCCCAAAATATTGTGTATACAGTACAAGTCAAAATAAGCTGTAGCATAACTGCAATAAACTAAGTAGACTGCAGCTTCTGCCCTGACAAGATCAGAATCTGACATTTTTCTGGAAAAGCTATCAGTGAGAGCTTTCCAGAAAATGATGTCAGCTTCTGGTCTTATCAGTGTAGGAAGAGAAAAGATATATAGTTTATAGGATTATCCTACACAGCTTATTTTGACTTGTACTGTAAAACAAGTGCAACTGTAGGTTGATATCTTCAGCTGTAATCTAATTATGTTTGACACATGTTAAATTGTTTAGAAAAATCTAGGTTACATTGTAAATTCTCTTTATTATCTTGCAATCATGTCAGCTCAGATGACAGTAATTATTGTATATCTTTTAAGATTCCTGTAACCCTTTACCTGTCCAAAAGCTATTTTGAAAGAGAATACTGTCTGAAAAAATTGTAATATTTTTATACTGTACCAATGACCCAGACATAGCTGGTGCTAACTCTTAAAATATAGGGCCAAACACAAATTTTGCCCCTCAATCCCCAAAATTTGCATCTAAAACCAAAGAAAACATGTCCTGAAAGGCCCTCCACACTTCGCCTCTACTGCGCATGCGCAGTGTCAAGGACGTTCCGAAATTGGCGCCATTAATCATTCTAAGTTTGGCCCTTCATCAGTTAACATCTGACTGATCTTTGTGCTTGTAAATCTCAGTTTAAATGATGCCAGACACATAAATATTAGTGAAATGGTGATTCTAAGGAGGATAGAGAAGGAGGAGAGGAAAAAATGTGTGACAGAATATTATCAGGGCTGTAACTTAAAATTTTTTAATGAAATTATGTTAAGTTACCTATTTTCGAGGCAGCAGCCATTTTGTTGTCATTCTGATTAATTAGTTACACTGTTTTTTAAGTGTTTTCCTCTCTCCCTGTCTTTTAAGTCCCCCCTTGCTATTCTCCCATGCTTTTGGCATAGTTTTTGTAATTATTATTACTAAATTTTCTTGGGAGTTTTAGCTGAATAACAGAATGAATTCTGTTTCTTTTCCCCATGTTTACGTCTTCACCTACGGGTGGTTAGGCGTTGTGTTCTGCATCTACCATCTGATGTTCTGCAGTTTCTTCCCTGGAAGTCTCTGTTTTGCATCAGATAGTGTATTTTTGGTAACTGATTTTGGGCCTGGGTGCCTGGAGTCTTATTTTAGTGTTTTTACACTCATTGTTTACATTTTCAACAGCCCTCTGTGTGAGGGGGGGATTTCTGGAAAATAATATCTTGATGTTATTTTAATCATAACTAGATACATTATTATTGTTCGTAAGTGTTGAATAAATTGTTTAAAATATTTTTAAAATTTTTGTCCACACTTAGGCTTGGGATCCATTGGGGCTCAACATTACTTTTCAGAAACTTGGGCTGTTCTGAAAAAATATTTTTTCAAAATATTTTGATTTCAATTATTTTTTCTATATTAATGGATCATATTATTATTATGTATTTTGATTGCCAGGGGTTAGTGCGAGTACCAGGACTTGTTTTCTTTTCACATTGAAAGGATATTGATCAATTGTAATAAGAGGAAGTCTTCCTCTGACTTTATAATCATTCTATATGTGGTCAGTGTACTCGCATTAACTCCTGTTCTGTATCGTATGATTTCGATGACAATATGGGAAGCGTATGTCACGGTATGTTTTTGGGGAATTGGACACTCCGGTCCTTTCCCCGCAGGGTCACTCTACTTATCAATTTCTATTTCAGACGATCAAGATTAGGGTGATGTATCTGTGATGTCTTCCAACAGTGTGCCTCCGTCGTCACAATTAATGAAGGGCTAGCGGAAAAGTGCTCATGTAAATACGCCAATTGCCTAAGAGGACCCTAGTAGGTTCGACGGCCTTTGACGTCCGCTAGCTTGCCCGGTGTAGCGTCCATTCACCGAATGGTTCGGCAGCCGGGTTCGTCCGTTGCGGTCTAGAAGGAATTTTGGGGTGATGCGAGCAGTATAAATCAACCTAATGCACACCCAGTGACGGCGGATCGGAGGGACAACGGAGGAAGCCTTTTAGTCCGGTTCATAGCTCGTTCCGGTCCATCCGGACGGCAAGCGAGAGAGGACTCTCTCTCGTTCAACAACATCTGACCCCAGATGTTGTGGTACAAAATGTTTCGCATTCGGAGCATACGTCCGTCGCTCGGGACGCTCCGACATATAGTCAGTCCGGAGTAGACTGTCAATAAGGCTTCCTCATTCTCATAGTTGCGCACACGACCGCTCTTGGCTACGTGACCACGGATATCCAGTCAGCTTCGCCAGTCAGAGATTCATCGGCGACCAGGTCACACCATCATCCGGTAGCCAGGGACACGAGGCCTGCAGACTCCGGACGTTCGCATAGGAAGTGTGCGGGAGTCAACGTACACGGAGCTTCCGGCGGCAATGCATCGTAAGACCGCTACTGCACAGGCCTCGGGAACGGACGTGCTTTCCTAAATAGCACAGTTTATCGCAGCATCAACTGAATCTGTCGCATATTTTTTATCCGACGATGCTGGGTCGGGACGCTCCGCGGAAGCGGGTACGGACGTCCGAAAATTTCATCCGGTCCGACGGGATACCGAAAGGGATTTGGAGGATTTCGAGCTTTCCCTTTCGGAACAACATATGCTGTTGTGTATGTCATCTGACTTGGTCTTCTACAGCTTCTTTCGTCGGACCAGAATGCTGCGATGCCAGATAAGAAACTGATAGCGTCGGTGGACTTAGAAATTTTTGGTTCGGTTCAGGGACATCGTCCCTCAGTTCCGACATAGTCCAATAATGTCACGCAAACTTTCGAATTATTGAACGACGCTATATATTATTATTATATGCTTGCTATAACCAAGCATTTCTGGTTTCTTGTTCGCAAAGTTACGGAGATGTCTTTCAAAAGTGTGCCTCTGTCGTCATAGTTAATGAAGAGCTAGCGGCAATAAGTGCTCATGGAATATGACTATCGCCTACGGAGTGACATTCGCTAGCTCACCCGGTGTAGCGTACATTCATCGAATGGTTCGGCTGCCGGGTTCGTCCGTTGCGGTCTAGGAAGGAGATTTGGGTGATGCGAGCACTTTAATTACTTTAGTACTCACCCACTGACGGCAGATTGAGGACAGATCGGAGGAAGCCTGTTAGTCCGGTTCCTGGCTTGTCCAGGTCCGTCCGGGCTGTGAGCGAGAGAGGTCCCTCTCTCGTCCAACAACATAGGGGACCGCATGTTGTGGTTCAGATATTTTACATTCGGAGCATATGTCTGTCGGTCGGGACGCTCCGTTATATTGACAGTCCGAGAGACTGTCCTTAATGCTTCCTCATCCTCACAGCAGGGCACACGACCGCACATTGGTTACGTGACCTCGAGTATCCGATCAGTTTCGTCATTCAGTGATTCCACGGCAAATAGGTCGCGCCATCCGGTAGCCAAGGGACACGAGGCCTATACACTCCGTTCGCTCGCATATTGGTAGTATGCACGGGGTAACGATCACGGAGCTTCCAGCGGCAATGCATTGTAGGACCGCTTCTCCTCAGGCCTCAGTGACGGACGTGCTATCCGAGTTAGCACAGTTGTTTCGCAGCATCCCAGCAATTGACAGTTTCTTGGTCGAATCAGGAATTATCCGACGGCGCTGGGTCGGTGCGGTCCGCGGTTGCATCAGGTACGGACGACGGAACGCTTTATAGGGTCCGACAGGATGGCGAAAGGGATTCGAAAGATTTCGAGTTTTCCCTTTAGTAGTATCGGAAGCTGCCTTTCATATCTTCTGGCATTATCTTCCAGTGATTGTTATTTCGGACTTCATTGCTGCGATCTTGGATAAGAGACTTATAGCGTCATTGGTCTCGGATTTTTCGATCGGTTCAGGGACATTATCCCTGACTTACCGACGCAGTCCAATAATGTCATTACAACATGTGTTTTATTTTTCGACGCTATATATGCATACAAGCCTGCTACCAAGCATGATAGTTTAGTTTCTTGTCCGTGTTGCTCATTTCTGCCGTTTTATCATTTATACGAATAGTTTATTTTGGCAGAGCAGGGCATACCAAGAGTTTATATGCGTCTAGACGGTGTGGTTAAAGACTGGAAATATTCTTTTTCGCCGTTTATGTCTTTTCCAACTTCAATGTTGGAAACGACATGATGTATAGTAGACTTAACTTAGACGCTTTATCATACGTAATCCGCCTTACTGAGGCGTTATCATTACGTTTTCAAGAAAAGATTTACGGGATATTATTCTCAATGTAATTTCTTTTGAGGACAGTAGTTTGTTCACGTATAACTCCGCCCTTCAGTGGCTGATTGGAGTTAGTTAGACGTGACGCAGCCCTAGCTACATCCATACGCGTGGATAGTAAGGTTAAGAACTCTCTCAGAGTCGCTTCGTTCTCGGAGAAGCTTCTCTTCGACGGCAACTTTTCGGCAATCCATGAATTGCTCGATTTACACGTTCTCTTGTCTATCTAGTGTTACAAGAGATTCAGACTGGGGCAAACATTCGGTGGTTGACTCAGAGAGTGCCACCGCAGTTGCCGGACCCGAGTGTGGCTGTTATGACGGTTGCCAGTCAAACAGATTGGGATATAATACTGATCCCAACGGATTCGAAGTGCCAGGGTCTTTGGGTTCCGCAGTCTCTTAGCAACCAATTTTCTTCCGCGGAATAATGTTTTTTAGGCTTGCTTTATGTCATTGCATGAACATTATTCAGAAACGCATGTCCAAATCCTGTCCGTTAATTCGACAGTATTGCCGTATCTCCGGAACCAGGGAGGCACTCTTTCGTTTCCGTTATTCAATTTAATGGAAAGAATCCGTCTGTTGGTTATAGTACACCAAGTTCTGTTTTGGTCCGTCATATTCCGGGTCGTCTGATTGTTTTACCGGACTCCCGTTCACTTACGGGTCGCTTGTTGCTGTCAGAATGGACTCTCAACAAACAAGTATTCAATCAGATTTGCTATCTATGGGAGCGCCCAATGATGATTTATTTACGACACAGCTTGCTAATCAATTGCAGACGTATGTGTTGGCTTGTCCAGATCTCTGAGCTAATGTTGTTAACGCTCTATTGATCTATAGGACGGAATGATAGGATACGCGTATCCTCCGGCGCTGTTGTTTCAGCAGGTATTGCTAAGATAAACAACCACAATACATTTCTGTTGATAGCATCTCTATCTTCACAGAGATCATGGGTAATTTACTCTCTTGTCTACTGTGGGTCTTAACGTGAAATCTTCCTCAATGTGAGGATCTTTTTTCACTGGGTAAATCGTGTCATCTTTATCACAACCCGCAAGGTCGCAACCTTCATGTATTCCGTTGTGTGGTCCGTATTGCATTGTAAGCATTGTACTGGACGAGCTTTGGACGCGATTTCTTACTATAGGAGATCCTCTTCTTCGCTATTCTATGCGGCTAAAGTGGAGGCTCTTCCGTCGTTGGTGTAGGGATCATTATGTTCATATTGTTGATCCCTCCGTACTACTCATTGCAATTTTTTAGTATACTTGTTTCACAAGATCTACTGCAGCCTGTTATTAGTAAGGTTATAGGTTTATGTTACCTCATACCTATGCACTCTACGATAGTTTACAATTGAGTCTTATGTCTCTTTATCTAAGTCAGTAACTTTTTGATATATAGACTTAGAATCTTTAGATTAAATTCCTATATGGATTTTAACTTCGGTTCTTATTTAGCTAAGTAATCATTTGAGCCTCTGGAAACAGTAGTTTTCAAATTCTGACCTTTTAGACAGTAATTCTGTTGGTTTCTCTTTTACTGTAGAGTCAGTGAGTTTCATGCACTATCGATGGATGATTTTTACTTTCGTAGTTTTGGAATCACTACTTCCGTTACTATTTAGGTTGGATTTTTGCATAAGAGTTAGGCTCCTAATATCCGGAACCTATTGTTATTAAGGTCCTTCCGTCTTCGTACAGGCATAGGCCTTTACTCTTTCCGGGTAGAGTTTATGTATTTATAAACAGATATCTGTTTATTACTATGGGCGTAAGCTTCTTCTGTCTTTGATGCCTAGTAGAAGGACGTTTCGCTCCATTCTATTGTTAATGGATTCTATTAACTATCGGTACTGCTTATGGTATATCATTGACTTAGCAGTTGTGCTTAAGATTTCGGCTCATGAAGTAAGAGTTCTTCTACATCTTGGGCTTACATTAATAGTGTCGCTATTATAGATTTTTGAAGGCTGCTCATTGCGCTCAGCCATCCACATTCAAGAATTTTTATCTCAGAAATATCGAGTCCATTTCTGGAGGCCTCTATTGTTAGGTCTATTATCTACTGCTCAGAATGTCATTCACTTAACAGTTGCTACTATAGCTAGGTAGGCTGTCTGTTTCGGCAGTGTCTCCGTTCTGCTGCCCTCTTCGCTCTTGGCTATTTGACCCAGGGCAAGAAAAAGGTGGGGGGGGAGGGGGGGGAGGGTGTTCCCTTGGGTCACCTGTTTTACTATGAAAACAAGGGGATATCTCCTCCGGAGTTAGTAATTCTGAGCTGTTATTGGGATGGTTATTTAGTGAGAAGTTTATGTTTTTTAAATTCATTCAAGTCTTAGTTTTTAAAGTATAGCTTTTGATTATTGCACATGTGCATGGACATGATTATGCAATCCTCAGACACTTTTAGGACTATAAGAGTCTCTATTCTCTAGACTTACTTTATTTATTGGCTTACTTTAAAAATTATTAGTATAAGGATTATATTGGATATTAATAGAGTACATGGATGTATGAAGCTCAATTTTGGAAGGTGTTGTATCTTTCTAATTTATCTTAAATAAGAAAGATGCATGTAAGGCCTATTACTTCTTTTTCCCTACAGGGGATGACTCTATTTTATATTATTGAGCGTATTCCATTTTGCTCTATGTCCTTGACCCTCCAGCCTTTTTACTATTCAGCTATGTCTGGGTCATTGGTACAGTATAAAAATGTTAAAAAATTTATAGTAATTTCTATATTTTTTATACTTACCAATGACCCAGACGGGGATGGCCCTCCCAGGAGTTGGGAACTCTTGCCTCCCCGCTGAGTACATAGCGCTTACCAGGCACTGGTTATTAGAATGATTAATGGCGCCAATTTCGGAACGTCCTTGACACTGCGCATGCGCAGTAGAGGCGAAGTGTGGAGGGCCTTTCAGGACATGTTTTCTTTGGTTTTAGATGCAAATTTTGGGGATTGGGGGGGCAAAATTTGTGTTTGGCCCTATATTTTAAGAGTTAGCACCAGCTATGTCTGGGTCATTGGTAAGTATAAAAAATATAGAAATTACTATAAATTTTTTAACTTTCAAAATATTTTAACCCTTTTTTGCTGATTTTTTTTGTTGAAACAAGTCATAAATGTGTGCATTTTCAAGAAAATCTTCTTTGAAACTACAAGGCCAAATGGTTTGAGAAAACTTAATGTGACTGATGACTGTAACCCCCTCTACCAATGATCCTTATTTCCCCCCCCCCCCCCCCCCCCCCCCCGCAAACAAAGTTTGTGGGGGGGGGGGGTATATAGGAATCACCCTGTCTGTCTGTCTGTCCGCCTGTCCGTCCTTATAAGCGCAACTCCTCCTAAACCATTTGAAGAATTTTCATGAAACTTTACACAATGGAAGAACTCCATATGAAGATGTGCATGAAGCAATATAATTCCGTTCTGACATTTCCAAGTGGAGATAATCTAACTTATACATTTTAATGTACCAAAAAGGCTACAAATCCTTATAAGTGCAACTCCTCCTAAACCGTTTGAAGAATTTTCATGAAACTTTACACAATGGAAGAACTCCATATGAAGATGTGCATGAAGCAATATAATTTCGTTCTGACATTTCCAAGTCGAGATAATCTATCTTATACATTTTAATGTACCAAAAAGGCTACAACTGAGGTGCGGGGGGTATCACTTTGTGAGCTTGCTCACAGTACCTCTAGTTTTATCTTCATCGGGTTGCAATTATGGCTGCAGTTGGGGCTTATAGTTACTATAGAAACCCTATAGGAAATCACATTTTCATCATCTTCACTGAAAGTACTGAGCCAATGTGAACCAGACTTGGCAGGCATTGTCTATGAGAGGTTCTTTACAACTGTTACTTATTTTATTCCTGTTGGGTGAAAAAACAGGGCCGCCAGAAGCATTCTTTGATTCTGATTGGTCAATTTTGAAAACTCTTCTCCTCTGAAACCACAGGGCCAAATGTTTGAAACTTTGCATGGTTGATAACTGGGACACCCTCCACCAACATTCCTCATTTTAATGTTGATCGTTTTGCAAACATGGCAACAATTGCAGTTTATAGTTACTATAGAAAAAACCTATAGGATATCACATTTTCATCTTCTCTCTGGAACTATTGCGCTGACGTGAACCAAAACTTGGCAAGAATGGTCTATAGGAGGCCCTCTACAAATGCAGCCCTTCTATTTCAGAAAAAATGCGTCGGCAAAAAAAATGCCGACGTAAAAATTATGCACCTCGGCAAAAACATAGCTACCTCGGCAATTTTTAAAATGGTGCCAATTACACTTATTTGTTCTAAATTCGCGACTAGTCCCTCGAAAATGGGAACGGAAACAATGTTGAATTTGAAATGAGCAATGACAAGGAGACAATCTGCATGCATGGGCAGCACCACGCAGTGTGGATATAATATCACAGATATCACATTGACACAATGTATTGTAGTTAACAATTACATAGTCTGTCGATAGTTTGTTGTTACATGAAGTTTTGTTTGCATCGAGTAAAGTGATATAATTTACTCACAGAACATTTCGTTGAATACAACATGGGATTTTCCAAGTCTTGTGAAGTTACACGTGACATCAATCATACTAATCTCGAAATAATACCAAATGCATTCGACGATGTCTGTTGGTATGGGTTGGAGGCTAGTCTGTTTAAGTGTTCCGGCATTGAAAGTTGTATTTTCATTTGAGGAGGGGGGGTGGGAATGAAATCACTGGTCACAGGAGTCTGAAATTCTCTCAGTATAGCTAAAATTCACTTTCAAACAGTGTTTTTTCTTCGGAAGGGGATCACGTTGTTGGGAACGTAAATATAACGTTGAAAGTGAATTTTAGCTCCTGTGCACTGGTAAAGCCAATTGTATTGATTTATTTGAAGAAGGAAACTCTTTAGTACTTTACATGGAAAATGTGTTTTATTTTCTTCAATAAACGAAACATGTATCCTCCAATTGTAAATGACAAAAACTGCTGAATTAATAAAATGCACTCAATACCATGACGAATAGCTTGAATCCTGCATTGACAATGAGAGCTATGCCCAACGATCGTGACAACTGACAGACTCCTGCAGCTAAAACTAAAAAGGCTATATTATGTCAAGTCTCTAGTTCTCAGACCTGTAGCATGGGTCGCATTTCACAACATTTTATATACTGAACTTACAGTGAAGTGCCAGCATCAAGTTGAGGTTTACAGGACACCGCAGTTCTGTGAAAACTCAACTTGATATTGGCAAGGTAATCAGTCGGATTCACTTTCACTAGTAGTATCACTACAACTGTCAGTCTCCAGTTCTGACTCACAGTCACCAACGGTAAAATCTGAATCGTCGTCAGAATTTGATTGTGAGCTTGTGCCAACATTGACAGGCATTTCTTCATCACCAGGAGAGGAACATGTAGCGTCAGCAGTCAGATTTTTGGAGAGAAAAAGACAGTTTGTCTTCCGGCATTTACCTCCCTGTATTGACATATGGCCTTTTCTTTTATATGACTTATAGCCATCCAGGCGTGGTGGTGCTTTTTGGACATTTCCATCTGGATAGTATCCCAAAAACTTATCAACTACTTCATTGTACATTTGGGGATTGAACCCATCAAAGTCATTAGAGCGTAGCACCAGCATATGCTCAATATTTTGATTATTCAAGGAAAGATACTCTTTTGACAAAATACGTGCAAAGGAGCTAAAAACTCTTTCAACATTGGTGCTACTTATAGGCAGCACAATACAAATTTCTGGTATGTGGATAATGTTGGTTATTGCCAATTCAACCTGCGAGGGAAATAGCTGTTGCCAAGTTTGTTCATTAGTTGAATTTTTAAGAAATGTCACATGTGTGTAGAGGCGGCCAAACTCTTGGGACAGTTTACTTATGTCGCAGTTGTTAGCCTGTAATAATGCACCGAAATGTTTTTTTAAAATATCTACTCTCTCAAGAATGATATCTATAGATTTAAAGGGATAACTTTTTGTATCCAAGAGTACTGAGGCAGCATGGAATATTGGACCTTCAGTGAATTCGGCAAACCTTCTAAGATTCTCCTCAACCGACTCGAGAATTTGTACAACACTTATATGGACTTCAGACAATGCACTGTCAAGACCCGCGGTCATGGAGTATCCGTGAAAATTTTGAGTTTTATCACAGAGTTCATCCTCAGCTGCCCTATCAGCATCTGCTCTTGTCATACGAACAGGCAGGGCGGCATCATCGGGTTGTAAATAAGGCCACCCTATTTTACTTAAGGTGGGAAATATATCATTTTTGTAAAAGCAGGCTTGTCCCATTTCCTTAACGACTGAAACTATTTTACGAAGCACTTCAGTAGAATGTTTCATGGCAGTAATTGCTTCTGGTGCCAGTAATTTCTGGCTTTCTAAAATCTGTGAAAAGGGGGCAATGTATGCCAAAATATCTTGCCTAACAGCAGCATACAAGAGAAGCTTAAGTTTCGACGCATTTTTCAGATGCCCCTGTAATACAGACTTACAGTCAGCCATAGATTTATTATATGGCGACTGTATATTTTGATGCAAGAAACCTAAGAATATTGGCAAGTTTCTCAAGTAGCTGCTAGTGGAGTCGGCCTGGTGAGAAACCCACCGCGAGCCACTCGGTCGCTTGTACTTGAGACCCTTCATTTCAAGAAGTGTGGCTTGTCTTCTAAATAAACGCCACTTTAAGTTTGCCCGCTTGAATAGATAGTAAGTATTGCTTAGCACAGATTCAATATCTTTGTTCAATTTGGAATGTTCAAAAGCATCGTGAATTGCCAATTCGGCCTTGTGGTTGGAGCACCAGCCTTTTATTAAGTTTGGCCCGAGTTCTTCAGTTTCAAGTTTGTACAGGGCTGAATTGACAGATGCACCATCACTCCCGTTTTTCCTATTTGCCTGTCCTTGCAGTCGAATGTAAAGTTCTGTTTTTTTATGCTGTTGTCTAGAGCGGCTTTTAAGCCAGCGGCGTTGGTGTTTTCAGGCTCTTCTAAACTCATGACCTGGAAGTTAGGTTTACCGAGGTTACACGTTTTTATAACATACACTTCCTTCTCCTCCATTGTTTTGGCTGAACTGGAACCATCATAGAAAATTGAAAAATATCTTCGCACACCAGAATTGAGTGGATGGGTTATTTGAGTGGCCCTAACGTGTTGTGCAAGAAATGTTCCCATTACCGGCACCACCTGGTTGGACATATAGCCAGATCCGAGATCTACTTTATGCCATCTTTTTCAAAGTTTGCTATAGCCTCATAGTCCTTGAATGATTTATTTTTCAGAATGATAAAATGTGCTATTTGGAATTTTTTGATAAGCTGAGCACGATGGCCAAAATTATATTTACGCATGGTTTCATGCAAAGTATTTTGGCGGTTACCACTACAATTGTTTTTATTTTCATCACTAGTGGACACAGCACCACTGGCACTGATTACTCCACCTTTTACGGTTGATATTGGCATTGCACGGTGATGTGCAGAAGATTTAGAAATGTGATCCATGGCATTACACTTTTTGATCACATCTGTACCATTTATCAGCTTATCGCACACCTTCGACACGATGCCACTGAATCCGGGTAATGCATGCTTGCTGCTCGCATCGGAATTTTGGTAAAAGTTCCTGCACGTGGAACAGTAAATTTTGAGGACTGTTTCCCCATCATCCGCCAAGTCATATTTTATACAGTCAATGCCCCAAGCGTCAACAGTTTTTCTTTTCACCATATTTCAAAATGGATAGTTTACAACAATTTCGCGAATTATCTACATTAATTTGCGAACTTAATTGTTATTTGAAGCGTCCATTACACAAAATCTGTTACGTAACGTGATGTATTCATTACGCAATGGATTGTGTAATGAATGCAATCGCAATGAATGCATGAATGGAACGATGTGCTAACCAGTGCACGGCAGTGACGTAATATGACTTGCCAAAAAAGAACGTCGGCAATTTTTTTGCCGAGGACATTTATTTTCACCTCGGCAAATACGTTGGCATTGCCGAATGCCGGCGTGAATTAGAAGGGCTGCAAACGATCCTCTTTTTGTTTCCATTGGCTGGAAAATATGGCCACCAAAGACATTCTACGATTCTGTTTGATGGATTCAAATGTTTTGAAACTTCACGTAATTGAAGACTGGGACACCTTCTACCAATGATCCTCATGTAATTTTGATGTAATGTTGCAAACATGGCCACAATTGCAGCTCACAGTTACCATGGAAAGCCTATGGGAAATCACATTTTTATATGTATTTCCAGATGAGCGATTACAGGCTTTGTAGAGCCTCTAGTTTTATTTCTTTCTTTTTTTATTCGGATTAGAGGTAAGTACATAGTAACTAGAAATACAGATCACAATTCACAACACTTATTGTACATTTCACTAAATTCTGCAGGTTTCAAGGTAGTTGTTGCCTAGAAATATAAAACAAACAAAAAAAAAAGAAAAAAGATTGTATTTTCGGATCGAGGTTTATTTAGTCGCAAAAAAAGTCCTTTTATCGACTCCCATCTTAACCTTATATTATTCTGCTTCTTCTGGGGGTAATTATGGAGTGATAGAAGCTCCACATCATGGTGAACGCGTAACTGAACCAAGAAATTTGGGAAGGATGGCTGACACCTTCTCACCTTGCAGGAATAAATATATTTTTTGAAGAGGAGTACTAGAAAATCTGTTACATGTTCATCTACTGGGTTATTATAATTAGTTTCCTTAAGTCCCAAAAGAATGTACTGTCCTGACAAGGGGAGTGAAATATTAAATTTTTCCAGTAAAACATCTGTGATGTTTAGCACCCAAATCCACTTGGTAATAGACCTATTTAGCGTCATTACGTTCATTACAGGTATTTAATGTATTATATCTTGTTTAATGGACCTTCGTGAGCTTTTCCAAGCAGGATATAATAGAAAAAATGCTCAGTTTATCTGGAATACTGGAAAGTTACCAGATTCTAGTTAACTGAATACTTCTGTTAATTGAATAATTTTCACTGGCAAAGTGACTATCCAGTTAACAGGGTTCAACTGTATGAGGAACATCCACAAAATTTGAAGCCGTAAAGTTTGTTGCCTGCACTTCAGATTGAAGCACAAATATGGGCTTCCAGCATTCAACCAACTAAATCAACTTCCATGTGTTAATGAAGTTACAGCATTAATAAATAGTAATTAATTATTGTATTATTGCCCATAAAGCTGCCCTATAAGCAGAATAATACACAGGTGATGGTCAGCTCATATTCACAGTGATTCAACTACTGGACTCTTGCCTGCATGATACAATAGAAAATCTGGGTGGGACCTAAATATGAGGGTAGGTGCTCAAGATAATCTAGGTTGTTTTTTTTTATTACTTTATACACAAGGACTACAGTGGGAACTATGTGACAAAAAGTAACGTACAAGTGAAGAAATCCAGATGCAAATTGTGACTTAGCATCTGGTAATTTAAATCCTTGTGAGGTATCAAATCTTTTTTTTTTGTTTATTTAGTCATTCATAGATTATTCAGCCGGTAGAGTGCTAAATTATTTTTGGTCATCAAAAGTTGTCGACCTGTCTTTGCCTTGTTACAATTCATGGGTGTGTGCCCATAGGCACTCTCCCATGAATTGTAACAAGACAAACCTTTAAAGACTAAATAGTATCACTTCAAAGACAACCTTAAGTACATCAACTGAATGTGAGGTCTTTGAGTTGGGTTACCTGCACTTTAGATTAAAGCCCAAATATGGGCTTCCAGCACCCTACCAGTTAAATAAAAAAAAAACAAACTGGTTTTATGTTGCTACAGATTAAACTCGGAACCTGCCAAGTATCTTCTCAAATTCTATCAAATGCTATCAAGCAGCCTTGACATAATTTAAGGAGACAGTCATTTGAGTCTGATATAAAAAAAAAATCATTGATATGAGGTCTGCTCCTATTTGTTGTGGTACATTTTTAGTTCATCTTGACAAAGTCAAGCTGAACTAATCTCATCGCTCACCGTCCGTCATCCGTCAACACCATGTTTTGGTCTTCTCCTCCAAAGCCACTGGTCAATTCAAGTGAAAGTTTGTTTGAGTGATGGTCCCAAAGGGGCATTGCATTTTTGTTCAACTCAGCATGCCCAGCCCCATAGGGAGGGAGTTGGTTAAAAAGCTCCAAAATATTTTTAAAATCTTCTTCTCATGAACCAGTGTGTACAATGACTTGATATTTGCTATGCAGCTTCCTTTTGAGGTGTAGAATCAAGTTTGTTCAAACGAAGTTCGTGAAGCAATATTTGGCTTTGTAATGGGAGGGGTAAGATTTTTGGCCCCACCCAAAATTTCTATTTTCTGAACCGATGGTCTGGTTTAAACCAAATTTAGTATGTGGTATTATTGGGTCATAAGTACTTGACCCATGCAAAAAAAAAATTCCTGCATCCCCACGGGAACCCTGGGAGCTAAAAATAGAAATATTTTCAAACGCCCATATTTCCCAAACCACACTGAACAGAGAGCTGTTATTTGGTATGAAGTATCCTTAGGACCAGTAGAATTGAATGGTAAAAAAAAATTGCCATCGGTTATTTTAGGGTATTCTGTAATGGGCATCGAAAAAATGCTCAATCAGCATATTTGCAAAAAGTAAAAGAAATCTTTTCTCCAGAACCAATCATCAGAATCTTTTGATATTCAATATACAGCATTCATAAGTGTGTGTGTGGGGGGAGGGGGGGGGGGGCAGATACAGATACAAGTTTGTTAAAATAAAGCCCATTGGTTCATATTTGGGCTCAATAGAGAAGCCCAATTTTTTTACATAGAGTAATATGGGGAATATTCTTCAAAAATCTTCTTCAGAACTACCAGTCCGAATCTTTTAATGTTTGATATACATCATTGTTATGAGGGTCAGATTCAAGATTGTTCAAACCAAGTCCCTAGGTTAATATTTGGGCTTCCTACGGAAGCCCAAATTTTAACTTTGTTCAATATGGGGGATAATTTTAAAAAATCTTCTTCTTCAGATCCACCAGTCGGAATGCTTTCATATTTGGTATACAACATCTCTGGGGGGGGGGGGGGGGGGGGGGGGGGGGGGAGGGGTTAATATTTGGGCTCCTTATGGGAACCTGAAATTTAACTTAGTACAATATGAGGGAATTTCTTCAAAACTCTTCTTCTTCAGATCCACTAGTCAGAATGCTTTCATATTTGGTACACAACATCTCTAGGAGGGGGGGGGGGGGGGGGGGTCAGATTCAAGTTTGTTCAAAACGGATTCATAGGTTAATATTTGGGCTCACTATGGTAGCCCAAATTTTAACTTAGTGAAATATGAAGAAATTTCTTTAAAATTTCTCTTCTTCAGATCCAACAGTCAGAATGTGTTCATATTTGGTACACAGTATCTCTAGGGAAATCAGATTCAATTGTGTTCAAATCGAGAGTCTGGGTTAATATTTGGACTCCCTATTATTCAATACTGAGATCAATTAAGCATTATTCCAATCCATTTCCTTGGCATGCGATAACTAAAAAAATATCAATCCTATTATCATGTTACTTGATAGATATAATCAGGTAACCGATGTGCTGAGCTGTATAGTTTTTGATGTAAATTTGACGATTCGATCCTGAGATACTAACCCTTTATCCATCAAATTAAGCATTATTCCAATCCATTTCTTTGGTATGCGATAACCAAAATAATTTTGATTAGGTTGCCTTGTTACTTCATATGTGTGGTCAGGTTTCTAATGTGCCAAGCTGTATAGATTTTGGTGTAAATCTGGTAGTTTGATCCTGAGATTTTAACCCTTTATCCATCAAATTGTGGATTTTTCCCAATCTATTTCTTTGACATGCGATAACTCAAAGAATATCAATCTGATTGTCTTGTTACTTCATATAGATGTTCAGATTACTGATTTGCCAAGCTGTATAGTTTTTGTTACTTTATTTTTGTGTTCAGGTTACTGATGTGCCGAGCTGTATAGTTTTTCTTGTTACTTCATATAGATGTTCAGATTACTGATTTGCCAAGTTGTTTAGTTTTTGTTACTTTATTTTTGTGTTCAGGTTACTGATGTGCCGAGCTGTATAGTTTTTGGTGTAAATCTGATAATTTGATCCTGAGATATTAACCATTTATTCTTCAAATTGAGAATTCTTCCAATCCCTTTGGCATGAGATAACTAAAAAAATATCAATCCAATTGTCATGTTACTTTATATATATCCTCAGGTTACTGATGTGCCACGCTGTATAGTTTTTGGTGTAAATCTGATAGTTTGATCCTGAGATATTAACCCTTTATCCTTCAAATTGAAAATTCCTCCAAAAATTGGTCCTGAGATAATAACAGCTTTCTGTTAGTTGCGCATATGGGTACACATCTGACGATTTAATCGGCCTATTTTTTGAGGATGCCAGACACAAATCAATGCAGTGGTTTTTGACGTTCAGGGCTGTAACTTTATAATAATTATAAAATTATTTTATGTTTCCCAAGTTCGGGACATACGCCTGACGTCATCATTTTTGTTATTGATTATTCCACTGTTTGTTAAGTATTCGTTCCCTATCCTTCCATGAATCCTTCCTGTTAAACTCTTAATCTTTTTGGCTATTTTTTATTGAAATTTTTTATTAAATTTCTTGGGAGTTTAACGTGTATTACAGAATATTATTCTGTTTTTCCCATGGTTACGTCCTCACCCTTGGGGTGTTAGGTCATTTAGTCTTGCATCTTCTATCCGATGTATCGTTTTTTCTTCATATGAAGATCTTGCTTTGCATCTGGTAGCATTTAAATTGGTTTCTGACTTTGGACCTTTTTGTGTGCCTGATGTCTTGTTTACATTGACGTTGTTTACATTGACAACATCCTCATATATAGGTAGTTTTTTATATTCTGTTACCGTAGAATTACTGTAGGATACATGGATTATTATTCCGGTAGTGTAGCTAAAAAAATCTGAATTTTGGCCACACTTAGGGATGGATGCCTTTGGGCTCTTTATGTTGCCTTCGGGAACTTAGGCTTTTTTTTCAATTTTTTTTTTTTTTCCAAAAAATATTTTGAATTTAATTTTGATTGCTATTATTCATGTATCTTATATATTTTGTTGTGGAGTTTGGAGGAGTGATATCGACTTTAGTCGATGCACTACTGTGTACTCTTGTCATTCTTGTGTTCACTGGGATGACTGATGTTGGAGTCGGGGGTCGCGGTACGTTGTTGGCAGTGAGGTTCTGAGGCCAGGCCTCTCACAGCGTTATAATTCATTTTGTCAGTTTTTCTATTTCAGGGGAACATGAACATGGTGATGATATTCTGACACCCATCCAAGTGTGCTACCGCCGTCGAGCTCCATTGCGCGTATAGGGCTAGCTGCAGTGCTCATGATTGCAAGAATTAGGGCCTTTTGTTAAGGGTTTTAATCTCTTGCAAGAAGCTAGCTTGACCGGTGAAGTGGTACTCCGTCCGTGGGTGCCGGGTAAGTCTGTTGCGGTTGAAGGAAGTGTAGATGTGGTTAGAGCGAGCACTTAAATATAAATAGCTCACTCAGCGATGACGGAAATAGGGAGGAAGTCAGCAGGTTCTTATACTCGGCGAGGTCTAATAGACCGCGTTCGGGAGAGGCACCTCTAATCTAGCAACATTTGGGGCCAGATGTTGTTATGACAATCTTGCACAAGCCGGAGCATATGTCCATCCTCCACTCGGGACGCTCTGTTTAGTCTGCAGCCGGGGTCGGCTTCAGTCACAGCTTCCTCCGCTACGTTTCACAAGTCAAAATGAAGTTTTCTGGTTGGAAACTTACACGAGATGGAGCATACGTCTGCCTGCTGCTCGGGGCGCTCTGGCTAGTCTGCAGCCGGGGTCGACTTCAGTCACGGCTTCCTCCGCTATGTTATTAAAGCCCACATGACCACATCCTAGCTACCCGACTTCGGATATCCAGCCTGCTGCACGAAGAAGGAACCACTCTTCGCCCATGAATTCGGACCATCTGGTAGCTAGGGAGACGAGGCCTTGATCATTGGGATGTTTGGAGAAGAGATCCATCTCCGACACACTGTCCCAGGAGCAGCAAGCGGCTAAGAAAGGGAAGACCTCTTCTCCTCGGGCCCCAATGATGGACTTGCTGTCACAGATTGTGCAGCTGATCGTAGTTTTCCCAGCAAGTGCTGGTGCAGCCTCCCTCAGACTCAGAACCTGAGCTGTCGGACGGTGCTGGGACGGTCCAGTCGTCTGTTCACGCAGATGCAATGGACCGAGATTCGCAACTGATTCTCTCGGATGGTGAAAGGGATAAGGGATTACCCTTCCCTTTTGGAACAGCACATGGTTGCGATGGATTTCATCCATCAATACTACCCTGAATTTGTTCCGATGAATCAGAATGCTGCGACAACAAGAGAGAAACCATTCTGGCGTCATTGGACGCAGACTTTATACGGACAAAGGAGAAGTTCTTTCTTTTCCGGTTCAGTCTAGGCAGGTGTCGCATGCCTTTGGCCAAGTAGACAATGCTGTATTCACCTCTCGAGTGCAAGGGAGAAAGGCATTTTCTTAACTACATCTTCCATAAACATACCATTTTCTTGGACCACGTTCATTTAAAACGGGTGGAGAAGATGTCCAGAGAGCTCTTCTGCGTTTGGATGAGCAGGCTGGGGATCTAGATGTATCCTTGCCTTCATCATTCACTGTTCGCTCAGACTCAAACGGCAATTTCATCAAGTAGAGCGAATTTGGAAGCAATGTCTTAGCAATGTCTTACGCAGATCACCTTACCAGAGCTATGGCGCAATGTCTCAACGGGAAGGAATTTGAGGATGTTTGTACCTCTCTTAGAGTTCTTTCCAGGGCAATTTGTATACCACGTATAACTCCGCCCTAACATTGGCTAATCTGGAGTTAATCCGACGTGATGCTGCCCTTGCGTCAGCATCACTTATAGATGACAAGGTGAAAAGCTCTCTCCGGGTCGCTCCGGTCTCCGAACATACTATTTTTGTCGACAAACTTTCATTAGTCTATGAACAGGCTACTAAGAAAGCGTCAAGTGCACTGCTATTGAAGTCGGCATCTCAACAAGACGCTTCAGCAGACAAGAGTAAGGAGGACATTCCCGATCTAAAACGTCTAAACTCCTCAGGTGGGTACTAGAAACCCTCTTACAATTACTCAGGAGGTCGTCAATATAGCGACTCGGGAAAGGGGGCGTAAGTCTGATCGGGACTATAGGTCAGATGTCCCTAGGCCAACGGGACGAGGTGTTTTGCGGGGAGTACATAGTTTCTCCTCCCGTAAGCCTAGCAGGTCATACAGGTGATGTTCAAGACCTCTGTTGCTTGCCAGTTGGCGGGAGGGGAATCAACCTTTGCGAGAAACTGGATAGCAGTCACGGAAGATCAATGGGTGAGAAGTGTAGTCTCAGACAGCCTACGACTATCATTCTGAACGGAACCCCCACTAATAAGATGTCTGCATTGGACAAATCTTCCGTTGGATCCCTTCAAAAGAGAGTCTCTCCTAGCAGAGATACCTGCTCTCTTATTAAGGAACCAATAGAGGTCGTCAAGAATTAAGATTCTCAGGGTTTTTACAGTCACCTGTTCCTCATACCGAAGCCAGATGGCTCGTTCCGATCGGTAATAGACTTGAGCTGGATAAACAAGCTTGTCATGGCTCCAAACTTCTATATGGAGACCATTCTGTTGGTAAGAGCGAGCATTCGATTGAACGATTATGCGGCAAGCATAGATCTATAGGATGTGTACTTTCATGTACTTTCATGTCCTAATACATCCGGCATTCAGAAAGTACCTTCGGTTCTCCGTACAAGAGAAGGTTTATCAGTTCAAAGCATTGTGCTTTGGTCTGAACCTGGCTCCTTGGGCATTCACTCGAATAATGAACTCAGTAATGTCATACTTCCAAGCTCATTCGTCTGCGGTAATATCGGGCTTACTTGGACAACATTCTGCAGAGATACAGCAACAGAATTATTCTTCAGATCAATGTTCAGAGTCTGCTTCTAATTACTCCGGCGTCTCGATTTAAACGAAAAAAAAGTCGGATCTAGCTCCGTCCAAATCGTTCACTCAATTGGGGATGAGCTTCGAGACTCACAACAATCTGGTTCGTCTGCCGTTACCCAGAGCAAAATTAGTCAATTGTTATGCTCGCTTTTGTCTATACTCAGATGCATTAACAGTGAGGGAATTCATGCAACTGATGGGGGTTGTGCGGAGCGGCTGCAGATCTTATTCCGATGGGCCATCTACGCACGCATCCCCTTCAGATAGGCTTTACTCAGAACTGGAGTGTGAAGACGCATTCGCTCGAAACCAGTATTGTTTTAACGGACCTAGTAAAAACAAAGGGTCCAGATTTGGGCAGATCTTCAGTGGTTAACTCAGGGAGTTCCGCTGCAACTGCCGGATCCGGCTTTCACGATTATGACACATGCGAGTCAGACGGGTTGGCGCGCGACCCTAGGTCCCGCAGACTTGAAGTGTCAGGGTCTTCGGGACCCTCATTTCCTAGAGATCACATAAACATCAAAGAAATGATGTCAATATGGCTAGCTCTTCAACATTGGATTCACATTATAGCGAACGTCCATGTTTACATTTTGTCGGACAATTCGACAGTAGTAGCTTACATCTGGAACCAAGGCAGCACTCATTCAATTCCATTATGCGAATTAACGGAGAGGATTCTCCTATATGTCATGTATCATCATGTTCTCTTCCGTCCGTCATATACCGGGGTCGTCTGAATATACTAGCAGACTTGCTCTCTCGGAAAGGTCGCCTGTTGCCATCGGAGGGGACTCTCAACAAGCGAATGTTATATGTTTGCGACACACCGGAACAATCAGTTACCGACGTTCGTGTCGCCATGTCCAGATCATCGAGCATACACAGTAGACACTCTGTCGATCTCATGGGAAGGAACGATAGGATATGCGTATCCTCCAACTCCGTTGATTTAGCAGATTCTGTTAAGATCAAACAGTCTCGTTGCAAAATCCTGCTAGTAGTCACAGAAACCTTGGATCAATCTTCTCAGGTGTCTGTTATTGGACGTTCACCAGAAGCTTCCTCTATGAGAGGACCTTTATCAGGGGAAGTGTTTGTTCTTCACGTCTTTCTCTGCCCCCAGGGGCATTATGGAGTCAGACGCGAGGGAGCCTTGCGGTTTCTATATTATTTGATGACTAACACAAGAACAATTAAGTAATGCGGGTGAGGGGGGGTTCAATATGACTTTGAATCCTCCCCCCCCCCCCCCCTTCCCCCACTGCCATTGTGTTAACAGGCGATTACCGGGCAAGATGTAGTTTTCTTCCCATAAGCCTCGTATGATTTTAAGTACATACATGCATTTCATGACTTATTGATTGGTGGCTGGGTTGTGTTCTATGGTCACCTCATGGGCACATCCACCTTTTAGTTGGTTGGTTTCCTATGGTTTGTTCGTCCATATGTCATATACAAGCACATAATTCATCAATAAATTGCTAGTCTTTGGGTACCTGGGAGGCTGTCAAGTCAGTTAACTGGTATTCAGATGATTACATGTGGGATTTCAATGCTCATGCACGTAATTAATGAATTATTAGGCAGATGCATTATTGTATGTTATGGACCTTAGAAGCAATGAATTATTTCGGGGGGTGGTCCGTGTCGAGTCTGTTAATCATAGCTCGTTCCATTTCCATCAGTACCCAATCGAATACACCTTGTCTTACACTCTCGTATATTTTGCACGTTTTTAGAATCATAGATATCGGATAGTACATGTCGGGGAGTGTTATTACTGGAATTTATTGTACACCTGAATGGGGTGTGTTCTCTCCAGAGATCGTCCATTGTGATTCTATTGGACATGTGTATGTTATATATTTATATATCACCGTTTTTCGACCTATCTGCGTATGCTGACTGCGGTATACGTTACAAGCGGGCGATATTATTTACTGGGATCGCCGCTGTAGCCTTAGCTTCTGAAGTGGCATTAAGCACCAATTTATTAATAATAATTAATACCTGGGTGCTTGTTCGACGAATATTTATATTATTTGGTACCCGCTTTTACTGATTCAAGAGTGCTGCCTTTTTCTTTTTGAAGAAGATTCCTTCAAAAAGGGGGGATTTTTTACCTCTCCTCCGGTTTGTTAAGTATGTAACTATGAGTGAAGCTGTTTTGTCTGTAATTATATCCTGGATACAGCTTGTGTTTTATTATATATGGCATATGTTTGTGGGGGATATCCTCTCATTCTCAAATACCCCATCCTAATTTTTGGGGCTTAGTCCAGACTAGCCTTAAAAATTGGGAACTTGTTACATCTCAATTAGCGTAGTCTTCATGCTAAGAATACAGAATTACTTGAATTGGGCTCCTTATTTATGATATGTCTTCTCTATTGCTGTAAGAGAGACATACATGTAATTTCTTTTAAATTTAATTTCCGTTCACCCTGGATTACAGGCTTGGAACTATGTTGGTCTACTAATTCTGAAGTCCTAGGCCCTCCGCCTTTTTACGATTCGGCTAGTCTGGGCCATTGGGTTATAGTATAAAAATATAAATTTAAAGTAATTTGTATATTTTTTATACTTACCAATGGCTCAGGAGGTGGCACTCCCATGAGTGGGCACTCATACCTCCCCGCTGAATTATTATGTAGTACTCTCTTCTACAAAGAATGATGTTGGTGCCAATTCTAGTCACTTCATGATGGCTGAATGCGCAGAGAGTAAATGTATGGAGGACCAGATAGGACTTTAAATTTTCGGTTTTGCAAGCAAATTTTGGGGATTGGGGGTTCAAAATTTGTGTTTGGCCCTTGATAACTTTGAGTTAAGCACCAGCTAGTCTGGGCCATCGGTAAGTATAAAAAATATACAAATTACTTTACATTTATAATCTTTAATGAAACTTTATACCAATATGTAATATCAAAAGACAGTGTGTTGCGAATTATAATATGGTATGTGTCCCTCAAATTTAAAGTCACAGGTTCTATGATATAGTGACATTTAGAAAAACTTTGACATTTGTTTGTCCGGGCCATAATGTCTTAACTACTGAATATTAGCTCTGCCTGACAGAATGTCAATGGAGCTTTACTAATGCTAAGTTGTCCATCCATCCATACATATGTCTGTCCATCAGTCACCTGTTCGTCCATCGTCAACATGTATTTTGTTTGTCTGATCCATATAATTTGTTATCTGATCAGCAGATCTCTTTCATACTTGGTAGAATTTTTGCTCATGACTAAAAGGTGTGCCGCCACTTTGATCCAAGGTCATATCATCAAGGTCAAGGTCACAGACAGCAAAACTTTGATTGGATATTGTTATACAGCCATTGTCTGGTCCATATAACTTGGCGTGATTGACAGATCTTATTCATAGTTGGTACAATTATTAATCATGACTCAAAGGTGTGTCATGACTTTGATCCAAGGTCATATACTCAAGGTTGAGGTCACAGACAGCAAAACTTGGATATTATGCAGCCCTTGTCTGGGCCATATAACTTGTGGTGTGATTTACAGATCTTATTCATAGTTTGTACATTTATTACTCGTAACTCAAAAGGTCATATCAATGTCAAAAAAAAGCCAGACATTTATATTGTTATACAGCCATTGTCTGGTTCATATAATTTTCATCCAAGGTCATACCATCAGGGTCAAGGTCACAGACAACAAGACTTTGATATTGTTTTACAACCCTTTTCTGGTCTGTATAATTGAATCTGTCTGGTAGATCTTGTTCACACTTCACACAATTGTTACCCTCAATCTAACCTGTGTCATGACTTTGACCCATTGTCATATCATGAAGGTTAAGGTCACAAGCAATAACACTTTGATTCTTGTCTTGTATTCAGCTTCCCCTAAAAGCAGTGATCCTCAGCAGAGCTGTCTAGGCATAGCTGCCTCTTGTTTTCAAATAAAGGCACCACGCCCACAGGGGGCACTGCAAGGAGTATAATTCTGTTAGCACCCACAATTTTTTTTTTTTTTAAATTGAAAAATATTCTCCAGAACAACTGATCAGAATCTTTTGATACTTGGTATACAACATCCTTGGAGTGGGCAGATTCAGGTTTGTTTGAAACAAGTTCCTGGGTTCTTATTTGTACTCCCTATGGGAACCCGAATTTTAACTTGAGATATATGAGAAAATTTATTAAAAAAAACTTCTTCAGATCTACCAGTGAAAATCCCTTGATGTTTGGAATACTGCAGCTTTAAGGGGGAATGGGTGGGAGGGGGGGGGGGGGGGGTTGCAACTTGAATTTTGTTCAAATTAAGTCCCTGGAGTCATGTTTGAGCTCACTGTGTGGTAGCCCAAATTTTAACTTTAAATTTGTGTAATATGAGGAATAGTTTTTTTTTTTTTTAAATCTTCTCCCGATTCATCTGTCATAACCATTTGATATTGGGTATGTAGCATCCTTAGAGGGGTGAGATTCAAGTTTTCCCTATGGGAACCCCAACTTTAACTTGGTGCAATATAAATAAATTTATTTAAAATATTTAAAAATCTTCTTCAGATCCACCAGTCAGATCTTTTAATATTAGCTATATTGCATCTTGGGGGGGGGGGGGGGGGGGGGGGGGGGGTGCTGGCTTTAACAGGTTGAGTGCTAGAAAACACTATCAGGGCTGTACTGTGCTGAAAGCCACTATAGGGGCTTTACAATGTTTGCACTAAATTGTTGTTGGCTCAGCAGTAGAAGAGAATGTTAGTATAAAATTGTTTTGTTACAATTTATTGGAGTGCAAACTGTCACTCTCCAATAAATTGCAACAACAGGGTTCGCACGCGGGTCTAGAATCCTGGAAAAGTTTTGGAAATTAGAAAAAAAATTTCCATACCCTGGAAAAGTCTGGAAAACGGCACCTTTTTTGAGCTGGTTTGGAAAAAGTCTTGGAGAAAACTGAACACAGAAGAGGTGTGTATGGAAAAGTTATGGAATCGATTATTTGTTTCGAAAATCTGAATATTGTTTCAAAAAAAAAAATGAAAATCTCGATGCGTCGTCTGAATTCACGAACATCTGCTATTTGGCCGGTCTTTATTTGCATTTATCAGGACATTTTAGAAACACCGACAGATGTAAAGTATCAAGACACTTTAGAAACACCGGCGGATGACCTCATTTTTGCAAATCTGTAAATATATTGCAAAACATGCCTTGCAATTGTATCTTCAGAGAAAAGTGGCTATCGGAATCAAAGTTTTGTGGCTGGATACAAAAAGATGTCAATAAACTGAAACCCAGATGCATTCCATGTGCGAAATCGATTGAGATTGCCAATATGGGAGAAGCTGCACTTGTCAGTCATTCGAACGGAAAAAAACCATTTGGAGGCAACTACATCCAAGATAAACAGTAAACTCTTTTATGAGCTATCAAACGAAAAACACTGAATGTGCAAGCAATAATAATAGTGACGCATCCAAGATAATATCTTCTGTTGTCAAGTCTGATGTTTTAAAAGCCGAAATTTTATGGACACTGGGGTATGGAAAAGGTATGGAAAGTTTGTCGCCGGTGGTCTTGGAAATGTGTGGAAAGTCCTTGAAAAGTTTTGGAAAAGTTATGGAATTTTTCTCCCTTAGAAGTGTATGAACCCTGAACAAAACAATTATTTAGGAGCAATATCTTGCTAAATTAAGGCCCATTTTGCTGGTAGTGTGATATCTTTGAAACAAATGCTTATGTTACAAATGTTCATTACATTAAAAAGTAATTTAGCACTCTACCAGTTAAGTTTGTTCAAATTATATCCTTGAGTTATAATTGGGGTCACTGTGGGGTCCGAAACCCAACGTAATGAAACATGAGCAATATTTTTTTCTTTTTTTTTCTTCAGATCCATCATTCAGAATCTTTTGATATTTGGTATGTAGCATTCATTCTTAGTGGGTGAGATTCAAGATTGTTCAAATCAAGTCCTGAAGTTCATATTTGAGCTTCCTATGGGAACCTGAATTTTAACTTTGTCCAATATAAGTACATTTTTTTTAAAACCTTCTTCAGATCCCCCAATTGGAATCTTTTGATGATTGGTATAGAGCATCCTTTGGTTGGGTCACATTCAAGTTTGTTCAAATCAAGTCCTTGGAGTCATATTTGGGCTCCCTCTGGGAAGTTTTAACTTTGTGCAATTTGAGGAGTATTCTTTAAAAATCCTCTTCTTCAGATCCATCAGTCAGAATCGTTTACCTTTGGTTTATAGTATCCTTTGTGGGGTCAAATTCCAGTTTGTTGAAATCAGATTCCTGGGTTCATATTTGGGCTCCCTATGGCAACATAAATTTGTTTAACTTAGTGCAATGTGAGAAAATTCCTTTAAAAATCTTCTTATTCACGTCCACCAGTCAGAATCTTCTGATAAGCAGCAACCTTTGGGTGTTCAGATTCGAGTTTGTTCAAATCAAGTCCCTTGGGTCATATTTGGTCTCCCGGTGGGATCTCAAATTTTAACTTTGTGCAATATAAGGACTGTCGTTTAAAAAATCTTCTTCACATCCACGAGTCAGATTCTGACAGACATGATTATAGTAAATTTTACTTAGATATAAATGTTAGAAAATAAGATTAACATTTGGGCATAGGGTAACCACCAGGCCACTTGAGTCCCCCCTCCTCCCCCCCCCCCCCCCCTGCCCCCTGAAAAGGGGGGAAGAGTCAGAGAGTCCAGTGGGCAAAATTATATTTCTTTTGCTTAAGAAGAAGGAAGATTTAGAAGGTTTTTAGTAATTTTATAAAAACATGAACTTTCACCCTGTTGGGGGTGGGGGAGTACACTTGGAGATTTTCCTTTCTCTTTGCTTAAAAAAACACGCACAAAAAAAGCATCCACCCAACAAGACTCTAGTTAAAATAGATTAACTATATTAACATGAAAATGCTGGATGTTACTTTAAATTCTTCTTTAAGCAAGTTTATCAGGTGAGCGATTCAGGCCCATTGAGGCCTCTTGTGGTTTTTTTTTTAGCTCACCGAAGGGAGCTAAACTTATCACTTGCCGTTCGTCGTTGTCCGTTGTGAACTTTACATCATTGACTTCTCCTCACAAACTACTGGACCAAATTGAACCAAATATGGTGTGCATGTTCCTTATCATATGTCAATCAAGTTTGTTCAGATAAACTTGCTGCACCCACAGGGGGCACAACAAGGGGCATAACACTGATAGCACCCATAAATTTTTTCAAAAATTCAAAAAAATCTTCTTTAGATCAACCAGTCAGAATCTTTTCATATTTGTTATAGACATCTCTGGGGGGAGGGGTGGGGGGGGGGGGGGCAGATTTAAGTTTGTTCAAATCAAGTCCCTGGGTTAAGATTTGGGCTCTCTATTGGAACCCGAATTTTAACTTAGTGCAATATGTGGAATATTCTTTAAAAATCTTCTTCAGATCCATCAGTTGAACTCTTTTGATATTTGGTATACAACATCTCTAGGGGTGTCAGATTCAGGTTTGTTCAAATTGAATCCCTGGGTTAATAATTGTAGGAGCCCAAATTTTAACTAAGTGCAATATGAGGGAATTTCTTTTAAAATCTTCTTCAGATCCACGAATCAGAATCCTTTCATATTTGGTATACAACATCTCTAGCTGGGGCAGATTCACTTTTGTTCAAATCGAGTCCCTGAGTTAGGATTTGGGCTCTCTGTTGGAGTCCAAAGTTTAACTTGGTGCAATTTGAGGAAATTTCTTTAAAAATCTTCTTCTTCAGATTCACCCGTCAGAATCTTTTCATGTTTGGTATACAACATCTAGAGGGCAGGGGGGGGGGGGGGGGGGGGCAGATTCAAGTTTGTTCAAATCGAGTCACTGGGTTAAAATTTGGGCACCCTATTGGAGCCCAAATTTGAACTTTGTGTAATACGTGGAATATTCTTTAAAAATCTTCTTCAGATTCACCAGTCAGAATCCTCTGATATTTGGTATACATCATCTCTAGGAGGGCCAGATTCAAGTTTGTTCAAATCGAGTTCCTTGGTTAATATTTGGGCTCCCTATGGGAGACTGAATTTTAACTTAGTGCAATATGAGGAGATTTCTTTTAAAATTTTCTTCAGATCCACCAATCAGAATCCTTTCAAATTTGGTATACAACATTTCTATGTGGGTCAGATTTAAGTTTGTTCAAATCGGGTCCCTGGGTTAATATTTTGGCTCCCTATTTGAGCCTAAATTTCAACTTAGTGCAGTATGAGGAAATTTCTTTAAAACTGTTATTCTTTAGTTCCACCAGTCAGAATTCTTTCATATTTGGTATATGACATCTCAAGGGGGATCAGATTCAAGTTTGTTCAATTTGAGACTGGTGGGGTGGAAGGCAGGGGGTGGGGGGGCATGTTATGTTCAGGTTTGTTCAAATCCATTCCTTAGTGTTTTTCCATAAAATTTGTCTCTCATGACTTCATTCCTTTTGTAGTGTTGATAAACCATGTCTAATTGAATGTGACCCCAAATACTTCTTTGAACTTAGGAAGGTGAGCGATTAAGGCCCCTTGGGTCCTCTTGTTTGTAATGCAACCAAGAATTTAGCCAACTGAAATTTGTTGAGCTCTGTCAAAAACTATTGAATTGTTTGAATTCATGGGTGTGAAGAAAAATATCCTTAGCTTTGTTATCTTTTTCCCATCATTTCAGTTTTTATATAATGTGCTTCATTGTTTTCAAGACTGTCTGTTTAATTTGAGATCTTTATTTAAAAGTATAGCATTCAATTAAACCTTTTGTAAAATTTACATTTTAGAAATATTTTGATGTGGGTGAAGGAGATGATATCTGGCCTGGTTATCGGCCTCACCCTAAAGTTGATAAAATGAGCTCTATAGGTTTAAAGCCTGTCTGTTTAATTCAAACATCAATGTTCAGGAATTTAGCAAATTTACATGACAAAACAAAAGCAAAATATAACAGTAGGGGACAGGGTTATCCTACATACACGTTTGCATAAAGGAAATGTCACACCGTGATTAGACAACACAACACCTAACTGGACAGGCAGATCAGTGGTATTTTAATCCTGCAGCCTTATAAATTTTTCCATAACTTCCCCACAGATGTGAGATAGTCTTGCCCATTTCACTGTATTCAGTTGTGTATGAAATGTTACCATCCTGTCATCAGTGTTGAAAGGGTTAAAATATAAGCTATTCCAATTTCATGCAGTTTTCACCCACGATGTTCTCATTACTATGCCTCTTAAAGGATTAAGATTTTATTTTTTCCTCTTTCGGAATAATATCTAAATAGAGTAGTGATTTATTTTTCAGCCATCTTGAAGAATTTAGAGATTTAATTTTGAGTTTAAATTTCTCAGGCTATCTATCACCAACCAGTATCAGGAGTCCAGAATCAGGTGCTCAAAGAACTCCATGCAAACAATATTTGAGGCAAACAACAATGGAATATTTTGAGGTAATTTTCAAACAGAAAGTATTCAATTTTTCTTTTCTTTTTCTTTTATTCTTAACCATGATGAATTGTTTATATTTTCATTTCAGCTCTGGTGTGCGGATGTTCTTGTTATCATTACTTTTCATATTCCCCCCCCCCCCCCCCCACCCCTTTTTGTATATCCTAAGGTGAGAGTGAATCGAAAATGCAAGGTATTAAAAAAAATTCTTCTCGAGATTAAGTGCTGCTTGCAATAATTTGGTTTCTAAATCTTGGAATCTGCTTCTTTGTATATTGTAGAATCAAGTTCATTCAAAGCAAAAACAAAGAAAAATATTTGCTTTGCAGTGCAAGGAGAAACATGTTTGCCACCATTGCCTACCCTAAATTCAACCCTGGCAGTCTGATTTAAATAAATCCCTATAAAGATGAACATTATTTGTCAACTTTTTACTCGAATGCATTGCTATTACATTGTTATCCTTTTTAGCTCACCTGACAGAAAGTCAGGGGGAGCTGAAGTGATCGCTTTCTGTCCATCATCCGTCTGTCCAGCGTGAACTTTACATTGTCAACTTCTCCTCCTAAACTCCTGGGTCAAATTGAACCAAATTTGATATGCATGGTCCTTATCATATGTCCATTCCAGTTTGTTCAAATAAAGTTGCTACGCTCAATAGGGAGGGGGTGGGGGAAAATGCTCCAAAGTTCTAGAAAAATCTTCTCATGAACCAGTGTGTACAATGACTTTGTATTTGGTATGGAGCTTCCTTCTGAGGTGTAGTATCAAGTTTGTTCAAACAAAGTTTGTGCAGCAATATTTGCCTTCGTAATAGGAGGGGCAAGATTTTTGGCCCGACTTAAAATTTGTATATTTTTATACTGTACCAATGACCCAGACTTAGCTGGTGCTAACTCCTTAAATTATAGGGCCAAACACAAATTTTCTCCCCCAATCCCCCAAATTTGCATCAAAAACCGAAATTTCAATGTCCTATGTGGTCCTCTGTACCTTTTATCCACTGCGCATGCGCAGTGTCACGGAGGTCTCGAAATTGGCTCCAAAAGTCATTCTTTGTTTGGCCCTAAAATGAGTAACATGTCACTGATATTTGTGCTTGTAAATCTCAGTTTAAATGATGCCAGACACATAATTATGAAAGAAATGGTGGATCTAAGGATGAAATAAAAGGATGAGAGGAAGAA
This sequence comes from Pictodentalium vernedei, assembly GCA_031216915.1. Taxonomy (NCBI): domain Eukaryota; kingdom Metazoa; phylum Mollusca; class Scaphopoda; order Dentaliida; family Dentaliidae; genus Pictodentalium; species Pictodentalium vernedei. Next base: position 285,317,196 of record CM062289.1, on the reverse strand, counting down.
ACAGTGGCAGAATGTGTTCAGGGCTGTTACTTATAATTTTTTTATGAAATTATTTCATGTTCCCTAATTTTGGGGAATGAGCCTGATGTTGTCATTCTGGCTATGAATTTACCATTGTTTGTTCAGTGTTTCCTCTCTCCCTTTCCTTTATTTCCCCCTTGCTATTCTCCCATGCTTTTGGCATAATTTTTGTAATTTTTTTTTTACTAAAATTTCTTGGGAGTTTTGGCTTGGTAACAGAATATTTATTCTGTTTTTCCCCATGCTCATGTCCTCACCCTTGGGTGGTTAGGTGTTTTGGTCTGCATCTACCATCCGATGTACTGCAGTTTCTTCTCTGGAAGTCTCTGTTTTACATCGGATAGTGTTTAAATTGGTAACTGATTTTGGGTCATATTTACTGTGCCTGGAGTCATGTTTCCAGTTTTTGTACACTTTTGTTAACGTTGACAACGGTTACTTCTGATAGTGATTACTTGTCTTCTGTTTAGTTCTGCTCATAGCCAGATACATTAATATTGTCCGTAAGTGTTACATTAATTTTTAAATATGTTTTAAAATTTTTGTCCACACTTAGTCTTTTTTGGGATCCATTTGGGCTCATTGTTCCCATTGGGAACTTGAGCTCTCATGAAATTTTTTCGAAAATTTTTTTTCTTCTGAATTATTTTTTCGAAATGTTATAATGGATTATATTATATTATGTATCTTTATTTTTCAAGTGCGAGTGCTATGACTGTTTATATTTTTTCATGATGAAAGAATATTGTTCAATTGTAATGCGAGCAAGTCTTCCTCTGATTCTCATGTTAATTGTGTTTCTTGTAGTCAATGTACTTGCACCAATTCTTGCTCAGTGTGTGTCAATTGGATGACAAAAGGTGGAGACGTGTGTCATGGTATATTGCCGGTCCTCTCTCCGTAGGGTCACTAGTTTGTCAGTCTCTTTTTCAGAGGAACAAGAACAGGGTGATGTTTCTGTGATGTCTTCAAGAAGTGTGCCTCCGACCTCGCAGTATAATAAGAGCTAGTGGCTAAAGTGCTCATGGAAATACGACAATTGCCTAAGAGGTCCCTAGTAGGATCGTCGGCGTTGATTGTCCGCTAGCTAGCCCGGTGTAGCGACCATTCATGGAATGGCTCGGCAGCCGGGTTTTGTCCGTTGCGGTCCAGGGAAGCAGTTTGGGTGATGCGAGCACTATAAACATTGAACGTGCACACCCAGCGACGACGGATCCGAGGATAGTACGGAGGAAGCCTATCAGTCCGGTAGCTAGCTCGTCCAGGTCTATCCGGACCGCGAGCTAGAGAGGCCCCCTCTCTCTTACAACAATATCTGGGCCGCGATGTTGTTGTTGTATGTAACTTTCGTTAGTCGGAGCATATGGGACGCTCCGTCGCATAGACAGTCCGACGCGGCTTGTCTATTGGCTTCCTCATCCTCACGTCAGCACACACGACCGCACCTTGGCTATGTGACCGCAGATATCCAGCCTGCTTCGCTGACCAGGGAGTCCACGTCGACCAGGTCAAGTCATCTGCTAGCCAAGGACACGAGGCCTTTCCAGTTGGTACGTTCGCATATCAGAAGTATGCAAGAATTAACGTCCCTGGAGCTTCCAGCGGCTAAATTACATAAGACCGCGGCTCCACAGGCCTCTGTGACGGACTTGCTATTGCAGATAACTCAATTCATCGCAGCTATCAGAAACTTTTTCAGTAAAGAACTATCTGAGCAAGCTGGGTCGGTTCGCTCCCCTGCAAAGTCAGTAAGGGACGACCAAGATTATTATGTGGTCCAGGCGGATGGTAAAAAGGGAATCAGCACAGCTAAAATTTTCCCTTTCCGAACAACTTAAGGTGGCCGTAGATTTCATCCGGCATCACCTTTTAGAAGTTGTTTCTCTGCTGCGTTACCTGATAAGAAACTGAAAGCGTCACTGGACACAGACTTTTTCGGCCGGATTAGGGACACCATCCCTGAGTTTCCGACCCAGTCCAGAAATGTCACGAACATTTGAACTTTTGAATGACGCTATTTTCAAGCTAGCCTCTAAGACTGGCAAATCCGGTTTCTTATCGCCTAGCGCTATACAGCTGCCTTTCATCAATGTTAGACATAAATTTGAAACGGCAGGACATGGCATACTCCGGAGACCGTCAGAGTAGCGACTCACATGGAGGTCGTAATGCTGGCCGAGATATCAGGTCAGACGCCCCTAGGTCAACTGGGCGAGGTGTGGGTCGTGGAGGACGTGGTTTCTCCTTCCGCAATCCTCGCAGGGCCAGGAGGTGATGGTCTAAACCTCTATTGTGTTCCAGTGGGCGGAAGGCTGTCAAGATTCTTAACCAGTTGGTTGTCAATTACGGACGACCCATGGGTGCAAGGGGTTATTTCCGAAGGTCTAAATTGGGAAAAACCTCCGTTAACTCGAAGTCCACGCTGGTCTCAGTTTCCGACCCAGTCCAGAAATGTCACGAACATTTGAACTTTTGAATGACGCTATTTTCAAGCTAGCCTCTAAGACTGGCAAATCTGGTTTCTTATCGCCTAGCGCTATACAGCTGCCTTTCATCAATGTTAGACATAAATTTGAAACGGCAGGACATGGCATACTCCGGAGACCGTTAGAGTAGCGACTCACATGGAGGTCGTAATGCTGGCCGAGATATCAGGTCAGACGCCCCTAGGTCAACTGGGCGAGGTGTGGGTCGTGGAGGACGTGGTTTCTCCTTCCTCAATCCTCGCAGGGCCAGGAGGTGATGGTCTAAACCTCTATTGTGTTCCAGTGGGCGGAAGGCTGTCAAGATTCTTAACCAGTTGGTTGTCAATTACGGACGGCCCATGGGTGCAAGGGGTTATTTCCGAAGGTCTAAATTGGGAAAAACCTCTGTTAACTCGAAGTCCACGCTGGTCTCAGCTTCCGTTGAACGTTCAGAAGAGAGATTCGCTTCTATCAGAAGTTCAATCTCTTCTGGACAAGAACGCTATAGACGTCGTAGAAAACCAGGAATCTCCAGTTTTCTGCAGTCATCTGTTCCTGGTTCCAAGATCAGACGGCTCGTTTCGTCCAGTTATAGATCGGAGCTGGATAAACAAGCTGATCGTGGCTCCAAATTTTTATATGGAGACCATCCGATCGGTCAGAGCGAGCACTTGAGTGAATGATTATGCTGTGAGCATAGATCTCAAGGATACGTACTTTTACGTCATGGTCCATCCCTCGTTTAGAAAGTACCTTCGCTTCGCTGTCCTAGGAGTTGTTTTCAGTTCCGATCAATGATGCTCTGGTCTGAACCTAGTGCCCTGGACCTTCACTCGAATAATGATCTCGGTAATGACTCATTTCCGAGCTCATTCGTCTGTGCTAACATTGGCCTACTTGGACGACATTCTTCAGGGTTACGGCAGCAAGTTAACGCTTCAGAACGATGTTCAGAGTCTGCTTCAATTGCTCCGACGTCTCGGTTTCATAGTAAATGAAAAGAAGTCAGATCTAGAGCCGTTCTAATCATTCACCCACATGGGAATGAGCTTAGAGACGCACAACAATCTCGTTCGTCTGCCGTTAACCAGAGCGATATTAGTCAGTTGTTACGCTTGCTTTTGTCTTCACTCAGATGTGGTAATAGCGAGAGAAATCATGAGACTGACAGGTTTGTGTGGACCTGCTGTGGATCTTATTCCGATGGAGCGGCTACGCACTCGTCCACTCCAGATATATTTTATCTCAGAATTGGAGTGTGAAGACTCATTCGCTCGAATCGAACATCGTCTTGTCGAATCAAGTGAAACAAGAATTTCAGACTTAGGCAGATATTCAGTGGTTAACTCAAGGAGTACCACTGCAACTACCGGATCCGAGTTTTACGATAATGACGGATGCGAGTCAAACATGTTGGGGCGCAACTCTGAGCCCAACGGATTCGAGGTGCCAGGGTCCTTGGGATCTGCAGTTCCTAACAAGTACATAAACATCAAGAGATGATGTCAATATGGTTTGCTCTACGTCAAAGAATGAACATTCTTCAGAATTCGCATGTTCAAATTCTGTCCGACAATTTGACAGTAGTAGTATACATTCGGAACCAGGGAGGCACTCATTCCATTCCGTTATTCAATTTAACGGAAAGGATCCTTCTGTTTGTCCTAGAGCATCAAGATCGTCTATCGGTCCATCATATACCGGGTCGTCTGAACGTACTAGCAGACTCCCTTTCTCGGAAAGGTCGCATGTTGCCATCAGAATGGACTCTCAACAAATGAGTATTCACTCAGATTTGCTACCACTGGGATCGTCCAATGATAGACTTATTTGCGACGCATCTCAACAATCTGTTGCAGACGTATGTTTCACCATGCCCAGATCCTCGAGTGTTTGCAGTAGACGCTCTCTCGATCTCCAGGGACGGAATGATAGGATACGCATATCCTCCAGCCTCGTTTATTCAGCAGATATTGTTAAAAATCAAGCAATTTTACTGCAAGATTCTGTTGGTAGCATCTCTGTCACTCCAGAGACCATGGATAAATCTACTCAGGTGTCTGTTCTGGGACATTCCGTGGAAGCTTCCTCCACGGGCGGACCTTCTTTCGCAGGGGAAATAGCGCACACTGCATCACAACCTGCAAGGTCTCAACCTTCACGTATTTCTGTTGTGCGGTCCTTCTTGCACGGCAAGCTTTTACAGGACGGGCAGTGGACGCAATTTCTAACTGTAGGAGGACCTCCTTTTCGCTAAATTATGCTGCTAAGCGGAAGGTTTTCTTACGGTGGTGTAGAGATCATTCTGTTGATATTTATGATCCCTCCATTCCAGACATTACTAATTTTCTAGTCTACCTGTTTGATGAGCTCAAACTGCAGCCTGTTACCATTAAGGGTTATAGGTCTATGCTATCTAATACCTATGCACATCATGATAGTTTACAGATTGGATCTAATGTCTCTTTATCTAAGTTAGTGAAAAACTTTTCGATAAATAGACCTAGAACCCTTAGATTAATTCCTAAGTGGAATTTAGCTTGGGTTCTTCTTAAGCTAAAAGATGCACCATTTGAGCCTCTTTTTATAGTGTACTTCTAATTCTTATCTTATAAGACAGCTTTTCTCTTAGCCTTCTCTTCTGCTAGAAGAGTTAGTGAGCTTCATGCACTATCTGTTGATGATTCTCACTATCATAGTGTAGGTAATACTATTACCTTGACTACTGATGTTGGATTTTTGGCTAAGAATCAGGCCCCTAATAAGTATCCGGATCCTATTGTTATTAAGGCTCTTCCGTCTTCAGACGGGCATAGGCCTTTACTCTGTCCTGTTAGAGCTATACGTATTTACAAATGTAGATCTGAGTTTATCAGAAAGGGATGTTAACCTTTCTTTCTGTCTCTGCTGCCAAATAGAAGGGACATTACGGTCCATTCTATTGCTAGGTGGATTCAATTAACTATCCGTACTGCTTATGAAAAATTATCTTCATCTCAGCAATCTGTGCTTACGATTTCAGCGCTTGAAGTAAGAGCTCTATCTACATCTTTGGCTTATGCTAATAATGTTGCTATTACAGATTTGATGAAGGCTGCATATTGGTCTCAGCCTTCCACATTCACAAATTTTTATCTTAGAAATATTGAGTCCATTTCTGGCGACCTGCATTGTTTAGGTCCGTTATCTGTTGCTCAGAATGTTGTCCACTAAACAGTTGCAACTATAGTTATGCAGGCTTTCTGTCCTGGCATTGACTCTGTCCTGCTGCCCTCTTCGCTCTGGGGTATTTGACCCAGGTCAAGGGAAAGGGGGGGGGGGGGGGATGGTGTTCCCTTAGGTCACCTGCTTTATAGTGAAAAGCAAGGGAATACCTCCTCTGGAATCAGTAATTCCGCGTCGGTGCCAGGATGGTTTTAAAGTGTAAAGCTAATTCATGTAATATTTTTAAAGTGTAGCTCGGTGTGAAACATTTGTATATGTCACGGGTCATATGAGTGCTAATATACAATCCTCGGACACTTTTAAATGAATATAAAGAGTCTCATTCTCTGGACTATCTTTATTTATTGGCTTTCCTTTAAAAAGATTAGTATAATGGGTTATACTGGATGTTAATAGAGATCATTGAAGTTATTGTGCTCAATTACGGATGGTATTGTGTCTTTCTTTTTTGATACAAACAAGAAAGATACATGTAAAACCTGTTCTCCTCTTCTCCTTGAGGGGATAATTCTGTTTACATGTAATTGAGACTATTGGATTTTCCTTTATGTCCTAGGCCCTCCAGCCTTTTTTCTATTCAGCTAAGTCTGGGTCATTGGTACAGTATAAAAATGTTAAAAAATTTATAGTAATTTATATATTTTTTATACTTACCAATGACCCAGACAGGGATGGCCCTCCCATGAGTTGGGAACTCATACCTCCCCGCTGATTAGATAACACTTACCAGGCACTGGTTGTAAGAATGACTTTTGGAGCCAATTTTGAGACCTCCTTGACACTGCGCATGCGCAGTGGATAAAAGGTATGGAGGACCACATAGGACATTGAAATTTTGGTTTTTGATGCAAATTTGGGGGATTGGGTGGCAATATTTGTGTTTGGCCCTAAAATTTAAGGAGTTAGCACAAGCCAAGTCTGGGTCATTGGTAAGTATAAAAAATATATAAATTACTATAAATTTTTTAACTTTCTGAACCGATGGCCCGATTTGAACGAAATTCGGTGTGTGGTAACAAAAATTTCCCATGTTCCCTAGGAGCTAAAATAGAAAATATTTTCAAACGTCCATATTTCCCAAACCACATGGAACAGAGAACTGTTATTTGGTATGAAGCATCCTTAGGACCAGTAGAATCGATCTGTAAAAAAAATTGTCATCAACTGGCCATCACCAGCAGAGGTTATCCAAACCAGATTTTGTCTAACAAATTATATTTTTATACTGTACCAATGACCCAGACTTAGCTGGTGCTAACTCTTATATTCTAGGGCCAAACACAAATTTGCCCCCCCCCCCCCCCCCCCCCCCACCCAATCCCCAAAATTTGCATCAAAATCCAAAAACTAGATGTCCTATGTGGTCCTCCATACTTTTATCCACCGCGCATGTGCAGTGTCAAGGAAGTCCGAAATTGGAGCCAAATCCTCATTCTTTGTTTGGCCCTTCAATCAGTAACATCACACTGATATCTGTGCGTAAAATCTCAGTTTAAATGATGCCAGACACATAATCATGAGAGAATGGTGGATCTAAGGATGAAATAAAAGGATGAGAGGAAGGAACAGTGGAAGGATGTGTTCAGGGCTGTAACTTATAATATTTTTATACTGTACCAATGACCCAGACATAGCTGGTGCTAACTCTTAAAATATAGGGCCAAACACAAATTTTGCCCCCCAATCCCCAAAATTTGCATCTAAAACCAAAGAAAACATGTCCTGAATGGCCCTCCACACTTCACCTCTACTGCACATGCGCAGTGTCAAGGATGTTCCGAAATTGGCGCCATTAATCATTCTAAGTTTGGCCCTTCATCAGTTAACATCTGACTGATCTTTGTGCTTGTAAATCTCAGTTTAAATGATGCCAGACACATAAATATTAGTGAAATGGTGATTCTAAGGAGGATAGAGAAGGAGGAGAGGAAAAATGTGTGACAGAATATTATCAGGGCTGTAACTTAAAATTTTTTAATGAAATTATGTTAAGTTACCTATTTTCAAGGCAGCAGCCATTTTGTTGTCATTCTGATTATTTAGTTACACTGTTTTTTAAGTGTTGTCCTCTCTCCCTTTCCTTTAAGTCCCCTCTTGCTATTCTCCCTTGCTTTTGGCATAGTTTCTGTAATTATTATTACTAAAATTTCTTGGGAGTTTTAGCTGAATTCTGTTATTTTCCCCATGTTTACGGCTTCACCTACGGGTGGTTAGGCGTTGTGTTCTGCATCTACCATCTGATGTTCTGCAGTTTCTTCCCTGGAAGTCTCTGTTTTGCATCAGATAGTGTATTTTTGGTAACTGATTTCGGGCCTGGGTGCCTGGAGTCTCATTTTAGTGTTTTTACACTCATTGTTTACATTTACAACAGCCCTCTGTGTGAGGGGGGGATTTCTTGAAAATAATATCTTGATGTTAATTTAATCATAACTAGATACATTATTATTGTTCGTAAGTGTTGCATAAATTGTTTAAAATATTTTTAAAATTTTTGTCCACACTTAGGCTTGGGATCCATTGGGGCTCAACATTACTTTTCAGAAACTTGGGCTATTCTGAAAAAATATTTTATCAAAATATTTTGATTTCAATTATTTTTTCTATGTTAATGGATCATATTATTATTATGTATTTTGATTGTCAGGGGTTGGTGCGAGTACCAGGACTTTGTTTTCTTTTCACATTGAAAGGATTTTGATCAATTGTAATAAGAGGAAGTCTTCCTCTGACTTTTATAATCATTCTATATGTGGTCAGTGTACTCGCATTAACTCCTGTTCTGTATCTGATGATTTCGATGACAACATGGGAAACGTATGTCACGGTATGTTAGTGGGGAATTGGACATTCCGGTCCTTTCCCCGCAGGGTCACTCTACTTTATCAATTTCTATTTCAGACGATCAAGATTAGGGTGATGTATCTGTGATGTCTTCCAACAGTGTGCCTCCGTCATCACAATTAATGAAGGGCTAGCGGAAAAGTGCTCATGTAAATACGCCAATTGCCTAAGAGGACCCTAGTAGGTTCGACGGCCTTTGACGTCCGCTAGCTCGCCCGGTGTAGCGTCCATTCATCGAATGGTTCGGCAGCCGGGTTCGTCCGTTGCGGTCTAGAAGGAGTTTTGGGGTGATGCGAGCACTATAAATCAACCAAATGCACACCCAGTGACGGCGGATTAGAGGGAGAACGGAGGAAGCCTTTTAGTCCGGTTCATAGCTCGTTCTGGTCCATCCGGACGGCGAGCGAGAGAGGCCCCTCTCTCGTACAACAACATCTGGCCCCAGATGTTGTGGTACAAAATGTTTCGCATTCGGAGCATACGTCCGTCGCTCAGGACGCTCCGACATATAGTCAGTCCGGAGAGACTGTCAATAAGGCTTCCTCATTCTCATGGTAGCGCACACAACCGCTCTTGGCTACGTGACCTCGGATATCCAGTCAGCTCCGCCAGTCAGAGAATCATCGGCGACCAGGTCACACCATCCGGTAGCCAGGGACACGAGGCCTGCAGACTCCGGACGTTCGCATAGGAAAGTGTGCGGGAGTCAACGTACACGGAGCTTCCGGCGGCAATGCATCGTAAGACCGCTACTGCACAGGCCTCGGGGACGGACGTGCTATCCTAAATAGCACAGCTTATCGCAGCATCCCAGCAACAACTGAATCTGTCGCATATGTTTTTGCCGACGATGCTGGGTCGGGACGCTCCGCGGAAGTGGGTACGGACGTCCGAAAATTTCATCCGGTCCGACGGGATACCGAAAGGGATTCGGAGGATTTTGAGCTTTCCCTTTCGGAACAACATATGCTGTTGTGTATGTCATCTGACTTGATCTTCTACAGGTTCTTTCGTCGGACCAGAATGCTGCGATGCCGGATAAGAAACTGATAGCGTCGGTGGACTTAGAAATTTTTGGTTCGGTTCAGGGACTTCGTCCCTCAGCTCCGACATAGTCCAATAATGTCACACAAACTTTCGAATTATTGAACGACGCTATATATTTATTATTATATGCTTGCTATTACCAAGCATTTCTGGTTTCTTGTTTGCAAAGTTACGGAGATGTCTTTCAAAAGTGTGCCTCTGTCGTCATAGTTAATGAAGAGCTAGCGGCAATAAGTGCTCATGGAATTTGTCTATCGCCTAAGAGGTCCCTTGTAGGATCGACGGAGTGACATTCGCTAGCTCACCCGGTGTAGCGTACATTCATCGAATGGTTCGGCTGCCGGGTGCGTCCGTTGCGGTCTAGGAAGGAGATTTGGGTGATGCGAGCACTATAATTACTTTAGTACTCACCCAGTGACGGCGGATTGAGGACAGATCGGAGGAAGCCTGTTAGTCCGGTTCCTGGCTTGTCCAGGTCCGTCCGGGCTGTGAGCGAGAGAGGTCCCTCTCTCGTCCAACAACATAGGGGACCGCATGTTGTGGTTCAGATATTTTACATTCGGAGCATATGTCCGTCGCTCGGGACGCTCCATTATATTGACAGTCCGAGAGACTGTCGATAATGCTTCCTCATCCTCATAGCAGTGCACACGACCGCACATTGGCTACGTGACCTCGAGTATCCGATCAGTTCGTCATTCAGTGATTCCACGACGAACAGGTCACGCCATCCGGTAGCCAAGGGACTCGAGGCCTATACACTCCGTTCGCTCGCATATTAGTTGTATGCACGGGGTAACAATCACGGAGCTTCCAGCGGCAATGCATCATAGGACCGCTTCTCCACAGGCCGCAGTGACGGACGTGCTATCCGAGTTAGCACAGTTTTTTCGCAGCATCCCAGCAATCGACAGTTTCTTGGTCGAATCAGGAATTATCTGACGGTGCTGGGTCGGTGCGGTCCGCGGTTGCATCAGGTACGGACGACCGAATGCTTTATAGGGTCCGACAGGATGGCGAAAGGGATTCGAAAGATTTCGAGTTTTCCCTTTCGTAGCATCGGAAGCTGCCATACATATCTTCCGGCATTTTCTTCCAGTGATTGTTATTTTGGACTACATTGCTGCGATGTTGGATAAGAGACTTATAGCGTCATTGGACACGGAGTTTTGGATTGGTTCAGGGACATTGTCCCTGACTTACCGACACAGTCCAATAATGTCATTACAACATGTGTATTATTTATCGACGCTATATATATATATAAGCCTGCTACCAAGCATGATAGTTTAGTTTCTTGTCCGCAATGCTCATTTCTGCCTTTTATCATTTATACGAATAATTTATTTTGGCAGAACAGGGCATACCGAGAGTTCATATGCATTTAGACGGCGTGATTAAAGACTGGAAATATTCTTTTTCGCCGTTTATGTCTTTTCCAACCACAATGTTGGAAACGACAATGATGTCTAATAGACTTAACTTAGACGGTTTATCATACGTAATCCACCTTACTGAGGGGTTTTCATTACGTCTTCAAGAGAAAGAATTCCGGGATATTATTCTCAATGTGATTTCATTTGAGGGCAGTAGTTTGTTCACGTATAACTCCGCCCTTCAGTGGCTGCTTGGAGTTGGTTAGACGTGACGCAGCCCTAGCTACATCCATGCGCGTGGATAGTAAGGTGAAGAACTCTCTCAGAGTCGCTTCGTTCTCGGAGAAGCTTCTCTTCGACGGCAACTTTTCAGCAATCCATGAATTGCTTGATTTACACGTTCTCTTGTCTATCTAGTGTAGCAAGAGATTCAGACTGGGGCAAACATTCGGTGGTTGACTCAGAGAGTGCCACTGCAGTTGCCGGATCCGAGTTTTATAATTATGACGGTTGCCAGTCAAACAGGTTGGGATATAATATTGATCCCAACGGATTCGAAGTGCCAGGGTCTTTGGGTTCCGCAGTCTCTAAGCAAGCACTTATCTTCCACGGAATAATGTTTTTTTAGGCTTGCTTTATGTCATTGGATGAACATTATTCAGAAACGCATGTCCAAATCCTGTCCGTTAATTCGACAGTAGTGGCGTATCTCCGGAACCAGGGAGGCACTCATTCGTTTCCGTTATTCAATTTAATGGAAAGAATCCTTCTGTTTGTTATAGTACACCAAGTTCTGCTTCGGTCCGTCATATTCCGGGTCGTCTCATGGTATTACCGGACTCCCGTTCACTTATGGGTCGCTTGTTGCCGTCAGAATGGACTCTCAACAAACAAGTATTCAATCAGATTTGCTATCAATGGGAGCGCCCAATGATAATTTATTTTCGACACAACTTGCTTGTCAATTGCAGACGTATGTGTTTGCTTGTCCGGATCTCTGAGCTTATGTTGTTAACGCTCTATTGATCTAATAGGACGGAATGATAGGATATGCGTATCCTCCTGCGCTGTTGTTTCAGCAAGTATTGCTAAGATAAACAACCACAATACATTTCTGTTGATAACATCTCTGTCTTCACAGAGACCGTGGGTAAATTTACTCTGATGTCTACTGTGGGACTTAACGCGAAATCTTCCTCCATGAGAGGATCTTTTTTCGCTGGGTAAAATCGTGTCATCTTTATCACAACCCGCAAGGTCTCAACCTTCACGTATTCCGTTGTGTGGTCCTTATTGCATTGTAAGCATTGTACTGGTCGAGCTTTGGACGCGATTTCTTACTATAGGAGAACCTCTTCTTCGCTATTCTATGCGGCTAAAGTGGAGGCTCTTCCGTCGTTGGGGTAGGGATCACTATGTTGATATTGTTGATCCCTCCATACTAGTCATTGCAACTTTTTAGTATACTTGTTTCACAAGATCTACTGCAGCCTGTTATTATTAAGGTTATAGGTTTATGTTACCTCATACCTATGCACTCTATGATAGTTTACAATTGAGTCTTATGTCTCTTTATCTAGATCAGTTAGTAACTTTTCGATAAATAGACTTAGAATCATTAGATTAAATTCCTATATGGAATTTAACTTCAGTTCTTATTTAGCTAAGTAATCATTTGAGCCTCTGGAAACAGTAGTTTTCAAATTCTGACCTTTTAGACAGTAATTCTGTTGGCTTCTCTTTTACTGAAGAGTCAGTGAGTTTCATGCACTTTCGGTGGATGATTTTTCACTTTCGTAGTTTCGGAATCACTACTTCCTTTACTATTTAGGTTGGATTTTTGCATAAGAGTCCGGCTCCTAATTAATATCCGGAACCTATTGTTATTAAGGTCCTTCCGTCTTCGTACGGGCATAGGCCTTTACTCTGTCCGGTTAGAGTTTATGTATTTATAAACAGATATCTGTTTATTACTACGGGCGTAAGCTTCTTCTGTCTTTGATGCCTAATAGAAGGACGTTACGCTCCATTCTATTGCTAATGGATTCAGTTAACTATCGATACTGCTTATGGTATATCATTGACTCAGCAGTTGTGTTTGAGATTTCGGCTCATGAAGTAAGAGTTCTTCTACATCTTGGGCTTACATTAATAGTGTCGCTATTATAGATTTTTGAAGGCTGCTCATCGCGCTCAGCCATCCACGTTCATGAATTTTTATCTCAGAAATATTGAGTCCATTTCTGGAGGCCTCTATTGTTAGGTCTATTATCTACTGCTCAGAATGTCATTCACTTAACAGTTGCTACTATAGCTAGGTAGGCTGTCTGTTTCGGCAGTGACTCCGTTCTGCTGCCCTCTTCGCTCTGGGCTATTTGACCCAGGGCAAGAAAAAGAGGGGGGGGGGGGGAGGGTGTTTTACTATGAAAACAAGGGGATACCTCCTCCGGAGTTAGTAATTCTGAGCTGTTATTGGGATGGTTGTTTAGTGAGAAGTTTATGTTTTAAAAATTCATTCAGGTCTTAGATTTTAAAGTATAGCTTTTGAATATAGCACGTGTCAACGGACATTATTATACAATCCTCAGACACTTTTAAGGAGTATAAGAGTCTCTATTCTCTAGACTTACTTTATTTATTGGCTTACTTTAAAAATTATTAGTATAAGGATTATACTAGATATTAATAGAGTACATGGATGTATGATGCTCAATTTTGGAAGGTGTTGTATCTTTCTAATTTATCATAAATAAGAAAGATACATGTAAGGCCTAATATTTCTTTTTCCCTAGAGGGGATGACTCTATTTTATATAATTGAGCGTATTCCATCTTGCTCTATGTCATTGGCCCTCCAGCCTTTTTACTATTCAGCTATGTCTGGGTCATTGGTACAGTATAAAAATGTTAAAAAATTTATAGTAATTTATATATTTTTTATACTTACCAATGACCCAGACGGGGATGGCCCTCCCAGGAGTTGGGAACTCTTGCCTCCCTGCTGAGTACATAGCGCTTACCAGGCACTGGTTATTAGAATGATTAATGGCGCCAATTTTGGAACGTCCTTGACACTGCGCATGCGCAGTAGAGGTGAAGTGTGGAGGGCCATTCAGGACATGTTTTCTTTGGTTTTAGATGCAAATTTTGGGGATTGGTGGGCAAAATTTGTGTTTGGCCCTATATTTTAAGAGTTAGCACCAGCTATGTCTGGGTCAGTGGTAAGTATAAAAAATATATAAATTACTATAAATTTTTTAACTTTTATGCTAAATTATTTCATGTTCCTTAATTTCGGGGCATGGGCCTGATATTTACATTCTTGCTATGAAATTTCCATTGTTTGTTCAGTGTTTCCTCTCTCCCTTTCCTTAATACCCCCCTTGCTATTCTCCCATGCTTTTGGAATAATTTTTTTAATTATTTTTTACTGAAATTTCTTGGGAGTTTTGGCTTGGTAACAGAATGTTTATTCTGTTTTTCCCCATGGTTACGTCCTCACCCTACGGTGGTTAGGCGTTTCAGTCATGCATCTACCATCCGATGTACTGCAGTTTCTTCTCAGGAAGCCTCTGTTTTACATCGGATAGTGTTAAAATTGGTTACTGATTTCGGGCCATATTTTCAGTGCCTGGGGTCTTGTTTCCAGTTTTATTCACTTTTGTTTACATTGACAACGGTTACTTCAGACAGTGATTCCTTGTCATCTATTTAGTTCTCCTCATAGCCAGATACATAATATTGTCCGTAAGTGTAACATTAATTTTTAGACATGTTTTAAAATTTTTGTCCACTCTTAGGCTTTTTTGGATCCATTTGGGCTCATTGTTCCCATTGGGAATTTGGGCTCAACTTGGAAAATTTTTCGAAAATTTTTTCTTTCGAATTATTTTTTGAAATGTTTGTAATGGATTATATTATTATCATGTATCTTGTTTTCAAGGGTTAGTGCGAGTACGATGACTGTTTAACTTTTTTTTTTCAAAATGAAAGAAGTTTGTTCAAATTGTAATTCGAGGAAGTCTTCCTCTGATTCTCATGCTCAGTGTATTATTTGTAGTCAGTGTACTCGCACTAATTCTTGCTCTGTGTGTGCCAATTGGAATGACAAACGTTGGAGATGTGTGTCACGGTATATTGTTAGTGGTGAGAGGTCCATGCCGGTCCTCTCGTCACAGGGTCACTCTAGTTTTTCAGTCTCTTTTTCAGAGGAACAAGAACAGGGTGATGTTTCCGTAATGCCTTCACGAAGTGTACCTCCATCGTCGCAGACAAATGAAGAGCTAGCGGCAAAAGTGCTCAATGAGATTCGGCAAATGCCTAAGAGATCCCATGTAGGATCGACGGCATTGTCGCCCGCTAGCTCGCCCGGTGAAGCAATCATTCACGAAATGGTTGTGACACCGGGTTCGTCCGTTGCATTCCAGGAAAGGAGATCGGGTGTTGCGAGCACTATAAACATGGATCGTGTACACCCGGCGACGACGGATCCGAAGATGGAAAGGAGGAAGCCAATCAGTACGGTACCTAGCTCGACCAGGTCTGCCCGGACCGCGAGCGAGAGAGGCCCCTCTCTCTTAACAACATCTGGGACCAAATGTTGTTGTACGTAATGTTTGTCAGTCGGAGCATATGTCCACTCCTCGGGACGCTCCGTCGTATATAGACAGTCCGGTGCGACTAGTCTATTGGCTTCTTCATCCTCACGGCAGCACACACGACCGCAACTTGGCTATGTGACTTCTGATATCCAGCCTGCTTCACCGACCAGGGATTCCATGTCGATCACGTCACACCATCCGGTAGCCAAGGACACGAGGTCTTACCAGACGGGACGTTTGCATAAAAGAAGTGTGCAGGAATTAACATCCCAGGAGCTCCCAGCGGCTAAATCACGAAAGACCGCGGCTCCACAGGCCTCTGTGACGGACTTGCTATCACAGATAGCTCAACTCATTGCAGCATCCCAGCTGCCATCAGAAACTTTTTCGGAACAGGAACTGTCTGAGGAAGCTGGGCCGGTTCGCTTCCCTGCAGAGTCAGAAAGGGACGACCGAGAATCTCATATGGTCCAGTCGGATGGTGAAAGGAAATCAGCGGAGCTGCAATTTTCCCTTTCCGAACAACGTAAGTTGGCCGTAGATTTCATCCGGCAACACCTTCCAGAAGTTGTTCCTCCGGACCAAAATGCTGAATTACCGGATAAGAGACTGATAGCGTCACTGGACACAGACTTTTTTGGCCGGAATAGGGACCCTGTTCCTGAGTTTCCGACCCAGTCCAGAAATGTCACACGGGCATTTGAACTTTTGAATGACACTATATTCAAGCTAGCCTCTAAGACTGGCAAATCCGGTTTCTTATCGCCTAGTGCTATACAGCTGCCTTTCATCAATACTAGAAATAGATTTGAAATGGCAGGACAAGGCGTAAGAGTTCCTCTGCATTTGGACGACCAGGCAGAAGACTTGGAGTTGTCATTGCCGGTGTCTATTAGCTCCAGTATACTGGAGACGACAATCTCGTCTAATAGAATTAATTTAGACGCATTATCTTACGCAGATACCTTACCAGAGCGTTATCATTACGTCTGGAAGGGAAAGAATTCCAGGATGTTCAAACTTCCTTAAGAGTTCTTTCGAGGGCTATAGCATATTCTACGTATAACTCCGCCCTTTCAGTGGCAAATCTGGAGTTAGTCAGACGTGATGCTGCCCTGGCTGCATCCACTAGAGTGGATAGTAAGGTGAAAAACTCTCTTCGAGTCGCTCCGGTCTCCGGAGAGCTTCTCTTCGACGGAAAGCTTTCTATTATCTATGATCAGATTACTAAAAAAGCTTCGGATTCTCTGCTTTTTAAATCCCTTCCAAAAAGTCGGACTCAGCAGAGAGGAGTAAGGCAGGCACTTCGGGGGCGAATACGTCGAAGGGAAGTTCCTATAGAGGATCTAAGAAAGCCTCCACGTCTTACTCCAGAGACCGTCAGAGTAGCGACTCAGGAAGGGGTCATTATGCTGGCCAAGATAAGCAGTCAGATGCCCCTAGGTCGACTGGACGAGGTGCGGGTCGTGGAGGACGTGGTTTCTCCTCCCGCAAGCCTCTCAGGGCCAGGAAGTGATGGTTTAAACCTCTATTGCGTTCCAGTCGGCAGAAGGCTGTCGAGATTCTTAACCAATTGGTTGTCAATTACGGATGGCCCATGGTTGCAAGGGGTGATTTCCGAAGGTCTAAAACTGTCCTTCAAGGAAAAACCTCTGTTTACTCGAGGTCCACGTTGGACTCCGTCAAATGTTCAGAAGAGTGAATCGCTTCTATCAGAAGTTCAGTCTCTTCTGGACAAGAACGCTATAGACGTCGTAGAAAACCAGGAATCTCCAAGTTTCTACAGTCACCTGTTTCTGGTTCCAAAACCAGATGGCTCATTTCGTCCAGTCATAGATCTGAGCTGGATAAACAAGCTGATCGTGGCTCCGAAATTTTATATGGAGACCATCCGATCGGTCAGAGAGAGCATTCGAGTGAACGATTATGCTGCGAGCATAGATCTAAAAAATGCGTACTTTCACGTCATGGTACATCCAGCGTTCAGAAAGTATCTTTGCTTCGCTGTCCTAGGAGTTGTTTATCAGTTCCGAGCGATGTTCTTCGGTCTGAATCTAGCGCCCTGGGCATTCACTCGAATAATGAACTCGGTAATGACTCGTTTCCGAGCTCTTTCGTCTGTAGTAACATCGGCCTACTTGGACGACATTCTTCAGAGGTAAGGCAACGAGTTAACGCTTCAGAACAATGTTCAGAGTCTGCGTCAACTGCTCCGATGTCTCGGTTTCATAGTAAACGAAAAGAAGTCGGATCTAGTGCCGTCCAAGTCATTCACCCACCTGGGAATGAGCTTCGAGACGCACAACAATCTCGTTCGTCTGCCGTTAACCAGAGCGAAATTAGTCAGTTGTTACGCTCGCTTTTGTCTTCACTCAGATGTAGTAACATTGAGAGAATTCATGAGATTGACAGGTTTGTGCGGAGCCGCTGCGGATCTTATTCCGATGGGGGGGCTACGCACTTGTCCACTCCAGATATTTTTTACTCAGAATTGGAGTGTGAAGACTCATTCGCTCGAAACGAACATCGTCTTGTCGAATCAAGTGAAACAAGAGATTCAGACTCGGGGAGTACCACTGCAACTGCCGGATCCGAGTTTTACGATAATGGCGGATGTGAGTCAAACAGGTTGGGGCGCAACTCTGAGCCCAACATATTCAAGGTGCCAGGGTCTTTGGGATCCGCAGTTCCTAAACAATCACATAAACATCAAAGAGATGATGTCAATTTGGCTTGCGCTACGTCAGTGGATGAACATTCTTCAGAATTCGCATGTTCAAATTCTGTCCGACAATTCGACAGTAGTAGCGTATATTTGGAACCAGGGAGGCACTCATTCCATTCCGTTGTTCAATTTAATGGAAAGGATCCTTCTGTTTGCCCTAGAGCATCAAGTTCTCCTATCGGTCCGTCATATACCGGGTCGTCTGAACATTCTAGCAGACTCCCTTTCTCGGAAAGGTCGCATGTTGCCGTCAGAATGGACTCTCAACAAATGAGTATTCAATCAGATTTGCTACCAATGGGATCATCCAGTGATAGACTTATTTGCGACACATCTCAACAATCAGTTGCAGACGTATGTGTCGCCATGCCCAGATCCTCAAGCATTTACAGTAGACGTCCTCTCGATCTCTTGGGACGGAATGATAGGATACGCATATCCTCCAGCTCCGTTGATTCAGCAGATATTGCTAAAAATCAAGCAATCTCACTGCAGGATTCTATTGGTATCATCTCTGTCACCCCAGAGACCATGGATAAATCTACTCAGGTGTCTGGTGTGGGACATTCCGCGGAAGCTTCCTCCACAGGAGGACCTTCTTTCGCAGGGGAAATAGCGCACACTGCATCACAACCCGCAAGGTCTCAACCTTCACGTATTTCCGTTGTGTGGTCCTTCTTGCACGGCAAGCATTTTACAGGACGAGCAGTGGACGCAATTTCTAACTGTAGTAGGACCTCCTCTTCGCTAAATTATGCTGCTAAGTGGAAGGTTTTCTGTCGGTGGTGTAGGGATCATTCTGTTGATATCTATGATCCCTCCATTCCAGACATTGCTGATTTTCTGGTCTACTTGTTTGACGAGATCAAACTGCAGCCAATAACCATTAAAGGTTATAGGTCTGTGCTCATCATGATAGCTTACAGATTGGATCTAATCTCTCTTTATCTAAGTTAGTGAAAAACATTTAGATAAATAGACCTAGAACCCTCAGGTTAATTCCTAAGTGGAATTTAGCTTGGGTTCTTCTGAAGCTAAAAGAAGCGCCATTTGAGCCTCTTGATACAGTGGACTTCAAATTCTTATCTTATAAGACAGCTTTTCTCTTAGCCTTCTCTTCTGCCAGAAGAGTTAGTGAGCTTCATGCACTATCTGTTGATGATTCTCACTATCGTAGTGTTGGTAATACTATTACTTTAACTACTAATGTTGGATTTTGGCTAAGAATCAGGCTCCTAATAAGTATCCTGAGCCTATTGTTATTAAGGCTCTTCCTTCTTCAGACAGTCATAGGCCTTTGCTCTGTCCAGTTAGAGCCATGCATATTTACAAACGTAGATCTGAGTTTATCAGAAAGGGACGTAAGCATTTCTTTCTGTCTCTGCTGCCTAATAGAAAGGACATTACAGTCCATTCTATTGCAAGGTGGATTCAATTAACTATCCATACAGCTTATGAAAAATTATCTTCAACTCAGCAGTCTGTGCTTAAGATTTCGCCGCATGAAGTAAGAGCGCTGTCTTCATCTTGGGCTTATGCTAATAGTGTTGCTATTACCGATTTGATGAAGGCTGCATATTGGTCTCAGCCTTCTACGTTCACAAATTTTTATCTTAGAAATATTGAGTCCATTTCTGGCGACCTGCGTTGGTTAGGTCTGTTATCTGTTGCTCAGAATGTTGTCCACTAAACAGTTGCAACTATAGTTATGCAGGCTTTCTGTTCCGGTAGTGACTCTGTCCTGCTGCCCTCTTCGTTCTGGGGTATTTGACCCAGAGCAAGGGGAAGGGGGGGGGGGGGTTCCCTTATATCACCTGCTTTATAGTGAAAAGCAAGGGAATACCTCCTCTGGAGTCAGTAATTCCGAGTCGGTGCCGGGATGGTTTTAAAGTGTAAAGCTAATGTCTATCTCATTTATGTAATATTTTTAAAGTGTAGCTCGGTTTGAAGCATTTGTATATGTCACGTGTCATACAAGCGCCAATATACAATCCTCGGACACTTTTAAATGAGTATAAAGAGTCTCATTCTATGGACTATATTTATTGGCTTTCCTTTAAAAAGATTAGTATAATGGGTTATACTGGATGTTAATAGAGATCATTGATGTTACGGTGCTCAATTACGGAATGGTATTGTGTCTTTCTTTTTTGGTATAAACAAGAAAGATACATGTAAAACCTGTTCTCCTCTTCTCCTTGAGGGGTTAATTCTGTTTAAATGTAATTGAGCCTATTGGATTTTCCTTTATGTCATGGGTCATCAGTATAAAAATGTTAAAAAATTTATAGTAATTTATATATTTTTTATAATTACCAATGACCCAGACGGGGATGGCCCTCCCATGAGTTGGGAACTCATACCTCCCTGCTGATTATATAACACTTACCAGGCACTGGTTGTAAGAATGAGGATTTGGCTCCAATTTCGGACTTCCTTGACACTGACGATGCGCAGTGGATAAAAGTATGGAGGACCACATAGGACATCTAATTTTTGGATTTTGATGAAAATTTGGGGGATTGAGGGGGGCAAAATTTGTGTTTGGCCCTAGAATATAAGAGTTAGCAACAGCTAAGTCTGGGTCATTGGTAAGTATAAAAAATATATAAATTACTATAAATTTTTTAACTTTCATACTCAGTAGATGTTGTTAGCATTGCTTGTATCATTTGAAGAAAAAATAAACAAACATCACAGAATTCATTTAATTTAAGTGAAAGAATAATACTATCAACATTAAATCCCAAGTCTGCATTCCACATCTGGTCTGCATCAAGTGGCCAATTGTCAGTTATTTCTTCCCACCATCAAGGAGCCATGTGTTAGATTAGCTAATTATAGATAATTATCAAGTCCCATTTTTGTGTGTGGAATTTGTCATGGAACAGAAATTAACTTATTCTAAGTTATCACAATTCTTGTCTTATTTCATAATCCTTTCATAAACATTGAACATTATCCTTTTCATCAAACACTACACATAGTCAAGTTAAGCTACAGTGTCATTGACACTTTCATTTAGGTTTCTATGGGGGCCCAAATTTTAACTTAGAGCAATGTGAGGACATTTCTTTAAAAAACCTTCTTCAGATACACCAATCAGAATTCTTTCATATTTGGTATATAACATCTCAAGGGGGATCAGATTCAAGTTTGTTCAATTTGAGTTCCTGGCTTAATATTTGGGGGAGGGGGGGGGGGGGGGGGGGCGAGCGGAACAGGTTAGGTTCAAGTTGGTCAAATCCATTCCTTAGGTTCCGCTCAGTTTTCAAGACATTTTCAAAAATGATGTGCCATGTGTTATATTCCACTGCCAATGAAGCCAAACTCATTTGCATTAGCCCTGACATGTGTACATTTTCTAAATTGGCTGAACCTAGTGAATACAGCCTGATAAGATAAAACTGATACATATAATTGTGGGAGGCATAACTTCCAGTACAACATGAAGCCCCAACCTGAAAATTTGAATGAAAAATTGCCAAAACCAGCCATTTTCAGGCACTTGGCAGCCACAAAAGCAGAATTTTCCCAGCTTCAACACTTACCCAGGCCTGGAGCACATCATCTCCAATTACCAAAAAGAGAAAAAAAATTTCTATGTTCTGTCTCATTTTTTGTCTACTCACCTGTAAACAATCCCGTGTAAAAATGACGTCTGAAAAGTTGGCCTCATTTTCTGAGCCACTGTTTCACAGAAATCCCATGCTGTCATGACACTATGCATCAGGCTTCTATCCAATGACCAAAACATTAAAGTCTACTTGCCAACAAGTAGTCTCATGCTTTCAAATACCTAATACTAAAAATACAGACCTAATTTATGTGGGGTCAGATTCAGGATAGGCCTTTTATTTCAAAATTCACCCCTGTGCAGAAGTACAAAACTGGAGCAGAACCTTAATGTTTTTCCATAAAATTTGTCTTTCATCACTTCATTTCTTTGTAGTGTTGATGAACCATGTCTATTTATTTATTTATTTATTTATTTATTTATTTATTTATTTATTTATTTATTTATTGGTGTTTAAGGTCATATACTTATGCACAATTGCTAATCAGGACTGTAATGAACCATGTCTAACTGAATGTACCCCCAAATACTTCTTTGAACCACTTTGTCAGGTGAGCGATTAAGGTTCCTTGGGGCCTCTTATTGTAGTAATAATTTATGTTTCTGTTGAGACATCTTGATCGCAGGTGTGAGAATTAGGCTCCATGAGCTCTGTCAAACAAGATATAATAGAATAAATGATCAGTTTGTATATAGAATAGAGGAAAGTGATAAACAAAGTGACAATTCAGCTAACAGGATTCTCCTGTACTCGTAGGTGATAATATTCTTCATGTTGTTTTGAATTTCATGACCCAGGTACCTTAACATAAAATGAATGCATGAATGAATGTTACACTCACAAAAGTCACCTGAAGACTTTCAGTTTAAGTATATGTCCATATTACTGAACAGAAGATAAGGCCAGTCACTGTAGTGTTGTATTTCGCCAAAATATAAAGTTCTTCCTTAGATTTTCCATTGTAGGCTGCACAGCAGTCTTCAAGCAGTAATTTCAAAGAATGGGATGTTGTTAAGATGTATTACCTTGTGCTGATTATTTTAACCCTTAACCCTTTACCCAACGCAGACAATATCAAAATTTATTATTTTAAATATCATTTTTTAAATTTTTTCCAAAAAATTCAACAAAACCATATCATGTGATCCCTCGTTGGAATGAGCTCGATGAGCTCGTTCCAACGAGGGGTCACATGATATGGTTTTGTTGAAATTTTTTGAAAAATAATATTTTTTCAACTGCTGAATTTGCAAATTACACGGGCGGATGCAGGCGATTCGTTGGGTAAAGGGTTAAGGGCCTAATTACAGGGTTAACTCACAAATTGCATTATAAGTACCCGGCAAGTTATTTTTAGACAGGTCTTACTGCCTATATAGACAGCCAATACTTGCCTAAAACAACTACTATGCCACAAGATGTAGATTGTCAATGTGTAGCAAAAAATATATAAAAATCTCCAGTCTGATAAGAGTTACACTAATTTATGGGCAATTGTTCAAACAATATTTATTGAATATTTTATGAAGAAATCACTTTTTAACAGAAGTTTTTTTGAAAATGTTTTAACAAAACCAGTGCTTATAACTTAATCTGAAATAAATAAACTGAAAATAAACCTTCATTTTGCAGAGCTCGAGCTTATATCTGGCTTCTGTAACACAACTGATCACATTCCTAATCTGTACAGGACATGCATTATCCGTATTATAAAAATCAGCACCTGGAAACAATGAATAAAAGTTCCTTCAATGGTGCTCAACCACCTCTTATACATTTACTGGAAATTTGAGTGTCCACATTTTGGGGATCAATGGATGGGTGAGGACTGATTATACGGGCATTTGACTTGTCTGTCAAAGAATGGAGTAAAGAATATCAACTAATGTGTACTTCAAATTATCCATTTTTACATCAATTCAATGAAATACGTGTACTTTTATTATCAAGCTGTGTACTACAAGTATAGGTGTTGGAAATCAGTAGGAAAAAATGCCATATCCATGCAACAGTGGATCACATTGGCTACGGCAAAATACTGTGAGAGGAAAACAAACTTAATTTTGAAGATTTGATTTTGATCTGTCAGATACTATGAAACTTCAAATCAGTTTATTTCCAAGTAAACGTTTAGCATGAGTTTCAGTTGAAAGTAATGAAATCGTACCTGTGTATTAAAAATTAGCTGACTGGGTGGTAGATAGTAGATGTTATCTTACAGTAAGTATGTATTGAGTCTGTAATTACCCAAATTGTGTATCTAAGGCCAGTGATACAAACTCTGCATCCTGCAGCTCCAGTATACAAATATGCAGTTAATTACAATTTGTTTATGTTACTAGATAATGAAAGAAAGAAAAAAATCTTCTCAAAGGTATAATTATTAAATTATGAAACCACATTGCTTTTTCGCTTCTGTATCTGAGTCACTGGAAATATTTAAGTTGAAGCAACACTCATTCTTTTCGGAATGTTGAATAAAATCTGCTCAATGTTCAAGGCAACCTCATATAGTTTTGACTGAAACAGCTAATGTTTTATGAGACTGACAATGAAATGTGAAATTAAAATTCTAGTTAATCAAGTTACAGGCAATACAGCTGAGAATCGAAAGATAAAGCTATCATCACCAAAATATATCCGAGTCGAACTCTTGTAAGGAGATATGACCTTGGAAACAAGAGCTTGACTCTGATACAACATTTTGTACGTAGCATAATAGTGATAATATATATGTATCAATGAACAAAGCAAAAACTTATTCAAACAGAGATGGTTGGAAGAAAATAGATTGCATGTTTTTGTATGCATGGAATTTCTAATAGTTATAAATAACAGTGAAGAACTAAACAAAACTGAAAATAAATTGTGGATACTTGTTGTAGGTACTTATTCATTAGATAAGATTTTTTTTTCACAGAATTGCCCATTATCAGGATCGGCAGATACGACTTCAGACTCAGCAGGTATCAAGCCAATCTTGGCCAGTATGAACCAAGCTAGAGTTGTCCCCTTTGATATGTTACTAGGCATTATGGAGTAGTTTGAAGCTAAGATTTTGTTTGGTGAGGAATTAATGATCACAATAAGTAGGGATAATATGGATGAAGAATGAAGCGAGTTGTACAGAAAATTCCACATAAACTAAGATTCAGAGTCATAAGTGGAGATTTGTCGGAACTGGGAGAAGAGGTAGTTCAGCTATTTGAAAGTCACAGTTTCCCCAATGGGGAAGCAAAGACATTCAGATCTCTGAACTAAGAGAAGAGGAAACTTCGTACTTTGTGAAAAGAATGACAAACAATAACACTGTCCGAAAACTGTAACAGATCTGAGAACATTTTGTAATTATTTTTTGGGGTTTAACCCTTTACCTAACATGAAAAGCAGACGACACTTGCAAAAAAAATTCTTGAATAACTATTTTTTTTCATTTTTTGTCTCAAAAACATAGGTTATGACCCCTCGTTGGAATGAGCTCGACGAGCTCGTTCCGACGAGGGGTCATAACCTATGTTTTTGAGACAAAAAAATGAAAAAATAAAGAAAATTAATTGGAGATTTTTGAGAATAGCGCTGGCCGGTTTTGGCCGTTACGATGGGTAAAGGGTTAATAAATAGAGGTTATTACTTGGTTAGATTCATATCAGTCGATATATTAGCCCTGGTAACTACACATCAGCTTTCTACCTTCTGTCTCAGGCTGATATGGAGTTACCTTGAGCTGATATCTCGGTCGATATGAAAATAACCAGGTAATAACCTCTAATTATTGAGTTGTGTGGTATTAACACAATTATCCAACTTCCATTGTTAAAATAAACATCCGGTGATCTGACTTATCAGCAGGACAAATAACTCACAAAAGTGCCCAAAGCAAAACATTCCCGATTGATCTTTGGGTCAAACAACTCTACATGGAGACAGCCTTGTATAAGCTTCTAGCTTCCTGCTGAATCCATTTCCTTGTTACCTGTGTATAAACTATCGATGTGATTTGTTTTCGCTTGCTATTGGAAATAAATATTGTTTAAACTAAACAACTCAACTAAAGCTTGTACACATTTGGATGGATTTGCTTTTGAATGTGGGGTGCAGGTCAAGTAAGAGGAATTTTGGGTCCTGGGGAGAATTCTGTTGTGGGGTTGACTGGTGTTGAGCATATGGGCTGAGTTTTAAAGCTGCAAGAGGGAGTGAATGCGTTTGGAAAATATGACTGACATCCATGACGTTTGCAATCTAAATGCAGAAAATGTCTTGGGATGTAACATCCTAGGAAATGTTCCAAATTCGCTCTGCAAGAGTCTCCATTTCCTTGAATTCCTGCATGAAATGAATGAAATTATATAGATAACAGTTTGGGCATTTCCATGGGCCTCTCAAATTTCATCTGTAAATGATTTGCAGCAATTTTTCCAATCCAATAGGCAACTTTTGTCAGGCCTTTAGATTACTCCAATTTCACACCTTTTACAGGTGTGCCCAAATTATAGAAGGTGTGAAGACCTCAAGAAAAATGTTTAAATTTTCTGTGCCTCTTCAACATATGAGACTAACTTCCATCAGAATATGATCATAGAAACACAAAGAAAGGCATGGCAATAAAACATTACAGGATACAGCTGTTATTTCCTGGTTTGAATGTGCCCAAATTAGAGCAAACAAGTGTGCCCAAAATAAATGAATTTAAAGGCTTGATTTGTGTTGCCATGACTTGGTGCGAAGGGAGGGGGCTTGTTGTGGTTAAAGACTTTTATTGGTGATTTATTTGAACTTTTTTTTTTTTTTTTTTTTTTTCAATATAGCATTTAGTGAGCCCTTCCACACCATCTAAGAGAAATGGCGGAGGATTGAATGGTGGCAGTACACCAAAAACGCCAATTAAGTGGCAAGACCTTTCCAGTTCACCAGCCTTAACCTCTGGAAAACAAAGTTCCTCTATGTATGTTACGAGATTGTGGTGTTTATTATTATATTAGGCCTAAAAAAGTTAAAAATCTGTTTCTCAGGCCCTCCTGCGTGGTCCTTTTTGCTGCCACATACTCTTTGTATAACCAATGCAAATTTAAAAAAGAAAAATTAAATGGTTTATGTGATATTTTACCCAAGTTAATAAAATTGATAAATTTGTCCCTTGATTGCAACAGAGCTTTGCAATGCTTTAACATTGCAAAGCCTTGTTGTACACAAGTGGAGAAATACACAATCACCCATGCAATTTGGTAGAGTACAAGGTCTAAAACCAAAAACAAACCAAGAACATGAACTTTTGATGGCAAAAAATTAATTACAAAAATAAAAGATAAAAAAAAAACTAACCACCCACATGCAATTTTACAAAGAATGCCCTCAGAAACAGAAGATATACTTTGTGGGGCCTTATTGAAGTGTTTTTATATCTAGTTATGCTTTTTGTTTTTTTACCTTCCACCTGTATAATGGATGACAAATAGTATTTAAGTAGAGAGTGTGTATCATTTGTGTTTAAGTACACGTATCTGACTTTGTCTTTCTTTCTGGAGCATTTGTATTAATTACTGGAAGGTCCCTTTCGATAGTGTTCTGGCTTTTCCAATATGGATCATGATGTATACCTGTGCCCTGTTAACCCTTTACCTAATGATTCGCCTGCATCCGCCCGATTAATTTGTAAATTGAGCAGTTGAAAAATTTTTTAAAAATAGTTATTAAAATAATAAATTTTTATATTCTCTATGTTGGGTAAAGGGTTAATTGAATAAAAAATCTTATATATATATACAACCACTGAATTCCCCTGTTTATATATCTATTTCGCCTCCTACATCTAGTGTAGGCATTTAATTCTGTTATAGCTTGTTTGACAGAGCCCCACAAGCTCTGTCAAACATAATACAATAGAATAAATTCTTATCTTAACACTAGAATATAGAAAAGTGTCCAAAGTCCTGTTAAATGTATACTGTTAATTGAACATATTTTTGACAGGCATGCAGCTTTTCAATTAACAGAGTTCCCGCCGTAATACTAATTCTTTATTCTATACAAATACAGAAGAACTACAAGATTCTCACCAAAGACATAAGAACTACAAGCTAGGGCCCTGTGAATCGCCCATTTTTGCTTTGAATCGAATCGGGTCTATTCTCCATTTCAAAGCAATTCTAAAATCAAATCAGGGGCATTATAAAGATGACTGGGGGGGGGGGGGGGGGGGGGGGGGGGGGGTGGAGGGGTGCTGTAAACCTGATTTATTCTGATAATGATGGCTCAAGTCCCGACAGATAAAATATTCAAACTACATCACCAGGGCATGCCTCCATCAAAGGCATGCCATGGTGATGGAGATGGAATATTACCCAGCAAGGATTATAGTCCAAAAACAGAAATGGGTGCGAGAATCATTGGTACTAGGCACCGCACAGGGCTAGCAGCTAGCAACAGCTCATTGTTAATATCGTGAGACTGGAATTGGCATGAATACAGATGTTGTTTCTGTTTAGATAACGGAAATTACACTTGGTCTTTATTTTCAATATTATTTATGTATAATTTCCAACAGAACTATTCGTATTGTGAGACGATCAAGATGACAGATGCCCAGTGAAAGTATATTCCAGGGAAAAGATTTGAATAGAATTGAATCGTGAAGCTGATTGTAATCAAACTGAATAGTAACTTAAGATTTGAAATTGAATCGAGTCGCAAAGCTTTGCAGGACCCTACTACAAACAAAGTTTCATATCACAGATCTAAGTGTTTAATCTGCAAGTCCATTGGCAGAAACTTTCCTTGTACCTGTTATGCCTTCAGATTGAAGATGGTTTATTGCCTTGGTAGAAAGTGCAGTATGCACTGACCAACCTGGGTAGTACATTGAAGTAGAAATCTACAGACTAAAGAAAGATTTCAAATGAGAACAGAAGACAGTACTAAAGGAGGGGGCCATTGCGCCAATGTATTATTTTCTCACATGAAAATAATTCACAGAAGCTGAGAAAAAACATGTTCATATGTGGAATCTATTCATGAAGGAAAACCTTCAACAACAAAAATCCATTGGATATTTAATTTTTGCTAAGTATAAAGCACCCTTCAAAGTAAAGCATTTAACTTTTATTTATTTCATTGTAACTGACAGTCTTCTGGACCAACTAGACTTTGGGAACTAATGGAGTGCAACCATATAATGTCAAAAGGTAGATGCTTAAGATGAGAATTAAAAGGAATGTTTTCACCCAAAATTGGTGTTTTCCAAAAAAAATGCTCTCTAAAAGGATTCTGAGTAAGATAAATTAGTTGTTTTGAAAGATTATCCGTGTACAAAATCTCTTTCTTTTTTTGTTAGTTGTCACCTATTTTTCACTGTAAGCATAAAGACATTGGAACTGAATTATTTATTCCAAATTTGTTTATGTGTTGATTTTATTAGCTCACCTGACTGAAAGTTTGCATGAGCTATTGCTATCACTTACCATCTGCTGGTGGCTTTTGTCTATCACTTTTTAGCTCATCTTGACGAAGTCAAGCTGATCTTATCTAATTGCTCTCTGTCCATTATCCATCCATCCATTGTCCATCAACACCATGTTTTGGTCTTCTCCAAAACCACTGGGACAATTCAAGTGGAAGTTTGTGTGAGTGATGGCCCCGAAGGAGCATTGCATTTTTTCAACTCAACATGCCCAGCCCCATAGGGAGGGGGTGGGGGAGAATGGTCCAAAATATTTTTTAAATCTTCTTCTCATGAACCAGTGGGTACAATGACTTGATATTCGGTATGGAGCTTCCTTTTGAGGTGTCGAATCAAGTTTGTTCAAACGAAGTTCATGAAGCAATATTTACCTTTGTAATTGAAGGGGCAAGATTTTTGGCCCTGCCCAAAATTTCTATATTTTTATACTGTACCAATGACCCAGACTTAGCTGGTGCTAACTCTAACAAAACCAGGGCCAAACACAAATTTTGCCCCCCAATCCCCAAAATTTGCATCCAAAACAAAAAGAAATCATGTCCTAAAGGACCTCCATACTACGCCTCTACTGCGCATGCGCAGTGACGCAGTCGTCCCGAAATTGGCGCCAATTATCATTCTCTGTTTGGCCCTTCATCAGTCAACATCTCACTGATCTTTGTGCTTGTAAATCTCAGTTTAAAGGATGCCAGACACGTAATTTTTGGAGAAAATGTGATTCTAAGGAGGATAGAAGGAGGAGAGGAAAAAGAAGTGGCAAAAAATAATCAGGG
Organism: Pictodentalium vernedei; assembly: GCA_031216915.1. Classification (NCBI taxonomy): domain Eukaryota; kingdom Metazoa; phylum Mollusca; class Scaphopoda; order Dentaliida; family Dentaliidae; genus Pictodentalium; species Pictodentalium vernedei. Next base: position 285,287,092 of record CM062289.1, on the reverse strand, counting down.
CTGTACTTAAAATTTTTTGATGAAATTATGTTAAGTTGCCTATTTTCGAGGCATGGGCCTCTTGTTGTCATTCTTGCTAATTGTTGCACTGCTTATTCAGTGTTTCCTCTCCCCTAGCCTTCTAAAGTCCCCCCTGGCAATTCTCCCATGCTTTTGGCGTATTTTTGAGAAATTTCATTTCTAAAATTTCCTGGGAGAGTTGCTTGGTTACAGAATGTTTTCTGTTATTTTCCCCATAGTTACGTTTTCACCCATGGGTGTATAACGTTTGTGTTCTGCATCTTCCATCTGATGTTCTACAGATTCTCCCCTGGGAGTCTCTGTTTTGCATCAGATAGAGTGTAATTGATGACTGATTCCGGGCCAGTTTTTTCAGTGCCTGGAGTCATGTTTTCTAGTGTGTTTACACTGTTTGTTTTCATTGGCAACAGCCTTTTTTGAGGGGGGCTGTTTGCCTTTGTGGTAGTTTATCTCATTATAAGATACATTTATATTATCCGAAAGTGTCTCATTAATTATTTTATATAAATTTAAAATTTTTGACCACACTTTGCCATCGGATCCATCGGGGCTCAACGTTACTTTTCAGCAACTTGGGCTTCTCTGAAAAAATATTTTTTCAAAATTATTTTGTTTTGCAATTGTTTTTTCATTTATTAATGGATCATGTTATTATGTATCTTTGTGTCAGGGGTTTTTGCGAGTAACTAGGACTTATTGTTGTTCTTTCACAATGAAGGGACGTTGTTCAAATTGTAATAGGAAGAAATCTTCCTCTGACTTTCATGATCATTGTATTAATTGTAGTCAGTGTTCTCGCATTAATCCCTGTCCTTTATGTGAACATTGGGATGAGAAACATTGGAAACGTGTGTCACGATATGTTGTTTCTGGAGAAAGAGCGATGCCGGCTCTTTCTCCACAAGGTCACTCTACTCTCTCAGTTTCTATTTCAGAGGAACCAGAACAGGGTGATGTTTCCATGTTATCTTCTTCAAGTGTGCGCCCGTCGTCACAAATGAATTCAGAGCTAGCGGCAAAAGTGCTCATGGAGATTAGACAAATGTCGTCCGCTAGCTCGCCCAGTGTAGCGTCCATTCACCGAATGGTTCGGCAGCCGGGTTCGTCCGATGCGGTCCAAGAGGAAATTTTGGGTGATGCGAGCACTATAAACATAATAGATGCACACCCAGTGATGGCGGATAGTAAGCGAGAACGGAGGAAGCCTTTTAGTCCGGTTCCTAGCGCGTCCAGGTCCAGCCGGGCCGCGAGCGAGAGAGGTCCCTCTCTCGTACAACAACATCTGGGACCAGATGTTGTGGTACAAAATGTGTCTTTAGCGGAGCATACGTCCGTCGCTCGGGACGCTCCGTTGTATAAGCAGTCCGCAGAGACTGTTAAGGCTTCCTCTTCTCGTCAGCGCACACGACCGCACCTTGGCTGCGTGACCGATTTATTACCAGCTTCGCCGATGAAGGATTCTTCGGCGACCAGGTCACACCATCCGGCAGCCAGGGATTCGAGACCGATGGACTCCGGACGTTCGCATGGGAAAAGTATGCGGGAGCCATCTGATGCGGAGCTGCCCTCGGCGAAGCAGCGAAAGACTGCGCCTCCGCAGGTCTCGACGCCGGACATTCTTGTGCAGATAGCACAGCTTATCGCAGCATCCCAGCAGCCGACAGAAACGGTGTCGGATCGAGAATTATCCGACGGCGCTGGGTCGGTACGCTCCGCCGAAGCATCGGGGGCGGACGACCGGGAACAACGTGAGGTCCGACCGGATGGTGAAAGGGATACGGATGACTTGGAGCTATCCCTTTCGGAACAACATAAAGCTGCCGTGGACTTCATCCGGCACTTTCTCCCTCAAGTTGTTCCGTCGGGCCAGACTGCTGCGCTTCCGGACAAGAGAATTATAGCGTCATTGGACTCTGAATTTTTTGAGCGGTTCAGGGACATCGCTCCCGAGTTTCCGTCGCAGTCCAATAATGTTGCTAGAACATTTGAATTATTGAACGACGCTATATTTAAACTTGCTTCCAGGACGGGGAAAGCAGGTTTCTTGTCCGCTAATACTCTCAACCTGCCTTTCATTAATGCAAGGAATAAATTCGATACGGCAGGACAGGGTATACCGAGAGTTCCTCTGCGTATGGACGATGAGGCGGAAGACTTAGAGCTATCATTACCGTCGTCAGCTTCTATTCCAACCGCTGTGTTGGAAACAGCTATTGCGTCTAACAGAGCCAATTTAGATGCCTTATCTTACGCAGATCACCTTACTAAGGCGTTATCACTGCGCCTTCAAGGGGAAGAGTTTCAGGATATACAATCCTCTTTAAGACTTCTTTCAAGGACAGTAGCTTATTCCACGTGTAACTCCGCCCTTTCAGTGGCAAATCTGGAGTTGGTTAGACGTGACGCAGCCCTAGCTACATCCACACTAGTGGATTCTAAGGTGAAGAACTCTCTTAGAGTCGCTTCGGTCTCAGGAGAACTTCTCTTTGACGGCAAGCTTTCCGCTATTTATGATAAAATTAAAAAGAAAGCTAATGATTCTCTGTTGTTCAGATCGGCTCCTAAAAAGTCGGATACAGCAGACACGAATAAGACAGGCACTTCTGGGTCTAATGCGCCCAAGAGAGGTTCCTATAGAGGTTCCGGTGCGTCCTCTTGGTCTTATTCGAGAGACTGTCAGGATAGCGACTCTCGTTCGGGACGTCCTTCAGGCCGGGACAATCGGTCGGACGCCCCGAGGTCGACGAGGCGAGGTGCGGGTCGTGGAAGACGTGGTTTCTCCTACCGCAGGCCTCGCAGGTCCAGGAGGTGATGGCTTAAACCTCTATCGCGTTCCGGTTGGCGGAAGGTTGTCGAGTTTTTCACAAGAGTGGGCGTCGATTACGGACGACCCTTGGGTGAGAGGAGTGACTTCGGAAGGTCTAAAGATATCCTTCAAACGAAAGCCTCCATTAACTCGAAGTCCAAAGTGGACTCATCTTCCGTCAAATCCACAGAAAAGAGACGCTCTGTTATCAGAGGTGCAGTCTCTTTTAATGAAGAATGCGGTAGAGGTCATAGAAAACCAGGAATCTCTGGGATTCTACAGCCATCTGTTTCTGGTTCCGAAACCAGACGGCTCGTTCCGTCCAGTCATAGATTTGAGCTGGATAAACAAGCTGATCGTCGCTCCGAAGTTTTATATGGAGACGATTCGATCGGTCAGAGCGAGTATTCGGGTGAACGATTATGCAACGAGCATAGATCTCAAAGATGCGTACTTTCACGTCATGGTACATCCGACATTCCGAAAGTATCTACGCTTTGCAGTCCTGGGAGTGGTGTATCAATTCCGGGCGATGTGCTTCGGATTGAATCTAGCACCCTGGGCTTTCACTCGGGTAATGAACTCGGTAATGATCTACTTCCGAGCTCATTCGTCTGCGGTAACGTCGGCCTACCTGGACGACATTCTTCAGAGGTACGGCAACGAGTTAACGCTTCAGAACGATGTTCAGAATCTTATTCTATTGCTCCGACGTCTCGGTTTTATAGTAAACGAGGAGAAGTCGGATCTGGTGCCGTCCAAGTCATTCACTCATCTGGGAATGAGCTTCGAGACGCACAACAATCTCGTTCGTCTGCCGTTAACCAGAGCGAAATTAGTCAGTTGTTACGCTCGCTATTGTCTGCACGCAGACAAAGTCACGGCGAGAGAATTTATGAGACTGATAGGTCTGTGCGGAGCCGCCGCGGATCTCATTCCGATGGGGCGGCTACGCACACGTCCTCTTCAAATTTTCCTGACTCAGAATTGGAGTGTGAAAATTCATTCGCTCGATGTAGACGTTCTCTTGTCAGATCAAGTGAAACAAGAGATTCAGACTTGGGCAAACATTCAGTGGTTAACTCAAGGAGTTCCGCTGCAGTTGCCGGATCCGAGTTTTACCGTTATGACGGATGCCAGTCAAACAGGTTGGGGTGCATCATTAATCCCAACGGATTCGAGATGCCAGGGTCTTTGGGATCCGTAATTCCTGTGCAAGCACATAAACATCAAGGAAATGATGTCAATTTGGCTTGCGTTACGTCACTGGATGGACATTATTCACGATGCTCATGTCCAAATCCTATCCGACAATACGACAGTAGTGGCGTATATACGGAATCAGGGAGGCACTCATTCAGTTCCGTTGTTCAATCTAACGGAAAGAATCCTTCTGTTTGCGTTAGAACATCACGTTCTTTCGGTCCGTCACATACCGGGTCGTCTGAATGTGCTAGCAGACTCCCTTTCACGAAAGGGTCGCTTGTTGCCGTCGGAGTGGACTCTCAACAAACAAGTATTCAATCAGATTTGCTACCAATGGGAATGGCCAATGATAGACTTATTTGCGACACATCTCAACAATCAGTTGCAGACGTATGTGTCTCCGTGTCCGGATCCAAGAGCATTTGCAGTAGACGCTCTGTCGATCCCTTGGGACGGAATGATAGGATATGCGTATCCTCCAGCGCCGTTAATTCAACAAGTATTGCTAAAGATAAAACAATCTCAATGCAAGATTCTGTTGGTAGCATCTCTGTCGCCACAGAGACCGTGGATAAATCTACTCAGGTGTCTGTTGTGGGACCTACCGCGGAAGCTTCCTCCACGAGAGGATCTTATTTCGCAGGGGAAATCGCACCAACTCCATCACAACCCGCAAGGTCTCAACCTTCACGTTTTTCCGTTGTGCGGTCCTTCTTGCATGGCAAGCACTTTACAGGACGAGCAGTGGACGCGATTTCTAACTGTAGGAGGACCTCCTCTTCGCTAAACTATGCGGCTAAGTGGAAGGTTTTTCGTCGTTGGTGTAGGGATCATTCTGTAGATATATTTGATCCCTCTATACCAGACATTGCAAACTTTCTAGTATACTTGTTTGACAAAATCAAACTGCAGCCTGTTACTATAAAGGGTTATAGATCTATGTTATCTGATACCTATGCACATCATGATAGTTTACAAATTGGATCTAATGTCTCTTTATCGAAGTTGGTTAGAAACTTTTCGATAAATAGACCCAGAACTCTTAGATTAATTCATAAGTGGAATTTAGCTTGGGTTCTCCTTAAATTGAAGGAAAAGCCATTTGAACCTCTTGGGACAGTAGATTTCAAATTCTTATCTTATAAGACAGCTTTTCTCTTAGCTTTCTCTTCTGCCAGAAGAGTCAGTGAGCTTCATGCACTATCGGTGGATGATTCTCATTATCGTAGTGTTGGGAACACTATCACCTTCACTACTAATGTGGGTTTTTTAGCTAAGAATCAGGCTCCTAATAAATATCCGGAACCTATTGTTATTAAGGCTCTTCCGTCTTCAGACGGGCGTAGGCCTTTACTCTGTCCTGTTAGAGTACTACGTATCTATAAACAGAGATCTCAGTTTATCAGAAAGGGACGGAAACGTTTCTTTCTGTCTTTGATGCCTAATAGAAAGGACATTTCAGTCCATTCTATTGCTAGATGGATTCAGTTAACTATCCGTACTGCTTATGAAGATTTATCTTCTCAGCAGTCTGTGCTTAAGATTTCTGCTCATGAAGTAAGAGCTCTTTCTACTTCCTGGGCTTATGCTAATAGTGTTGCTATTACAGATTTAATGAAGGCTGCTTATTGGTCTCAGCCATCCACATTTACGAATTTTTATCTCAGAAATATTGAGTCCATTTCTGGAGACCTGCATTGTTTAGGTCCGTTATCTGTTGCTCAGAATGTCGTCCACTCAACAGTTGCAACTATAGTTATGCAGGCTTTCTGTTCCGGCAGTGACTCCGTCCGGCTGCCCTCTTCGCTCTGGGCTATTTGACCAAGGGGAAGGGGGGGTGCGGGTGTTCCCTTAGGTCACCTGCTTTATAGTGAAAAGCAAGGGAATGCCTCCTCCAAGTCAGTATTTCTGAGTCGCTTCCGGGATGGTTTTAAAGTGTAATATTAATGTTTAAATTCATTCATGTCTTATTTTTAAAGTGTAGCTCGGTGTGAAGCATTTGTATATGTCAAGTGTCAAACGGGCTTTAATATACAATACTCGGACACTTTTAAATGATTATAAAGAGTCTCAATTCTCTGGACTACTTTATTTATTGGCTTGCTTTAAAAATAATTAGTATAAGGGTTATACTGGATGTTAATAGAGAACATGAATGTTATTGTGCTCAATTATTAAGGGTAGTGTATCTTTCTAATTTAATATTAAATAAGAAAGATACATGTAAAGCCTAATACTCCTTTTCTCCTTAAGGGGTTACCTCTTTACTATATAGTTGAGCTTATTGGATTTTCCTCTATGTCCTAGGCCCTCCAGCCTGTTTACTATTCAGCTAAGTCTGGGTCATTGGTACAGTATAAAAATGTTAAAAAATTTATAGTAATTTATATATTTTTTATACTTACCAATGACCCAGACGGGGATAGCCCTCCCTGGAGTTGGAAACTCTTGCCTCCCCGCTGAGTACATAGCGCTGACCAGGCACTGCCAGTAAGAATGATAATTGGCGCCAATTTCGGGACGACTGCGTCACTGCGCATGCGCAGTAGAGGCGTAGTATGGAGGTCCTTTAGGACATGATTTCTTTTTGTTTTGGATGCAAATTTTGGGGATTGGGGGGCAAAATTTGTGTTTGGCCCTGGTTTTGTTAAAGTTAGCACCAGCTAAGTCTGGGTCATTGGTAAGTATAAAAAATATATAAATTACTATAAATTTTTTAACTTTCTGAACCGATGGTCCGATTTGAACAAAATTTGGTACTATGAAATCGTTTTTGTTTGTGGGGGTCCATTATTTGTGGATATTTTTATACCACAATCAATGGGTCAGATTAACTGGTGCTGACTCAAAGTAATCCAGGGCCAAACACAAATTTCGTCCCCCAATCCACAAAATTTGTATATAAAACTGAAAAAAATTAAGTCCTATATGGTCCTCCATACTATTGTAATCTGTGCATGTGCAGTATCCAGGAAGGTACCGAAATTGGTGCAAACCACCATTCTTTGTTTGGTCCTAAAGTCAGTAACAATGAACTGACATCTGTGCTTTTAAATCTCCTTTTTTGAGGATGGCAGACACAAATCAGTGAAAGAATTGGTGGATCCAAGGCTGTAAATGGATGATGGAAGTGAACAACGGTGGTTGGAAACGTTCAGGGCTGTAACTTGATAATAATTACAAAAATTCATGTTTCCCAATTTTGGGACATATGCCTGATGTCATCATTCTTGCTTATGATTTATCCACTGTTTGTTAAGTGTTCCTTCCCTATCCTTCCTTGAAGCCCTCCTGTTAAACTCCTAAGCTTTTTGGCTATTTTTTATTGAAACTTTTAATTAAATTTCTTGGGAGTTTAACGTGTATAACAGAATGTTTATTCTGTTTATCCCCATGGTTACCTCCTCACCCTAGGGGTCGTTTTGGTCTTGCATCTTCTTCATATGAAGATCTAGCTTTGCATCTGGTAGCATTTAAATCGGTTACTGACTTTGGGCCTTTTTGTGTGCCTGATGTCTTGTTTCCGTTTTTTTCCTTTGACGTTGTTCACATTGGCAACATACTCAAATATATGTAGTATTTAGTATTATATTACTGTAGGATTATTGTTGGATACATTGATTATGATTCCGGTAGTGTAGCTAAAAAAAATTGGATTTTGTCCACACTTAGGCTCTATCGGGATGCCATTGGGCTCAACATGTTCCCTTTGGGAACTTTGGCTTTTTCAAAAAAAATTCGAAAATTTTTTTGATTTAATTTTTTGAATTTAGTTTTGATTGCTATTATTCATCTATCTTTAATCATATATTTCTTTGTGGAGTTTGTAGGAGTGCTATCAACTTCGTATTTTGATTGTAATTATGAAAGCTTACTGCTCTAAATGCAAGGCGAGGAAGTCTACCTTGGATTTACATGCTTGTTGCCTTGCCTGTATTCGGTGCACCCCTGTGGATTCTTATCTTACATGTGTTAATTGGGATGACAAATATTGGAGACGGGTGTCGTGGTACGTTGTTGGCGGTGAGATTCCTATGCCGGAACTGCAAGATAATTCGAGTTTTTCAGTTTCTTGTTCAGAGGAACAAGAACATGGTGATGGTATTGTGACACCCATCAAAAGTGTGTCGTCACGCTCTGATGAGGAAACAGAGCTGGCTGCAAAGGTGCTCATGAATATTAAGCAAGGGATAGGCCTCTAGTTAGTGTTCTTAATCCCTTGCAAGCAGTTAGCTCGACCGGTGAAACAGTTATTCCTTCTGTAGGAACCGTGACACTGGGTAAGTCTGTTGCTGTTGAAGGAAGTGTAGATTTGGGTAGAGCGAGCATCTTAAAATCGAAAGCTCTCCCAGCGACAACTTAAATAGGGAGGAAGTCAGCAAGTTTCTTTTCAAGAGGCCTGGCGAGGTCTGACAAGGCCGCGAGCGGGAGAGGTCCCTCTTTAACCCAACAACATTTGGGGCCAAATGTTGTTTTGAGAAACTTGCATACGTCCACACCTGCCGCTCGGGATGCTCCGACTAGACTGCAGCTGGCCTCAGCTACAGTCACGGCATCCTCCGCTATGTTAAAAAATCACACACGACCGCATGCTAGCTACCCGACTTCAGATATCCAACCAGCGACGCAAAGACGGAGCCAGTCTTTGCCCGTGAAGTCGTACCATCCAGTAGCTAGCGATCCGAGGCTTCGATCATCGGGACATTCCGAGAAGAGATCCATCTCCGGATCTTCGTCCCAGGCAGCAAGCTGTTAAAAAACAGAACACCGCTGCTTCTCAAGCCTCGGTAACGGACTTACTGTCGCAGATTGCGCAGCTGATCGCAGCATCCCAGTAAGTGCAAGAGCAGCCTCCCACAGACTCCATGGTGAGCTGTCGGTCCAGTCATCTGCACATGCTGATGTGATGGACCGAACATCACAGCTGATTCAGTCGGATGGTGAAAGGGATAAGGAAGAGGATTACCCTTCCCTTTCAGAACAACATATGGTAGTGATGGATTGTATCCATCAATACTATCCTGAATTTGTTCCACCTGATCAGCAAGCTGCGATTACTAGAGAGAAACCGCTGTCGTCTTTGGACACAGACTTCGTGAGGAGGAAACAGGACGTTCTTTCCTTCCCGATACAGTCGGGACAGGTGTCGCAGGCCTTCAGTCATGTTGACGATGCCATATTTAACCTCTCTAGTGCTAAGAAGAAAGGCAGTTTCTTATCGACATCTTCCATAAATGTACCTTCCCTTGGACCACGTTCATTTAAAACGGTTGGAGAAGATGTCCAGAGAACTCCTCTGCATTGCTGGCTGGAGATTTAGATATGTCACTACCTGCATCATTCAGTATATGCTCGGAAGTGATGGAATGTGCAATTTCATCAAATAGAGCGAATCTGGACATGATGTCCTACGCAGATCACCTTATCAGCACTATGGTGCAATGTCTTAATGGGAAGGAATTTGAGGACGTTTGTTCCTCGCATAGAGTTCTTTCCAGGCAGTCATGTATGCCACGTACAACTCCGCCCTAACCATGGCAAATTTGGAGTTGATCAGACGTGAAAAGCTCTCTCCAAGTCGCTCCAGTCTCTGGACATACACTGTTTGATGACAAGCTTTCGTTAGTCTATGAACAGGCTACAAAGAAAGCTTCCAGTGCACTGCTTTTGAAGTCGGTGTCTCAACAACACGCTTCAGCAGACCGGGGTAAGCGAGGTCGTTCCGCATCTAAGTCATCAAAAGGGAACTCCCCGTGAGGGTACAAGAAACTCTCTTATAATTACTCCGGAGATTGTCAGTACTGCAACTCTGGAAAGAGGCGTAGGTCTGATCAGGACTGTAGGTCAGACGCCCCTAAGTCGATGGGATGAGGTTCTTTGCGGGGAGGACGTAGTTTCTCCTCTCGTAAGTCGTTCAGGTGATGGACAGGACCTTTATTGCTTGCCAGTTGACGGAATGTTATCAAACTTTGCAAGAAACTGGATAGCAGTCACAGAAGATCAGCGGGTGAGAAGTATAGTCTCGTAAGGCCTACGGCTATCACTCCAAGCAAAACCCCCACTTACAAGATGTTCATGTTGGACAAATCTTCCGGCGGATCCTTTCAAAAGAGAGTCTCTCCTAGCAGAGACACAGGGTCTCTTATTAAAGGAAGCAATAGAGGTCATCGAGAATCAAAATTCTCAAGGTTTTTACAGTCAGCTGTTCCTCGTACCAAAGCCAGATGGCTTGTTCCGACCGGTAATAGACTTGAGCTGGATAAACAAGTTGATCGTGGCTCCAAAGTTCTATATGGAAACCATTCGGTCGGTAGGAGCGAGCATTCGAGTGGACGACTATGCGGCAAGCAAAGATCAAAAGGACGCCTAGTTTCATGTCCTGGTACATCTGGCATTCAGAAAGTACCTGTGTTTGGACCGCCTGCGCACACGTCCCCTCCAGATATTCTTTACTCAGGACTGGAGTGTGAAGATGCATTCGCTCGAAATCAGTATTGTTTTAACAGACCTAGTAAAACAAAAGGTTCAGATTTGGGCAGATCTTCAGTGGTTAACTCGGGGAGTTCTGCTTCAACTGCCAGATCCGGCTTTCCCAATTATGCCGGATACGAGTCAGACCGGCTGGGGCGCATCTCTAAGTCCTGCAGACTTGAAGTGTCAGGGTCTTTGGGACTCTCGGCTCCTAGAAAAGCACATAAACATCAAGGAGATGATGTCAGTCTGGCTAGCACTACAACATTGGATTCATCAAATAGCGAACGTCCATGTTCAAATTATGTCAGACAACTTGACAGTAGTTCCTTACCTCCGGAACCAACGTGGCACTCACTCGATTCCGTTATGCGAATTAACGGAGAAGATTCTTCTATTTGTTCTAAATCATCACGTTCATCTCTCAGTCCATCACATACTGGGTCGTCTGAACATACTAGCAGACTCGCTCTCTCGGAAAGGTAGCCTGTTGCCATCGGAGTGGACTCTCAACAAGCGAATATTCAGGCAGATCTGATACCAGTGGGATCGTCCCGTGATAGATCTCTTTGTGACACACCTAAACAATCAGTTACCGACATTCGTGTCGCCATGTCCAGATCATAGAGCGTACGCAGTAGACGCTCTGTCGATCTCATGGGACTGGATGATAGGGTATACATATCCTCCAGCTCCATTGATTCAGCAGATTCTGTTAAAGATCAAACAGTCTAACTGCAAAATCTTGCTAGTACCACCTCTGTCATCACAGAAATCAATTTTCTCAGGTGTCTGTTATGGGACATTCCCCAAAAGCTTCCTCCTCGAAGGGATCTTCTATTTCATGGGGAAGTCGCGTGCACTGCATCACAACCCGGAAGGTCTCAACCTTCGCGTATTTCCGTTGTGCAGTCCTTCTTAAACAGAAAATATTTACAGGACGAGCAGTGGATGCAATTTCTGACTGTAGGAGGGCCTCCTCTTCGTTGAATTATGCAGCGAAGTGGAGGGTTTTCTTCTGTTGGTGTATGGATCAGTCAATAGACATATATGATCCGTCCATTCCACAGATTGCCAATTTCTTGATCTACCTGTTTGACGATCTCAAACTGCAGCCTGTCACTATTAAGGGCTATAGGTCTATGTTATCAGACACTTTCGTTCATCATAATAACTTGGCTATTGGATCAGATACTTCTTTATCCAAGCTAGTTAGAAATTTCTCTACTAATAGACCTAAAATCCTCAGATTAATTCGTAAGTGGAATTTGGCTTGGGTTCTGCTGCAGCATCAAGAAGCTCCTTTTGAGCCGTTAGATTTCAAATTCTTGACCTACAAAACGGCGTTTCTCTTAGCCTTTGCGACCACTAGAAGAGTTAGTGAACTTCACGCATTATCTGTTGATGATTCCCATTACCATAGTATGGGTAATACTATTACCCTCACTACGGAAGTGGGCTTTTTGGCTAAGAATCAGATTCCGGATAAGTGGTTGGAGCCTATTGTCATTAAGACTTTACCGTCCTCGGGTACCGTAGACCCTTGCTATGTCCAGTCAGAGCAATGCGCATTTATGAATGTCGATCAGATTTATTAGAAAGGGAAGAAAACGTTTCTTTCTTTCTTTGATTCCTAACAGAAAAGATATTTCTGTGCATTCTGTCGCTAGATGGATTCAATTGGCAATACGTATTGCCTATGAAAATCTATCTTCAGATCAACGGTCTGTCAACAAGATTTCAGCGCATGACTTTAGAGTACTGTCCACTTCTTGGTCTTATTCTAACAGTATAGCCATTACTGATCTTATGAAGGCTGCACACTGGACACAACCCTCTTCATTTATCAAGTTTTACCATAGAAATTTAGAGTCAATCTCCGGTGACCTTAGATCTTTGGGTCCTCTTTCAGTTGCTCAGAATTTCGTCCACTAATATTGCATCTATAAGGTGTTTAGGCAGTCTGCTCGAGCACCGACGCCATTCCGCTGCCCTATTCGTTCTGAGGAATTTTACCTCAGAACAAGGGGAAGTGGGGTGCAGTTTTTTCTCTTATGTTATCAGGCTTTATAGTGAAGTGCAAGAGAATACCTCCTCCAGCGTCGGTGCTGGGTAGTTTTAATGTGTAGCTCGGTGTGAAACTATGTCTCATTTATGTACTGTTTTTAAAGTGTAGCTCACTGTGAAGCATTTGTATATGTTACATGTCATATGAGCGTTAATATACAATCCTTGGACACTTTTAAATGAGTATAAAGAGTCTCATTCTCTGGACTATCTTCATATAATGGTTTCCTTCACAAACGGGTTATGCTGGCATTAAATGGAGAAATTATGTAATTCTCAATTACATGGTTGGTGTTATGTCATTCTCTTTTCTTGTAAAAGAGGAAGGGCATATGTAATTCCTGTCTTCTCCAATTCACCTGTAGGTGCTATCCTTTATTGAAGTAATTGAGAGATTGGATTTTTAGCTCACCTGACTGAAAGTCAGGGTGAGCTTTTCTGATCACTTTTTCGTCCGTCATGAAGGTGGTGTTTGGGCCTTTTTTTCCCAAACCACTGCCGCATATTAATGAAATTTCATGTGAGCAGTGGTTATATAGGGGCATTTTGATTTTTATGCAAATTAGGTTTTGGCTCATATTGAGCAGAGGGGTGGGGAAAAAATGGCCAAATTTTTTGAAAATCTTCTAATGAACCACCAGTAGCAGAGACTTGACATGTGGTATACAGAGTCCTTTTGAGGTTTAGAATCACGTTTGTTCAAGAGAAGTTTGTCGGGCATTATTTGCCTTTGTTATGGGATGGGCAAAAATTTTGGCCACGCCTAAAATTTCTATTTTCAGAACCATCAGCTCGATTTGAACCAAATTTGATATGAGATGATAATGGGTCATAAGTAGTTGATTAATGCAAAAAAAAATTTTCTCATTGCCCCCGTTGGAACCTCGGGAGCTAAAAATAGGAAAAACCTTAAAACTGCCATATCTCCAAAACTACACGGCTCAGAGAATTCTTATTTTGTATAAAGCTTACTTTTATCCAATAGAATAGAATGGTTAAAAAAAAATCTCTATCGGTTTGATCACAAGGTACTTTTTTCAGGACTTTGAAAAAGTGCTGAGTCAGCACTTTTTAACACAAAAGGCAGTGTGAAAAACATTAAATAATCTTTTTCTTCAGATCCAGCAGGCAGAATCTTTTAATATTTGGTATGCAACATTGTAGGGTGGATCTGATTCAGGTTTGTTCAAATCGGCCCCCTGGGTTTATATTGGGCTCAGTATAGGAGCCCGATTTCGAATTAGTGCATTTCAGGCAAATGTCTTAAAAAATCTTCTCCAGATCCAGCAGGTAGAATCTTTTGATATTTGGTATGCAACATTGTGGGGTGGATCTGATTCAAATTTGTTCAAATCGGCTCCCTAGATTCATATTTGGGCTCACTATAGAAGGTCGATTTCAAACTTAGTGCATTTCAGGCAAATTTCTTAAAAAATCTTCTTCTCCAGATACAGCAGGTAGAATCTTTCGATATGCGGTATGCAACATTGTGGGGTGGATCTGATTGAAGTTTGTTCAAATCGGCTCCCTAGATTCATATTTGGGCTCACAGAAGGTCGATTTCGAACTTAGTGCATTTCAGGCAAATTTCTTTAAAAATCTTCTTCTCCAGATTCAGCAGGCAGAATCTTTTGATATGCGGTATGCAACATTGTGGGGTGGATCTGATTCAAGTTTGTTCAAATCGGCCCCCTGGGTTCATATTTGGGCTCAGTATAGGAGCCCGATTTCGAATTAGTGCATTTCAGGCAAATGTCTTAAAAAATCTTCTCCAGATCCAGCAGGTAGAATCTTTTGATATTTGGTATGCAACATTGTGGGGTGGATCTGATTCAAGTTTGTTCAAATCGGCTCCCTAGATTCATATTTGGGCTCACTATAGAAGGTCGATTTCGAACTTAGTGCATTTCAGGCAAATTTCTTCAAAAATCTTCTTCTCCAGATCCAGCAGGCAGAATCTTTTGATATTCGGTATGCAACATTGTAGGGTGGAGCTGATTCAAGTTTGTTCAAATTGGCCCCCTGGGTTTATATTTGGGCTCAGTATAGAAGCCCGTTTTCGAACTTAGTGCATTTCAGTCAAATTTCTTCAAAAATCTTCTCCAGATCCAGCAGGCAGAATCTTTTGAATCTTTTGATATTCGGCATGCAACATTTTGATATTTGGTGTGCAGCATCCGTGGGGGGGGGGGGGGGGATATTCAAGTTTGTTAAAGCCAAGTCCCTGTGTTCATATATGGGCTCAGTATAGGAGCCCGATTTCGAATTAGTGCATTTCAGGCAAATGTCTTAAAAAATCTTCTTCTCCAGATCCAGCAGGCAGAATCTTTTGATATTTGGTATGCAACATTGTGGGGTGGATCTGATTCAAATTTGTTCAAATCGGCCCCCTGGATTCATATTTGGGCTCACTATAGAAGCCCGAATTCAAACTTAGTGCATTTCAGGCAAATTTCTTAAAAAAAAATCTTCTTCTCCAGATCCAGCAGGCAGAATCTTTTGATATTTGGTATGCAACATTGTGGGGTGGATCTGATTCAAATTTGTTCAAACCGGCTCCCTAGATTCATATTTGGGCTCACTATAGAAGGTCGATTTCGAACTTAGTGCATTTCAGGCAAATTTCTTCAAAAATCTTCTTCTCCAGATCCAGCAGGCAGAATCTTTTGATATTCGGTATGCAACATTGTAGGGTGGATCTGATTCAAGTTTGTTCAAATTGGCCCCCTGGGTTTATATTTGGGCTCAGTATAGAAGCCTGTTTTCGAACTTAGTGCATTTCAGTCAAATTTCTTCAAAAATCTTCTCCAGATCCAGCAGGCAGAATCTTTTGAATCTTTTGATATTCGGTATGCAACATTTTGATATTTGGTGTGGAGCATCCTTGGGGGGGGGGGGGGGGGGGGGGGGGGGGGGATATTCAAGTTTGTTAAAGCCAAGTCCCTGGGTTCATATATGGGCTCAGTATAGGAGCCCGATTTCGAATTAGTGCATTTCAGGCAAATGTCTTAAAAAATCTTCTTCTCCAGATCCAGCAGGCAGAATCTTTTGATATTTGGTATGCAACATTGTGGGGTGGATCTGATTCAAATTTGTTCAAATCGGCCCCCTGGATTCATATTTGGGCTCACTATAGAAGCCCGAATTCAAACTTAGTGCATTTCAGGCAAATTTCTTTAAAAAAAATCTTCTTCTCCAGATCCAGCAGGCAGAATCTTTTGATATTTGGTATGCAACATTGTGGGGTGGATCTGATTCAAATTTGTTCAAACCGGCTCCCTAGATTCATATTTGGGCTCACTATAGAAGGTCGATTTCGAACTTAGTGCATTTCAGGCAAATTTCTTCAAAAATCTTCTTCTCCAGATCCAGCAGGTAGAATCTTTTGATATTCGGTATGCAATATTGTGGGGTGGATCTGATTCAAGTTTGTTCAAATCGGCCCCCTGGGTTCATATTTGGGCTCAGTATAGGAGCCCGTTTTCAAACTTAGTGCATTTCAGTCAAATTTCTTCAAAAATCTTCTTCTCCAGATCCAGCAGGCAGAATCTTTTGAATCTTTTGATATTCGGTATGCAACATTTTGATGTTTGGTGTGCAGCATCCTTGGGGGGGGGGGGGGGGATATTCAAGTTTGTTAAAGCCAAGTCCCTGGGTTCATATATGGGCTCTCTGTGGGATTCAGCACGAGGAATATTCTTTAAAAATCCTTTTTTTTAGATCCACTGGTCAGAATCTTTGGATATTTGGTATAAGCTTTTCTTAGGAGGAGCAGAAAGCAGAGGAGCAACTTGTTGAAATCAATTCTGTGGGTTGATATTTAGGCTACCATGTCAGGTGAGCGCCCTCAGGCCCCCTGGGGCCTCTTGTCCATTAAGTCCTAGGCCCTCCCACCTTTTTACAATTCAGCTAGTTTGGGCCATTGGTTGTGGTATAAAAATAAGATAAATTTTTAAGTAATTTGTATATTTTTATACTCCCGTTTTGAAAAATACGGTTGTAGTATGGTATACTGCTGTCCATCCGTCCGTCCGTTCATATGTCGTACAGTAACTCGAAAACACTTCGAGCAATTTTGGTGATTTTTTGGTGGAAAGTATATGTTGATGGAAGAAAGCTCCCTTTTGATTTGTGTCACTGTCCGATTTGTCATTCCAGAGTTATGGGACTTTATTCGTCAGAATATAGGCAATTTTCCACGTCGGACAATTTTTTCTTGAAGTTATGATCTCTATAGACATAAGATATATACATGAAATTCAAATAATTTATTTCCAAATTATTGAACACAGTATGTTGTTGGTTATGATTATTGTACAAGAATATAAAAAAAAACTGACACGTACACATGTATACTCATATTGCGTTCTTCCCTCGTGTAATTATAAGAACACACGTATCATGCGCTCATGACACAGCTGTTTATTTATACTTACCAATGTCCCAGATGGGGATGGCCCTCCCATGAGTGGGCACTCATTCCGACCCGCTGATTATAACATTTAGCAGACACTGTAGAAAGAATGATGGTTGGCGCCAATTTTGGTACCTTCCTGGTTACTGTACATGCACAGATCACAAAAGTATGGAGGACCATATAGGACTTAATTTTTTCGGTTTTATATGCAAATTTTGGGGATTGGGGGGCAAAATTTGTGTTTGGCCCTGGATTAATTTGAGTTAGCACCAGCTAGTCTGGGGCTCTGGGCCATTGGTAAGTATAAAAAAATATACAAATTACTTAAAATTTATCATTTTCAGGGTTAGATAAGGCACGAAGTTAAGATCCCAACAAAATATTTACTCCAATAACTAATGATAAACCCTGTTCATTTATTGAAGTTAATTCAACAAAGTCAAGTTGAATCGTCGATTGCTTATTTAGTGTTGGGATTCTTGATATATTATCGGCAATAAACATAGATAATATAAAGGACATCCAAATAATAAATAAATTATGCGTGGTACAAGTTTAATTCATTAAAACAATAGTGTGGTAAACCCAATAACATTGCATATGTGCAGTTTTAACCAAGACTTCAGTGACATATTTGAGGTGTCTGATAGTGTATATCCCCAGAACTAGTATATATATGGGTGGCATAATAATACATTGAGTAAACATATTTTAGGCTTAAGTAAAGTAAGAAAGATTCACCCACATTCATTGCATAATTTCTACAGTTGCACATTCAAAGGCTTACCATGGCTGTATAATACCCACACGTGCATGGCAGACATTGAATTATTAAGCGATGACAGCTTGCATTTGACGTCTCCTAACATTGTACTTTGTGATCATGTGTAAAACATTGATTGGTTGTCCACCAATTTAACCTCCAACGAAATGGTCATTTTGCGTAAAATCACGAAAATTGAAATCAACTAAATTAAAACCATTTACAGTATGTGGTATTATTGGCTCATAAGTACTAGACTCCTGCAACAAAAATTGTTCCTCTGCCCCCGAGGGAACCCAGGAGCTAAAAATAGAAATATTTTCAAATGGGGGGGGGGGGGGGGGGGGAGGGGGGTGGGGGAGATCATAAAAATGCTGAGTCTGCATATTTAGGGGGGGGGGGGGGGGGTCATATTTGGGCTTAATACAGGAACCCAAATTTTTAACTTAGGGCAATATGGGGAATAATCTTTAAAAATCTTTAGAACCATCAGTCCGAATCTTTTAATGTTTGGTATACATTATTGTTATGAGGGTCAGATTCAAGATTGTTCAAACCAAGTTCCTCTATAAATATTTGGCTCCCTATGGAAGCCCAAATTTTAACTTATGGCAATATGGGGGATAACTTTTAAAAATCTTCTTCAGATCCACCAGTCAGAATGCTTTCATATTGGTATACAACATCTCTAGGGGAGGGGGGGGGGGGGGGGTAGTGGGTCAGATTCAAGTTTGTTCAAATCTTCTTCTTCAAATCCACCAGTCAGAATGCTATGGGAGCCGGAATTGGCCATGTAGCTGAAGAATTAGAATATTTTTATTAAGTACCCTCTAGAGGTGTGTAACTAAGATTAATCCACGTAGGTTGTATCAAGGGTCTCCATAGGGGAGCTCCACTTTTTACATTATGATCAACTGAAGAAAAGGCATAATGCTCGGACTATTTTAGTCACTCCTGAGGGGTTCAAGGATTGACAATGTGTCCTTTGGAGATTGATTGCATAATGTAGATTCATTCTTGACTCTGTTTATATCGGGTTCTGTTCAAGGTGAGCGCTACAGGCCCCGTGGGTCCTCTTGTCTTCACAATCTCTGGCCCAAATTCAAGTAAACTTGGCACCAATTATTTTTGAGGGATTGTTATACCCTCACTTTTTTATTTTTTTTCAAAAAGTGGGGTATACTGAATTGTGCCTGTCTGTGCATCCTTCCATAGGTCTGTCTGTCCACACTCAGATTCTGTTCGCATTATAACTTCAACATTACTGCTCAGATTTCATACAGATGTTCCCTATTATGAGGTCTTTAAGTAGCATCAGCCGTTTTGCTGTTGGAATATTTTTTATGTGAGTTATGGCCCTTTGAACACAAAAATAGGCTATTTGTTGTCTGTTCGACTCGTATCTCAGGTTGGGCTTATTGATCTCAATGAAATTTGGATGAAGATTGTTTATGGGAAAGGCTTTCAAATGAGTCTCTAATAATATTTCTTACTTTTCAGTTTTTCGGTTTATCCCCCTTTTTAACTTTGAAAATTTGCTGTTTGCCTCGTAAAATAGCCAATTTTTTGTCTGTTTGCCTCATATTTCAGGTTTGGAATGAAGATTGTCTATGGGAAAGGCTTTCAAATGAGTCATGTCCCTGCAGTAAAACAAAGAAAATACATACGAATCACCTCCCCACATGTGGCTTTGTGTCCTTGTTCTATAAGGTTTGGGTTATCAGTTTTCAATGAAATTTGAATTGAAGATTGTTTATGGGAAAGGCTTTCAAATGAGTCATGTCCCTGCAGTAAAGCAAAGAAAATACATGCAAAACGAGTCCCCACATGAGGCATTATGTCTTTGTTCTGAATCTCTTTTGTGGATGGTCCGACTGTTATTAGACTTCAGTAATAGGTGTTTATGACCTTCACAATTACCTTGCTTTAAATCAAAGACAATAATTTTGCTGTTTGACTCGGAAAGTAGCCACTTTTTTGTCTGTTTACCTCTTATCTCTGGTTTGGGGTCAGTTGTCCTCAATGAAATTTGGTATGAAGATTGTTTATGGGAATAGCTTTTACAGTATCATGATTCATTTCTTCTCTTGTCATTGGGAGGGGGGGGGGGGGGTTATGCCCCCCATCTTGTTTGTTCAATAAAAGTTGCCTCAGTTGTCTGGGAGCCGCACCCAAAAAGCCTCAATATATAAAAATCTTCTCTTATACCATCAGTCTCAATGCCTTTAGATGTGGTATACAACTTCTTTGATTAATGAAGAGTCAAGTTTGTTGAAAGAATGTTTCTTTTGCAATAGTTGAGCTCATGCTTGTTGGAGTGGCAAAATTTTTTTGTCCACCCCAGTGTTTTTTTATTTTTAGAACTGGTTGGCCACTTTGTACCAAATTTGGTTTGCAGTATTTTTTGGAGACATGTAGTTGATTTAACTTCTTTTTTCATGTCTGCATGGGAACTCCCAGCAGCTAAAAATGGAAAAAAGTTCTATATTTTGAGAACTGTACAAACAATGGTTTGCAGCATTGGGTATGAAGCTTGCTTAGGAATAGTAGAATCAGTTGGGCTGAAAAAAATGCTATCAGTTTGCTGTGATGACCCCTCCGCCAACCCCCATTGATTTATGCCAATTCTGTTTTCATGGGAACTCCAGGATCTAAATATAGAAAAAAATTAAACCCCCATACTTAATGGGAACTCCAGGATCTAAATATAGAAAAAAAATTAAACCCCCATACTTAAAGAGCTATATTGAAAAAATTTGTTCGTATTTGGTGTGATGCTTCTTTAGTTGTAAAATCAGGTGAGCAGAAAATATGCCCTTGGTTTGTTAAGGGGCTCCCTATGGGGATGCCCATTAAAACCTGTTAGTAATGGGTAAAATCTTGAACAATCTCCTCATTAATTACTGGCCGGATTTACAAAGTTCTTCAACTCAAGCCTTTTGAGTTTATGTAAAGAGGTGCAATTGGGACTCATTTTTAACACTGTATGTAGTGAGAGAAAATATTGAGAAAAGTCTTCCCATAAACCAATGGTCAAAATGTGAACTTGGTGGCTCAGTGGTTATAGCAGTGGACTTGAAACCGTAAAGTCAACGGTTCGCTCCTGACCAGTGGTAACTGCATTGTTTCCTTGGGTAAGACATTTCATCCTGATTTTCCCATGTGGAGGCATAGTGGCACTGTACTAAGCTATACTGTACGTCGATGGTGCACTTGCCTTAACCCTTTATCCAACACAGACGATATCAAAATTTATTATTTTAAATATTTTTTTTAATTTTTCAAAAACTTTCAACAAAACCATATCGTGACCCCTCATTGAAAGGAGCTTAACAAGCTCATTCCAATGAGGGGTCACATGATATGGTTTTGCTGAAATTTTTGGAAAAATTTTAAAAAAATGATATTTAAAATAATAAATGTTGATATAGTTTATATCGGTTGTGGCCGATTCATTGGTTAAAGGGTTAAATCACCGTTAACCATGCTTGTGCAGAGTTAGTAAGTTGGAGAGTGTGACGGTTACTCATTGGTTCTCTCTGAAGTCCACCATTGAATCTGTCTGACACGATGTTTACCTGGCTGTTGAAAGTGTTGTTAACCCTTTACCCAACGAATTGGCCTCATCCACCCGCGTAATATGCAAATTGAGTAGTTGAAAAAATATTATTTTTCAAAAAGTTTCGACAAAAACCATATCATGTGACCCCTCGTTGGAACGAGCTCGTCGAGCTCATTCCAACGAGGGGTCACATGATATGGTTTTTGTTGAAATTTTTTGAAAAATTTGAAAAAATTATATTTAAAATAAATTTTGATATCATCTGCGTTGGGTAAAGGGTTAAATCACAATAAAAATGAACACAACTGGTCAAAATGCTTTCACATTTAGGTTATAACATCTTTGCAATGACTATTTACAAATTAGTTCTTATCAACCCCCCTTGAGCTATTTATAGGTTTGTCAGGGGTCTATGTTTCAACCCAGGGCAACAAGGGAAAAACTTAAAATAATCTTTCATATACCATTGTCCAAATAATTTTGACATATAACTTATTTGTAAAGAAGATAAACAGTCGGTGAATGAAAGCAAGCACTTAGGGTGATATTTATGGTTACCGGGCCAAATATTTTAATACGATGGTATCTACTGAAACAAGAAAAATCTTTTCATAAGGCCTATAAATGTTAAAAATCTGTTTCTCAGGCCCTCCCCATGGTCATTTTGGCTACTGCATGCTCTCTTTTTATAACCAGTGCAAACATAAAAAAATAAAAATTAAATGGTTTATCTCTGATATTTTACCCAAGTTCATAAAATTGATAAATTTGTCTCTTGAGTTCAACAAGGCTTTGCAATGCTTTAGCATTACAAAGCCTTCTTGCACTCAAGGGACAATACACACTACCCCCCATGCTATTCTGTAAGTTATCAGGTCTAAAACGTAAAACAAACCAAGAACATGAATTTTTAATGGCAAAGAAATAATTATAAAAATAAAAAATAAAATAAACCGCACACCCACATGCAATTTTACAAAAAAGTCCTGTGAAACAGAAGATCTACTTTTTGGGGCCTAAACCACTGATACAAATGCCTTCATGATTAGCATATGACATCTTTGTAATGACAGTGTACAAGTCTGTTCAATTTGCGCCCATGGATCGAACATGTTTAGTGGCATTGGGACCATATTTATGAATATTGGAGTCCTCACGTTTTAACACTGGTTAATGAGGGAAACATATAAAAATCTTCCCACACTCACTTGTCCAAATGACTTCATGTTTAACATAGGACATCTTTGTAAAGATGATCTGTAGGTATGTTCAAATCAAGCCACTGAAGTCATGTTTAGGGCAGTTGTGGCCCCACATTTTAACATTGAGTCAATAAGGAAAGCATTTTTAAAAATCTTCTTGTAAGGCCAAAAAAGATAAATATCTGTTTCTCAGGCCTTCCCATATGGTCCTTTTGGCTGCCATGTTCTCTTTTTATAATCAATGCAAACTTAAAAAAAATAATAATTAAATGGTTTATGTCTGATATTTACCCAAGTTAATAAAATTAATAACTTTGTCCCTTGAGTACAACAAGTCTGTAACGCTTCAGCGTTGCAAAGCCCAGGGATGTAAGTTTTCAGAATTTTTACTGAATTCAGAATTTTTACTGAGTTTGACCAAATGGGATACGGATCCAGTGGGAAGAACAATCTTGAAAACTGGGAACTGGCTTAGGGTGATTCTGTTAAGTACAAGAAAGTAGTAGCTTTCATGTCAAGCCCTCGATTCTTGGCCAGAAATGATGTGATTAAACATTTCAGGATTTACATATCCCTGAAAGCCTTCTTGCACTCAAGCATTGAAATACACCACCACCCATGCTATTCTGTACATTATGAGGCCTAAAACATAAAACAAACCAAGAACATGAACTTTCGATGACAAAGAAATAATTACAAAAAATAAAAAATAAAATAAAAACCATCCCACCCACATGTAATTTTAAAAAATGGCCAGAGAACCAGAAAATCTACTTTGTGGAGCCCTAAACCATTTGTCTGAATGTTTTTATGTTTGGTATAAAACATCTCTTTGATGAAGATTACTAATATATAGAAATTAAGTTCTTGGGGTCACATCTCAAGGTCCAATGGCACCAATTTTTTAACACAGTGGGTCAATGGGCAAACATTCAAAATATCTCTCCAATGTTTGGTCCAATCACTTTGATGTTTTACATATATATTTGTTATCATTATCTTCAAATTTCATTTTGCAAATTTGAATATATAGCACTTTCATACATGGCTGCATTTCTTTCTCATTTTCTGCTGATAATTTTAAGTAGAGGCTATAAATCTCCACCCATCTTACTGCCAAAACATCTGGAATTCTTTCAGGCATGTATGAACCTATTTTGATGAAACTTTTCAGATACAACCACTAATAAGTGAATATGTACAAATTCCAAAATTATTTCAATCTGCGATGATTTTAACCAAGTTAAGATCTGAAAACCTGATGCACTTTGGTCAGCAGCAACACAACATCAGTTCAAGCTGAGTCTGATTCCTGTGTCAACAGATGTATGTTGCTCCATCAGAAGGCCATCTATCAACTTGAACACAACTAATTGCTTTGAAATTAGAAATTATCCCAAAACTGAATTCTATAACAACTTACAATACCTACTCCTTACAAATGATAAAAAAGCAAAAATATTTTTAAAAAAACATGTCCACAATACATGTATTGAGCTCTGATGACATATACGTAGGTCCTTGAAATTTGCAGTTACGTCCTCGAAAATCCTGAAAAGTCCTTGAATTTCAAACCAGATTTGAGTATGAGCCCTGCCTTCTGTGATCAGATTTTGATGGCATTTTTCAAACAAGATTGCTAACAATTGAACATGTCCATATTTCCACATTTTTAATCTGTGACGATTTTCACCAGGTTATCTCTCCTTGAACTTAGAAGATTTAATATAGATTTCTATGTGAGATTTTTGTGTGCGTATATCCTACATTTATGATAGTGTTGAAACAACTCTGGGATTCTGGAGTCGATTAGTCGACACCCAAAAGTCATGTCGACCAGTCAGCACCCCACTTTCTGCTGCAAAGATTTACATTGCAATAATTCAGTCCTGGCAATTCAACCTCGACAATCTGCCTTGCCAAAGAAAACGCCATGGTAGCAATGCACATCATTGGCAAAAAAATTGCTGACGGTTTAATGTTGTAAAATGTCAGGCAAAAAAAAAAAACCTTGGGTTTAGGGTAACTCAACTGATCCTAAAAAAATTATGTCGACCCTAAAATTTTCTCGAGTAAAAAGTCGCTTATTTAGTTCATTGTAACCCTAAATTTCGGATTTTCATTCGACTTCAATTGTGAATTTGAAACCAGTTTTGAGGTTCAAGCTTTCAAAATTATGTGTAGAAATTAATATATCGGACAGTATAAATGTGGAGCAAGTGGTAAGTTCCAGTTCAGCAAAGGAAACTGCAGTTTATAAACTGATGAACATTTACAATGCTTCACCGTTGGTGTTGACAGGTCATGAATATTAATGACTTTCGGGCTGAGTTTCTGGTATTGATACTGAACTCCCCAAATCTTCGGTATACTGTCTTGAAAATGTCATTGGTGCAAGTATAGTGTACAACAGATTGTTGTTTTTTTTTTCCATTCAAACGTGTCCATAGAAATTATTGACAGTGGCCAGCATATGCGTAGATATTGCATTTAAGTGAAGTATGTGGTCATTTTGGTAGTTAGATATTTATTTTATTTTTGTCCGAAACCACCTGGTGCATTCAATGTCACGTCGAATGGGGAGAGTTTTATCATTTCAAGAAAATTTTATTATCACCCCCCCCCCCCCCCCCCCCCTGCAATTGAGGGATATAGCAAAGACCCTGTCTGCCCGTCCATCTGAACTTTGTTTATGGCATAACTTGAACAATAATTAACAGATTACAATCCTTTTTGGTATAATATCTCTATAGCAACAATGTCTACTTCAAGTTCATTGGCAACCGGTATCTCTTGAAAATGATGGGAGTTATGGCCCTTTGTTATCCTGTAAAACTGTTTATGGCATAACTTGAACAATAGTTAACAGATTTCAATTCTTTTCTCTACAGCAACAATGTCTACGTCAAGTTCGATGGCCACCAATAGCCAGTTAAAATTATCTGAGTTGTTGCCCCTTGTTTAAAAATGATTGTGTAGTGCTTGTTTATTGCATAACTTTAACAATAGTAACTGGATATCAATTCTTTTCAGTGTGTGTCTCAATAGCAACAATGTTTACATCATGTTCGATAACCAGCGATATCCGATGAAAATTATGGGAGTTATTGCCCTTTGATAAAAAAATAATGTGTAATGCTTGTTTATGGAATAACTTAAACATTAGTAACCGAATTTCAAATTTTTTTGGTATATATCTCTTTTGGAACAATGTCTACCTCCAGTTCAGTGACCACTGTTATCCGATGAAAATTGTCAGAGTTATTGCCCTTTGTTAAAAAAATATTGTGTAATGCTTGTTTATAGCATAACTTTAACAATAGTAACTGGATTTCAATTCTTTGTAGCTTATATCTCTATAGCAACATTGTCTACATCAAGTCCAAAAAAACACCGCTGTCTGGTGGAAATTATGGGAGTTATTGAATTATTGTGTTAAGCTTGTTTGATTGGTTTTGTAATATATTTGTTTGCGGAAGTATTGGAATCGCTTTGCGATGCTTTTCTTGTTTAAGACGTAAATGCGTTTATACTGTGGAGCCAAAAAAAGTTGGAAGAATAATTTGAATACACTAACACAGGTAACTGCCTCAATAATTGCCTCCATAATCAATCAGGGTTAGTGCATTTTAGAATAGAGTATATGCAAACCAGAGAAGCCTGTCATTATATTTATAATCAAACCAACGAAATATCTGCAGATTAACTGGCATTTGGGGGCAATTTGAAGCATGCAGTTAAAATAAAAAAGGGAATATTTTTGCCATCCAAAAAACAAAGTGCAATTGCTCCCGAAAAGCCATCAGAAGGCTTCATTTGATAACACATTTCAATTTTTTCGGGGGGGGGGGGGGGGGGGGGGGGGGGACTCCCCCTCCCCCTCAGATCCTCCTCAAATTGCTCAGGCCTTTGGCAAGAGCTTCCTATGCTTTCAGAATCTAAATGCAATGACCCTCGGCAATTGCCAGGGGAAGGACAATTTCTATCGGCACACTTTTTTGTCAAGGGAGTGATGGCAAATTACCAGGACTGGATATACCTCTGTAGTTGAATATTTTTCTCCACTTGCGCACTTTACTGATGCCGGTTGATAAGTAATAAATTATTGGCATGGGAATCTCTCTATAATCGAAATTTTAATGTATGGCGTCAAGTCTAAATAACTACGCCATCAACAGTATTAAGGCATGTGCAGTGCGACCACTGTCAGCAAACTTTGATCTCAAAATCTTTGTTAGTTATCTCATTATTTGTGTTGACCTTACTTTCTGAACATATCAACTGACAATCGTTTTAACTCTTCCTCAGTAGACCTTACATCAGAATTTTGTTACATTGTAATGTTTTTATAGGAAATACTACATGTTTCGACTAGTCGATGTGGAAATCCAGAGTCAATGTTGGGCAGTATCAGCATCGACAACAACTAGTTGACTAATCGTTTCAGCACTAATTTATGAACAGAGTTTGAACTTAGAAGATTTAATAAAGATTTCCACAGGAAATTTGTGTGTGCCAAACTCCTAATTTTGTTGAACTGATTTTCATGAACATAATCACTAACAAGTGAAAATGCATATATTCCTGAATTTACAATCTGTAACAATTTTAACCAAATTATTGCCTTTTGAATACAGATTTGATACAGATTTATGTATGAAATTCTCAATGCATCTCATCATACTTAGATAATGACTCGCAAGTGCACCTGTGCATATTTCAAAATTTTCAAGCTTTGACGATTTTGCACAACTTGTCTCCAATTGAACTTAAATTTACTATATGAAATATTTGTATACATAACACTCCTCCAACATTTCTAAATTAATACTGAATGAAACTTCACAGGAATGCACACCAGCAAGGTAACGTCCACATATTCCAAAACTTCAAAACTCCACATTTGAGTTGCATTATGAAAAGCTGGACATGGGTTCTTAAACACCTAAAGTGAAAGTTCCAGTTTAGATTTGTAAGAGAACATCTGTAAATGTAGGTGTTTTTTTGTTGGGCAGCTATAATTAATTATAAAATATCTATGAAGATATTGCCATTCAGGTGAGTGTCTTAGGACTTATGCCCAGACCTCCAGTAGAGGTTTCAGTGGGCATGTAGTCGAAGGCTCTGTCTATTCATCTATATGTCTGTACTTTTGTACTTTCTTACAAACATTTTGCTTTATAACTCAAGCATCAGTTATCCGATTTTAATATCCTCTCATATGGTGGAAAGGACATCCATATATTGCATGTTTCGTCCACACATATATACCATAGTTACCCTTGTTATGGATTTAGATGTCCTTTGATATGGTGACAGGAGATAGCGATGGGAAAGAATACACACATATTGTGGATTTCATCACGTACAAGAGGTATTTCCCTTGTTACACTTAGAAAAAGAAAACATTCCGTATGAACATGTCACATTATAGTACAAGCATTGGTTGTCGGTTTTTGAAGTACTTTGGTATGAGCTTTCCATACGAATGTTTCACATTATGACTCAAGCATCGGTTGTTTGATGCCATCTAATATGGTGAGAGACAATTATGTGAAAATGAGATCCACATTATGTGTTTCCTCCATGCACACATACCCGAGTTATGGCCTTTGTTAGACAAGAAACCTTTCCATATGAAGGTTTTGCATGATAACTCAAGCATCAGTTGTCAGATTGTGATGTCCATTGATATGTGAAAGACCAGTATAGGGGAAAGGATATCCACATATTGCACATTTTGCCCACACACCTATACTAGAGTTATGGCCCATGTTAGACTTGGAAAACTTTCTGTACAGATGTCAGATGTCTTGCATTATAACTTGAGAATCAGTTGTTGGATTTTTATTCCCTTTGGTGTGCTGAGAAACCACTATGGAGGAAAGGATATTAACATATTGTGTGTTTCATCCACATATTCCTACCAGAGTAATGACCCTTGTTTTTTTTTATTAGCTCACCTGACTTTCAGTCAGGAGAGCTATAGTGATCACTCACCGTCCGTCGTCCGTCGTCCGTGAACATGGTGTTTGCGTCTTCTCCTCCCAAACCGCTGAACCAATTTAATTGATATTTGAGATAATAGTTTGTTATGACATCGCAATTCGATTTTGTTCAAATCAAGTTGCCCCGCCCGTGGGTAGGGCCACACCCAAAAAGTGTGCTGAAATCTTAAAAAATCTTCTTCTCATGAACCAGCAGTAGCAGAGACTTGATATTTAGTGTGCAGCTTCCTTTTGAGGTGTAGACTCAGATTTGTTCAAGAGAAGTTTGTGGGGCTATACTTGGCTTCGTTATGGGAGGGGCAAAATTTTTGGCCCCGCCCAAAATTTCTATTTTCCAAACCGAGAGGCTGATTTGAACCAAATTTTATGTGAGGGCTTATTGGGTCATAAGTAACTAATTTATGCTGATTTTTTTTTTCCCGTAGCCCCATGGGAACCGCAGGAGCTAAAAATAGAAAAAAATTAAAACGCCCATATCTCCAAAACTGCACGGCACCGAAAATTTTTATTTGGTGTGAAGCTTCCTTAGGACCAACAGAAAGAATTGGTAAAAAAAAATTGCCATCGGTTTTATCATAGGGTACAGTTTCGGGACATTGAAAAAGTGCTGAGTCAGCACTTTTTAACACTGTAGGCAATGGGAAAAACATTAAAAAATCTTCTTCTCCAGATCCAGCAGGCAGAATCTTTTGATATTTGGTATGCAACATTGGAGGGTGGATCTGATTCAGGTTTGTTCAAATCGGCCCCCTGGGTTCATATTTGGGCTCAGTATAGGAGCCCGATTTCGAACTTAGTGCATTTCAGACAAATTTCTTAAAAAATCTTCTTCTCCAGATCCAGCAGGCAGAATCTTTTGATATTTGGTATGCAACATTGTGGGGTGGATCTGATTCAAGTTTGTTCAAATCGGCCCCCTGGGTTTATATTTGGGCTCAGTATAGGAGCCCAAATTTGAACTTACTGCATTTCAGGCAAATTTCTTTGAAAATCTTCTTCTCCAGATCCAGCAGGCAGAATCTTTTGATATTTGGTATGCAACATTGTGGGGTGGATCTGATTCAAGTTTGTTCAAATCGGCCCCTTGGGTTTATATTTGGTCTCTGTATAGGAGCCCAAATTTGAACTTAGTGCATTTCAGGCAAATTTCTTAGAAAATCTTCTTCTCAAGATCCAGCAGGCAGAATCTTTTGATATTGGGTATGCAACATTGTGGGGTGGATCTGATTCAAGTTTGTTCAAATCGGCCCCTTGGGTTTATATTTGGGCTCAGTATAGGAGCCAAAATTTGAACTTAGTGCATTTCAGGCAAATTTCTTAAAAAATCTTCTTCTCCAGATCCAGCAGACAGAATCTTTTGATATTTGGTATGCAACATTGTGGGGTGGATCTGATTCTATTTTGTTCAAATCGGCTCCCTAGATTCATATTTGGGCTCACTATAGAAGCTCGAATTTGAACTTAGTGCATTTCAGGCAAATTTCTTCAAAAATCTTCTTCTCCAGATCCTGCAGGCAGAATCTTTTGATATTTGGTATGCAACATTGTGGGGTGAATCTGATTCCAGTTTGTTCAAATCGGCCACCTGGATTCATATTTGGGCTCACTATAGAAGCCCAAATTCGAACTTAGTGCATTTCAGGCAAATTTCTTTGAAAATCTTCTTCTCAAGATCCAGCAGGCAGAATCTTGTGACATTTGGTATGCAGCATCCTTAGGGGGGTGAGATTCAAGTTTGTTCAAGCCATGTCCCTAGGTCCATATTTGGGCTCAATGTGGGAGCTTGAATTGTAACTTTGTTCGAAAGGAGGAATTTTCTTAAAAAATCTTCTTCTTCAGATCCAGCAGTCGGAATGGTTTGATATGTGGTGAGTAGCATCCTTGGGGGGGGAGGGGGGATTCAAGTGTGTTAAAGCCAAGTCCATGGGTCCATATTTGGGCTCCCTGTGGGAGCCCAAATTATACCTTAGTCAATATGAGGAATTTTTCTTTAAAAATCTTCTTCTTCAGATTCAGCAGTTGGAATGTTTTGATATTTGGCATGGAGCAACCTTAGGGGGCTGAGATTCAAGTTTGTTCGAGCCAAGTCCCTTGGTTCATATTTGGGCTCACTATGGGAGCCTGAATGACAACTTAGTTCAAAATGAGGAATTTTATTTAAAAATCTTCAGATCCAGCAGATGAATGCTTTTGATATTTTTTATGCAGCATCCTTAGGGGGGTAAGATTCAAGTTTGTTCAAGCCATGTCCCTAGGTCCATATTTGGGCTGATTGTGGGAGCTCGAATTGTAACTTGGTTCAAAATGAGGAATTTTCTTTAAAAATCTTCTTCTTCAGATCCAGCAGTCGGAATGTTTTGATATTTGGTGTGCAGAATCCTTAGGGGTGTGAGATTCAGGTTTGTTAAAGCCAAGTCCCTGGGTTCATATATGGGCTTCCTGTGGGAGCCCGAATTATGACTTAGTTCAGTATGAGGAATATTCTTTAAAAATCTTTTTTTAGATCCACTGGTCAGAATATTTGGATATTTGGTTTCAGCTTTTCTTAGGAGGAGCAGATGCAACTTGTGGAAATCAATTCTCTGGGTTGATATTTAGGCTACCATGTCAGGTGAGCGCCCTCAGGCCCCCTGGGGCCTCTTGTTAGAATAAATACATGTAGTTACTTACACATATAATTTTGGGGGCCAGAATATGCTAGCTATGGTAATGCAGGAGGGGGAATATGCAATGCTCTTTTTTAGCTCATCTGGCCTAAAATGCCATGTGAGCTTTTCTCATCACTTGGCATCCGTCATTTGTCGTCCGAGGTCCGTAAACTTTTCACATTTTCATCTTCTTCTTTGTAACCGCTGAGCCAGTGTGAACCAAACTTGGCAGGAATGGTCTATGGGAGGTCCTCTACAATCGATCCTCATTTTGTTAGGTTCCGCTCTACAGTTTCGCACTATTGCACAGGGGTGAAATTCTAAACATAGGGCATATGTTGAAACTTAGGCCATGTAAAATAGAGTTATATTTTTAGTTTGAGATATATGATTACATTAGGCTTTTTGTTGGACAAGAGAATTTGAAGTTTTGGTCCCAAAGTTGGAGTCTGATACATAAGGGTAAATTACCAGATGAATTATCTGAAACAGTGGCTTCGAAAAATTGGCTATTTTTTAAAATGTAATTTTTACACGGTTTGTTACCAGACAGGTAACTAAAAAATGAAACGGAAACATAAAAAATTTTTTGCATTTTAGAAACAGGGGATGCTCTGCCCCAGGGGTAGGTAGGTGGTGTTGGTGGGAAAATTCTGCTTTTGAGGCTGCTGGGTGGCTGAAAATGACTGGTTTCGGTATTTTTTCATGCAGTTTTTCAGGTTGAAGTCTTGCCTTTGACAATAAATTATTCCACCCACATTCAAATTGTTTATTTCTACTTAGTCAGATAGTGTTATATTTTTCTTGTGGATTTGGGAAATGTAATACATGTTATGGGTTAGATAACTAAGTTACAGAATATTTGCATTTGAAGAGAGTGTATGGCATGTCATTTTTGGAAATGCCTGGAAACTGTCCAGCGTAACCTTAGTGTTGGATGAAAAACATGGCTTCCAGAGGCATTCTTCGATTCTGGTTGGTGGATTTTCAAAAATCTTCTCTGAAACTGCCTGGCCAAATGTTTTGAAACTTCATATAAATGATGACTGGAACCTCCTCTACCAACGATCCTCATTTAATGTTGATCGTGTTACAAACATGGCCACAGTTGTGGCTTACAGTTACTATAGAAACCCTATGGGAAATCACATTTTCAATTTTCATCTTCTTCTCTGGAACTACTGAGCTGATGTGAACCAAACTTGGCAGGGATTTGTCTATGGGAGGTCCTCTACAAACGATCCTCATTTTGTTCCTGTGGGTTGAAAAACATGGCCATCAGGGGCATTCTTTGATTCTGATTGGTGGATTTTCAAAAATCCTCTCCTCTGCAACTACCAGGCCAAATGTTTTGATACTTTACATAAATGATGATTGGGACCCCCTCTATCAACGATCCTCATTTAATGTTGATCGGGTTGTAAACACGGCCACAATTGCGGCTTATAGGTACTATAGAAGCCCTATGGGAAATCACATTTTATTTCCTTCTCTGGAACTTCTGAGTCGATGTGAGCCAAACCTAACAGGGATAGTCTATGGGAGGTCTTCTACAAATGCTCCTCATTTTTGTAACCCTGCATTGAAAAACATGGTTGCCAGAAGCATTTTTTGATTCTGATTGGTGGATTTTGAAAAATCCTCTCCTCTGAAACCACATGACCAAATGTTTTGAAAGTTTGCATGGTTGATGACTGGGACACCCTCTCCCAATAATCCTCATTTAATGTTGATTGTGTTGCAACCATGGCCACAATTGAGGCTTATAGTTACTATAGAAACTCTATGGGAAATCACATTTTCATCTTCTCTGGAACTACTGAGCCGACAAGAAACAAACATTGCAGGAATGGTCTATAGGAGGCCCTCTACAAACAATCTTTTTTTTGTTCCCATTGGTTGGAAAATATTGCCACCAGAGACATTCTCTGATTTTGACTGATGGATTTTGCAAAAATCTTCCCCTCTGAAACTACAAAGTCAAATGTTTTGAAACTAAACATGATTGAGGACTGGGACTCCTTCTACAAATGATCCTCATGTAATGTTGATGTAATGTTACAAACATGGCCACAATTGCAGCTCATAGTTACCATGGAAAGCCTATGGGAAATCACATTTTTAGCTCACCTGAGCGAAGCTCAAGGGGAGCTTTACTAATCGCTTTCCGTCCGGCGTCGTCCGGCGTAAACTTTACAAAAACAACTTCTCCGATGAAACCACTGGCCCAATATTTTTCAAATGTTGGCAGACATGTTAACTCTCCCGGAATGCCCGGGATTCTCCCGGAATTAGCTATCCCCTCCCGCCCGGGAGTCAATTTGGACCAAAAATCTCCTGGAAAGTCGACATACCAGACAAAAACTGAATCCACCAGCTTTTGTTTACAAATACAAAAGCATGTGCTTTACTCTCAATGGCAAGGTCATTAAGTTTGTGTGAAACGTCACCACTTACGTAAGAACTGATGACCATTTCTCATTTCTGTCAGTGGCCGTGTTGTGATTATTGCAACACGTTTGACAGGCGGATTAAATGAATTTGAGATGCAAGATATTTGCTGAAATTGATTATATATTAAAGGCACACCTTTGCTTGTATACAGGTAGCAGTCAAATCGAAAAATAAATTCCATACGTATAAAATCTTGTCCAATCGAAAAATGTGCAAAAATACTCACAAATTTATTGTGCATTTTGGATTTCACTTTCAGATAATTATAGCCAATTTTGGAGACAAACGGCTCAAACATATGAGTTGCTGTAATTTTCAATATATTGGGAAAAATTTCCGATTCGCAATTTTATAAAGCAGGCTGTGAAAAAAATTATGTTTTTGGTGAAAAAAATCTCTAAAAAGTTGGTAATTTACGGCACTTGCACGTTTTTTCATTCGTAGTGATAAATGGACAACAAAATATCCCCGAGATGTTTCGTCCTGGGCTGGCTGTGGCATAATTTTCACGTTTCACTGAAAAATGATCACCCCATTCCAAATCCCCTTCGTAAATGACCAACTACTTCCAGTGAGTAACCGGTGTGGTTAGGTGGGGCGCTGGGCTTTGGAAGATCGAATTACCACAACAACCAGGCTCTGGGGTGTGCCTAAACACCACAGATCGTCGCAGGTTACCGCAGGTCGCCGCAAGTACCCATAATTACCCAAATGGATCCAAAACTTTCAACACAGCACCATAACTGATATAGTGCTGAAAAGGTTGAAAATATCTCCAAACATTTTGTACATAAAACCATTGAAATATGGATGTCATTGGAACAAGCTCAGATATTGGCACATGACCACATCCATATTTCTGATTTCTGTTTTTCTCTATATTTCTATGGTTTGGCTTTTGAAAGGACAAATTGTTCAAATAAAACACATTAGGGTGGAATGTTTAATGTATGTGTGTGTGAGGGGGGAGTGGGGGGGGGGGGGGGCCAACATGGAAATTATTGATGTGCTGCCCACGTGCAAAAATCTCACTGACAAGCATCCGAGTCTCACTGGGAGCTCATCAAAATCTCACGGACAGTCACCTCCAGAGGTTAACAGGTCTGGGTCACTCACCACCAGTTAGTAGAACGTTGACGTATGTTCCTTTGATGTATTGTTGTTGGGCTGTTTCCTGTTATGTGTGTGTGTGTGGGGGGGGGGGAGGGGGTATTTGGTATTAATTTATATTTAAAATTGATCGATCCACACATGGTTTCTACACGCAAAAAAAAATCTCCCTGAAAATCATGTCATCTCCCTGAAAATTTTCTTCAATCTCCCTGAAAAAAATTTTGGGAGGTTAACATGTCTGAATGTTGGGTAAATGTTTATTACCTAATGTCAATTCAGATTTGTCCAA
Organism: Pictodentalium vernedei; assembly: GCA_031216915.1. Classification (NCBI taxonomy): domain Eukaryota; kingdom Metazoa; phylum Mollusca; class Scaphopoda; order Dentaliida; family Dentaliidae; genus Pictodentalium; species Pictodentalium vernedei. The sequence goes on along the minus strand of CM062289.1, from coordinate 285,252,065 downwards.
ATGAAGTTGCCCCTCCTCCTGGGTGGGGCCACACCCCCAAGGGGCACCAAAATCTTTGAAAATAATCTTCTCATGAACCAGCAGTAGCAGAGACTTGATACTTGGTATGCAGCTTCCTTTTGAGGTGTAGACTCAAGTTTGTTCAAGGAAAGTTTGAGGGGCAATATTTGGCGACTTTATGGGAGGGGCAAGAATTTTGGCCCCACCCCAATTTTAAGTTTTCCGAACCGAGAGGCCGATTTGAACCAAATTTTATGTGAGGGCTTATTGGGTCATAAGTACCTAATTTATGCAAAAAAATTTTTTCCCGCTGCCCCGTGAGAACCGCACGAGCTAAAAATAGAAAAAATTAAAACGTCCATATCTCCAAAAACTGCACGGCACTGAGAATTTTTATTTGGTGTGAAGCTTCCTTAGGACCAACAGAAAGGATTGGTTAAAAAAAATTGCCATCGGTTTTATCATAGGGTACAGTTTTGGGACTTTGAAAAAGTGCTGAGTCAGCACTTTTTAACATTGTAGGCGATGGGAAAAACATTAAAGAATCTTTTTCAAATTCACCAGTCAGAATCCTTTCATATTTGGTATACAACATGTATAGGGGGGTCAGATTCAAGTTTGTTCAAATAGAGTCTGTGAGTTCATATTTGGGTTCCCTATGGGAGCCCGAATTTTAACTTAGTGCAATATGAGGACTATTCTTTAAAAATCTTCTCCTTCAGATTCACCAGTCAGAATCATTTCAGTTTTGGCATACAACATCTCCGGGGGGGAGGGGGCAGGGGGGGGGGGGGGGGGGTTTGTTCAAATCGAGTCCCTTGCTTAATATTTTAGCCCGAATTTTAACTTAGTGCAGTATGTGGAATTTTGTTTAAAAATTTTCTTCTTCAGATCCACCAGTCAGAATCTTTTCATATTTGGTATACCACATCTCTAGGGGGGGGGGGGGGGGGGATTAACATTTGTTCAAATCGAGTCCCTGGGTCAATCTTTGGGCTCCCTATGGGAGCCCAAATTTCAACTCAGTAGAATATGTGGGATATGCTTTAAAACTCTTCTTCTTCAGATCTGCCAGTCAGAAACATTTCATATTTGGTTTACAACATCTCTAGGGAGGTCAGATTCAGGTTTGTTCAAATCGAGTCCTTGGGTTCATATTTGAGCTCCCTGTGGGAGCCCGAATTTCAACTTAGTGCAATATGAGGTCTATTCTTTAAAAATTTTCTTCTTCAGATCCACCAGTCAGAATTCTTCCATATTTGGTATGCAACTTATCTAGGGGAACCAGGTTCAAGATTGTTCAAATCGAGTCCCTGAGTTAATATTTGGGACACCAAATTTTAACTTTGTGCAATATGTGGAATTTTCTTTAAAAATCTTCTTTTTCAGATTCACCAGTCAGAATCCTTTCATGTTTGGTATACAACATCTGTAGGGGAGTCAGATTCAAGTTGTTCAAATTGAGTGCGTGGGTTCATATTTGGGCTCCCTATGGGTGCCCAAATTTTAACTTAGTGCAATATGAGGACTATTCTTTAAAAATCTTCTCCTTATGATTCACCAGTCAGAATCATTTCAGTTTTGGTATACAACATCTCTAAGGGGGGCAGATTCAAGTTTGTTCAAATCAAGTCCCTTGTTTCATTAGCTTTCTAAATGACGTTATGCTTCGGTGCATGACTTCACCTTGAATGTCGACTTGAAGGAATGATCAGCAGCTTTTTGTTATTGTCTCAAAGCTGTTTGCATTCGAATTGGGCTGAATATTGCGCATTAAAATGTCATTGTAGCAATTATTATAATAAAAAGAAAATCTATGTTGTTTTAGTGAATATCTCTTTCGTGTGGACCTGAAAGTATTATTTTTCACTCGCTCAAGCATTCGTGAAAAATAAAACTTTCAGGTCCACACTCATGAGATAATTCTCGATATTCACCAAAACAGCGTAGATATCCTCTATTAATAGAACTGTTCCATTAGAGATAGGCCCCACTGTGTTATATGATCCTGTAACCAACACATTGTGGGAGAATTCTCCACAGCGTGTAGCATAACACTTGGCTAAACTTGTCTGTATGCTTGTGTCATCATGATAATACAGTGGAACCCTGTTAATTGAATAGCCACTTTGCCAATGAAAATTATTCAATTAACAGGAGTATTCAATTAACAGGGATTGTCACTTTCCTGTATTCTAGAGATAAACTTCACATTTATTCTATTATATCTTGTTTCACAGAGCTCCATGAGCTCTGTCAAACAAGATATAATAGATTAAAGGTCTGTATTGTATATACTCAGGCCAAATAGGTCTATAAACAAAGGAAAACTTAGGAGAGTCAGGGTAACTTCAGGACAGGTTACAAGATTTTTTATTCAATTAACAGGAGTTTACACTATAACCTACATTCCATTAACAGGTCAAATTTGTACTGGAGGTATGGTAAATGGTTTTGTGTTCAGAAATTATTTTCAATTAACAGGGATATACACTTAAGAGATATCCAATTGAGTGGGCTCCATTGTACAATAGATACAGAAAATGACTTAAATACCAATAAACAAACTTGCATTAACCCTTTATCTAACATGAAAGGCAGCCGACATTTGCAAACAAAGTTCTTGAATAACTAATTTTTTAGCTCACCGAAGGGAGCTTAACTTATCATCGGCCGGCCTGCGTCGTCCGTTGTCCTGAACATTTTTCAAACGACTTTTCCTCTGAAACGACTTCACGAAACTTCATGTGGATGTTCATTACTATATGGCAATTCATGTTTGTTCAAATGAAATGGCCATGTCCCTTGGGGGCTCTGTATGGGGCATAACTCTGATAGCACCGTATGAATTATAGAAAAATTATTAAAAAATCTTCTTCTCCAGAACCAGTGGGCAGAATCTTTTGATACTTGGTATGGGTCTGATTCAAGTTTGTTCAAATCGGCCTCCTGGATGGGGGTGGGGGGGGGGGGGGGAGATTCAAGTTTGTTCAAGCCAAGTCCCTGGGTTCATATTTGGGCTCACTGTGGTAGCCCGAATTATAACTTAGTTCAAAATGAGGAATTTTCTTTAAAAATCATCTTCTTCAGATCCAGTAGTCAGAATGTTTTGATATTTGGTATGCAGCATCTTTAGGGGGGTGAGATCCAAGTTTGTTCAAACCACGTCCCTAGGTCCATATTTGGGCTCACTGTGGGAGCCCGAATGATAACTTAGTTCAAAATGAGGAATTTTCTTTGAAAAATCTTCTTCTTCAGATCCAGCAGATGAATGCTTTTGATATTTGGTATGCCGCATCCTTAGGGTGGTAAAATTCAAGTTTGTTCAAGCCATGTCCCTAGTTCCATAAAATTTGTCTCTCGTGACTTCATTCCTTTGGAGTGTTGATGAACCATGTTCAACTGAATGTGACCCCAAATACTTCTTTGAACCACTTTGTTTGATTCACTTTGCCCGGTGAGCAATTAAGGCCCCTTGGGGCCTCTTGTTATATGTAGTTCTGGGTGATCGATTACAGGCTTAAGTTCTTGTTTATTTTCCCAATGATTAGATTATGGCCCCTTGTTGCAATCAGCTCATTACACTTGTTTCATCAGGGATTCATTGGTTAAGATTTAAGACAAAAACAAGCTTAATGTTGATGATTTTGGAAGGTAAACCTTAGTTGCGAATTGATATTTTATGAAATATTTTCTACAAATGTTTTTTTTTTTTTCCATATATTATAGTTCACTTTGTGAAGAGTTATATGGGCTTTTTCGAGTTCTTTGGTCTGGTAAATGGGCACAAGTTAGTCCTCATGCTTTCCTGCAAGCGGTGTGGCAAAAAATTCCATTATTTAAAGGACATTCACAGCATGATGCTCAGGAGTTCTTGTGGTGAGTAGAGCTAGAATATTTTCTCAATTACTATTTCCAGTTTTAAATATCTTCTGTTTCAAAAACATTGCTGAAAAAATGTAGTTAATTTTAGTAAACTTTCTTGATTATCAAATAAGAAGTTTTCTGGTAATTTGTTTGATGCAAAAACTTTATGAAGCAGCATAGTGTGTTTGGATGTTGTATGATGTTTTTTGCTTATTATGCCCTGACCTCCGAAGGAGGTTTCGTGGGTATCTTGTGAAGCCCACCATCTGTCCATCTATCCACCCACCTGTCTATCTGTCTGTTCATCCATCCACCCACCTGTCCGTCCATTCATCTGTCCATACAAACATTGTGCATTGTAATTTCAAAGCCATTGTCAGATTTGGATCTCCTTTTTAGCTCACCTGGCCTAATAGGCCATGTGAGCTTTTCTCATCACTTGGCGTCCATAAACTTTTCACATTTTCATCTTCTTCTCTGTAACTGCTGAGCCGGTGTGAACCAAACTTGGCAGGAATGGTGTATGGGAGGTCCTCTACAAAAGATCCTCATTTTGTTCCCGTCGGATGAAAAACGTGGCTTCCAGAGGCATTCTTTGATTCTTGTTGCTGGATTTTCAAAAATCTTCTCCTCTGAAACTGCCAGGCCAAATGTTTTGAAACTTCACTTAAATGATGACTGGGACCCCCTCTACCAACTATCCTCATTTAATGTTGATTGGGTCACAAACATGGCTGCAATTGCAGCTTATAGTTACTGTAGAAACCCTATGGGAAATCACATTTTCCTCTTCTTCTCTGGAAAAACCGAGGCGACGTGAAAACAAACCTGTCTGGGATAGTCTATGGGAGGTCCTTTACAACCGATCCTCATTTTGTTCCCATGGGTTGAAAAACATGACCACCAAAGGCATTCTTTGATTCTGATTGGTAGATTTTCAAAAATCTTCTCCTCTGAAACTGCCAGGCCAAATGTTTTGATACTTCACATAAATGATGACTAGGATCCCCTCTACCAACGATCCTCATTTAATGGTGATCAGGTTGCAAACATGGCCACAATTGTGGCTTATAGTTACTATAGAAACCCTATGGGAAATCACATTTTCATCTTCTCCGGAACTACTGAGCCGACGTGAACCAAACCTGGCAGGGATGGTCTATGGGAGGTCCTCTAGAAACGATCCTCATTTTGTTCCCGTGGGTTGAAAAACACGGCCACCAGAGGCATTCTTTGATTCTGATTGGTGGATTTTCAAAAATCTTCTCTTTTGAAACTGCCTGGCCAAATGTTTTGATACTTCACATAAGTGATGACTGGGACCCCCTCTACTAACCATCCTCATTTAATGTTGATCGGGTTGTAAACATGGCCACAATTGCAGCTTATAGTTACTATAGAAACCCTATGGGAAATCAAATTTTTATCTTCTTCTCTGGAACTACTGAGCCGACGTGAACCAAACTTCGCAGGAATGGTCTATGAGAGGATGGAAATATGTGGCCACCAGAGGCTATATTCAAATGCTTAACCCAATGCCTCTCCTGTCTGCACAAAGATCAGTACTGTCAGCAAAATACTTGTTTTTGAGAATCTGGTAAGGGTTGGTTCCAGATTTCTCCACTGAGAACTGGAAAAAAAAAATATTGTGTATACAGTACAAGACAAAATAAGCTGTAGCATAACTGCAATGCATTAAGTAAACTGCTGCTCCTGCCCTGACAAGATCAGAATCTGATATTTTCTGGAAAGCTATCAGTGAGAGCTTTCCAGAAAATGATGTCAGCTTCTGGTCTTATAAGTGTAGGAAGAGAAAGATACATAGTTTTTAGGATTTTCCTACACCATTTATTTTGACTTGTACTACTGTAAACAACGGCAACTGTATGTTGATTATTAGTCTCATGTTACTTATCAGTAAATCTTGATTGATGACAGGTTGGTGCTTGGAACACCAGAAAAGTTTTCATTTACATTCACTTCGCATCATGTCAGCTTAGATGACAGTAATTATTGTTTATCTTTTAAGATTTGACAAAATTGGAGAAAAATGTGTTTGACTGTAACCCTTTACCTATCCAAAGCTATTTTGAAAGAGAATACTGACTGAGAAAATTCTAATTTTCAAAATATTTAACCTTCTTTTACTGATTTTTTGTTGTTGTTGAAACAGAATTCATAAATGTGTGCATTTTCAAGAAAATCTTCTTTGAAACTACAACGCCAAATGGTTTGAAAACCTAGTGTGACCGATGACTGTAACCCCCTCTACTAATGATCCTCATTTTAATCTTCATCGAGTTGCAATTATGGCTGCAATTGTGCTTATAGTTACTATAGAAAACTACATAGATCAACAAAGAAACGAACGCACATCAGAGCCGTCTAATTATTTTGGTATTTTGCTCTCATAGGGAAGGGGAAGAATCCAAGACAAAACAGATATATAAAATTCTTAATTGCGATGGCTAAGGGGGAGAGTCCATACTATGACATATAGTTTATATTGTCAGGTTCAAAGGCAGAGCCGACTAAGAAGTATTCAGCACAGGATGTTGCGATTTCATCCGATATCACCCTCCTAGCCTGTTAATTGGGAGTAACTCTATTGACTTTTATGGCTCTTCAGCTGACACAGGCTATTTCTTCAAATTTTACCAAAGCAACACAAGTGCCTATTCCCCTTCTTTTCTCTTGGGATGAAAAAGAGGGCAAATTTTGGAGAATCCTAATAAAAATCCCTTTGGAGACTTAAAATAATTAAAAGACAAAATTTAAGCCAAACTGAGTTCACCAGGTGCGAATTTGTGTAGGTACACAAAACCTGGCGACTGGCATCATACAAAGAATAGTTACCTACTATCCAATTCTCGCCTGTCATATGCAAAGTCAATGTCCAAATTTTCAAAAGACAATTACGCATGTATACATGAGATCAGGGAGGAAAGCACATATAAATGACAATTTATATTGCTGGGAGGGCACTATTTTTGTGTTACTTTGGTAAGTATAATAAGAAATAAAATTTGGTATAAAATTTTAAATTCTTCAAATCTTACTAAAGTAACACAAGTGGCAAATGAACAATAGGCAGAGGGAGTATAGTGTCTGATTAATAGATATAGTTTAGGTCTGATTTAAGCATAAGAGGGAATTAATGTTATAATGACCACAGTAAATAATAATTCAGCAGTTTCCAATTATGAGTTTACACTGGAAAATGATGAAAATATAACATGTACATTTGACCAGAACTCAATATAAAATATAATATGTTATATAACTAGGTTAACAAGACGCACAACCAAAAAGCCCCAATTTGTCCACAAAAAAAACCCCAAGCCTGTATCAGTCATGTTTCAGAGTCTTTTTGTTGACAGTCATTGTAGTCTGCACACAAGGCACTCATGTTCAAGGTGACACTTCCTTTTTATTTCCATCTTTATGATCCCTCAACAGTAATACTCTTATTCCTTGTATACAACTTGATCCATGTGAGCAGTTTATGCTCAGTTGAGCCTCTGGTTCTAAATTATAGTGATGAAATGAGCATTCATTCTTTTTTTCTCTCATTTGACAGAGCTAACAAGATGTAATAGACTAAATGCTTATGTTAGATGAACTAAGGAAAATGTGTCCATAATCACGAGGATTTTTTATGATTGTTCGTGTATTCGTTTAATAGTTCACACAATTTATTATTCAGTTAACAGAAATTTCTCCAATAACAGAGGAAATTTGTACTGAAGGTATTTTAAATGGTTTGGTGTTTGGAAGTTGCATGTATTCATTTAACAGGGTTTTTCAGTTAGAGGATATCCAATTAAGTGTGCTCAACTGTAATAATCTTTGAAAAATAAGATGTGCAGTGTTATATGTCAGGATGAAATGCAATCTATTACTTTTGTGTTTTCCATGCTTTTCTTCTTCATTTCAGTGAGCTCTTAGATAAAGTAGATCAAGAATTAGAATATGCAACACAAATGAAGCAAATTGAACCAGAAATTAAACATTCCATCCAGAATTTATTTCAGGGTGAACTTGTCAGTGAGGTTTGTCTGTAATATCTATTGTCAGTTGTAGAGTAATAGTTTGTGTTGACTTACAATTAGCTGCTAGGAAGCATGGTGGCTCAGTGGTTATGGCCTCGGACTTAACCAAAAACTGTCCACTGTTCGAAGCCGCTACCCGATTTCAATATCGAATAATAGATACTTTTAGTGGACTATGAACATTAACCCTCTATTCATGGGGGAGAAGGAAGGAGATGGGTAATATGTGCTCCACCTACCAAACAGCCCTGACATTCAGCACTGATGGTCAAGTTCAGTTTTAATTCTTCAAACTCAACATATTAAGTTATAATATTCTGAAATTAGGTAGTATGAAACTAAATAACCTGCAAACCTCTAACCCGTATTGATTCAGAATATTGTCAGTAAAAAATTTATAATCCGTTTTCACTTGGGCGAATTCCATTGGCAGTGTGCAATATTTTAAATGCTGTGACATTTATTTGCATTAGACTCCACAAAGTAGATCTTCTGGTTCTCGGGCTATTTTTAGCTCACCAACTTTAGTTGTGTGAGCTTATGGCATGCCTCGATCGGTCGGCGTCAGCATACGTGTCCAATAATGTTAAAGTTTCTGTTTAGGTCACTTACTCGCTCTATTTCCATATCATGGCCTTTATAATGCTGTAATATGATGATTATTATCATTCTACCATGATTTAACCCCTCAAACTCTGCATTTTAAACATTTATCTTGACATTTTTCGTTGCGTTTAGTTTTCTGTTCAGCTCAGAATTTCATGTTCAACTTAGTGTTTAGGTCATTCGCTGTTCCATCTCTTCCTATGGCACTTATATTTCTCATACATGTTCCCCATTATCATTGTTCCATGATTTAACCCTTCTTCAGTGAATTTCAAATTTTGAATGTTAAGTTTTCTGTTCAGCTCACGCTTACATATTTTCAGTGTGTTAAAGTTTTTTTTTAGTTCAGCTGTCGACACCCTTTTCATCCCATGGCCATTATATTGCTTCTATATGGTGCTTATTATCATTCTATCATTATTATTCCCCCGAAAAAAATTCGGGGGAATCTAGCCGTGACGTCGTCCGTCTGGGCGTAGACGGAATTCGTGTCCGCTCCATAACTTCTTACAGCCTTCAAGGATATTAATGATACTTGGTATTATTATTGCCCACAACCAGAGGGTGTGTCGCAAATAAGGTTGGAATGGCTATCAAGGCTTTTTTCGGGGGAATCAGCCACCCTTTGGTGGCCATCCTCTAGTTTAACCCTCGCCCAGTGCATTCTAAACCTTTTTCTTACCATTTTTAGCTACATTTACTTTTCTGTTTAGCTCAGATTTTAGGTTTAACTTTGTGTTCAGGTCAGCTGCTGTGTTCCGTCTCTTCTCATGGTGCTTATATTCTTCAAACATGTTCCTCATTATCATTCTAGCATCATTTAACCCTGGTCCACTGAAGTTCTTCAAATTGTTCATCAAATTTTTAACACTCACACTTCAGTTAGTTAAAGTTTCTGTTTAAGTCAGTTGTCGACACCATTTTCATCCCATGGCCTTTATATTGCTTCTATATGGTGCTTATTATCATTCTACCATTATTTCATCCTCACCCAGTGGTTTTAAACCTTTTTCTTAACATTTTCGAAATTGTGTTTGCTTTTCTGTTTAGCTCAGAATTTCATGTTTAACTTAGTGTTTAGCTCACCTACTGTGTTCTTTCTCTTCCCATGGTGCTTATATTCATCATACATCTTCTTCATTATCATTCTACCATGGTTTAACCCTTGTCCAGTGAATTTCTTAAAAATTTTCTTCCAATTTTGAACGTTTAGTTTTCTGTTTAGCTCACACTTCGACATTTTCAGTGGGTTAAATTTTTTGTTTACATCAACTACTGACACCCTTTTCATCCGATGGCCTTTATAATGCTTCCATATGGTGCTTATTATCATCCTACCACTATTTAACCCTCACACAGTGTGTTTTAAACGTTTCTCTTAACATTATTTAGTTACGTTTACTTTTCTGTTTAGCTCAGAATTTCATGTTTAACTTAGTGTTTAGGTCAGCTGCTGTGCTCCTTCTCTTCCCATGGCACTTATATTCATCATACATGTTCCTCAGTATCATTGTTCCATGATTTAACCAGTGAATTTCTTTAAATTTTTCATCAAATTTCGAATGTTAACTCTTCTTTTTACCTCACACTTACACATTTTCAGTGTGTTACAGTTTCTGTTTAGGTCAGCTGTCGACACCCTTTTCATTCCATGGCCTTTATATTGCTTCTATATTGTGCTTATTATCATTCTACCATTATTTAACCCTCCTTCAGTTTGTTTTAAACCTTTTTCTTACCATTTTTAGTTATGTTTACTTTTCTGTTTACCACAGAATTTCATGTTTAAGTTTGTGTTTAGGTCAGCTGCTGTTTTCCTTCTCTTCCCATGGTGCTTATATTCCATCATAAATTTATATTGCTTCTATATGGTGCTTATTATCATTCTACCACTATTTAACCCTCACTCTATGTGTTTTAAACCATTCTCTTAACTTTTTAGCTCATCTTGACAAAGTCAAGCTGAGCTAATCTCATCGCTCTTCATCCGTCAACACCATGTTTTGGTCTTCTCCTCCAAAGCCACTGGGCCAATCCAAGTAAAAGTTTGTGTGAGTGATGGCCCCGGAGGGGCATTCCGTTTTTGTTCAACTCGGCATGCTCAGCCCCATAGGGAGGGAGTGGGGCGAAATGCTCCAAAATATTTTTTAAATCTTCTCATGAACCAGTGTGTACAATGACTTGATATTTGCTATGGAGCTCCCTTTTGAGGTGTAGAATCAAGTTTGTTCAAACAAAGTTTGTGAAGGAATATTTGGCTTTGTAATGAGAGGGGTAAGATTTTTGGCCCCACCCAAAATTTGTATTTCAGGAACCGGTGGGCCAACTTCAACCAAATTTGGCATGTAGTTTAAGTGGGTCCTAAGTAATTGATTGATGCCTAAAAAAAAATGTTCACAGCCCTGTGACAACCCCAGGGGCTAAAAACAGAAAAATTCAAAAGCTCATACATCCCAAACCAGAAGGAACAGAGAACTGGTATTTGGTATGAAACATCCTCAGGACCAGAAGGAAGGATTTGTTAAAAAAAAATGGCCACCAGTTCAATCAGGGTGCCTGGTAGAGGGTATTGAAAAAATGGTGAGTCAGCATTTTTGTAATAGTTATCCCTGGAGGTTTTCATTCACAAATTTTTGATTGACATAATTGTGTTATTAAATAAACAAAAATTCTGTTATGAACATTTAATCTTGTTATTACAATCTGTCAATTCTGTGTGGGGTGGGGGGGGGGGGGGACTTTTGTTTGTTTTAGAAAGATTTTTATTTGTGTTTAATGAACCATTTCAATGCTGGAAAACATCTGATACCTGTATACTTTAATTTAACCCTCTCAAGGCTGCAGTGTGACTTTAGTGGGGGTTTTTTTCAAAGATTTTTTTCTCTCATGATGGACTCTTTCTCTACTGATTTCATGTTGAATGAACCCTTTCTATGCTGGAAAACATTTATCTGATTCCTGTGTGCATGTCTTTAATTTAACCCTCTCAAGACTGAAGGTCTGTAGCAGGGAGTTCCAAAGATTTTTAGCTCATCTTGACAAAGTCAAGCTGAGCTAATCTCATCGCTCTCCATCCATCGCCAGTCAACACTATGTTTTGGTATTCTCCTCCAAAGCCACTGGGCCAATTCAATTGAAAGTTTGTGTGAGTGATGGTCCCGAAGGGGCATTGCATTTTTGTTCAACTCAACATGCTCAGCCCCATAGGGAGGGAGTAGGGGAAGAATGCTCCAAAAATATTTTTAAAAATCTTCTTCTCATGATCCAGTGTGTACAATGACTTGATATTTGTTATGGAGCTTCCTTTTGAGGTGTAGAATCAAGTTTGTTCAAACGAAGTTCGTGAAGCAATATTTGGCTTTGTAATGGTAGGGGTATGATTTTTGGCCCCGCCCAAAATTTCTATTTTCTGAACCGATGGTCCGGTTTGAACCAAATTTGGTATGTGGTATTATTGGGTCATAAGTACTTGGCACAGGCAAAAAAAAAAAAATTCCCACATCCCCATGGGAACCCTGGGAGCTAAAAATAGAAATATTTTCAAATGGCCATATTTCCAAAACCACACGGAACAGAGTGCTGTTATTTGATATGCAGTATCCTTAGGACCAGTAGAATTGAGTGGTAAAAAAAATTGCCATCGGTTATGTTAAGGTGTTCTGTAATGGGCATTGAAAAAATGCTGAGTCAGCATATTTCCAAAAATTTAAAAAAATCTTTTCTCCAGAACCAATCATCAGAATCTTTTGATATTCGGTATAAAGCATTCATAGGGGTGTCAGATACAACTTTGTTAAAATAAAGCCCATTGGTTCATATTTGGGCCCAATATAGGAGCCTGAATTTTTTACATATGGTAATATGGGGAATATTCTTTAAAAATCTTCTTCTTCAGAACCACCAGTCAGAATCTTTTAATGTTTGATATACATCATTGGTATGAGGGTCAGATTCAAGATTGTTCAAACCAAGTCCCTAGGTTAATATTTGGACTTCCTACTGAAGCCCAAATTTTAACTTTGTTCAATATGGGGGATAATTTTTAAAAATCTTCTTCAGATCCACCAGGCAGAATGCTTTCATATTTGGTATGCAACATCTCTAGGGGGTTCAAATTCAAGTTTGTTTAAATCAGATCCCTAGGTATATATTTGGGCTCGCTATGGTAGACAAATTTTTACTTAGTGCGATATGAGGAAATTTCTTTGAAAATCTTCTTCAGATCCACCAGTCGGAATACTTTCATATTTGGTATACAACATCTCTAGGGGGGTCAGATTCCAGTTTGTTCAATTCAAGAGTCTGGGTTAATATTTGGGCTCCATATGGGAACCTGAAATTTAACTTAGTACAATATGAGGGAATTTCTTCAAAAATCCTCTTCTTCACATCCACTAGTCAGAATGCTCTCATATTTGGTATACAACATCTCTAGGGTAGTCAGATTCAAGTTTGTTCAAATCAGATCCACAGGGTAATATTTGGGCTCGCTATGGTAGCCCAAATTTTAACTTAGTGCACTATGAAGAAATTTCTTTAAAATTTCTCTTCTTCAGATCCAACAGTCAGAATGCTTTCATATTTGGTACACAACATCTCTAGGGAGGTCATATTCAACTGTGTTCAAATCGAGAGCTTGGGTTAATATTTGGGCTGCATATGGGTTGCTGGAATTGGCCATTTTGCTGAAGATTTTAAAAATTTGTATTCAGTACCCTCTAGAGGTGTGTTACTAAGATTAATCCACATAGGTTGTATCAAGTGGCTTCATAGGGGAGCTCTACATTTTACATTATGATCAACTGAAGAAAAGGCATGATGCCCGGATTATTTTTGTCACTCCTGAGGGACTCAAGGATTGACAGTGTAGCCTATGGAGATGGATTGCTTAATGTAGATTCATTCTTGGACTCTGTTTATATTGTGTTCTATTCAAGATGAGCGCTTCAGGCCCCGTGGGGCCTCTTGTTTATTTATTTACTTACGTTTAGTTTTCTGTTTAGCTCAGAATTTCATGTTTAACTTAGTGTTTATGTCAGTTTCTGTATTCCTTCTCTTCCCGTGGCCTTTATATAAATGATACATGTTCCTCATTATCATTCTACCATGATTTAACCCTCATCCAGTCAATATTTTTCAAATTTATTTCCACATTTTTAACGTTAAGTCTCTGTTTAGCTCACACCTAGACATTTTCAGTGTGCTAAAGTTTCTGTTTAGGTCTGGCAACACCATTTATAAAACATCATTTCCGAGCTTCCTCATATGATCAACAATTAATAATCTAATTGAGCCATGTTGATTTTCTTCACCAGTAATTACAAATGACAGTGCCCAGAAAAGGCAGTTTCCATCACCACATATTTTTTTTTAAAACAGAGAGTTCTTCCATTTCTTTATGTAGTTTACTATAAGGTATCTGATAAGTCACAGCTTTTTGAAAGTTTAAATCAAACATAGTACACTGAAGCATCTGCCAATGAAGACTGGTTTGTTCAAAGTAATACTTCTCACTTAATAATGTGGCCATTAACCCTTCTGCTGTTAAAATTATTATTTTTTCAGTTTTACTTTTAAGAGGTTGTGTTTAGGTCAGCTTTGTCGCATGTTATGAGCCTGTTTGATACAGTTCTTGTGTTTGCCAAAGTTACTATCAAAGAGGAATGTTGGTGAGCTATAGGGCATTGGCATCCTTCTTGTTTTTGTAAAATTGCACGTGGATGGGACTTTTTTTATTTTATTTTATATTTTTGTAATTATTTCTTTGCCATCAAAAGTTCATGTTCTTGGTTTGTTTTATGTTTTAGGCCTCATAATCTACACAATAGCATGGGTGGTGGTGTATTTCATCCCTTACAAAGTCTTGTTGCACTCATGGGACCAATTTATCAATTCTATTAACATGGGTGAAATATCAGACTTAAGCCAGTTAATTTTCATTTTTAGCTCAACTTGACAAAGTCAAGCTGAGCTATTGCCATCACTTCTCGTCCGGCGGCGTACGTATGTACGTTTGTTAGTACGTTATCAGATCACTTTGAAACTTGGTATGCTTGTTTAGGGTGACCTCTAGATGGGAGCTATCAATTTTCTTCAATTTCCATCAAAAAATGTTGCAGCGGCCAACGTTCTTGGAACTTAGTTTAGTCAGAAGACCTCATTATTTCCCTTTGGCACACCCTACAGGGCACATTTATGATCAGATTGCTTTGAAACCCGGCATGCTTGTTTGGGGTGACCTCTAGATGGGAGCTATCGATTTTCTTCAATTTCCGTCAAAAAATGTTGCCGCGGCCGATGTTCTTAGAACTTAGTCAGACCACAATATTTCCCGTTGGCACACCCTATAGGGCATATTTATGATTGGATTGCTTTGAAACCTGGTATGCTTGTTTGGGGTGACCTCTAGATGGGAGCTATCGATTTTTTTCAATTTCTCTCAAAAAATGTTGCCACGGCCAACGTTCTTAGAACTTAGTTTAGTCAGACCTCAATATTTCCCTTTGGCACACCCTACAGGGCACATTTATGATCAGGTTGCTTTGAAACCTGGCATGCTTGTTTGGGGTGACCTCTAGATGTGAGCTATCGATTTTCTTCAATTTCCGTCAAAAATTGTTGCCACGGCCAACGTTCTTAGAACTTAGTTTAGTCAGGCATCAATATATTCCTTTGGCATGCCCTACATTTATTTATGATCAGATCAGTTTGAAACTTTGTATGCTTGTTTGGGGTTACCTCTAGGTGGAAGGTATCGATTTCCATCAAAAAAATGTTGCCACTGGCAATGACCTTCGATGAACTTAGTAAAAACTTAGTGCAGTTAAGCATCAATATTTCCCTTTGACACTCCCTGCAGGGCACATTTATGATTGGATCACTTGCAAACTTGGTGTGCTTGTTTGGGGTGACATCTATATGGGAGCTGTCAATTTTCTTCCATTTCTGTCAAAAAATGTTGCCTCGGACCTTTGAACTTAGTTTAGTCAGACCTCAATATTTCCCTTTAATACACCCTTCAGGGCACATTTATAATCGGATCACTTTGAAATTTGGTATGTGTGTTCGGGGTGACCTCTAGATGTGAGGTATTGGTTTTTTTTCATTTCCATAAAAAAGTATTGTCGTTCTCACCAGCCTTTGAACTTACTGCATTTGCGCATCAACTTATCCCTTTTGCACTCTCTGCAGGGTATATTTATGAATTTCCATAAAAAAAACAAAAAAAAAAAACCATTGCCACAAGCAATGACCTTCTACTTCTGCATTTGTGCATTAACATGTTCCTTTGGCATGCCTCAGAGGGCACATTCATTATCAGGTTGTTTTGAAACTTTGTATTCTTATGCAGGGTGACAAAGATAAGAGCTATTGATTTTCTTTCCATATCCATCAAAAACTGTTGCTGTTAGCAACAATCTTTGAATTTATTGCATTTGGGCATCAACATTCTTTGACATGGCCTACAGGTCACATTTATCGTAGGATTGTTTTTTAACTTGGTGTGCTCATTAGGCAAGGCCTTTAGATAAGAGCTATTGATTAGAATTCATTTCTGTGAAAAAAGTTGCCGTTTACAATAACCTCTTAACTTACTGCATTTGTGTATCAACAATCTTCCTTTAGCCAGCCTAACAGTTTACATTTAGAAATGCACGGATTGCTCTGACATTGTGCACACACAATGCTGTTATGTTGAAATTTCACCAAATAACATTGGTACCAATGATCTTCAATTTTGCCATTTAACTTATAACTTACCAAGTTAAAGTTTGTCAAGTTGAGCTACAGTGTCATTGAAACTTTCATTTGAAGTTTGCATTGGCCATATTCCACGTGAATTACATCTATTAGCTCATCAAACAACAACACAACATTTATTTGTACTTCCAAAAAGAAACAGCAGTAACCACCGATGTTGAAAGCCGACCGCTGATGGTTCCCCGAAGATAACTTATATTCTATCGCATGCATTATTGGTTTATAGTACCTGCATTTGTATTAGTTGTGTATAAACTTGGTACTTACACCCGCTGAGCTTGAAAAGAAACTTTATAATTATTGTGTTGTAGCGAACAGCCTTTATAATTATTTTAGTATACCAAACAACATTCTGTATATTGACTGCATAACTGAATTGGGTTAAAATATGACATGATGTCGACACACATGCAGTTCAAACTGAACAATATAGACAAAATCTGGAAACATCCTTTGAGTGATGCCATGTCGAACAAAAGATGTCGTGCAAGCAGTTTTTAGATCACCAAAAACCAAATGAAAAACTAAGTGTGTGTGTGGAATCACTGCATGTTGATATTCACTGAGATTGGTGTTGAACCGATTATATAAACTTGCTATGAACCGATTACTGATTATTTACCAAACATTCTGCTGATTCTGATGACGATTCCGATGGTTTAATTTTTTGAAACCCTGCAACAGCGCATGTTGACCTCAATGTTGTTTGTTCTATTTTTAATGTTGGAAAATTTTGTTGGTGTCCAGTGCACTGAGTATGTTTATTCGAAACAATAATTACCCTGTTCTGTTTCTGGTGCATGGTTTATACTGCATTATATGGAGTTATTTATGGGCCCCTTTCATTTTTGTCGTCATTTAAGGTCAGTTCAACATAGCATTTGTGGGTTTTTCTCTTTCCAAATCTCGAAGGAGTCTAATGAAAACACACTTTTTGAAAACAAAAATTTGTTTGGTCAGTTCGTCAGACATGTCAGTTTGATAAGGAAGACAATACTTACCTGTCAATAAATAAAGAACAAGTTTGCAAATAGTGTTGTTTTAATAATTCTATTTCCATTGTACAATATATTGTGCATACGATACATGTTTTTAACATAAAACAAAGAAAGATGAAATATTCAGCTGAAAAGAAAATCATTGTCATTTTGGATTTATATGTATGATTCACTGGGATTTTCCCACCACACCAGTCCGGGATGATCTTTGAGACTGGGTGTCCGAAAATTTTGAGGCTTAAAAAAAAAAAAATTTTGATGAAAAAATGGTGTCCAAAAACAAAAAGTGTCCAAAAATTTAGATAAAATACGGTATCAGTTCATCACTAATTGGGATTTGTATTGATTCTCTGCCGATGTTAGAGCCTATAACATGGACTTTAATGAATGATGAGGGGCATTGTGGATATTAATCCTTGTAATATTCATTTCTCTTGGACAATAAGGATATAAATATGTGGAATGATTCAACAATGATGACCAGAATCGAAACTTGTCAACTAGCTCAGTACTGTCATTGAAATATTTTTCTGAATTTATTGTTTGTTGTGAAAGTATGGTGGCTTTTTTAGTGGGGATCATATTAACCACTCACAATTGGCATAATAAAAGTGAGGCATAATAATTGTTGTACTCAAAGTTGTATTTCAGTTTCACAAGTAACATTAAGACTGTTGCCCTGCTTGTGAAATTTATTTTCAATTTTTTCTTTCTTTTTTTTTCATTTCCGTAATGTCTCTGATGGACTGGTCAATTCTTAATTTGTGTTACAGTAAATGGTCTGCTTCAAAAAATTGCAAACATGTAATAAATACAGAACCACACAAGCATTTGAATGGTTTAATGTTTGTTGCACTCGTTTTTTTTTTTTTGTCGCAGAATATCGGTCAAGGCTTTGTCTCTCATGGTATTCTAGCTCCCAACAAAACTCATGAGATAAACATTAACCAATTCAAAAACTTGTGTGGGATTCTGACGAAATACAGCTCACTGTATTGTAGCTTTCGTTAACTTTTCTGCTCTTTATATTGACTAAAATTGCAACCAAACTGGCCATTTGTCAAACTACAGTTTGACCCGCACCGTCTGCAACATTTTGCCGCAAGTCATAGTTCAGTGGAAATATATAGTAAATGAATGTTTTCTATAAACATTTTTTAAATAATACCTATTTTGATGTTTATCTATTTTTAGCGCACCTGAGCAAAGCTCAATGGGAGCATTAGTGATCACTTTCTGTTCCTTGTACATCTGTCATCCAATGTGAACTTTACAATATCAACTTCTCCTCATAAACTACTGGGCTAAATTGAACCGATAGAAAGTCATCTTAAATCCTGGTTGTCCGTCCGTCCATCTGTCAGTCTGTCCATCTGACTTTATTTGTCCATCCGGACCATAACTCTATAATGCTCAAGTGACAAAGGTCAAGATCACAGGAATGGGAAGACTTAATTCTCTCAGAGTGTTTTTGTCCGTCCGGAGCCATAATTCTATAATGCTTGGCTGACAAAGTTGTAGTCTGCTTACACACTTTTGTCATTTACAATCCCTGTGTGCAGTGTTTCATTGTTTAAAAGGTCAGTCTATATCAGTTAACCCTTTATCCAAGAAAGTTTTTTTAAAAAAATAAACTAAATTCCGCTCATGGCAGCTCATGGGGGAAAACTTTTTCTCTTTTTCAATAAAACCATTCAGATATTGTTGTCAAAAGAACTTGCACATTACAGTACAAGTCAAAATAAGTTGTAACATAACTGCTGTAAACTAAGTATACTGTTGCTTGTGCACTGATAAGACCAGCATTTGACATCATTTTCTAGAAAGCTGTCTGTGAGAGCTTTCTGGAAAATGATGCTTGTCTCTGATCTTATCAGTCTAGGAAGAGAAAGATACATAGTTTATAGCAGTTTTCCTACAACTTTATTTTGATTTGTAATGTATGCCAATTAAGTGACATCCATATGTGTATGGTTCTGTTGAGAAAGTTTCAACATATTAGTGGTTGTATTGAAATGGAAATAAGGTCAATACAGCTTTTGGCTGCTATGTTTAAATGTATTTTATTAAATTTGAAACCATATGGACCATAGTGAGTACCAAGTTTAACACAAAACTTTTCATTCCAGTATTATAGGCCATTTGGCCATAGTTTGGGGACATCCGTTGCTGGGCGGTCACCATTTGCCTTGTTTAAAATCTTCTCCAGAACCACCAAACACAATCTTTTGATATTTGGTATACAGCATCCTTAGGAGAAACAAATTCAGATTTGTTCAAATCAAGTCCCTCGGTTCATATTTGGGACTCTTTGAGTCTGAATTTTAACTTTGTACATAATTAGGAATATTCTTTGAAAATGTACTTCTTCAGATTCACAAGTTATCATCTTTTGATATTTGGTATACAACATTCTTAGGAGGAGGCAGAATCCATTTTATTCAAATGAAGACCTTGAGTTCATATTTGGACTCCTAATGAATTTTTCTTCAGATCTGCCTGTCAGAATCTTTTGATATTTGGTATATCGAGGAGAGGGGATCAGATTCAAGCTTGTTTAAATCAAATGCTTTGGTCATGTTTGGGCTTTGTAGTGTTATCTAGTCACAGATGCTGAATGTGACATTAAATCCTTGTTTAGTTGGGTGACCAAATGAGGTCCCTTTGAACCTCTTTTTTGCCACTGAAAAAGGATATTCCCACATTGTTGACCTTTTTGACACTTATGGCATGTATCCAAATAACAGTTTCAAAGTAGAATTAAGATGAGTGATGGAAGAATTTCTTGTTTGATCAGATCTTTTGGACAGTATGCAGATTTAACTTAGATTTTTGCCTCTTAATTTGTTGCAAACTGTGTGAAACATTTTGGGGAATAAAAAGGGTTCTTTGTAGCTGAGTGGTTAGTGTGTCATACTCCAAGTTGAGTGGTCATGGTCTTTATTATCAGCAGTGGTTTTTAGCTCACCTGACTTTCAGTCAGGAGAGCTATAGTGATCACTCACCGTCCGTCGTCCGTCGTCCTGCGTCCGTCGTCCGTCGTCCGTGAACATGGTGTTTGCGTCTTCTCCTCCCAAACCGCTGAACCAATTTAATTGATATTTGAGATAATAGTTTGTTATGACATCGCAATTTGATTTTGTTCAAATCAAGTTGCCCCGCCCGTGGGTAGGGCCACACCCAAAAAGTGTGCTGAAATCTTAAAAAATCTTCTTCTCATGAACCAGCAGTAGCAGAGACTTGATATTTGGTGTGCAGCTTCCTTTTGAGGTGTAGACTCAGATTTGTTCAAGAGAAGTTTGTGGGGCTATACTTGGCGTCGTTATGGGAGGGGCAAAATTTTTGGCCCCGCCCAAAATTTCTATTTTCCAAACCGAGAGGCTGATTTGAACCAAATTTTATGTGAGGGCTTATTGGGTCATAAGTAACTAATTTATGCTGATTTTTTTTTTCCCGTAGCCCCATGGGAACCGCAGGAGCTAAAAATAGAAAAAAATTAAAACGCCCATATCTCCAAAACTGCACGGCACCGAGAATTTTTATTTGGCGTGAAGCTTCCTTAGGACCAACAGAAAGAATTGGTAAAAAAAAATTGCTATCAGTTTTATCATAGGGTACAGTTTCGGGACATTGAAAAAGTGCTGAGTCAGCACTTTTTAACACTGTAGGCAATGGGAAAAACATTAAAAAATCTTCTTCTCCAGATCCAGCAGGCAGAATCTTTTGATATTTGGTATGCAACATTGGAGGGTGGATCTGATTCAGGTTTGTTCAAACCGGCCCCCTGGGTTCATATTTGGGCTCAGTATAGGAGCCTGATTTCGAACTTAGTGCATTTCAGGCAAATTTCTTAAAAAATCTTCTTCTCCAGATCCAGCAGACAGAATCTTTTGATATTTGGTATGCAACATTGTGGGGTGGATCTGATTCAAGTTTGTTCAAATCGCCCCCCTGGGTTTATATTTGGGCTCAGTATAGGAGCCCAAATTTGAACTTACTGCATTTCAGGCAAATTTCTTTGAAAATCTTCTTTTCCAGATCCAGCAGGCAGAATCTTTTGATATTTGGTATGCAACATTGTGAGGTGGATCTGATTCAAGTTTGTTCAAATCGGCCCCTTGGGTTTATATTTGGGCTCTGTATAGGAGCCCAAATTTGAACTTAGTGCATTTCAGGCAAATTGCTTTGAAAATCTTCTTCTCAAGATCCAGCAGGCAGAATCTTTTGATATTGGGTATGCAACATTGTGGGGTGGATCTGATTCAAGTTTGTTCAAATTGGCCCCTTGGGTTTATATTTGGGCTCAGTATAGGAGCCAAAATTTGAACTTAGTGCATTTCAGGCAAATTTCTTAAAAAATCTTCTCCAGATCCAGCAGACAGAATCTTTTGATATTTGGTATGCAAAATTGTGGGGTGGATCTGATTCTATTTTGTTCAAATCGGCTCCCTAGATTCATATTTGGGCTCACTATAGAAGCTCGAATTTGAACTTAGTGCATTTCAGGCAAATTTCTTCAAAAATCTTCTTCTCCAGATCCTGCAGGCAGAATTTTTTGATATTTGGTATGCAACATTGTGGGGTGGATCTGATTCCAGTTTGTTCAAATCGGCCACCTGGATTCATATTTGGGCTCACTTTAGAAGCCCAAATTCGAACTTAGTGCATTTCAGGCAAATTTCTTTGAAAATCTTCTTCTCAAGATCCAGCAGGCAGAATCTTGTGATATTTGGTATGCAGCATCCTTAGGGGGGTGAGATTCAAGTTTGTTCAAGCCATGTCCCTAGGTCCATATTTGGGCTCAATGTGGGAGCTTGAATTGTAACTTTGTTCAAAATGAGGAATTTTCTTAAAAAATCTTCTTCTTCAGATCCAGCAGTCGGAATGGTTTGATATGTGGTGAGTAGCATCCTGGGGGGGGGGGGGGATTCAAGTGTGTTAAAGCCAAGTCCATGGGTCCATATTTGGGCTCCCTGTGGGAGCCCAAATTATAACTTAGTCAATATGAGGAATTTTTCTTTAAAAATCTTCTTCTTCAGATTCAGCAGTTGGAATGTTTTGATATTTGGCATGGAGCAACCTTAGGGGGCTGAGATTCAAGTTTGTTCAAGCCAAGTCCCTTGGTTCATATTTAGGCTCACTATGGGAGCCTGAATGACAACTTAGTTCAAAATGAGGAATTTTATTTAAAAATCTTCAGATCCAGCAGATGAATGCTTTTGATATTTTTTATGCAGCATCCTTAGGGGGGTAAGATTCAAGTTTGTTCAAGCCATGTCCCTAGGTCCATATTTGGGCTGATTGTGGGAGCTCGAATTGTAACTTGGTTCAAAATGAGGAATTTTCTTTAAAAATCTTCTTCTTCAGATCCAGCAGTCGGAATGTTTTGATATTTGGTGTGCAGAATCCTTAGGGGTGTGAGATTCAGGTTTGTTAAAGCCAAGTCCCTGGGTTCATATATGGGCTTCCTGTGGGAGCCCGAATTATGACTTAGTTCAGTATGAGGAATATTCTCTAAAAATCTTTTTTTAGATCCACTGGTCAGAATATTTGGATATTTGGTTTCAGCTTTTCTTAGGAGGAGCAGATGCAACTTGTGGAAATCAATTCTCTGGGTTGCTATTTAGGCTACCATGTCAGGTGAGCGCCCTCAGGCCCCCTGGGGCCTCTTGTTTGGTCACTTAATGGCAAATGTGTGTGTGTGTGACCAGTGAACGTAGGCTTACAGCATGTTGTTGATATGCCTCTGTCAGCATATACTAACCCTGCTTGTGCCGTAGTAGTCAGTTGGCTGCTCAGTAGTTCCCTCCTGATTCTTTACTCATAAAACTGTCCAACTTAGTTTGTCCCTGACAGTTGAAAGTGTCTTTAAACTCTTATAAACAAATAAACTAAATCACACCTCCCCAATTATTTCCCCTTTTCAAAACTGTTATCTTGGCATTTGTTTAAGTAAATTTTTCAAAGAGAGATATAGGTGAGTGATGCTGATCATAAGGTCTCACAAAGTAGATCTTCTGTTACTCAGGCCTTTCTTTGTAAAATTGCATGCGGGCAGCTTTTTTATTTTATGTTTTATTTTTGTGATTATTTCTTTGTCATCAAAAGTTCATATTCTTGGTTTGTTTTATGTTTTAGGCCTCATAATCTACAGAATAGCATGGATGGTGGTGTATTTCGTCCCCCACATTCAAGAAGGCTTTGCAGTGCTTTCGCATTGCAAAGTCTTGTTGCAATTTTATTAACTCTGGTAAAATATCAGACATAAACCATTTAATTTTCACTTTTTAGCTCAACTTTGACGAAGTCAGATTTGAGCTATTGTCATGGCCCGTCGTCCGTCTGGCCGTACGTCCACAATTGGCTATGGCTTGGGCTAGAGGTCGTATTTATGAACCGATCTTTACGAAACTTCTTTTGTACCTTTGTTATGACCCTGGGACGGGAACGAGTGTTTTTAGGTGTGGTCCGAAATTCAAGATGGCTGCCAGCAGCCATTTTGTACCGATGATGCAAAAATCAGTTTTTTGTACAGAACTTCTGTATGAAAGTTCTGATTTGAATAAAGTTTTGTATAAATGTTTAGTACCATGGGATACATCACATATAGTACGGGTTTTTTTCTCGTGCGTAAATTATGCAAATTAGACTGACTTTGATTTATTTAGTGTTACTTTCAGAGCTGTAAGTGCCAAGCTGCTATGGCTCGGGCTAGAGGCCGTATTTATGAACCGATCTTTACGAAACTTCTTGGGTACCTTTGTTATGACTGTGGGACGAGAACGAGTGTTTTTGGGTGCAGTCCAAAATTCAAGATGGCTGCCAGCCGCCATTTTGTACCGACGATGCAGAAATCTGTTTTTTGTACAGAACTTCCATATGAAAGCTCTGATTTGAATAATTTTTTGTATGAATGTTTAGTACCATGAGGTACATCACATTTCATACGGGTTTTTTTCTTGTGCTTAAATTATGCAAATTAGACTAACTTTGATTTATTTAGTGTTACTTTCAGCACTGTCAGTGCAAATGCCAATACAGCTCGGGCCAGAGGCCGCATTTATGAACCGATCTTTACGAAACTTCTTGCGTACCTTTGTTATCACCGTGGGACGAGAACGAGTGTTTTTGGGTCCGGTCCAAAATTCAAGATGGCTGCTGGCAGCCATTTTGTTCAAAATTAGGGGCAATCAGATTTTTGCGCAGAACTTCCACATGAAAGCTCCGATTTGAATAATTTTTTGTATGAATGTTTAGTACCATAGGATACATCACATATAATACGTGTTTTTTTCTCATGCAGAAACTATGCAAATTAGATGAACTTTGATTTTTTCAGTGCTACTTACACACAGTAAGTACACATGTCAATACGACTCGGGCTAGAGGCTGTATTTATCAACCGATCTTCACGAAACGTCTTGGGTACCTCTGTTATCACCGAATGAGTGTTTCTGAGTGCGGTCCGAAATTCAAGATGGCTGCCAGTGGCCATTTTGTACCGAAATTAGGTCTAATCAGTTTTTTGTACGCAACTTCTATATGGCTCAAACTACATGTAGAGGCCGTTTTTATGAACCGATCTTTACGAAACTTCTTGGGTACCTTTGTTATCACCATGGGATGAGAACGAGTGTTTTGGGGTGTGGTCCAAAGTTCAAGATGGCCACCAGCAGCCAGTTTGTACCAAAATTAGTGCAATCAGTCTTTTGTACGGAACTTCTGTATGAAAGTTCTGATTTGAATAAATTTTTGTATGAATGTTTAGTAACATGGAATACATCACATGTAGTACGGGTTTTTTTTCTCGTGCAGAAATTATGCAAATTAGATGAATTTTGATTTATTTAGTGCTACTTATACACTGTAAGTGCACATGTCAATACGGCTCGGGCTAGAGGCTGTATTTAACAACCTATCTCCACGAAACTTCTTGGGTACCTTTGTTATCACCTTGGGACGAGAACGAGTGTTTCTGAGTGCGGTCCAAAATTCAAGATGGCTGCCAGTGGCCATTTTGTACCGAAATTAGGTCCAATCAGTTTTTTGTCACAACTTCTATACAGCTCGTATTTATGAACTGATCTTCACAAAACTTCTTGGGTATCTTTGTTTTCACCTTGGGACAGGAATGAGTGTGTTTTGGGGTGCCTTTGTTATCACTGTGCTATGAGAACAAATATTTTGGGGTTCAGTCAGACCCACTCTGGGACTCAACAATTTCTTTTCTAGTTTAGCATCTGACTGCCACCCACCTTTACAATACTTTACCTATACATTTGTTACAGGCTACGGCCAGTATTTATGTACAGACCGTTACAATACTTTATATGTATCTTTGTTATCAGGTCATTACCTAGATGTTTGTCATTGCTGTGTTACATACTATACATGTACATGTCTTGACAAGTTGAGCTACAGTGTCATTGACACTTTCATTTTAAAGTTTGCATTGGTTATAAAAAGAGAGCATGCGGCAGCCAAAATAATCATGCGGGAGGCCCTGAGAAACAGATTCTTAACTTTCTTAGGCCTAATTTATTACCTCAATCGTTAATCTCGTTCTATAAACAATTTTCAGTATTTTTGTCCTCAAAACAACTTGTGTCTTCTCTTTGGAATGAGCTAAATGATCTTGTCTCCATGCTTAACAGGTTTAGTCCTAGAAGCCTATATTTGGGCTTTATTAAAAGTATAGAAGTATCATGTTCTCATATTTTTGGCATGTGTTTCAGATTTAGTGTGAAGTAAATTATATTTTGAGCTCCCCAGGCCCAAAGTCAGCCTGAGCTATTGCCTTCACTCGGCATCCGTTGTCTGTTAGCTTTTGTATATCAATCTTCTCCTTCAGAGCCAGTGGCCCAAATCCAACCAAATTTGGCATTCATAATGTTTGGGGGATACAAATCCAAACTTTTCAAAAGAAAATGCTAAGCCCAGTGGGGTAGGGCTGTGCCCCAAAAAAAACCCAAATCTTAAAAATCTTACAATCTACCAGTTACAGTGCTTTGAGATTTGGTATGCAACTTACTTTAGAGATGCAAGTTTATTCAAAGAAAGATCCTCAGGTAATAATCAGGCTCGTGTTAGGAGTTGCAAAATTTAAATCCCTGATTTAGTATGAAGCATTATTACATGACAGGTACTTGATTTATCCCGAAACATTTTTTAGCTTAACTTGACAAACTCAAGATAAGCTATTGCCATCACGCGTGCGGAAGTCTGTTAGTCTGTTGGTCTGTGAGTCTGTTTACATTTTCCTTTAGCACAGGCTACACCCTGTAGTTCTTGCCGGATCGTCACAAAATTTCATATGCAGGTTTGGTGTCAGTCTAGATGAGAACATCCCCATTTGGTCACGATCGGTCAACCGTGATGGCTGCCCGAGCCCAAAAACCTTTAGCACAGTCTAAAATTTATGAAGGGGGGCGTGGTGGCTCAGTTGGTAGAGGTGCAGGCTGAGGTTCTCGGTTCGAATCCCACCTGTGGCAACCGCGTTGTGTCTTTGGGCAAGGCACTTCACCCCCATTGCCCACGTGGGGGCACTGTGACGCTGTGTACTAAGGCGTACTGGACGTCGATGGTGCACCTGTCTTCAACCACTGCTAACCCTGCTTGTGTGGTGTTGGTATGTTGGGGAGCTGACAGTTGCTCGCCGTTGCTCGGTCGTTCTCTCCGGGTACTCCGGCGTCCTCCACCCGTAAAACTGTCACGGTCATGGTTAGCCATTGTGCAGAAATATGTGACCTTAAACACCAATAAATAAATAATAAATAAATAAATAAAATTTATGAAGGGATTTCATTGTAACTTGGTAGGATGCCTCTGTATAATATCTAGATGAGAACATCCCCTTTTGGTCATGATCTGTCAACCGTGACGGCTGCCCAAGCCCAAAACCCAAAAACATTTAGCACAATCTGCAGGTAATATGGAGGGATTTCATTGTAACTTGGTTGGATGATGATGTCTAGATGAGAACTTGCCCATTTGGTCGCGATCTGTCAACCGTGACGACTGCCCTAGCCCAAAACCTTTAACACAGTCTACAGGTCGTATTTATAGAGGGATTTCATTGTAACTTGGTAGGTTGACTTTATATAATGTCTAGATGAGAACATCCCCATTTGGTCACGATTGGTCAACTGTGATGGCTACAGGGGCCCGAAGCCCAAAAACATTTAGCACGGTCTACAGGTCATATTTATGAAGGGTTTTCATTGTAACTTGGTAGGATGACTACTGATAATGTCTAGATGAGAAGTTCCCCTTTTTGGTCTCGATCATTCAGCCGTAACGGCTGCCCTAGTCCAAAACCCGAAAACCTTTAGCACAGTCTATAGGTCGTATTTATGGAGGGATTTCATTGTGACTTGGTGGGTTGACTCCATATAATGTCCAGATGATAATGTCCCCTTTTGGTCTTGATTGGTCAACTGTAAGGGTTACAGGGGCCCTAAGCCCGAAAACCTTTAGCACGGTCTGCAGGTCATATTTATGAAGAGATTTCATTATAACTTGGTAGGATGACTCCAGATAATGCCAGATGGTCGCAATCATTCAACCATTGACGGCTACCCAAGCCCAAAACCCGAAAAGCTTTAGCACAGACTGCAGGTCCTATTTATGAAGGGATTTCATTGTAACTTGGTAGGATGACTCAGTATAATGTTTAGATGAGGACATCCCCTTTTCGGTCAACCGTGATGGCTACACAGGCCCGAAGCCCAAAAACCTTTAGCACAGTCTACAGGACGTATTTATGAAGGGATTTCATTGTAACTTGATAGGATGACTCGTTTTGGAATAATTTCACTGTAACTTGGTAACTTTTGTTGACATACATTAACTGTGAGGGCCACATTAACCCATCCCTCATTTCTTTAGTACAGTCTACACCTCATATTTTTTTTATTGAAAACATAGCATACAAGGAACAGAAATTAACATATTCCCAATTATCACAATTCTTGTCTTATTTCATAATCTTTTCATAAACATTGAACATTATCCTTTTCATCAAACACAACACACAGACAAGTTAAGCTACAGTATCATTGACACTTTCATTTTTTACAGGGTTCATATTCAAATGAAAAGTTCTTGAATTTGGACCCTTTCCTTGAAAAGTCCTTGAATTTGTTTATATCCTTGAAAAGTACTTGATTTGGCACCACCTTCCTTGAAAAGTACTTGAATTTAGTTTACCTACAACCTTTGAGGCCATAACTTCATCCTATTCCACCCTGCATATGTGCGATGAATCAGATGGCTTAAAATCAGTCAGAGTGCGTACCAGAGACTGCATCTCTTATCTCTGCACATTGGTCATGAACTGGAATTTCAGTTACGTCAAAACCTCTTTCCTTGTGAAGGATTCCCTAGAAAAGTTGACCAATTAGAATCATCCTATTGCAACTTGATATTCATCACGAAAAACTGCTGTTTACTTCTTCTTTAACACGCCTTTTTTTCTGTGATATACACTTCTAAAAATCAAAACATTTGTTTTGGGGGATCAGGATAGTTATTGGAAGTGATCTTATTTTAAATATACCGCTTTTATTGATATAAAAATAAGGGTGGTATTTGATGATTAATTATATGTATGGGAAGAGGGTTTTGAAAAAAACGCAAGCCTCTCAACTTGACTCAAAAAGGAGTTGAGTGTTTTTATTGAGTATCATTTAAAGATTTTTAATAGATGGATTTCTGATTCAGTGAGTTGTGGGAATGCGGAAAAAATTTGGATTTATCTTTTTATAAAAAAGGTTATGAAAAAATTTTTTCATTTGGTGAAATAACTTTGTTAGAAGTTAACTTTTTGGCATTTTCTAATTTTGCATCATATTAAATACGATACAAAATCGACTTGATGTGACAGGCCATCATAACACTATGCACGGTAGCACACAATAATAGTCCTGGAAAATCGTTAACACAGTCCTTGGTAAGTGCTAAAATAGTGCTTAAATTTGATTCTCGGATATCTGCACAAACCCTGTTTACATTGAAGATGTGCACCTCCTATATTTTTATACTGTACCAATGACCCAGACTTAGCTGGTGCTAACTCCACAAAAACCAGGGCCAAACACAAATTTTGCCCCCCAATCCCCAAAATTTGCATCCAAAACAAAAAGAAATCATGTCCTAAAGGACCTCCATAGTACGACTCTACTGCGCATGCGCAGTGACGCAGTCGTCCCGAAATTGGCGCCAAATTTCATTCTCTGTTTGGCCCTTCATCAGTCAACATCTCACTGATCTTTGTGCTTGTAAATCTCAGTTTAAAGGATGCCAGACACGTAATTCTTGGAGAAAATGTGATTCTAAGGAGGATAGAAGGAGGAGAGGAAAAAAGAAGTGGCAAAAAATAATCAGGGCTGTACTTAAAATTTTTTGTTAAAATTATGTTAAGTTGCCTATTTTCGAGGCAAACGCCTCTTGTTGTCATTCTTGCTAATTGTTGCACTGCTTATTCAGTGTTTCCTCTCCCCTAACCTTCTAAAGTCCCCCCTTGCAATTCTCCCATGCTTTTGGCATATTTTTGAGAAGTTTCATTTCTAAAAATTCCCTGGGAGAGTTGCTTGGTTACAGAATGTTTTCTGTTATTTTCCCCATAGTTACGTTTTCACCCATGGGTGTATAACGTTTGTGTTCTGCATCTTCCATCTGATGTTCTGCAGATTCTCCCCTGGGAGTCTCTGTTTTGCATCAGATAGAGTGTAATTGAGGACTGATTCCGGGCCAGTTTTTTCAGTGCCTGGAGTCATGTTTTTTTCTGTGTTTACACTGTTTGTTTTCATTGGCAACAGCCTTTTTTGAGGGGGGCTGTTTGCCTTTGAGGTAGTTTATCTCATTATAAGATACATTTATATTATCCGAAAGTGTCTCATTAATTATTTTATATAATTTTAAAATTTTTGACCACACTTTGCCATCGGATCCATCGGGGCTCAACGTTACTTTTCAGCAACTTGGGCTTCTCTGAAAAAATATTTTTTCAAAATTATTTTGTTTTGCAATTGTTTTTTCATTTATTAATGGATCATGTTATTATGTATCTTTGTGTCAGGGGTTTTTGCGAGTAACTAGGACTTATTGTTGTTCCTTCACAATGAAAGGAACTTGTTCAAATTGTAATAGGAAGAAATCTTCCTCTGACTTTCATGATTATTGCATAAATTGTAGTCAGTGTTCTCGCATTAATCCCTGTCCTGTATGTGAACATTGGGATGAGAAACATTGGAAACGTGTGTCACGATATGTTGTTTCTGGAGAAAGAGCGATGCCGGCTCTTTCTCCACAAGGTCACTCTACTCTCTCAGTTTCTATTTCAGAGGAACCAGAACAGGGTGATGTTTCCATGTTATCTTCTTCAAGTGTGCGTCCGTCGTCACAATTAAATACAGAGCTAGCGGCAAAAGTGCTCATGGAGATTAGACAAATGTCGTCCGCTAGCTCGCCCGGTGTAGCGTCCATTCACCGAATGGTTCGGCAGCCGGGTTCGTCCGATGCGGTCCAAGAGGAAATTTTGGGTGATGCGAGCACTATAAAAATAATAGATGCACACCCAGTGACGGCGGATAGTGAACGAGAACGGAGGAAGCCTTTTAGTCCGGTTCCTAGCTCGTCCAGGTCCAGCCGGGCCGCGAGCGAGAGAGGCCCCTCTCTCGTACAACAACATCTGGGACCAGATGTTGTGGTACAAAATGTGTCTTTAGCGGAGCATACGTCCGTCGCTCGGGACGCTCCGTTGTATAAGCAGTCCGCAGAGACTGTTAAGGCTTCCTCTTCTCGCCGGCGCACACGACCGCACCTTGGCTGCGTGACCTCCGATATCTTGCCAGCTTCGCCGATGAAGGATTATTCGGCGACCAGGTCACACCATCCGGCAGCCAGGGATTCGAGACCGATGGACTCCGGACGTTCGCATAGGAAAAGTATGCGGGAGCCATCTGATGCGGAGCTGCCCTCGGCAAAGCAGCGAAAGACCGCTCCTCCGCAGGTCTCGACGTCGGACATTCTAGTGCAGATAGCACAGCTTATCGCAGCATCCCAGCAGCCGACAGAGACGGTGTCGGATCGAGAATTATCCGACGGCGCTGGGTCGGTACCACTCCGCCGAAGCATCGGGGGCGGACGACCGGGAACATCGGGAGGTCCGACCGGATGGTGAAAGGGATACGGATGAATTGGAGCTATCCCTTTCGGAACAACACAAAGCTGCCGTAGACTTCATCCGGCACTTTCTTCCTCAAGTTGTTCCGTCGGGCCAGACTGCTGCGCTTCCGGACAGGAGAATTATAGCGTCATTGGACTCTGATTTTTTCGAGCGGTTCAGGGATATCGCTCCCGAGTTTCCGTCGCAGTCCAATAATGTTGCAAGAACATTTGAATTATTGAACGACGCTATTTTTAAACTTGCTTCCAGGACAGGGAAAGCAGGCTTCTTGTCCGCAAATACTCTCAACCTGCCTTTCATTAATGCAAGGAATAAATTCGACACGGCAGGTCAGGGTATACCGAGAGTTCCTCTGCGTATGGACGACGAGGCGGAAGACTTAGAGCTATCATTACCGTCGTCAGCTTCTATTCCAACCGCAGTGTTGGAAACAGCTATTGCGTCTAACAGAGCCAATTTAGATGCCTTATCTTACGCAGATCACCTTACGAAGGCGTTATCACTGCGTCTTCAAGGGGAAGAGTTTCAGGATATACAATCCTCCTTAAGACTTCTTTCAAGGGCAGTAGCTTATTCCACGTGTAACTCCGCCCTTTCAGTGGCAAATCTGGAGTTGGTTAGACGTGACGCAGCCCTGTCTACATCCACACTAGTGGATTCTAAGGTGAAGAACTCTCTTAGAGTCGCTTCGGTCTCAGGAGATCTTCTCTTTGACGGCAAGCTTTCCGCTATTTATGATAATATTAAAAAGAAAGCTAGTGATTCTCTGTTGTTTAGATCCGCTCCTAAAAGGTCGGATTCAGCAGACACGAATAAGGCGGGCACTTCTGGGTCTTATCCGCCCAAGAGAGGTTCCTATAGAGGTTCCGGTGCGTCCTCTAGCTCTTATTCGAGAGACCGTCAGGATAGCGACTCTCGTTCGGGACGTCCTTCAGGCCGGGACAATCGGTCGGACGCCCCGAGGTCGACGAGGCGAGGTGCGGGTCGTGGAAGACGTGGTTTCTCCTACCGCAGGCCTCGCAGATCCAGGAGGTGATGGCTCAAACCTCTATCGCGTTCCGGTTGGCGGAAGGTTGTCGAGTTTTTCTCAAGAGTGGGCGTCGATTACGGACGATCCGTGGGTGAGAGGAGTGACTTCGGAAGGTCTAAAGATATCCTTCAAACGAAAGCCTCCATTAACTCGAAGTCCAAAGTGGACTCATCTTCCGTCAAACCCTCAGAAAAGAGACGCTCTGCTATCAGAGGTGCAGTCTCTTTTAATGAAGAACGCGGTAGAGGTCGTAGAAAACCAGGAATCGCTGGGATTCTACAGCCATCTGTTTCTGGTTCCGAAACCAGACGGCTCGTTCCGTCCAGTCATAGATTTGAGCTGGATAAACAAGCTGATCATCGCTCCGAAGTTTTATATGGAGACGATTCGATCGGTCAGAGCGAGTATTCGGGTGAACGATTATGCAACGAGCATAGATCTCAAAGATGCGTACTTTCACGTCATGGTACATCCGACATTCCGAAAGTATCTACGCTTCGCAGTCCTAGGAGTGGTGTATCAGTTCCGGGCCATGTGCTTCGGATTGAATCTAGCACCCTGGGCTTTCACTCGGGTAATGAACTCGGTAATGATCTACTTCCGAGCTCATTCGTCTGCGGTAACGTCGGCCTACCTGGACGACATTCTTCAGAGGTACGGCAACGAGTTAACGCTTCAGAACGATGTTCAGAATCTTCTTCTATTGCTCCGACGTCTCGGTTTCATAGTAAACGAGGAGAAGTCGGATCTGGTGCCGTCCAAGTCATTCACTCATCTGGGAATGAGCTTCGAGACGCACAACAATCTCGTTCGTCTGCCGTTAACCAGAGCGAAATTAGTCAGTTGTTACGCTCGCTATTGTCTAAATACAGACAAAGTCACAGCGAGAGAATTTATGAGACTGATAGGTCTGTGCGGAGCCGCTGCGGATCTCATTCCGATGGGACGGCTACGCACACGGCCTCTTCAAATTTTCTTGACTCAGAATTGGAGTGTGAAAATTCATTCGCTCGATGTAGACGTTCTCTTGTCAGATCAAGTGAAACAAGAGATTCAGACTTGGGCAAACATTCAGTGGTTAACTCAAGGAGTTCCGCTGCAGTTGCCGGATCCGAGTTTTACCATTATGACGGATGCCAGTCAAACAGGTTGGGGTGCATCATTAATCCCAACGGATTCGAGATGCCAGGGTCTTTGGGATCCGCAATTCCTGTGCAAGCACATAAACATCAAGGAAATGATGTCAATTTGGCTTGCGTTACGTCACTGGATGGACATTATTCACGATGCTCATGTCCAAATCCTATCCGACAATACGACAGTAGTGGCGTATATACGGAATCAGGGAGGCACTCATTCAGTTCCGTTGTTCAATCTAACGGAAAGAATCCTTCTGTTTGCGTTGGAACATCACGTTCTTCTTTCGGTCCGTCACATACCGGGTCGTCTGAATGTGCTAGCAGACTCCCTTTCTCGAAAGGGTCGCTTGTTGCCGTCGGAGTGGACTCTCAACAAACAAGTATTCAATCAGATTTGCTACCAATGGGAACGGCCAATGATAGACTTATTTGCGACACATCTCAACAATCAGTTGCAGACGTATGTGTCCCCGTGTCCGGATCCAAGAGCATTTGCTGTAGACGCTCTATCGATCCCTTGGGACGGAATGATAGGATATGCGTATCCTCCAGCGCCGTTAATTCAACAAGTATTGCTAAAGATAAAACAATCTCAATGCAAGATTCTGTTGGTAGCATCTCTGTCGCCACAGAGACCGTGGATAAATCTACTCAGGTGTCTGTTGTGGGACCTACCGCGGAGGCTCCCTCCACGAGAGGATCTTCTTTGGCAGGGGAAATCGCGCCAACTGCATCACAACCCGCAAGGTCTCAACCTTCACGTTTTTCCGTTGTGCGGTCCTTCTTGCATGGCAAGCACTTTACAGGACGAGCAGTGGACGCGATTTCTAACTGTAGGAGGACCTCCTCTTCGCTAAACTATGCGGCTAAGTGGAAGGTTTTCCGTCGTTGGTGTAGGGATCATTCTGTTGATATATTTGATCCCTCTATACCAGACATTGCTAACTTTCTAGTATACTTGTTTGACGAAATCAAACTGCAACCGGTTACTATAAAGGGTTATAGATCTATGTTATCTGATACCTATGCACATCATGATAGTTTACAAATTGGATCTAATGTCTCTTTATCGAAATTGGTTAGAAACTTTTCGATAAATAGACCCAGAACTCTTAGATTAATTCCTAAGTGGAATTTAGCTTGGGTTCTCCTTAAATTGAAGGAAAAGCCATTTGAACCTCTTGGGACAGTAGATTTCAAATTCTTATCTTATAAGACAGCTTTTCTCTTAGCTTTCTCTTCTGCCAGAAGAGTCAGTGAGCTTCATGCACTATCGGTGGATGATTCTCATTATCGTAGTGTTGGGAACACTATCACCTTCACTACTAACGTCGGTTTTTTAGCTAAGAATCAGGCTCCTAATAAATATCCGGAACCTATTGTTATTAAGGCTCTTCCGTCTTCAGACGGGCGTAGGCCTTTACTCTGTCCTGTTAGAGCACTACGTATCTATAAACAGAGATCTCAGTTCATCAGAAAGGGACGGAAACGTTTCTTTCTGTCTTTGATGCCTAATAGAATGGACATTTCAGTCCATTCTATTGCTAGATGGATTCAGTTAACTATCCGTACTGCGTATGAAGATTTATCTTCTTCTCAGCAGTCTGTGCTTAAGATTTCTGCTCATGAAGTAAGAGCTCTTTCTACTTCCTGGGCTTATGCTAATAGTGTTGCTATTACAGATTTAATGAAGGCTGCTTATTGGTCTCAGCCATCCACATTTACTAATTTTTATCTCAGAAATATTGAGTCCATTTCTGGAGACCTGCATTGTTTAGGTCCGTTATCTGTTGCTCAGAATGTCGTCCACTAAACAGTTGCAACTATAGTTATGCAGGCTTTCTGTTCCGGCAGTGACTCCGTCCGGCTGCCCTCTTCGCTCTGGGCTATTTGACCCAGGGCAAGGGGAAGGGGGGGGGGGCGGGTGTTCCCTTAGGTCACCTGCTTTATAGTGAAAAGCAAGGGAATGCCTCCTCCAAGACAGTATTTCTGAGTCGCTTCCGGGATGGTTTTAAAGTGTAATATTAATGTTTAATTTCATTCATGTCTTATTTTTAAAGTGTAGCTCGGTGTGAAGCATTTGTATATGTCAAGTGTCAAACGGGCTTTAATATACAATACTCGGACACTTTTAAATGATTATAAAGAGTCTCAATTCTCTGGACTACTTTATTTATTGGCTTGTTTTAAAAATAATTAGTATAAAGGTTATACTGGATGTTAATAGAGAACATGAATGTTATTGTGCTCAATTATTAAGGGTAGTGTATCTTTCTAATTTAAATATTAAATAAGAAAGATACATGTAAAGCCTAATACTCCTTTTCTCCTTAAGGGGTTACCTCTTTATTTTATAATTGAGCTTATTGGATTTTCCTCTATGTCCTAGGCCCTCCAGCCTGTTTACTATTCAGCTAAGTCTGGGTCATTGGTACAGTATAAAAATGTTAAAAAATTTATAGTAATTTATATATTTTTTATACTTACCAATGACCCAGACGGGGATGGCCCTCCCTGAGTTGGGAACTCTTGCCTCCCCGCTGAGTACATAGCGCTGACCAGGCACTGCCAGTAAGAATGATATTTGGCGCCAATTTCGGGACGACTGCGTCACTGCGCATGCGCAGTAGAGTCGTACTATGGAGGTCCTTTAGGACATGATTTCTTTTTGTTTTGGATGCAAATTTTGGGGATTGGGGGGCAAAATTTGTGTTTGGCCCTGGTTTTTGTGGAGTTAGCACCAGCTAAGTCTGGGTCATTGGTAAGTATAAAAAATATATAAATTACTATAAATTTTTTAACTTTCTTTTCAGATATTTTCATTTTTACAGTTTCCCATATTGAAAAATGAACTTTGTCAAATTCAATTGACATTCTGCAACTCCTCTTAAACCATTGAGCAGATTTCATTGAAACTTTCAGACATTCTTTTACATGCATTGCAGGTGTGCACCTCCTATTTTCTTTTCAAATATTTTCATATTTACAGTTCCCCATATTCAAAAATGGTCTTTGTCAATTCAGGTTTTAGTAGGGAGGGGTATAGATCTGCTATCCGCTACTCCTCTTAAACCATTGAACAAACTCTATTGGAACTCACAGACCTTCTTTTACATACATTGAAGATGTGCACCTCCTATTTTTCTTTCAGATATTTTCATATTTCAATGTCCGTCCGTCCATCTGTCCATCCATCCGTTACGCTTTAGGGATGTACACATCTGCTATCCGCAACTCCTCTTAAACCAGTGAACGGATTCCATTGAAACTTTCAGACCTTCTTTTACATACATTGAAGATATGAACCTCCTATTTTGTTTTCAGATATTTTCATTTCTACAGTTTCCCATATTGAAAAATAAACTTTGTCAAATTCAGTTGACATTCTGTGCAGATCTGCTATCCACAACTTCTCTTAAACCATTGAACAGATTTCATTGAAACTTTCAGACATTCTTTTACATACATTGAAGATGTACACCTCCTATTTTCTCATCAGATATTTTCATATTTACAGTTCCCCATATTCAAAAATGGTCTTTGTCAATTCAGGTTTTAGTAGGTGAATATAGATCTGCTATCCGCTACTCCTCTGAAACCATTGAACAAACTCCATTGGAACTCTCAGAAGTTCTTTTACATACACTGAAGATATGCACCTCCTATTTTTCTTTCAGATATTTTCATATTCTGACATGCATCCATTCGTCCGTTATGCTATAGGGGTGTTTGTTTTTATGGGGGGGAGGGGGGATGCACATCTGCTATCCGCAGCTCCTCTTAAACCAGTGAACGGATTTCATTGAAACTCTCAGACATTCTTTTACATATATTGAAGATGTGCACCTCCTGTTTTGTTTTCAGATATTTTCATTTTAAGGGTTTCCCATATTTAAGAATGGGCTTTATCAATTCAAGCTTGCGTGGGGGGGGTGGGGGGGGGGGGGGGGTGGGAGGGGGTTGACATTTGCTATCTGCGACCTCTTTTAAACTAGTGAATGGATTTCAATGAAACCTTCAAACTCTTTTAAATACAGTGAAGATGTGTACCTTCTATTTTGTTTTCAGATATTTTCATTTTTACAGTTTCACATATTGAAAAATGGGCTTTGTCAATTCAAGCTTTGGGGTGGGGTGTGGGGAGGGAGGTGTCAGTGTTTGTGCTCTCTACATTAAACACACTTTTACTGTTGTAAAATGTTTCTTGGTGGGAGTGTGTATCCTTTAGTGAGCAGTGCTCACAGTTTTTCTTGTTGGACTTAGTTTGAAGTAGAAGAATCAGTTGGCTGAACTTGTGAACAATCTTCTTGAGAACCATATTTGGTATGCAGCCTCCTTTAGTAGTGTAGATTTATGTCTGTTAAAAAAAAAAGTTTCTCGGGCGATATGTGAATTTTACCTCACACAAGCTTTCAGTTTTTGAAACCTGTCACCTGAGTTGAACTGAAATTTGTAGGGAATAATAATTGGTGACATATGTGATTCATGTACAAAAAATAAAAAAATAGTTTCTCCTGCACCCATGGAACTCCAGGAGTAGCTTCAAAGAGCCACCATTTGGGGTTCTCATTTAACACTGTTGCTGATGGGTAGAGCCTAACAAACACCACTGGCTGCAATGATTTGGTATGCAGCCTCTTTTAACCCTTTACCCAACGTAATGGCCAAAACCCGGCCAGCGCTATTCTAAAAAAATCGCCAATTAATATTTTTATACTGTACCAATGACCCAGACATAGCTGGTGCTAACTCTTAAAATATAGGGCCAAACACAAATTTTGCCCCCCAATCCCCAAAATTTGCATCTAAAACTAAAGAAAACATGTCCTGAAAGGCCCTCCACACTTCGCCCCTACTGCGCATGCGCAGTGTCAAGGACGTTCCGAAATTGGCGCCATTAATCATTCTAAGTTTGGCCCTTCATCAGTTAACATCTGACTGATCTTTGTGCTTATAAATCTCAGTTTAAATGATGCCAGACACATAAATATTAGTGAAATGGTGATTCTAAGGAGGATAGAGAAGGAGGAGAGGAAAAAAATGTGTGACAGAATATTTTCAGGGCTGTAACTTAAAATTTTTTAATGAAATTGTGTTAAGTTACCTATTTTCAAGGCAGCAGCCATTTTGTTGTCATTCTGATTATTTAGTTACACTGTTTTTTTAAGTGTTTTCCTCTCTCCCTGTCCTTTAAGTCCCCCTTGCTATTCTCCCATGCTTGTGGCATAGTTTTTGTAATTATTATTACTAAATTTTCTTTGGAGTTTTAGCTGAATAACAGAATGAATTCTGTTCTTTTCCCCATGTTTACGTCTTCACCTACGGGTGGTTAGGCGTTGTGTTCTGCATCTACCATCTGATGTTCTGCAGTTTCTTCCCTGGAAGTCTCTGTTTTGCATCAGATAGTGTATTTTTGGTAACTGATTTCGGGCCTGGGTGCCTGGAGTCTTATTTTAGTGTTTTTACACTCATTGTTTACATTTACAACAGCCCTCTGTGTGAGGGGGGGATTTCTAAAAAATAATATCTTGATGTTATTTTAATCATAACTAGATACATTATTATTGTTCATAAGTGTTGAATAAATTGTTTAAAATATTTTTTAAATTTTTGTCCACACTTAGGCTTGGGATCCATTGGGGCTCAACGTTACTTTTCAGAAACTTGGGCTGTTCTGAAAAAATATTTTTTCAAAATATTTTGATTTCAATTATTTTTTCTATATTAATGGATCATATTATTATTATGTATTTTGATTGCCAGGGATTAGTGCGAGTACCAGGACTTGTTTTCTTTTCACATTGAAAGGATATTGATCAATTGTTTTAAGAGGAAGTCTTCCTCTGACTTTATTATCATTCTATATGTGGTCAGTGTACTCGCATTAACTCCTGTTCTGTATCGTATGATTTCGATGACAATATGGGAAGCGTATGTCACGGTATGTTATTGGGGATTTGGACTCTCCGGTCCTTTCCCCGCAGGGTCACTCTACTTTATCAATTTCTATTTCAGACGATCAAGATTAGGGTGATGTATCTGTGATGTCTTCCCACAGTGTGCCTCCGTCGTCACAATTAATGAAGGGCTAGCGGAAAAGTGCTCATGTAAATACGCCAATTGCCCAAGAGGACCCTAGTAGGTTCGACGGCCTTTGACGTCCGCTAGCTCGCCCGGTGTAGCGTCCATTCACCGAATGGTTCGGCAGCCGGGTTCGTCCGTTGCGGTCTAGAAGGAATTTTGGGGTGATGCGAGCACTATAAATTAACCTAATGCACACCCAGTGACGGCGGATCGGAGGGAGAACGGAGGAATCCTTTTAGTCCGGTTCATAGCTCGTTCCGGTCCATCCGGACGGCAAGCGAGAGAGGCCCCTCTCTCGTTCAACAACATCTGGCCCCAGATGTTGTGGTACAAAATGTGTCGCAAGCGGAGCATACGTCCGTCGCTCGGGACGCTCCGTTGTATAGGCAGTCCGCGGAGACTGCTAAGGCTTCCTCTTCTCGTCAGCGCACACGACCGCACCTTGGCTGCGTGACCGCCGATATATTACCAGCTTCGCCGATCAAGGATTCTTCGGCGACCAGGTCACACCATCCGGTAGCCAGGGACACGAGGCCTGCAGACTCCGGACGTTCGCATAGGAAATGTGCGGGAGTCAACGTACACGGAGCTTCCGGCGGCAATGCATCGTAAGACCGCTACTGCACAGGCCTCGGGAACGGACATGCTTTCCTTAATAGCACAGTTTATCGCAGCATCCCAGCATCAACTGAATCTGTCGCATATATTTTATCCGACGATGCTGGGTCGGGACGCTCCGCGGAAGCGGGTACGGACGTCCGAAAGTTTCATCCGGTCCGACGGGATACCGAAAGGGATTCGGAGGATTTCGAGCTTTCCCTTTCGGAACAACATATGCTGTTGAGTATGTCATCTGACTTGGTCTTCTACAGCTTCTTTCGTCGGACCAGAATGCTGCGATGCCGGATAAGAAACTGATAGTGTCGGTGGACTTAGTAATTTTTGGTTCGGTTCAGGGACATCGTCCCTCAGTTCCGACATAGTCCAATAATGTCACACAAACTTTCGAATTATTGAACGACGCTATATATATATTATTATTTTATGCTTGCTAACCAAGCATTTCTGGTTTCTTGTTCGAAGAGTTATGGAGATGTCTTTCAAAAGTGTGCCTCTGTCGTCATAGTTAATGAAGAGTTAGCGGCAATAAGTGCTCATGGAATATGTCTATCGCCTACGGAGTGACATTCGCTAGCTCACCCGGTGTAGCGTACATTCATCGAATGGTTCGGCTGCCGGGTTCGTCCGTTGCGGTCTAGGAAGGAGATTTGGGTGATGCGAGCACTTTAATTACTTTAGTACTCACCCAGTGACGGCAGATTGAGGACAGATCGGAGGAAGCCTGTTAGTCCGGTTCCTGGCTTGTCCAGGTCCGTCCGGGCTGTGAGCGAGAGAGGTCCCTCTCTCGTCCAACAACATAGGAGACCGCATGTTGTGGTTCAGATATTTTACATTCGGAGCATATGTCCGTCGGTCGGGACGCTCCGTTATATTGACAGTCCGAGAGACTGTCCTTAATGCTTCCTCATCCTCACAGCAGGGCACACGACCGCACATTGGCTACGTGACCTCGAGTATCCGATCAGTTTCGGCATTCAGTGATTCCACGGCGAATAGGTCGCGCCATCCGGTAGCCAAGGGACACGAGGCCTATACACTCCGTTCGCTTGCATATTGGTAGTATGCACGGGGTAACGATTACGGAGCTTCCAGCGGCAATGCGTCGTAAGACTGCTTCTCCTCAGGCCTCAGTGACGGACGTGCTATCCGAGTTAGCACAGTTGTTTCGCAGCATCCCAGCAATTGACAGTTTCTCGGTCGAATCAGGAATTATCCGACGGCGCTGGGTCGGTGCGGTCCGCGGTTGCATCAGCTACGGACGACCGAACGCTTTATAGGGTCCGACAGGATGGCGAAAGGGATTCGAAAGATTTCGAGTTTTCCCTTTAGTAGTATCGGAAGATGCCTTTCATATCTTCTGGCATTATCTTCCAGTGATTGTTATTTCGGACTTCATTGCTGCGATCTTGGATAAGAGACTTATAGCGTCATTGGACTCGCATTTTTCGATCGGTTCAGGGACATTGTCCCTGACTTACCGACGCAGTCCAATATTGTCATTACAACATGTGTTTTATTTTTCGACGCTATATATATATATACAAGCCTGCTACTAAGCATGATAGTTTAGTTTCTTGTCCGCGTTGCTCATTTCTGCCATTTTATCATTTATACGAATAGTTTATTTTGGCAGAGCAGGGCATACCGAGAGTTCATATGCGTCTAGACAGTGTGATTAAAGACTGCATATATTCTTTTTCGCCGTTTATGTCTTTTCCAATTTCAATGTTGGGAACGACATTATGTATAGTAGACTTAACTTAGACGCTTTATCATACGTAATCCGCCTTACTGAGGCGTTATCATTACGTCTTCAAGAAAAGATTTACGGGATATTATTCTCAATGTAATTTCTTTTGAGGGCAGTAGTTTGTTCACGTATAACTCCGCCCTTCAGTGGCTGATTGGAGTTAGTTAGACGTGACGCAGCCCTAGCTACATCCACACGTGTGGATAGTAAGGTTAAGAACTCTCTCAGAGTCGCTTCGTTCTCGGAGGAGCTTCTCTTCGACGGCAACTTTTCGGCAATCCATGAATTGCTCGATTTACACGTTCTCTTGTCTATCTAGTGTTACAAGAGATTCAGACTGGGGCAAACATTCGGTGGTTGACTCAGAGAGTGCCACCGCAGTTGCCGGACCCGAGTGTGGCTGTTATGACGGTTGCCAGTCAAACAGATTGGGATATAATACTGATCCCTACGGATTCGAAGTGCCAGGGTCTTTAGGTTCCGCAGTCTCTTAGCAATCAGTTTTCTTCCGCGGAATAATGTTTTTTAGGCTTGCTTTATGTCATTGCATGAACATTATTCAGAAACGCATGCCCAAATTCCTGTCCTTTAATTCGACAGTAGTGGCGTATCTCCGGAACCAGGGAGGCACTCTTTCGTTTCCGTTATTCAATTTAATGGAAAGAATCCGTCTGTTGGTTATAGTACACCAAGTTCAGTTTTGGTCCGTCATATTCCGGGTCGTCTGATTGTTTTATTGGACTTCCGTTCTCTTACGGGTCGCTTGTTGCTGTCGGAATGGACTCTCAACAACAAGTATTCAATCAGATTTGCTATCTATGGGAGCGCCCAATGATGATTTATTTATGACACAGCTTGCTAATCAATTGCAGACGTATGTGTTGGCTTGTCCAGATCTCTGAGCTAATGTTGTTAACGCTCTATTGATCTATAGGATGAAATGATAGGATACGCGTATCCTCCGGCGCTGTTGTTTCAGCAGGTATTGCTAAGATAAACAACCACAATACATTTCTGTTGATAGCATCTCTATCTTCACAGAGATCATGAGTAATTTACTCTCTTGTCTACTGTGGGTCTTAACGTGAAATCTTCCTCTATGTGAGGATCTTTTTTCACTGGGTAAATCGTGTCATCTTTATCACAACCAGCAAGGTCGCAACCTTCATGTATTCCGTTGTGTGGTCCGTATTGCATTGTAAGCACTGTACTGGACGAGCTTTGGACGCGGTTTCTTACTATAGGAGATCCTTTTCTTCGCTATTCTATGCGGCTAAAGTGGAGGCTCTTCCGTCGTAGTGTAGGGATCCTTATGTTCATATTGTTGATCCCTCCATACTACTCATTGCTATTTTTTAGTATACTTGTTTCACAAGATCTACTGCAGCCTGTTATTATTTAGGTTATAGGTTTATGTTACCTCATACCTATGCACTCTACGATAGTTTACAATTGAGTCTTTTGTCTCTTTATCTAAGTCAGTTAGTAACTTTTTGATAAATAGACTTAGAATCTTTAGATTAAATTCCTATACGGATTTTAACTTCGGTTCTTATTTAGCTAAGTAATCATTTGAGCCTCTGGAAACAGTAGTTTTCAAATTCTGACCTTTTAGACAGTAATTCTGTTGGTTTCTCTTTTACTGTAGAGTCAGTGAGTTTCATGCACTATCGATGGATGATTTTCACTTTCGTAGTTTCGGAATCACTATTTCCATTACTATTTAGGTTGGATTGTTGCATAAGAGTTAGGCTCCTATTATCCGGAACCTATTATTTTAAGGTCCTTCCGTCTTCGTATGGGCATAGGCCTTTACTCTTTCCGGGTACAGTTTATGTATTTATAAACAGATATCGGTTTATTACTATGGGCGTAAGCTTCTTCTGTCTTTGATGTCTAGTAGAAGGATGTTACGCTCCATTTTATTGTTAATGGATTCTATTAACTATCGGTACTGCTTATGGTATATCATTGACTTAGCAGTTGTGCTTAACATTTCGGCTCATGAAGTAAGAGTTCTTCTACTTCTTGGGCTTACATTAATAGTGTCGCTATTATAGATTTTTGAAGGCCGCTCATTGCGCTCAGCCATCCACATTCATGAATTTTATCTCAGAAATATCGAATCCATTTCTGGAGGCCTCTATTGTTAGGTCTATTATCTACTGCTCAGAATGTCATTCACTTAACAGTTGCTACTATAGCTAGGTAGGCTGTCTGTTTCGGCAGTGTCTCCGTTCGGCTGCCCTCTTCGCTCTGGGCTATTTGACCCAGGGCAAGAAAAAGGGGGGGGGGGGGGGAGGGTGTTCCCTTGGGTCACCTGTTTTACTATGAAAACAAGGGGATACCTCCTCCGGAGTTAGTAATTCTGAGCTGTTATTGGGATGGTTGTTTAGTGAGAAGTTTAGGTTTTTAAAATTCATTCAAGTCTTAGTTTTTAAAGTATAGCTTTTGAATATTGCATATGTCAACGGACATGATTATGCAATCCTCAGACACTTTTAGGAGTATAAGAGTCTCTATTCTCTAGACTTACTTTATTTATTGGCTTACTTTAAAAATTATTAGTATAAGGATTATATTGGATATTAATAGAGTACATGGATGTATGAAGCTCAATTTTGGAAGGTGTTGTATCTTTCTAATTTATCATAAATAAGAAAGATACATGTAAGGCCTATTACTTCTTTTTCCCTACAGGGGATGACTCTATTTTATTTTATTGAGCGTATTCCATTTTGCTCTATGTCCTTGGCCCTCCAGCCTTTTTACTATTCAGCTATGTCTGGGTCATTGGTACAGTATAAAAATGTTAAAAAATTTATA
Source organism: Pictodentalium vernedei (assembly GCA_031216915.1). Lineage (NCBI taxonomy): Eukaryota > Metazoa > Mollusca > Scaphopoda > Dentaliida > Dentaliidae > Pictodentalium > Pictodentalium vernedei. The sequence continues at coordinate 285,207,143 of CM062289.1, read as the reverse complement.
GTAATTTATATATTTTTTATACTTACCAATGACCCAGACGGGGATGGCCCTCCCAGGAGTTGGGAACTCTTGCCTCCCCGCTGAGTACATAGCGCTTACCAGGCACTGGTTATTAGAATGATTAATGGCGCCAATTTCGGAACGTCCTTGACACTGCGCATGCGCAGTAGGGGCGAAGTGTGGAGGGCCTTTCAGGACATGTTTTCTTTAGTTTTAGATGCAAATTTTGGGGATTGGGGGGGCAAAATTTGTGTTTGGCCCTATATTTTAAGAGTTAGCACCAGCTATGTCTGGGTCATTGGTAAGTATAAAAAATATATAAATTACTATAAATTTTTTAACTTTCATTATTTTTTTATTTTTTTTGTCTCAAAAACATAGGTTATGACCCCTCGTTGGAACAAGCTCGTTCCAACAAGGGGGTCTTAAACTATGTTAGACAAAAAATTAGTAATTCAAAAATTTATTTTGCAAGTGTCGTCTTCTAGTGATGAACCGATTATCAAAACTTGCTATCAACCGATTACCGGTTATTTCTCGGCCGATTATGCCGATTCCAATGGTTAAAGTAGGACACTGAAAATTGGTGTCTGTTATACTACAGAATTTCGTTGATAAATCATCAATTACGAAAGCTTAATACCACACAAGTTTTCAGAGTATGCATTTTTAGTGCTGGGCAGTATTAGCCAAAATAATATTTGCATTTTGGTTGGGGTGTGGGGAAAAGATCGTTATTAACAATACAATCACACGATATTGTTCTCGTGAAGATTGTGTTTTATTCCAGTAAATAGTGTTAATACGGTTTTGTGTAAGGATACAATACACTTGGCTGTATTAACCAGGAATATACTGAGCACACATACTTTGTGTCTTAAATGAATAATAATGTGTGTTGTGAAGTCGTATGACGCACGGTTTACACGTATGTCAGAATGTATTATTCAGTGTTCTTTTTTCAACTTGTTACCTCCCTTTTTATGTTTCTTCAATGCTTACATGAACTCTACATTCTTCAGGAAATAGTGGCAATCTCATACTGATTGCACTTAGTAAATTCCGTAATATCTCTGCTCTGCAAATCCCTAAATTTTCTGCTATGCACAAAGCACGTTTTTAATGGGGAAACTTTATTGAAATGGCCAGATATCAAAGGGATTTTTAATAGTCAGTGTTAAATATAGAATAACCGGAAACTGCCAGTTTTTAACTGCCAATTGTCATAATCGGCTGATGCCCCATAACCGGCCGTTTCCGATTGCCGATTCCGATTATCAGTTCATCACTATCGTCTGCTTTCATGTTAGGTAAAGGGTTAATGGTGTAGATTCAAGTGTGTTCAGAAAGAGTCCCTCTGAAATTTCATTTCTTAGAAAATACTGTTGTATAAAGGCTAATTAGAATTGTATATCATGCTTACAGGTAACTTGCCTTTCCTGTGGTTCTAAATCCTCCACATATGAACCATTTACAGATTTGTCATTAGAATTTCCTCGGAGGTTCCAGAAGTCATCTGATGAAGATTCTTCATCTCGGAACAAATGCCACATAACAGGTATTGTCTTTCAAAGGTCCATATTCTTCCTTATTGACGTACAATATATTCACCTTGACAAGTTTCATCTTCATTTAACTTGATGAGTGCATTACAATGAGGGGTCACATGAGAAGGTTTTGTTGAGGTTTTTTTTTTCTATTTCAACTCCACAATTTTTATATTAAGCAGCCAGATGCGACTGATTCATTAGGTAAAGTGTTAAAAATTGACAGATATCTTTGTAATGACAGTTTAACAGATTGTTCAGTTTGTTCAAATCAAGCTCCTGGGATATTGTTCAACAGATTGTTCAGTTTGTTCAAAACAAGCTCCTGGGGTATTGTTTAGTAGAATCAAGAGACACTGTTCAGTAACTTTTTAATGGAGTGTGATAGAAGACAAACTCATGTCATATCTGTTACCCCACTAGACTGTGTATCTTCAGGGTTTCTGCTATTCCGGCACAGCAGCCGTCAACTGGCCACATTCCCCCACCAGGGTACTTTCCAAACATTGATCAAGATGTTAAAATTCACCCTGACCTGCCTGATCCCTGAGAAATAATTGATTCACAGATTGTTGAAGTGCCATTTCTACATTTCTTTTGAGGATTTCTGTACACAAATGTCATAGAAAAATGGCTGAAAGAGTGTACTCGGATGACGCTATTGTTCTAAGAATCCCGCATAACTTAATCAACCCCCAATGAAAAGGTAGACAAAATGTAAACAATTACCTCATTGAATATTAAATGTGTCATGTCACAAAACAGTGCGATTTTTGGGGTCAGTATGTGCACTATGTAATGTGAGTTGTAAAACTTCATTCAGTAGTAAATATCCGTATGTGATGTTTTGTTTTCTGACCAGTTTTATTACCCCAACATTTACCCAAAGCAAGCACATGTTGAAAAAGCATGAACTTCTGTAGATGTACTTCCGCTGTCAGCATTAATTAAAATAGCACAACAGTTTGCAAGTATACTGTTCACACCTCATTTGTGTGTTTTAATTAGTCTAATGGAATCTCAATCTCTTTTCTTAAAAATTACAAAAGTGCAAAAAAAGAGAGCTTTTTGTTTCCAATTTAAAAGAACGGAAAAGCTCAAATCGACCACAATGAAATTTATTATGTAAATGAATGATTTTTCTCCTGAATTTCTCCTCATTGGTCCTTATTTTTATGCAATTACCGGCTCTCGGAATGTGAAAACCTACACAAATATCGCTCTGAAAAAACTGAAAATATCCCCCAGATGCAACGAAATTGGGTTTTGGGACCACCAAAAATATTTTTATACTAATAACCAATGGCCCAGACCAGCTAGCTGGTGCAAACTCGATATTATCAAAGGCCAAACACAAATTTTGAAACCCCCCAATCCACAAAATTTGCATGAAAAACCAAAAATTAAAAGTCTTATCCGGCCCTCCATACTTTTACCATCTGCGTATGCGCAGCAGTCAGGAAGAGACAGGAATTGGCACAAACATCATTCTTTGTTTGGCCCTAAAGTCAGTAACAATGATCTGACATCTGTGCTTTAAAATCTCCTTTTTTGAGGATGCCAGACACAAATCAATGCAAGAATTGGTGGATCCAAGGCTGTTAATAGATGATGGAAGTGAACAACGGTGGTTTCATACGTTCAGGGCTGTAACTTCATAATAATTATAAAAATTATTTCATGTTTCCCATTTTCGGGACATACGCCTGACGTCATCATTCTTGCTAATGATTAATCCACTGTTTGTTAAGTAATCCTTCCATGAACCCTTCCTAAGCTTTTTGGCTATTTTTTATTGAAATATTTTATTAAATTTGTTGGGAGTTTAACGTGTATTACAGAATATTTATTCTGTTTATCCCCATGGTTACGTCTTCACCCTAGGGGTGTTAGGTCGTTTTACTCTTGCATCTTCTATCCGATGTATCGTTTTTTCTTCGTATGAAGATCTAGCTTTGCATCTGGTAGCAATTAAATGGGTTCCTGACTTTGGGCCTTTTTGTGTGCCTGATGTCTTGTTTCCAGTTTTTTTTCCATCAAATATATGGAGTATTTTCTATTATATTATATTACTGTAGAATTACTGTAGGATACATTGATTATTATTCCGGTAGTGTAGCTCGTAATATTTGGATTTTGTGCACACTCAGGCTCTATCGTGATGACCTTGGGCTCATAATGTTCCCTTTGGGAACTTGGGCATTTTTTTAAAAAAAAAAATTTTGAATTTAATTTTGATTGCTATTATTCATGTATCTTTATCATATATTTTGTTGTGGAATTTGTAGGAGTGCTATCGACTTGGTCTTTTGATTGTAATTATGAAAGCTTACTGCTCTAAATGCAAGGCGAGGAAGTCTTCCTCAGATTTACATGATTGTTGCCATGCCTGTAGTCGATGCACTCCTGTGGATTCTTGTCCTACGTGTGTACATTGGCATGACAGATGTTGGACATGGGTGTCGCGATATGTTGTTGGCGGTGAGGTTCCTATGCCGGAACTCTCACCGTAATATAATTCAAGTTTTTAGCTGCGACTAGCAGCTCTATAGGTGGCGATGTCGGTCTGTCTGTGACCGAGTTTGTCTGTGACCAACGAGTTTCAAAACTCAATAACTTTTGAAATACTTGATGAAATGACTTTATATTTGGCATGTAAGTGTATCTTATTGATGTCTAGCCACTGTTCAATGCATGTGTTGTTCCAAATATGTTTCTTGGAGTTATGGCCCTTGATGAACATAGAATTTTGTGAGATTGCACCACCCGTCGCAGCTATGGCGTCGATGTCGCGATTTTTCAGTTTCTATTTCAGAGGAACGTGAACATGGTGATGGTATTGTGACAGCCATCCAAAGTGTGCTATCGGTGTCCCACTCTGTTGAGCAAATAGAGCTAGCTGTGAGGTGCTCATGAATATAAGCAAGGGATAAGGCCTCTAGTTAGTGTTCTTAATCCCTTGCAAGCAGCTAGCTCGACTGGTGAAGCGGTTACTTCGTCCATGGGAGCCGTGACACCGGGTAAGTCTGTTGCAGTTGAAGGAAGTGTAGAGCTCACTCCGGTGAGGGGTCATGGTATGCGGCTTTGAGACTGGAAGTGGAAGTGTAATAAAATGTGAATGGTGATTTCTGTGTGCGGCGGGTTTTGTTCTTTGCGTTGGATAAAGGATTAACAATAAATCAGGTGTTGACTCTAAAAGCTGTCTGGTATTCTCGTCCACGTCGCCTCTAATTCAGCCTCCACCAATCACTGCGAAGGTCTGTGTATTGTTCCGTTACATTCAAGGTATCTGGAGGATTGTGTCGGCAGAATCAAGAGAGCGACATTTTGCAGGTGCTAACCATCAGCGGCACTATGAGCGAATGTCGGAGTGTGACCACGTCAAGGCAGAGTATGGAATCCACAATGTTGCAATTATTTATCCCTTTTTTCCCTACTTATTGTTATCTTTCTTTCTTTTCTTTTCTTCTCTCTTTCACAGGGAAAGGTGGGAAGACAGCCATTCTGGCTATGCCTTTCCCTGCCTGTATACAATTATTTTGGAAAATGTGCAATGTGTAAAATGTTTTGGTGGAAATGTTTGTTACAATTACAATATGTAAACTTTGTATCATTTTCGTATACTGGCAAATAAAATATCAATCAATAGATTTGGGTAGAGCGAGCACCTCAAAATCAAAAGCTCACCCAGCGACGACAGAAATAGGGAGGAAGTCCGCAAGTTTCTTTTCGGGAGGCTCGACGAGGTCTAATAAGACCACAAGCGGGAGAGGCTCCTCTCTAACCCAACAACATTTGCGTCCAAATGTTGTTTTGAGAAACTTGCACAAGCCAGAACCAAGTTTTCTTTTCGGGAGGCTCGGCGAGGTCTGATAAGAGTGGGAGAGGTCCTCTCTAACCCAACAACATTTGGGTCCAAATGTTGTTTTGAGAAACTTGCACGAGCCAGAGCATACATCCCTCCTCCGCTCGGGACGCTCCGTCTAGATTGCAGCCAGGGATGGCTTCAGTCACGGCTTCTTCCGCTAACTTATAAAAGCACACATGCCCGCATCCTAGCTACCTGACTTTGGATATCCAGCCAGCTGCACGAAGACTGAGCCAGTCTTCGCCCGTGAAGTCGGACCATCCGGTAGCTAGCAATCCGAGGCTTTGTTCATCGGGACATTCGGAGAAGAGATCTATCTCCGAATCTTAGGCCCAGGAGTAGCAAGCGGTGAAAAAACAGAAGACCGCTGCTCCTCAAGCCTCCGTAACAGACTTGCTGTTGCAGTTTGCGCTGCTGATCACAGCATCCCAGCAAGTGCCAGAGCAGCCTCCCACTGACTCTGGTGGTGAGCTGTCGGACGGTGCTGGGTTGGTCCAGTCATCTGCACACGCAGATGCGATGGACCGAATGTCACAGTTGAATCAGTCGGATGGTGAAAGGGACAAGGAAGAGGATTACCCTTCCCTTTTGGAACAGCTTATGGTAGCGATGAATTTTTATTCATCAATGCTGTACTCACTTTGTTCCATCTGATCAACAAGCTGCGACTACTAGAGAGAAACTGCTGTCGTCTCTGAAAGCAGATTTCGTGTGGAGGAAAGAGGATGTTCTTTCCTTCCTGAAACAGTCTTGACAGGTGTCGGAGGCCTTTCAGCTATGTTAACGATGCCATATTCAACCTCTCTAGTGCAAAGAGGAAGGTGGTATCTTATCGACATCTTCAATAAATATACCGTTCCTTGGACCACGTTCATTTAAAACAGTTTGAGAAAATGTCCAGAGAGCTCCTGTGTGTTTAGATGAGAAGGCCGGGGATGTAGATATGTCCCTACCTGCATCATTCAATATACGCTCGGAAGTGATGGAATGTGCTATTTCATCCAATAGAGCGAATCTGGATGCGATGTCCTTCGCAGATCACCTCACCAGAGCTATGGCACAACGTCTTAATGGGAAGAAATTTGAGGACGTTTGTTCCTCACCTTCCAGAGCAGTCATGTATGCCATGTAGAACTCTGCCCTGACATTGGCAATTGGGAGTTGATCAGATGTGATGCTGCCCTTGCATCGTCATCACTTATAGATGACAAGGTGAAAAGCTCTCTCCAAGTCGGTCCAGTCTCTGGATATACTCTATTTGACGACAAGCTTTTGTTAGTCTATGAACAGGCTACAAGAAAGCTTCCAGTACATTGCTACTGAAGTCTGTGCCTCAACACGCTTCAGCAGCCCAGGGTAAGCAAGGCCGTTCCACTTCATAATCAGCTAAGGGAACTCCTCGCGAGGGTAAAATAAACCCCCTTATACTTACTCCGGAGGTCGTCCGTATACTGACTCGGGAAAGGGGCACATGTCTGATCCAGACTAGAGGTCAGACAAACCTAAGCCGACAGGACGAGGTTGACAGAAGGTTATCAATCTTCGCGAGAAACTGGATTTATGTCATGGAAGGTCAGTGGGTAAATGTGTTGTCTCAGAAGGCCTACGGCTATGATTTCGAACAAAACCCCCACTTACAAGATGTCTGCGTTGGACAAATCTTCCGGTGGATCCGTTCAAAAGGGAGTCGCTCCTAGTGGAGGTGCAGGCTCTCTTATTGAAGGAAGCAATAGAGGTCATTGTGAATAGACTTCTGTTGCTTTCCACTTAGCGGAAGGTTATCAACTTCGCAAAAAAGTGGATGAAAATTGCAATCAGTGGATGAGAATGTAGTCTTGGCAGGCCTGCGGCTATCAGTCTGAGCAAAGCTGCACTTACAACAAGTACGTGTTGGACAAATCTTCCGGCGAATTCTTCCAAGAGAGTCTCTCTTTGCAGAGGTATAGGCTCTCCTATTGAAGAAAAGCAATAGAGGTCGTCAAAATATTCTCCAGGTTTTTTCAAATCACCTGTATTTTTATACTGTACCAATGACCCAGACTTAGCTGGTGCTAACTCTAAAAAATCCAGGGCCAAACACAAATTTTGCCCCCCAATCCCCAAAATTTGCATCTAAAACCAAAAGAAATCATGTCCTATAAGACCTCCATACTTTGCCCTTACTGCGCATGCGCAGTGTCAAGGACGTTCCAAAATTGGCGCCAATCATCATTCTCTGTTTGACCCTTCATCAGTCAACATCTCACTGATCTTTGTGCTTGTAAATCTCAGTTTAAAGGATGCCAGACACGTAATTATTGGAGAAATGGTGATTCTAAGGAGGATATAGAAGGAGGAGAGGAAAAAGGAGTGACAAAAAATAATCAGGGCTGTACTTAAATTTTTTTATGAAATTATGTTAAGCTACCTATTTTCGAGGCATGGGCCTCTTGTTGTTATTCTTGCTAAAAAGTTGCACTGCTTATTCAGTGTTTCCTCTCCCCTGGTCTTCTAAGTCCCCCCTTGCAATTCTCCCATGCTTTTGGCATATTTTTGAGAAAGATCATTTCTAAATTCTCTTGGGAGAGTTGCTTGGTTACAGAATGTTTTCTGTTATTTTCCCCATAGTTACGTTTTCACCCATGGGTGTATAAACGTTGTGTTCTGCATCTTCCATCTGATGTTCTGCAGATTCTCCCCTGGGAGTCTCTGTCTTGCATCAGATAGAGTGTAATTTTGATGACTGATTTCAGGCCAGTTTTGTCAGTGCCTGGAGTCATGTTTTCTGGTGTTTTTACACTGTTTGTTTACATTGGCAACAGTCTCTTTTGAGGGGGGGCTGTTTGCCTTTGGAGTAGTTTATCTCACTATAAGATACATTTTTATTATCCGTAAGTGTTGCATTAATTATTTAATATAAATTTAAAATTTTTGACCACACTTAGCCATCGGATCCATTGGGGCTCAACGTTACTTTTCAGAAACTTGGGCTTCGCTGAAAAAATATTTTTCAAAAATTATTTTGATTTGCAATTGTTTTTTCATTATTAATGGATCATGTTATTATGTATCTTTGTGTCAGGGGTTTGTGCGAGTAACTAGGACTTGTTGACTTTTCACAATGAAAGGATATTGTTCAAATTGTAATAGGAAGAAATCTTCCTCTGACTTTCATGATCATTGCATTAATTGTAGTCAGTGTTCTCGCACTAATCCCTGTTCTATATGTCAATATTGGATGACAAACATTGGAAACGTGTGTCACGATATGTTGTTAGTGGAGAAAGGGCTGTGCCGGCTCTTTCTCCGCAGGGTCACTCTACTCTCTCAGTTTCTATTTCAGAGGAACAAGAACAGGGTGATGTTTCCATGTTATCTTCCGCAAGTGCGCTTCCGTCGTCACAAATGAATACAGAGCTAGCGGCAAAAGTGCTCATGGAGATTAAACAAATGTCGTCTGCTAGCTCGCCCGGTGTAGCGTCCATTCACCGAATGGTTCGGCAGCCGGGTTCATCCGATGCAGTCCAGGAGGAAATGTTGGGTGATGCGAGCACTATAAACATTCAACGTGCACACCCAGTGACGGCGGATAGTAGGCGAGATCGGAGGAAGCCTTTGAGTCCGGTTCCTAGCTCGTCCAGGTCCAGCCCCTCTCTCGTACAACAACATCTGGGACCAGATGTTGTGGTACAAAATGTGTCGCAAGCGGAGCACACGTCCGTCGCTCGGGACGCTCCGTTGTATAGGCAGTCCGCGTAGACTGCTCAGGCTTCTTCCTCTCGTCAGTGCACACGACCGCACCTTGGCTACGTGACCGCCGATATTTTACCAGCTTCGCCGATCAGGGATTCTTCGGCGACCAGGTCACACCATGCGGTAGCCAGGGATACGAGGCCGATGGACTCCGGACGTTCGCATAGGAAGAGTATGCGGGAGTCATCAGATGCGGAGCTGCCCTCGGCGAAGCAGCGAAAGACTGCGCCTCCGCAGGCCTCGATGTCGGATGTACTTGTGCAGATAGCACAACTTATCGCAGCATCCCAGCAACCGACAGAAACGTTGTCGGATCGGGAATTATCCGACGGCACTGGGTCGGTATGCTCCGCCGAAGCATCGGGGGCGGACGACTGGGAGCATCATGAGGTCCGACCGGATGGTGAAAGGGATACGGATGACTTGGAGCTATCCCTTTCGGAACAACATAAAGCTGCCGTGGACTTCATCCGGCACTTTCTCCCTCAAGTTGTTCCGTCGGGCCAGACTGCTGCGGTTCCGGCCAAGAGAATTATAGCGTCATTGGACTCTGATTCTTTGAGCGGTTCAGGGACATCGCTCCCGAGTTTCCGTCTCAGTCCAATAATGTTGCAAGAACATTTGAATTATTGAACGATGCTATATTCAAACTTGCTTCCAAAACGGGAAAAGCAGGTTTCTTGTCCGCCAATACTCTCAACCTGCCTTTCATTAATGCAAGGAATAAATTCAACACAGCAGGAGAGGGTATCCCGAGAGTTCCTCTGCGTATGGACGACGAGGCGGAAGACTTAGAATTATCATTACCGTCGTCGGCGTCTATTCCAACCGCGGTGTTGGAAACAACTATTTCGTCTAACAGAGCCAGTTTAGATGCCTTATCTTACGCAGATCACCTTACTAAGGCGTTATCACTGTGCCTTCAAGGGAAAGAATTTCAGGATATACAATTCTTTTTAAGACTTCTTTCAAGGGCAGTAGCTTATTCCACGTGTAACTCCACCCTTTCAGTGGCAAACCTGGAGTTGGTTAGACGTGACGCAGCCCTAGCTACATCCACACTCGTGGATAATAAGGTGAAGAACTCTCTCAGAGTCGCTTCGGTCTCCGGAGAACTTCTCTTTGACGGCAAGCTTTCTGCAATTTACGATAAAATTACAAAGAAAGCTTCGGATTCTCTGCTGTTCAAATCTGCTTCTAAGAAGTCGGACACGGCAGATAAGAGTAAGACAGGCACTTCTAGGTCTAATGTGCCCAAGAGAGGTTCCTATAGAGGTTCCGGTGTGTCCTCTTGGTCTTATTCAAGAGACCGTCAAGGCAGCGACTCACGTTCGGGACGTCCTTCGGGCCAGGACAACCGGTCGGACGCCCCGAGGTCGACGGGACGAGGTGCGGGTCGTGGAGGACGTGGTTTCTCCTACCGCAGGCCTCGCAGGTCCAGGAGGTGATGGCTTCAACCTCTATCGCGTACCGGTTGGCGGAAGGTTGTCGAGTTTTTCACAAGAGTGGGCGTCGATTACGGACGACCCTTGGGTGAGAGGGGTGATTTCGGAAGGTCTAAAGATATCCTTCAAACGAAAGCCTCCATTAACTTGAAGTCCAAAATGGACTCAACTTCCGTCAAATCCGCAGAAAAGAGACACTCTATTATCAGAGGTGCAGTCTCTTTTAATGAAGAGCGCGGTAGAGGTCGTAGAAAACCAGGAGACTCCGGGATTCTACAGCCATCTGTTTCTGGTTCCGAAACCAGACGGCTCGTTCCGTCCAGTCATAGATTTGAGCTGGATAAACAAGCTGATCGTCGCTCCAAAGTTTTATATGGAGACGATTCGGTCGGTCAGAGCGAGTATTCGGGTGAACGATTATGCAACGAGCATAGATCTCAAAGATGCGTACTTTCACGTCATGGTACATCCGACATTCAGAAAGTATCTACGCTTCGCAGTCCTAGGAGTGGTGTATCAATTCCGGGCGATGTGCTTCGGATTGAATCTAGCACCCTGGGCTTTCACTCGGGTAATGAACTCGGTAATGATGTATTTCCGAGCTCATTCGTCTGCGGTAACGTCGGCCTACCTGGACGACATTCTTCAGAGGTACGGCAACGAGTTAACGCTTCAGAACAATGTGCAGAATCTACTTCTATTGCTCCGACGTCTCGGTTTTATAGTAAATGAGGAGAAGTCGGATCTGGTGCCGTCCAAGTCATTCACACATCTGGGAATGAGCTTCGAGACGCACAACAATCTCGTTCGTCTGCCGCTAACCAGAGCGAAATTAGTCAGTTGTTACGCTCGCTATTGTCTGCACGCAGACAAAGTCACAGCGAGAGAATTTATGAGACTGATAGGTCTGTGCGGAGCCGCTGCGGATCTCATTCCGATGGGGCGGTTACGCACGCGTCCTCTCCAAATTTTCTTCACTCAGAATTGGAGTGTGAAAATTCATTTGCTCGACATAGACGTTCTCTTGTCAGATCAAGTGAAACGAGAGATTCAGACTTGGGCAAACATTCAGTTGTTAACTCAGGGAGTTCCGCTGCAGTTGCCGGATCCGAGTTTTACCATTATGACGGATGCCAGTCAAACAGGTTGGGGTGCATCATTGATCCCAACGGATTCGAGATGCCAGGGTCTTTGGGATCCGCAATTCCTGGGCAAGCACATAAACATCAAGAAATGATGTCAATTTGGCTTGCATTACGTCATTGGATGGACATTATTCACAATGCTCATGTCCAAATTCTGTCCGACAATACGACAGTAGTGGCGTATATATGGAATCAGGGGGGCACTCATTCAGTTCCGTTGTTCAATCTAACGGAAAGAATCCTTCTGTTTGCTCTAGAACATCAGGTTCTTCTTTCGGTCCGTCATATACCGGGTCGTCTGAATGTACTAGCAGACTCCCTTTCACGAAAGGGTTGCTTGTTGCCGTCGGAGTGGACTCTCAACAAACAAGTATTCAATCAGATTTGCTACCAATGGGAACGGCCAATGATAGACTTATTTGCGACACATCTCAACAATCAGTTGCAGACGTATGTGTCTCCGTGTCCGGATCCAAGAGCATTTGCAGTAGACGCTCTGTCGATCCCTTGGGACGGAATGATAGGATATGCGTATCCTCCAGCGCCGTTAATTCAGCAAGTATTGCTAAAGATAAAACAATCTCAATGCAAGATTCTGTTGGTAGCATCTCTGTCTCCACAGAGACCGTGGATAAATCTACTCAGGTGTCTGTTGTGGGACCTACCGCGAAAGCTTCCTCCACGGGAGGATCTTCTTTCGCAAGGGAAATCGCGTCAACTCCATCACAACCCGCAAGGTCTCAACCTTCACGTTTTTCCATTGTGCGGTCCTTCTTGCATGGCAAGCACTTTACAGGACGAGCAATGGACGCGATTTCTAACTGTAGGAGGACCTCCTCTTTGCTAAACTATGCGGCTAAGTGGAAGGTTTTTCGTCGTTGGTGTAGGGATCATTCTGTGGATATTTTTGATCCCTCTATACCAGACATTGCAAACTTTCTAGTATACTTGTTTGACGAAATCAAAGTGCAGCCTGTTACTATTAAGGGTTATAGGTCTATGTTATCTGATACCTATGCACATCATGATAGTTTACAAATTGGATCTAATGTCTTTTTATCTAAGTTGGTAAGAAACTTCTCGATAAATAGACCCAGAACTCTTAGGTTAATTCCTAAATGGAATTTAGCTTGGGTTCTTCTTAAACTGAAGGAAAAGCCATTTGAACCTCTTGGGACAGTAGATTTCAAATTCTTATCTTATAAGACAGCTTTTCTCTTAGCTTTCTCTTCTGCTAGAAGAGTCAGTGAGCTTCATGCACTATCGGTGGATGATTCTCACTATCGTAGTGTCGGGAACACTATCACCTTCACTACTAATATGTGGGTTTTTTAGCTAAGAATCAGGCTCCTAATAAATATCCGGAACCTATTGTTATTAAGGCTCTTCCGTCTACAGACGGGCGTAGGCCTTTACTCTGTCCTGTTAGAGCATTACGTATCTATAAACAGAGATCTCAGTTTATCAGAAAGGGACGAAAACGTTTCTTTCTGTCTCTGATGCCTAATAGAAGGGACATTTCGGTCCATTCTATTGCTAGATGGATTCAATTTACTATCCGTACTGCTTATGAGAGTTTATCTTCTTCTCAGCAGTCTGTGCTTAAGATTTCGGCTCATGAAGTAAGAGCTCTTGCTACTTCTTGGGCTTACGCTAATAGTATTGCTATTACAGATTTAATGAAGGCTGCTTATTGGTCTCAGCCATCCACATTCACGAATTTTTATCTCAGAAATATTGAGTCCATTTCTGGAGACCTGCATTGTTTAGGTCCGTTATCTGTTGCTCAGAATGTCGTCCACTAAACAGTTGCAACTATAGTTATGCAGGCTTTCTGTTCCGGCAGTGACTCCGTCCGGCTGCCCTCTTCGCTCTGGGCTATTTGACCCAGGGCAAGGGGAAGGGGGGGGGGGGAGGGTGTTCCCTTAGGTCACCTGCTTCATAGTGAAAAGCAAGGGAATGCCTCCTCCGAAGTCAGTATTTCTGAGTCGTTTCCGGGATGGTTTTAAAGTGTAATATTAATGTTAAAATTCATTCATGTCATATTTTTAAAGTGTAGCTCAGTGTGAAGCATTTGTATATGTCAAGTGTCAAACAGGCGTTAATATACAATCCTCAGACACTTTTAAGAATATAAAGAGTCTCAATTCTCTGGACTAACTTTATTTATTGGCTTACTTTAAAAATAATTAGTATAAAGGGTTATACTGGATGTTAATAGAGAACATGAATGTTATTGTGCTCAATTATGAAGGGTATTGTATCTTTCTAATTTAACATAAAATAAGAAAGATACATGTAAAGCCTAATACTCTTTTTTCTCCTTGAGGGGTTGCCTCTATATTATATAGTTGAGCTTATTGGATTTTCCTCTATGTCCTAGGCCCTCCAGCCTTTTTACTATTCAGCTAAGTCTGGGTCATTGGTACAGTATTAAAATGTTAAAAAATTTATAGTAATTTATATTTTTTTTATACTTACCAATGACCCAGACGGGGATGGCCCTCCCAGGAGTTGGGAACTCTTACCTCCCCGCTGAGTACATAGCGCTGACCAGGCACTGCCAGTAAGAATGATAATTGGCGCCAATTTCGGAACGTCCTTGACACTGCGCATGCGCAGTAAGGGCAAAGTATGGAGGTCCTATAGGACATGATTTCTTTTGGTTTTAGATGCAAATTTTGGGGATTGGGGGCAAAATTTGTGTTTGGCCCTGGATTTTTTAGAGTTAGCACCAGCTAAGTCTGGGTCATTGGTAAGTATAAAAAATATATAAATTACTATAAATTTTTTAACTTTTCATCCTGAAGGCGGACAAATAGTGCATAGATAGGCTGAGACAGCTGTCTTGTTTGGAATAGAGCCGTCAGAGGGAAGAGGTATGTCTTTTCCCTCTCGGTGTTGTATTCCTTGGCGTCAAGACATTTAATGTCATTGTGGATGCCATAGTAGCCTTATGTACTTTTAAAGCGGTCTTTTCTTAGTGGCTAGCGTTGTAAGTCTCCATTTAGTGAGCTTTCAAGGCCGCAAGTGACAGATATGTCTTCAAGTAGACGAAAACTCATAACTGCGTAGCTACCTTGAGATCACTGTCTCTTTGGGAATTACAGCTGTTAGAATAGCACCTTATCATTCCTTACCTTGCGCGACGATGGTTGTAAGTCTCCATTTAGTGAGGTTTCAAGGTTGCTAGTTACACCGAGATATCTGTCTTCATGGAGAGGAAGACTTCTAAGCTACATTAGCCAGGCTATGACCGCTGTCTTTTGGGAATAACACCGATAAAGGTGCAGTGCTTTTCGGTTTGTTTTCCTAGGTGTCATAGACTTCAGTCTTATTGTTTTCACCATAGCAGCCTAGCTATAATCATGAGCAAGATTTTTTCAGTAATTATGCAGTGACATAACTGAATTTATTATCTCTTGGGACTGCTGTCTCTTTGGGAATTTAGGGCTGTTAAAATAGCGGCTCTTCATTCCCTACCTTGCGTGACGATAGTTGTAAGTCTCCGTTCAGTGAGCCTTCAAGGTCACAACTTACACCGATATATCTGTTTTCACAGAGACGAAGACTTATAAGCTACGGCTAGTGTTGTAAGTCTCTTTAGTGAGCTTCTAAGGCCGCAGTTATCAGCCTTTTATTGTCTTCACGTATAGGAAGACCTTTAGCTGCTTCAGCTAGGCTGAGTTCGTTGTTCTATCGGACATGATACCGTATGTTAGAGGAGGTTATTCTCTTCATACCGGTATGGTTTGGTGTTAGTTATATGAGGCGATAAGCTCTATTGATGACGCCATATTTCCCTAGTGTGATTATGTCAATACAGTGTGTATTTATTCTTCACGTCCCTTGCCGTCCTTAGTGGCATTATGGAGTCGGTCAGATGTGAGGGAGTCCAGTGGTTCCTATTCTGCTTGATGACTAACACAAGAGCGATTCAGGTAATGCGGGTGAGGGGCGGTTCGATATGAATTTTTTGTTGAACCCCCCTCCTCTCCGTCAATGTGTTAAGAGGTGAGTACAGAGCAGGACGTAATTTTCTTCCTGTAAGCCTTGTATGCATTTAAGTATATACATGCCTTTCAAGGCTTCTCGATTGGCGACTTGGTCGTGTTCTAACGGCGACCTCATGGGCACAACCACCTTTTAGTTGGTTTGTTTCCTGTGGTTGTTCGCTTATAAGTCATATACGAGCATATGATTCTTTATCAATAAAATTGCTAGCCTTCGTGTACCTGTATGGATGACATGTCGGTTATCTGGGCGACATTCTCCAATGTGGCAATTAGTCCACTCTGAATAGTTTCGCTCAGAGCGGTCTGGCCTTTCTTACGACGTATGAGTTTATTACTCGGTTAACTGCATTAATGTTGTATTATTCAGTCAATTTCCTGGTTACACTTGTATCACTCGGTCATACCGTGGTTACAGGCTGTATTCAGATGAGTACATGCGTGATTTCATTGCTCGCGTGCATAATCTGTGTATTTATTAGGCAGGCACATTATTGTACAGATTAAATAGATTCTTGCTCTGCTTTTTGAGCTAATGAGAATTTTGGGGGCTATTTGGATCAGTTAAGGAACTGACAATAGGCCGTCTATGCATATGTTCTCATTTTTTGGCATCATTATTCGGAGTAATATTCTTCTCCGAACAGTCATTGATTGTTACGGACCTAGGAAACAATGAATTATTTCGGGGACGGTCCATGACGAGTCTGTTAATCATAGCTCGTTCCATGTTCTAAATCCAGGTTTCTATGAGATACAGCACACATTCTGGTATATTGGCATGTGTCAATAGGAGTGTTATTAATGGAATTAATTGTACACTTGAACGGGGTTGCCTGTTGGTTGCCTTAGAAGCTTGTTTTCTCTTCAGATACTTTCCATAGGGATTCTATTGAACAAGTGTATGGTTGTACTCATTATATCACCGGTTTTCGACCTATCTACGTATTCCGTCTCTGGTACACATTAGAAGTGTGTGCTATTAATTACCGGGATCGCCACAATAGCCTTGGCTTCTGAAGTGCCATTAAGCACCAATAATTAATATTTGGGTGCCTTTTGGTCGAATATATATTGTTTAATTTGTATCGCTTTTCACTGGTTCCAGGGCACTCCCCTCTTTGTTTTGAAGAATATTCCTTCAAAAAAAAGGAGGGGGGGAATTTTTGTAAAATCTCCTCCGGCTTAATAAGTGTGTAACTATGAGTGAAGCTGTTTTGTCTGTAGATTATATCTGATCCTAGATACAGCTTGTTAGCTCACCTGACTGAAAGTCAGGGTGAGCTTTTCTGACCACTTTTTGTCCGTCGTCTGTTGTACATCGTGAAGGTGGTTTTTGGGTCATTTTCTCCCAAGCCATTGGCTGCAGTTCAATGAAAATTCACGTGAGTAGCAGTTATATAGGGGCATTTGGGTTTTTCTTCAATTTGGGTTTCTGCTCATATTGAGGAGGGGGTGGGGCCAAAATGCACAAAATTTAAACAAGTCTTCTTCTCATGAACCAGCCGTAGCAGATAGTTGATATTTGGTATGCAGCTTCCATTTGAGGTGTAGACTCAAGTTTGTTCAAGAGAAGTTTGACAGGCAATATTTGCCTTTGTCATGGGAGGGGCAATATTTGCCTTTTTCATGGGAGGGGCAAGAATTTTCGCCCCGACCAAAATTTAGATTTTCCAAATTGAGAGGCAGATTTGAACAAGATTTGATATGAGGGCTTATTGGGTCATAAGTACTTAATTTATGCCCCAATTTTTTTTCCCGTCGCCCCATGGGAACTGCAGGAGCTAAAAATAGAAAAAATTAAAACGCCCATATCTCCAAAACTACACGGCACTGAGAATTCTTATTTGGTGTGAAGCATCCGTAGGACCAACAGAATGGAATGGTCAAAAAAAACTGCTATCGGTTTTATCATGGGGTACTTTTTGGGGACTTTGAAAAAGTGCTGAGTCAGCATTTTTTAACACTGTGGGTAATGGGAAAAACATTTAAGACTACTTTTCTCCCAAACCACTGCTCCAAAAGCTTTCAAATTTCACATATAACATCTTTGGAAGATTGTTTCACATGTTTATTGAAATCAAATCCCTGGGTCCATATTTGGGCTCTCTATGGAAGCCCAAATGTTTAAATTAGTGAAGTATGAGGAATATTCTTTAAAAATCTTCTTCTTCAGATCCACCAATCAGAATCTTTTGATATTTGGTATGCAGCATGCTTTGGGGGGGGGGGGGGGGGGGGGCCAAGTGCCTGGGTTCATATTTGGGCTCCCTGTGGGAGCCCGAATTATTACTTAGTTCAGTATGAGGGATATTCTTTAAAAATCTTTTTTTTTTAGATCCACTGGTCAGAATCTTTTATATTTGGTATAAGCTTAACTTAGGAGGGGCAGATGCAACTTGTTCAAATCAATTCCCTGGGTTGATATTTAGGCTGCCATGTCAGGTGAGCGCCCTCAGCCCCCCTGGGGCCTCTTGTTATTTATATATGGCGTATGTTTGTGGGGGTAAATCTCTCAATCTCGAATATGCCATTCTAATTTATGGGGCTTGGTCCGGACTAGCCTTAAAATTGGGGGCTTGTTACACCCAATTAGCATAATCATTCATGCTATGAATATGGAATTACTTGGATATGGCTCCTTATAAGCTCACCTGAGCAAAGTTCAAGGGGAGCTTTACTAATCACTTTTCCTCCGTCGTCCGGCGTTAACTTTACATTATCGACTTCTTCTCACAAACTACAAAACCAAATTGAACCAAATCTGGTGCGCATGTTCCCTATCACATGTCAATTCATATTTGTTCAAATCAAGTTGACCTGCCACGCCCAAAAAGTGAGCCTAAATCTTAAAAAATCGTCTTCTCATGAACCAGAAGTAGCAGAGACTTGATATAAGGTGTGCAGCTTCCTTTTGAGGTGTAGACTCAGATTTGTTCAAGAGAAGTTCTAAGGTCTATATCTGCCTTCGTTATGGGAGGGGCAAGATTTTTGCCCCGCCCAAAATTTCCATTTTCCAAACCGACAGGCTGATTTGAACCAAATTTGATATGAGGTTTTATTGGCACATAAGTAGTTAATTTATGTCAAAAAAAATTTTCCTGTCGCCCCATGGAAACCACGGGAGCTAAAAATAGAAAAAATTTAATTTAAAACGCTCATATCTCCAAAACTGCACAGCACTGAGAATTTTTATTTGGTGTGAAGCTTCCTTAGGACCAACAGAATGGAATGGTCAAAAAAATTGCTTCGGTTTTATCATAGGGTACTTTTTGGGGACTTTTGAAAAAGTGCTGAGTCAGCATTTTTTAACACTTGTGGGTAATGGGGAATTTTCTCCCAAACCACTGGTCCAAAGGCTTTCATATTTCACATATAACATCATTGGAAGATTGATTAACATATTTGTTGAATTCAATTTCCTGGATCCATATTTGGGCTCTCTATGGGAGCCAAAATGTTCAAATTAGTGCAATATGAGGAATATTCTTTAAAAATCTTCTTCTTCAGATCCACCAATCAGTATCTTTTGATATTTGGTATGCAGCATCCTTAGGGGGGTGAGATTCAAGTTTGTTCAAGCTAAGTTCCTGGGTTCATATTTGGGCTCACTGTGGGAGCCTGAATTATAACTTAGTTCAATATGAGGAATTTTCTTAAAAAATCTTTTTCTTCAGATCCAGCAGTAGGAATGTTTTGATATTTGGTGTGCAGCATCCTTATGGGGGTGAGAGTCAAGTTTGAGTCAGCATTTTTTAACACTTGTGGGTAATGGGGAATCTTCTCCCAAACCACTGGTCCAAAGGCTTTCATATTTCACATATAACATTATTGGAAGATTGATTAACATATTTGTTGAAATCAATTCCCTGGATCCATATTTGGGCTCTCTATAGGAGCCAAAATGTTCAAATTAGTGCAACATGAGGAATTTTCTTTAAAAATCTTCTTCAGATACAGCTGTCGGAATGTTTTGATATTTGGTATGCAGCATCCTTAGTGGGGGGTGAAATTCAAGTTTGTTCAAGCCATGTCCCTAGGTCCATATTTGGGTTCATTGTGGGAGCTTGAATTGTGACTTAGTTCAAAATGAGGAATTTTCTTAAAGAATCTTCTTCAGATCCAGCAGTCGGAATGTTTTGATATTTGGTGTGCAGCATCCTTAGGGGGGTGAGATTCAAGTTTGATAAAGCCAAGTCCCTGAGTTCATATCAACAAGCGAGTATTTGAACAGTTTTGCTACCAGTGAGGTCGCCCCATGATAGTTCAGTTTGCGACGCACCGGAACAATTAGTTACCGTCATTTGTGTCGCCATGCCCAGACCATTGAGTGCATGCAGTAGACGCTCTGCAGATTTCATGGGGATGAATGATAGGACACGCATATCCTCCAATTCATTTGATACAATAGATTATGTTCAATCCTACTAGTAGCACCTCTCGTCACAGAAACCTTGGATCATTGTTCTCAAGTGTCTGTTATGGAATGCTTCCCAGAAGCTTCCTCCAAGAGAGGTCCTTCTTTCAGGGGAAGTTTTATTCTTCATGTCCTTCTCCACCCATAGTGGCATAATGTAGTCGGTTAGACGTGAGGGAATCATCGTGGTTCCTATATTATTTGATAACTGACACAGGAACAATTAAGTAATGCGGGTGAGGAGATTTCGATATGACTTCGAATCCCCCTCCCCACCCACACACACACACTGCCTATGTGTTTTGAGGCAATTACTGGGCAAGATGTAGTTTTCTTCCCGCAAGCCTTGTACAATTTAATACATACATACTATGCATTTGGGTCGTGTTCTATGGCGACCTCATGGGCACATCCGCTTTTTAGTTGGATTAGTTTCCTGTGATTATTTGTTGATTTGTTATATACGAGCGCTTATTTAAAAATCATCACAATTAAATTGCTACTCTTTGAGTACCTCGGAGGCTGCATAACCAGTTAACTCGTATTTAGATGATTACATGCTAAATATAAAGGCTCTCGCGCATTATATTATTAAAAAGGTTAACGCTTTATTGTATTTTGTGGACCTTGAAATTATAATATATTTCGGGGGCGGTCCGTGTCGGAGCCTGTTAATCATACCTACTTCCATTTCTAGATCCAGGTTTCTGTTATGTCAGTACTCATTTCGCATATTCTCACGCGTTTACGATCGTAGATATCGGATAGTACACATTGGAGAGTGTTATTACTGGAATTTATTGTACAGAGGCCACCTGTGGATTACCAAGAAAGTGTGTTTTCTCTTCAGGGATCGTTCAGTGTGGCTCGATTGGACATGTGTATGTTATATTTTATATCCCCGGTTTTTGACATATCTGTGTATGCCATCTGCGGTGTACGTTATATAGTGGGCAATATTAATTACTAGGATCATCGCTATAGCCTTAACTTCTCAAGTGGCGATAAGCACCATTTATTAATCATGAGTTAATACCTGAGTGCCTGTTTGATGATTATTTATATTGTTTTTTGGTACCACTCTTATTGATTCCAGAGCTCTCCCCTATTTCTTTTGAAGATTTCTTCAAAAGAAAGGGTGGGGGTGATTTTTACCTCTTCTCTGGCTTAATGGCTATGTAACTATGAAGGAAGCTGTTTTATCTGTAATTATATCCTGCATACAGCTGAAGTGTTATTGTATGACATATGTTTGTGGGGGATTTTCTCTCATTCTCAGATACGCCATCCCAATTTTTTGGGCTTAGTCTGGACTAGGTTTAAAAATTAGGAACTAGTTACATTCTATTTAGCACAGTCCTTCATGCTTAGAATAAGGAATCACTTAAACTGGGCTCCTCATTTAGGATATGTCTCCACTATTACTGTATAGAGAGACATACATGTATTTCCTAATTATTCTAATTTCCTTTCATCATGGATTGCAGGATTGGAACTATTTCGGAAGTCCTAGGCCCTCCACCTTTTTACGATTCAGCTAAGTCTGGGCCATTGGTTATAGTCGAAAAATATTATAAATTCATAGTAATTTGTATATTTTTCATTCTTACCAATGGCCCAGATGGGGATGGCCCTCCCAGGAGTGGGCACTCAAACCTCCCCACTGAATTATTATGTAATACTCTCTTTTACAAAGAATGATGTTGGCGCCAATTCCGGTCACTTGCTGGCATCTGCGTATGTGCGGAGAGTAAAGGTATGGAGGGCCAGATAGAACTTCTAATTTTCGGTTTTGCATGCAAATTTTGGGGATTGGGGGGGCTAAATTTGTGTTTGGCCCTCGATATTTTGGAGTTAGCACCAGCTATGTCTGGGTCATTGGTAAGTATGAAAAATATACAAATAACTATGAATTTATATAAATTACTATGAATTTATAATTTTCCTACCACAGGCTGACCATCAGGTATAGACTTCAGAATCATACCCATCAGTTCAAGGTCCCAAATCGAGGTCAAAAGAAAGTGTCTGTGTGCACATCAGCTTTTAACTTTCTGACCTGTAACTTTTAAATAATTCTCATGCTTTAACAATTCTATTTTATTTTAATAATAATGTTCATTTCATTATGTCTTGTTTGGGATTATATTCTGTACTCTCAGTGTAGTGGTTAGAGCATTGGACTTAAAACAAAAGTTTGACAGTGTGATCCTGACAAGGGGTAACTGTGTTGAGTCCTTTTGTAAGGCACTTAATCCTGATTGCCCACATGGGGGACATGTTGTTGCTGTGTAATTAAGCATACTGCACACTGATGCTGTGCTTTACTTCAACCACTGCTCACTGCACAAAGTGTCGAGTTAGTAAGTTGGAGAGTCAGTTGCTCGCCACTGCTCAGTAGTTCTCTCAAGCCACTCTGGCTTCCTCCATCCATAAAACTGTCTTACACGATGTGACCTTTGCTGTTGAAAATACTGTTAAACAATGATAAACAAACCTTCAAACAAGTTGTCCTAAATAAAATTCCTGATTTCAAGTAGCTAACAATGTTCTGAATGATCATATGCACCTATTGTTTCAGGATATTTTAGTTGAATAAAATGTGATTAATTAGACACACTCCTTTGTATTACAAACAATTTTATTCAAAGATTTAATCTTATTTTACAGAAATGCTTGCAACTTTTACCGAAGCCGAAAAACTTGATGGAAAAATATACTGCTGTGAACATTGCAACAGTAAGTAGAATAATAAGGCAATGCCCAATGTACCTTGTAAAGAATTTGGGTTTTCCAAACTCAGATTGATCAATTTTCCTGAGCTGCTTTATGATAACATAATACTAGTAATAACACTTTGGCGATACACTGATTTGTCATGGTTCTCATATGCAAAAGCCTAGACTACACCTGTGTTCCTAAATAGCATGCTCTCTCACTACTCTTCTGTCCACCCAACTTCCAGAAATGAACTCAGATGATATCGTACTCCCAGTGAATCTTATTCATTGAGACTGTATTTTGAGTGTCTCGGACACTTTTGATAACCACCATCAGTCATTGGAAAACTTTTGTAATTACCCAGTGTTAAAAGTAACTTCTTTGAAATTTCAATGTTTATTCATTAAGGCCACACAAAGTTGATCTTCTGTTTGTCCAGCCCACATGCTTGTACATTTCCATTGCACATCTATATTTTTCTCCTTTCTTTGCGTTAATTAAAAAAAAAATTTCATATTGTATTTATTTGGATAAATCGACGAATCGCCTGAGCCACTTTGATATTGATTGCAGTATTTAATTAAAGTTTTTTTAGACCCTCAACAATAATTAAATTTTCTAGTGTCTGGGAATTTCGAAACCAGCATAGAAACTTTACAAATTATGATTTAGAATATTGTAGTACTGCTGATTGCATCAAAAATTAGAAATATGACTGCCCTCTTAAAACAGTAAAATCGAATAACCAGTTCACTTTTTAAAAAAAAAATGTTCCTTTACCCTTAATAATAAAATGTAACAAACCACTGAAGAGTCGTTTTAAACTTCCAATAGATATGAAGATAAGTGTGTAAGTTCATTTAAATTATGTTAAGCATTATTCATGAGCTTTGCCCTGTTGAGTTGCAAGATTATGGTGACTCAGACTGTGGACAATTTGCATCAGGTTATTAGCTCAACTTTGATGAAGTCAAATTTGAGCTATTGTCATGGCCCGTCGTCCATCCGTCCGTCTGTCCGTACGTCAACAATTGGCTATGGCTCGGGCTAGAGGTCGTATTTATGAACCGATCTTTACGAAACTTCTTGTGTACCTTTGTTATGACCCTGGGACGGGAACGAGTGTTTTTAGGTGTGGTCCGAAATTCAAGATGGCTGCCAACGGCCATTTTGTACCGATGATGCAAAAATCAGTTTTTTGTACAGAACTTCTGTATGAAAGTTCTGATTTGAATAAAGTTTTGTATAAATGTTTAGTACCATGGGATACATCACATATAATACGGGTTTTTTTCTCGTGCGTAAATTATGCAAATTAGACTGACTTTGATTTATTTAGTGTTACTTTCAGAGCTGTAAGTGCCAAGCTGCTATGGCTCGGGCTAGAGGCCGTATTTATGAACCAATCTTTACGAAACTTCTTGGGTACCTTTGTTATGACCGTGGGATGAGAACGAGTGTTTTTGGGTGCAGTCCGAAATTCAAGATGGCTGCCAGCAGCCATTTTGTACCGACGATGCAGAAATTTTTTTTTTGTACAGAACTTCCATATGAAAGCTCTGATTTGAATAATTTTTCGTATGAATGTTTAGTACCATGAGATACATTACATATCATATGGGTTTTTTTCTCGTGATTATATTATGCAAATTAGACTAACTTTGATGTTTTTTGGTGTTACTTTCAGCACTGTAAGTGCAAATGCCAATACGGCTCGGGCTAGAGGCCGTATTTATGAACCGATCTTTACGAAACTTCTTGGGTACCTTTGTTATCACCGTGGGACGAGAACGAGTGTTTTGGGGTCCAGTTCAAAATTCAAGATGGCCGATGGCAGCCATTTTGTACGAAATTTGGTGCAATCAGATTTTTGCACAGAACTTCCATATGAAAGCGCTGATTTGAATAATTTTTTGTGTGAATGTTTAGTACCATGGGATAGATCACATATAATACAGGTTTTTTTCTCGTGCAGAAATTATGCAAATTAGATGAACTTTGATTTATTCAGTGCTGCTTGCACACAGTAAGTACACATGTCAATACGGCTCGGGCTAGAGTCTGTATTTATGAACCGATCTTCACGAAACGTCTTGGGTACCTTTGTTATCACCTTGGGACGAGAACGAGTGTTTCTGAGTGCAGTCCAAAATTCAAGATGGCTGCCAGTGGCCACTTTGTATCGAAATTAGGTCTAATCAGTTTTTTGTACACAACTTCTATACGGCTCAGGCTAGATGCCGTATTTATGAACCGATCTTTATGAAACTTCTTGGGTACCTTTGTTATTACCGATGAGAACGAGTGTTTTTGGGTGTGGTCCGAATTTCAAGATGGCCACCAGCAGCCATTTTGTACCAAAATTAGTGCAATCAGTCTTTTGTAAAGAACTTCTGTATGAAAGTTCTGATTTGAATAAATTTTTGTATGAATGTTTAGTAACATGGAATACATCACATATAGTACAGGTTTTTTTCTTGTGCAGAAATTATGTAAATTAGATGAACTTTGATTTATTCAGTGCTACTTATACTCTGTAAGTGCACATGTCAATACGGCTCGGGCTAGAGGCTGTATTTATGAACCGATCTTCACAAAACTTCTTGGGTACCTTTGTTATCACCTTGGGACGAGAACGAGTGTTTCTGGGCGCGGTCCAAAATTCAAGATGGCTGCCAGTGACCATTTTGTACCGAAATTAGGTCCAATCAGTTTTTTGTCACAGCTTCTACACAGTTCATATTTGTGAACTGATCTTCACGAAACTTCTTGGGTACCTTTGTTTTCACCTTGGGGCAGGAATGAGTGTGTTTTAGGGTGCCTTTGTTATCACTGTGCTATGAGAACAAATATTTTGGGGTTCAGTCAGACCCACTGTGGGACTCAAAGATTTTTTCTAGTTTAGCATCTGACTGTCACCCACCTTTACAATACTTTACCTATACATTTGTTACAGGCAACGCTCAGTATTTATGTACAGACCGTTACAATACTTTACATGTACCTTTGTTATCAGGTCATTACCTAGATGTTTGTCATTGCTGTGTCACATACTATACATGTACATGTCTTTGTCTTGACAAGTTGAGCTACAGTGTCATTGACACTTTCATTTTTTCAAAACTTTGGACTGAACTAGCCGGCTATATGGTCCGAATCGTCCAAAAAGTATCATGGCCGAGTCTTCCTGGTACTGTAACAAAATTATGCATAACCAACTTGGACCAACTCTGTTATTTGCAATGGGAACAGCCGATGAATCACACCAAATGATTCTCACTCACACTCCCATAAGGCAAAATGGATGAAACAAATGGGTGCTGGTGAGTACATCCCCAAACAGAATTGGTCAAAACATCTCCCTCTCCCTGCTTGGCCAAAATGGCCCAAACGTTGGTCAAAATGTCCCAACATTGTTATTAAAAATAATGTGTTATCTGATTTCCACTGTACAATTCTATTTCAGCCTACTTTCAGTTATTTATTGTGTTTTACTGGTAGCAGTGGTAATAATAGTAATAACATGACTTTGTTGAGTATTGCAGTCTATTAACAGCCCACCAGAAATGATTAACAACCCTCCACCTTGTGAGCTGTCGCGTTGTTAAATCATTTCTATTGGGCCATTAATAAACTGCAGTGCCCTCCAAAATCATGCTTTTAGCTGCGACGAGCAGCTCTATATGTGGCAATGTCGGTCTGTCACCAACGAGTTTCAAAAACACCATAACTCCTAAAATACTTGATGGAATGACACCATACTTGGTATGCAAGTGTATCTTCATGATGTCGACACTCTCTCAATAGTGCATGTCATTCGGATAATTTCTGTCACATTTATGGACATGTCACCAACGAGTTTTTTTGTCACCAACAAGTTTTTTTGTCACCAACAAGTTTTTTTGTCACCATTGAGTTTTAAAACATCATCGGCATTGCACGAATCGTCGCAGCTTCAGCACTGTGACAGTGCACTCTAGTTCTTATATTGACTGGACAATGTTCTATCATTTTCCCCTCAGCACAGCCTGTCTAGTGGCTCAGCATCTGTTTGGAGTACTTGTTCTGTGGCCAATTTGTGAAGAGGCCATTAATGGTTAAATGTGTTCATCACATAAAGTTCATGATGATGTTTAAATAATCTTGATAATTTTTAAAAGTCACTCGGGTCTAGCATATAGGTGTTTTCCATATTCCTACTGGTTGAGCAATAACGCTGAAATTCAGATTTACCATAATTGTGTAGAAAAAAAATCATAGCTCTGTTCAAAATTAAATTCTTGCTTTTTTTTATCTCTGTGGAACCCAAAGTTCCATTTTACTACTAAAATAAGGCCTGTTAACCAATATTGAGATGGAAGTTCTCTAAAGTGGGTAACATTGGCATAAACAATTGGCTGAAAATAATTTTATTCTAGTGCTATGATCATGATATAGCCATGGATGCTGAAAGTGACCTTAAACACCAGTAAACACAATAATATTGTTGCCTTTTGTTTATGCTCACTCAAAGAGGCCTCACAACTATTTTTTTCTGTTCATTCTGTCTGTACATTAGCCTGCTTATTTCTCTTATCAATTTCCTCACAACCAAATCATATTAACACAAAATATCTATAGTTGACAGCCTTTTTGGTGCATTGGAAAATATCCTAGTAAGACAAAACACAACAAGGGTGAGGTATGTTGGAATGGAATCAGCAACCCAAGGTGGAGTTTTTAGCTCACCTGACTGAAAGTCAGGGTGAGCTTTTCTTATCACTCTTCGTCCGTCGTCCGTCCATCGTCCTGCGTGAAGGTGGTGTTTGGGCCTCTTTCTCCTAAACCACTTACCACATTTTAATTAAATTTCATGTACGTAGTGGTTATATAGGGGCATTTGGGGTTTTTTTTCAAATTGTGTTTCTGCTCATATTGTGGAGGGGTGTGAGGCAAAAATGCACAAAATTTTTAAAAATCTGCTTCACATGAACCAGCCATAGCCGAGACTTGATATTTGGTATGCAGCTTCCATTTGGGGTGTAGACTCAAGTTTGTTCAGGAGAAATTTGACGGGCAATATTTGCCTTTGTTCTGAGAGGGGCAAGAATTTTTGCCCCGTCCAGAATTTCTATTTTCTGAACCGAGAGGCCAATTTGAACCAAATTTAATATGAGGTATTATTGGGTTATAAGTACTTGATTTATGCCTAAAAAATTTTTGCTGTAGCCATGTGGGAACCTCAGGAGCCAAAAATAGAAAAAAAACAAAAACGTCCATATCTCCAAAACTGCACGGCACTGAGAATTTTTATTTGGTGTGAGGCGTCCATGGGACCAACAGAAAGGAATGAGTCAGCATTTTTTAAAATTTTGGGCAATGGGAAAAAATTAAAGAATCGTTTGCTTCCAAACCACTGCTCCAAAAGCTTTCATATTTTACATATAACATCTTTGGAATATTGATTCACATATTTGTTGAAATCAATTCCCTCGGTCCATATTTGGGTTCCCTATGGGAGCCCAAATGTTCAAATTAGTGCAGTATGAGGAATATTCTTTCAAAATCTTCTTCAGATCTACCAATAAGAATCTTTTGATATTTAGTATGCAGCATGCTTAGGGGGGGTGAGATTCAAGTTTGTTCAAGCCAAGTCCCTGGGTTCATATTTAGGCTGAAAATTTGGGGCCCCTGTCCGGACTTAGAAATTTTGGACCAAAATCTGGAAATTAGTTTTTTGTTTTTTTTATGTGTTTTGGTCAATTTTAAAACAAAATTTTTTTTTTTTTTTTACACTGAAAATTTGGGGTCGGGGTGGGACTCAGAAATTTTGGACCATATAATTTTAGCCTGAAAATGTTTTGTTTGGGACTTCGAAAATTTCTGAACAAAAATAATAAAAAAAAATCAGTCTTTTATGCGTTTATCTCAATTTTGGGACGTAAAAGTGCAGGAACTGAAAATAGAAGGAAAATCCTGTGTATTGTGTGGGCACAATCACTTCATCTAGTTGGTATATGCTTTTCTTAGGAGGGGCATATGCAGCTTATTCAAGTCAAGTCCCTGGTTTGATATTTAGACTACCATGTCAGGTGAGTGCTCTCAGGCCCCCTGGGGCCTCTTGTTCTGTATTTCCAAGGTGTGTGTGAAATTCAGCAAATACTCCACCAAGGGTCATTGATTCCTGTACCCCATACTCTACCGAAGTTATGTTCTGTATTTATATCACAATTAACCCCCTTTACCCAACTTAATGGCCAAAACCAAACAGCACTATTCTAAAAAATCGCCAATTAATTTTCATTATTTTTTCATTTTTTGTCTCAAAAACATAGGTTATGACCCCTCGTTGGAACGGGCTCGTTCCAAATAGGGGTCATAACCTATGTTTTTGAGACAAAAAATGAAAAAAATTAGTCAAGAAATTTTTTTGTTTGCAAGTGTTGTCTGCTTTTCATATTAGGTAAAGGGTTATTATTGAATAAAGTGAATGAAGCTGATAGTTTTAAAGAATAATGTTACCATTGATGGTCTGATAACTCTCTTGCTTGACACTGTTTTTTGTTGGAGCATTTCATTCTCATCATAATGTCACCCAGATGCATAATCTGGTTCCACTCATGGTGTGCGTAACAATGTCTGTAGTGTATTGGGTATCGTTAAATATGCACAGCAATCATAGTATAATAAAATATTACTAGTATAATAAATTTTACCCAAAAAATGAAAGCCAGTAACAGTTGATTTGGGTCAGTATGAAAGGTATGGCATTTATAATTCACTAGATTTTAATAAAATATTTTTATTTATTTCAGGCAAAAGGAGAAGATCATGCAATCCAGTGTATACTAAGGCAACAAAACAATTTCTTATAAAGAAATTACCTCAAATTCTTAAACTGCATTTAAAAAGATTTCGGTGTGTATTTTATATTGGTAAAGAAATTACCTCAAATTCTTAAACTGCATTTAAAAAGATGTTGGTGTGTATTTTATATTGGTATTTCAGTGATGCTTCAGTGGGAGTTTGATATTGGTATAAACAAGGCATTTAATAGTTCGGCACCAATGTTTCTGATCAGATTGTACTATTTTTCCCATTTAGCTAATTGTTGTAGACCACCATGGTTGCTTTACTTCAATGTGGCAAAAGTCACATCAGTTCTTTACCCTTTGGGTATTTTGGCCACATAGGCTTAAATTGTATTTCAACGTTTTTGCATGCAAATCTTCATCATTTTATGGCTTTAAAAAATAGAAGGAATCTTTTGCCACACTCCAAGAATCGATTTTTTCAGTTTAAACATTCCTAAATGAGTTTTCATTTTGTCCAGTTATACTCCCCACCCCAACCACCCCCATCCCCTCCCACCACCACCACCATGAGCCAATGGTGTGATGAGATGTCAACCGTTGTCACTGTGACTTTCTTTCTTAACTGGATTCAATATAAAATGTCTTTCTTGGACATATTTTTTGCGATCCCTTTTAACCTAAGGCCATAAAACTTGTTTGATGCATGCAGCTTTCTCCAATGGTGTGTAATCTGAATTAAAACTAGGTCGCTGGGATCTGCTTTTCATGCTTTATTACAAATTTCTCCCTCAGGCCTTCTTTTAGATATTGTTTGTTGACCTATAATAGGTGTATGTAATATAGCCCAAAAGCTGTGTAATGAACCTGATTTTGGGTTGCAGTTTCCCCATTTCCAGATTTTACTGCTCTCAGTGCAAAAATTTTTCCAAGCCTTTTTTTAGCTCGCCTGACTCAGTCTGGTTGAGCAATTTTCTGAGTGTTCGCCATTCATCGTCTGTCGTGTGTGAACATGGTGTTCACAACTTCTCCAAAAAAACTGCCTGACCAATTTCATTTAAATTTGAGGTGATTGTTTGTTCTGATATTGTATTTTGATTTTGTTCAAATCAACTTGTCCAGCCCCATAGGGAGGGTGTGTGGAAAATGCTCCCACATTTTTGGCCCTCCCCTAAATTTATATTTTCTGAACTGATGACCAGTTTGAACCAAATTTATCATGTGGTGTTATTGTCATAAGTACTACGATTCATGCCAAAAAAAAAGAACTTTTCCTGCATCTTGATATTTGGTGTAGAACATCCTTAAAGAGGTCAGATTAAAGTTTGTTCAAATCAGGTCCCTGGATTATTTGAGCCTCCTTAGAGAGTCCAAATTTTAACTTGATTCAAAAAAATTATTGCGAACCCCCAGTCAGAATCTTCGAATATATGATATGCACTATTCTAAGAGGAGTCGGATTTGAGTTTGTTAAAATCAAGTCCCTGGGTGAATATTTGTGGTTTAATTTAGTCCAGTATGAGGACTAATCTTCATGATAATCCTGATGAGTGGGAGTCAGTTCAAGTTCAGTTAAAGTTTGTTCAAAATAAGTCCTGATTTGATATTTGGGCTTCCTAGTTTTGCATTACTGGAAATCTGGGCATTATTTGTGTGATAGCTTCTCAAAACCAAAAAAATCATCTTATTTGCAACAATAGATGCAAATTAAATCCTTCTTTAAAAAACTTTGTCAGCTGACCATGGGGCCTCTTGTTTTTAGACACTTTTGGCATGGGTATGGAAGTTGAATCTTGCTGGACACTTGCATCACTTTCCAAGAGTGTAGCATTACTTGAAAATTGTGCCACTGTAACCTATCTCTGAAACCTGCTCATGACCCCCTGAAGCTTACTTCATTGTACAAAATTGGCTTGTATTGATACACAAGATTTATGAGAGAGTAATCAATAATTGTTAGCTTAACTTGACATAGTCAAGATAAGCTATTGCCATCATGTGTGCGGAAGTCTGTGGATCGGTGAGTCTGTGAGTCTGTTCACATTTTCCTTTAGCACGGGCTACACCCCGCAGTTCTTGTCTGATTGTCATGAAATTTCATATGCAGGTTTGGGGTCATGTCTAGATGAGAACATTCCCTTTTGGTTGCGATCGGGCAACCAGTATGGCTGCCCGAGCCCAAAACCCGAAAACCATTAGCACAGTCTACAGGTCGTATTTATGAAGGTATTCCATTGTAACTTGGTAGGATGCCTCTGTATAATGCCTAGATGAGAACGTCCCCTTTTGGGCATGATCTATCAACCATGATGGCTGCCCAAGCCCGAAACCCAAAAACTTTTAGCACAGTCTGCAGGTCCTGTTTAATATGGAGGGATTTCATTGTAACTTTGTGGGATCACTCATTATGATGTCTAGACGAGAATTTTCCCATTTGGGCATGATCTGTCAACCGTGATGACTGCCTGAGCCCAAAACCTGAAAACCTTTAGCACAGTCTACAGGTCATATTTATTGAGGAATTTCGTTGTAACTTGGTGGGTTGACTTCATACAATGTCTAGATGAGAAAGTCCCCTTTTGGTCCTGATTGGGCAACTGTGGCAGCTACAGGGGCCTGAAGCTCAAAAACCTTTAGCACAGTCTACAGGTCATATTTATGAAGGGATTTCATTGTTACTTGGTAGGACGACTCCAAATAATGTCTAGATGAGAACGTACCATTTTGATCGCGATCATTCACCCTTGATGGGAGCCCAAGCCCAAAAACCTTTAGCATAGGCAAAAGGTCATATTTATGGAAGGATTTCATTGTAACCTGTTAGGTTGACTCCATATAATGCCTAGATGATGACATCCCCTTTTGGCCGTGATTGGGTCAACTGTGGTGGCTACAGGTGCCCGAAGCCCGAAAATCTTGAGCTCAGTCTGCAGGTCATATTTATGAAGGGATTTCATTGTAACTTGGTAGGATCACTCCAGATGAGAATGTCCCCTTTTTGTTGCGATCATTCAACCATTATGGCTGCCCGAGCCTGTCAACTGTGATGGCTACAGGTGCCCGAAGCCCAAAAACCTTGAGCACAGTCTACAGGTCATATTTATAAAGGGATTTCAGTGTAACTTCGTAGGATCACTCCAGATGATGCCCAGATGAGATTGTCCCCTTTGGTTGCGATCATTCAACCATGATGGCTGCCCGAGCCTGAAGCCCGAAAACCTTTAGCACAGTCTACAGGTCATATTTATGAAGGGATTTCATTGTAACTTGGTAGGTTGACTTCATATAATGTCTAGATGAGAACGTCCCCTTTTGGACACGATTGGGAAACTGTGACGGCTACAGGGGCCCGAAGCCCAAAAACCTTTAGAACAGTCTACAGGTTATAATTATGAAGAGATTTGATTGTAGCTTGGTAGGATGACTTCAAATAATGTCTAGATGAGAACATCCCCTTTTGGTCGCGATCATTCAGCCTTTAGGGCTGCCCAAGCCCAAAGACCTTTAGCATAGTTTATAGGTCGTTTTTATGGAAGGATTTCATTGTAACTTGTTAGGTTGACTCCATATAATGCCTAGATGATGACATCCCCTTTTGGTCGTGATTGGGTCAACTGTGGTGGCTACAGGTGCCCGAAGCCCGAAAATCTTGAGCTCAGTCTGCAGGTCATATTTATGAAGGGATTTCATTGTAACTTGGTAGGATCACTCCAGATGAGAATGTCCCCTTTTTGTTGCGATCATTCAACCATTATGGCTGCCCGAGCCCAAAGCCTGAATACCTTTAGCACAGTCTACAGGTCATATTTATGAAGGGATTTCATTGTAACTTGGTAGGTTTGACTTTATATAATGTCTAGATGAGAAACGTCCCTGTTTGGACACGATTGGGCAACTGTGACAGCTACAGGGGCCCGAAGCCCGAAAACCTTTAGTACAGTCTGCAGGTCTGCAGGTCATAATTATGAAGGGATTTCATTGTACCTTGGTAGGATGACTCCAAATAATGTCAAGATGAGAATGTCCTCTTTTGGTTGCGATCATTTAGCCTTGATGGCTGCCCGAGCCCAAAAACCTTTAGCATAGTCTATAGGTCGTATTTATGGAAGGATTTCATTGTAACCTGTTAGTTTGACTCCATATTATGCCTCGAATGATGACATCCCCTTTTGGTCATGATTGGTCAACTGTGTCAACACAGTCTACAGGTCATATTTATGAAGGGATTTCATTGTAACTTGCTAGGTTGACTTCATATAATGTCTACATGAGAACGTCCCCTTTGGACTCAATTGGGAAACTGACGACTACAGGGGCCCTAAGCTCGAAAACCTTTAGCACAGTCTACAGGCCATATTTATGAAGGGATTTTAATGAAACTTGATAGGATGACTCGTTTTAGAATAATTTCACTGTAACTTGGTAACTTTCATTGATATACGTTAACTGTGAGGGCCACATACATTAACTGTGAGGTCAAATTAACCCACCCCTCAGCTCTTTAGTACAGTGTACACCTATTATTTTTTATCAAAAACATAGCATACAGGGAACAGAAATGAACATTTTCCCAATTATCACAATTCTTGTCTTATTTCATAATCCTTTCATAAACATTGAACATTATCCTTTTCATCAAACACAACACGCAAGTTAAGCTACAGTGTCATTGACACTTTCATTTTTATGGCGAGCAACTGTCAGGCTCCCCAACATACTAACACAAGCAGGGTTAGCATGGGTTGAAGACAAGTGCACCATTGATGTGCAGTACGCCTTAGTGCACAATGCCACTGTGCCCCCACATGGGTAATGCGGGTGAAGTGTCTTGCCCAAAGACACAATGCGGTTGCCGCAGGTGGGATTCGAACCGAGGACCTCTCAGCTGTAGCCTGCACCTCTACCTACTGAGCCACCGCACCCCCGTATTTGTCAATAAAAGCATGCAAATAATACATGGATACCATACGATCCAGTCCCAATGACATCCATATTTAAATAGCTTTCTTGACAAAGTCCTGAAATATTACAGGTTTTCTGAGACCTGTATCGGTTGTTTCTGGTAAATTGATATCTCCACATAATTAACTACTCATCAATAGGTGATTTATTTTTTGAGGGTAGATTGTCATTGAAGAAGGGGTTTTGAAATTAGGATGATCTCATTTGTCAAGGAATCATGAAAATTTTATCACAAGATGAAACATCTCAAGCCTGAAGTGACATAGATGGTGATGTTTATATTTTAAGCATCTTGGGTCGTGGTGTTTCTTTACATGCACTTATTTCAGTGATGGGGCATTTTGACTTTTGGGGTTGAGATTTTTCCTCATCAGTAATTCATAATTTTGTTTTCATTTGTGCAAATAACATTCAGAAGTTTCGAGGAATAGATGTCTGAACTATGACTTGTACAACAGAACATGAATCGGTGTTATTGACTATTCGAAAATATGTCCATCGTGTATGAATTTTCAGCTGTAACTTTTTAGCATATGATGAAAACAAGGTGAATTTCTGTGATGAAATTGTGATCCATTTTTTAACTGTATTCTTTTGCTTAGGTGTAGTGGATTACAGATCGAGTGGATAATTGAATAAAAAATGAGTGGGTATTTGAACTAAATAAAATAATTCTTTTTGGTACATTTTATTCATCAGAAATCATTATAAGTGAAGATGGATGTCAAGAGGTGATGTGATTGAGTCACCTACTTATATTGGCTTCGGCGCTCGTAAATTGACCACTCAGCTCAATTGAAATGAATAAACCAGAAAAAACATAGATATAATTGAAATATTTAGAATAAAAGACTCCCTGATTTGTCACTCCATGGTTTCACCGTGAAGGGAACTTGTGGATTGCACTCTGTCCATCTGTCAGTCTGCCTGTCCCTCTTATTTGTTACCACCTGTATCTCCGAGATTGTTGAATGTTGGAATTTCAAATTTTCAACATTAATCAGACATCATGGAAAGATGATGTCTGTCAAATTTTTTTCAAACAAAATTCAAGATGGCAGACTGGCAGCCATTTTTGTTGGAAATTTTTTAAATTAGTTTTCTGCCTAGAACTTCTGAACGACCTTTCCATTTTCAGTAATTTTTAGCTCAACTTTGACAAAGTCAAATTTGAGCTATTATCATGGCCCGTCGTCCGTCTGTCCATCCGTCCGTCTGTCCGTCCGTACGTCAACAATTGGCTATGGCTCGGGCTAGAGGTCGTATTTATGAACCAATCTTTACGAAACTTCTTATGTACCTTTGTTATGACCCTGGGACGGGAACGAGTGTTTTTAGGTGTGGTCCGAAATTCAAGATGGCTGCCAGCGGCCATTTTGTACCGATGATACAAAAATCAGTTTTTTGTACAGAACTTCTGTATGAAAGTTCTGATTTGAATAAAGTTTTGTATAAATGTTTAGTACCATGGGATACATCACATATAATATGGTTTTTTTTCTCGTGCGTAAATTATGCAAATTAGACTGACTTTGATTTATTTAGTGTTACTTTCAGAGCTGTAAGTGCCAAGCTGCTATGGCTCGGGCTAGAGGCCGTATTTATGAACCAATCTTTACGAAACTTCTTGGGTACCTTTGTTATGACTGTGGGACTAGAACGAGTGTTTTTGGGTGCGGTCCGAAATTCAAGATGGCTGCCAGCTGCCATTTTGTACCGACGATGCAGAAATCTGTATTTTGTACAGAACTTCCATATGAAACCTCTGATTTGAATAATTTTTTGTATGAATGTTTAGTACCATGGGATACATCACATATAATACGGGTTTTTGTCTCGTGCGTAAATTATGCAAATTAGACTAACTTTGATGTTTTTAGCTCATCTTGACAAAGTCAAGCTGAGCTAATCTCATCGCTTCCCGTCCGTCGTCCGTCGTCCGTCAACACCATGTTTTGGTCTTCTCCTCCAAAGCCACTGGGCCAATTCAAGTGAAAGTTTGCGTGAGTGATGGTCCCAAAGGGGCATTTCATTTTTGTTCAACTCAGCATGCCCAGCCCCATAGGGAGGGAGTGGGGGAAAATGCACCCAAATATTTTTAAAATCTTCTTCTCAAGAACCAGTGTGTACAATGACTTGATATTTGCTATGGAGCTTCCATATGAGGTGTAGAATCAAGTTTGTTCAAACGAAGTTCGTGAAGTAATATTTGGCTTTGTAATAGGAGGGGTAAGATTTTTGGCCCCACCCAAAATTTCTATTTTCTGAACCGATGGTCCGGTATGAACCAAATTTGGTTTGTGGTATTATTGGGTCATAAGTACATGACCCATGCAAAAAAAAAAAAATTCCCGCATCCCCATGGGAACCCTGGGAGCTAAAAATAGAAATATTTTCAAACGCCCATATTTCCCAAACCCCACGGAACAGAGAGCTTTTATTTGGTATGAAGTATCCTTATGACCAGTAGAATTGAATGGTAAGAAAAAATTGCCATCGGTTATGTTAGGGTGTTCTGTAATGGGCATCGAAAAAATGCTGAGTCAGCATATTTGCAAAAATTTTAAAAAATCTTTGCTCCAGAACCAATCATCAGAATCTTTTGATATTTGGTATACAGCATTCATAGGGGGGGTCAGATAAAAGTTTGTTGAAATAAAGCTCATTGGTTCATATTTGGGCTCTCTACAGGAGCCCGAAGTTTTAACATAGGGTAATATGGGGAATATTCTTTAAAAATCTTCTTCTTCAGAACCACCAGTCAGAATCTTTTAATATTTGGTATACATCATTGTTATGAGGGTCAGATTCTAGATTGTTCAAACCAAGTCCCTAGGTTAATATTCGGGCTTCCTACGGAAGCCCAAATTTTATCTTTGTTCAATATGGAGGGTAATTTAAAAAAATCTTCTTCAGATCCATCAGTCAGAATGCTTTGATATTTGGTATGCAACATCTCTATGGGGGTCAGATTCAAGTTTGTTCAAATCAGATCCCTAGGTATATATTTGGGCTCACTATGGTAGCCCAAATTTTTACTTAGTGCAATATGAGAAAATTTCTTTAAAAATCTTCTTCTTCAGATCCACCAGTCGGAATACTTTTATATTTGGTATACAACATCTCTAGGGGGGGTCAGATTCCAGGTTGTTCAATTCGAGTGCCTAGGTTAATATTTTGGCTCCATATGGGAACATGAAATTTAACTTAGTACAATATGAGGGAATTTCTTCAAAAATCTTCTTCTTCAGATTCACTTGTCAGAATGCTTTCACATTTGGTATACAACATCTCTAGGAGGGTCAGATTCAAGTTTGTTCAAATCGGATCCATAGGTCAATATTTGGGCTCGCTATGGTAGCCCAAATTTGAACTTAGTGCAATTCGGAGAAATTTCTTTACAATTTCTCTTCTTCAGATCCAACAGTCAGAATGCTTTCATATTCGGTACACAACATCTCTAGGGAAGTCAGATTTAACTGTGTTCAAATCAAGAGCCTGGGTTAATATTTGGGCTCTCTATGGGAGCCGGTATTGTCCATTTTGCTGAAGAATTAAAAATTTTGTATTCAGTACCTTCTAGAGGTACTAAGATTAATCCACATAGGTTGTATCAAGGGGCTTCATAGGGGAGCTCTACATTTTACTTATGATCAACTGAAAAAAAGGCATGATACCCAGATTATTTTTGTCACTCCTGAGGGACTCAAGGATTCACAGTGTAGCCTATGGAGATGGCTTGCTTAATGTAGACTCATTGGACTCTGTTTAAATTGTGTTCTGTGCAAGATGAGCGCTTCAGGCCCCGTGGGGCCTCTTGTTTGGTGTTACTTTCAGCACTGTAAGTGCAAATGCCAATACGGCTCAGGCTAGAGGCCGTATTTATGAACCGATCTTTACGAAACTTCTTGGGTACCTTTGTTATCACCGTGGGACGAGAACAAGTGTTTTGGGGTCCGGTCCGAAATTCAAGATGGCCGATGGCAGCCATTTTGTATGAAATTTGGTGCAATAAGATTTTTGCACAGAACTTCCATATGAAAGCGCTGATTTGAATAATTTTTTGTGTGAATGTTTAGTACCATGGGATACATCACATATAATACAGTTTTTTTTCTCGTGCAGAAATTATGCAAATTAGATGAACTTTGATTTTTTCAGTGCTGCTTACACACAGTAAGTACACATGGCAATACGGCTTGGGCTAGAGTCTGTATTTATGAACTGATCTTTACGAAACGTCTTGGGTACCTTTGTTATCACCTTGGGACGAGAACGAGTGTTTCTGGGTGCGGTCCAAAATTCAAGATGGCTGCCAGTGGCCATTTTGTATCAAAATTAGGTCTAATCAGTTTTTTGTACACAACTTCTATACGGCTCAGGCTAGATGCCGTATTTATGAACCGATCTTTACGAAACTTCTTGGGTACCTTTGTTATTACCGTGGGATGAGAGCGAGTGTTTTGGGGTTGGTCCGAAATTCAAGATGGCCACCAGCAGCCATTTTGTACCAAAATTAGTGCAATCAGTCTTTTGTACAGAACTTCTGTATGAAAGTTCTGATTTGAATAAATTTTTGTATGAATGTTTAGTAACATGGAATACATCACATATAGTACGGGTTTTTTTCTCGTGCAGAAATTATGCAAATTAGATGAACTTTGATTTATTCAGTGCTATTATACTCTGTAAGTGCACATGTCAATACGGCTCGGGCTAGAGGCTGTATTTATGAACCGATCTTCACAAAACTTCTTGGGTACTTTTGTTATCACCTTGGGATGAGAACGAGTGTTTCTGGGCGCGGTCCAAAATTCAAGATGGCTGCCAGTGGTCATTTTGTACCGAAATTAGGTCCAATCAGTTTTTTGTCACAACTTCTACACAGCTCATATTTGTGAACTGATCTTCTCGAAACTTCTTGGGTACCTTTGTTTTCACCTTGGGACAGGAATGAGTGTGTTTTGGGGTGCCTTTGTTATCACTGGGCTATGAGAACAAATATTTTGGGGTTCAGTCAGACCCACTCTGGGATTCTAAGATTTTTTCTAGTTTAGCATCTGACTGTCACCCACCTTTACAATACTTTACCTATACATTTGTTACAGGCAACGCTCAGTATTTATGTACAGACCGTTACAATACTTTATATGTACCTTTGTTATCAGGTCATTACCTAGATGTTTGTCATTGCTGTGTCACATACTATACATGTACATGTCTTTGTCTTGACAAGTTGAGCTACAGTGTCATTGACACTTTCATTTTATGGAGGTGTAGCACCATAAGATAAATAACATATCATACAGGTTTTTTTCTCGCGCATAAAATATACAAATTAGATGAACCTTTGGCACACCCAACAGGGCACATTTAACATCAGATTGCTTTGACACCTGGTATGCTTGTTTGGGGTGACCTCTAGATGAGACCTATTGATTTTCTTCTATTTCCGTCACAGGCAACAACCACTGAACTTGGTTTAGGCAGGCATCAATATATTCCTTTGGCATGCCCCACAGGGTACATTTATGATCAGATCGGTTTGAAACTTGGTATTCTTGTTTGGGATTACCTCTGGATGGGAGCTATCGATTTTCATCGATTTCCATCAAAAAATGTTGCTGCTTGCTATTACCTTCGATGAACTTAGTGCAGTTATGCATCAATATTTCCCTTTGGCACACACTGCAGTGCACATTTCATTGGATTGCTTTGAAACTTGATCTGCCTGTTTGTGGTGACCTCTAGATGGGCGATATCGATTTTCTCCTATTTCTGGCAAAAAATGTTGCCGGTGGCAACAGCGTTTAAATTTAGTTTAGTCAGGCATCAATATATTCCTTTGGAACGCCCTACAGGGCACTTTTATGATCAGATCAGTTTGAAACTTGGTATGCTTGTTTGGGGTTACCTCTAGATGTGAGCTATCGATTTTCTTTGATTTCCGTCAAAAAATGTTGCTGCTGGCAATGACCTTCGAGGAACTTAGTTCAGTTTTGCATCAATATTTCCCTTGGCACACCCTGCAGTGCACAATTATGATCGGATAGCTTTGAAACCTGGCATGCTTGTTTGGAGTGACCTCTAGATGGGAGCTATCGATTTTTGTCCATTTCCGTCGAAAAATGTTGCTGCTGGCAACGTTCTTAGAACTTACTAAAGTCAGACCTCTGTATTTTACTTTGGCACACCCTACAGGGCACATTTAGTATGATCGGATTGCTTTGAAACCTGGCATGCTTGTTTGGGGTGACCTCAAGATGGGAGCTATTGATTTTATTCATTTCCGTCAAAAAATCTCTCCGCTGTCAATGACCTTTGAACTTAGTTTAGTCAGGCATCGATATATTCCTTTGGCATGCCCTACAGGGCACATTTATGATCAGATCGGTTTGAAACTTGGTATGCTTGTTTGGGATAACCTCTAGATGGGAGCTATCAATTTTCTTCAATTTCTGTCAAAAAATGTTGCTGCTAGCAATGACCTTCGATGAACTTCATACAGTTATGCATCAATATTTCCCTTTGTCACACCCTGCAGTGCACATTTTTGACCAGATCGCTTTGAAACGTGGTGTGCTTGTTTGGGGTGACCTCTAGATGGGAGCTATTGATTTTCTTCTATTCCCATCAAAACATATTGCAGCTGGCAACAACCTTTGAACTTAGTTTAGTCAGACCTCAGTATTTTCCTTTGGTACACCAGATAGGGAACTTTAATGATCAGTTTGCTTTGAAACCTGGTATGCTTGTTTGGGGTGACGTCCAGAGGGGAGCTATCGATTTTCTTCAATGACCTTTGAACTTTGTTAAGTCAGGCATCAATATATTCATTTGGCGTGCTCTACAGGGCACCTTTATGAACAGATAGGTTTGAAACTTGCTATGCTTGTTTGGGGTTACCTCTAGATGGGTGCCATTGATTTACTTCGATTTCCATCAAAAAATGTTGCCGCTGGCAATAGCCTTCGATGAACCTAGTGCAGTTATGCATCAATATTTCCCTTTGGCACTCCCTGCAGTGCACATTTATGATCGGATCACTTTGAAACCTAATGTTGCTAACATGGCCACAATGGCAGCTCATAGTTACCATGGAAAGCCTATGGGATATCACATTTTTATGTATAGTTCCAGGTGAGTGATTACAGGCTCTTTAGAGCCTCTAATTTTTTTAGCTCACCGAAGGGAGCTAAACTTATCACTTGTTGTCTGTTTGGTGTCGTGAACATTTTTCAAACGACTTCTCCTCTGAAACTGCTAGGTCGATTTGCTCGAAACTAAAAAACTGCTATCGGTTTTATCGTGGGGTACTTTTTTGG
Organism: Pictodentalium vernedei; assembly: GCA_031216915.1. Taxonomy (NCBI): domain Eukaryota; kingdom Metazoa; phylum Mollusca; class Scaphopoda; order Dentaliida; family Dentaliidae; genus Pictodentalium; species Pictodentalium vernedei. The sequence continues at coordinate 285,165,177 of CM062289.1, read as the reverse complement.
GACTTGGAAAAAGTTCGGAGTCAGCATTTTTTAACCCTGTGGGTAATGGGAAAAACATTTAACACTATTTTTCTCCCAAAGATTTCAAATTTCACATATAACATCTTTAGAAGATTGTTTCACATGTTTATTGAAATCAATTCCCTGTGTCCATATTTGGGTTCTCTATGGGAGCCCAAATGTTTAAATTAGTGAGCATGAGGAATCTTCTTTTAAAATCTTCTTCAGATCTACCAATAGGAATCTTTTGATATTTGGTATGCAGCATGCTTAGGAGGGTGAGATTCAAGTTTGTTCAAGCCGAGTCCCTGGGTTCATATTTAGGCTGAAAATTTGGGGTCCAGGTCCAGACTCAGAAATTTTGGACCAAAATACGGAAATGAGTTTTTTGTTTTTTATGCATTTCGGTCAATTTTGAGACCAAAAAAAAATGTTTCTTACACTGAAAATTTGGGGTCTGGGTGGGTCTTTTTTGTTTTTATTCCTACCAATAGGAATCTTTTGATATTTGGTATGCAGCATGCTTAGGGGGGTGAGATTCAAGTTTGTTCAAGCCAAGTCCCTGGGTTCATATTTAGACTGAAAATTTGGGGTCCCGGTACAGACTCAGAAATTTTGGACCCAAATCCAGAAATGAGTTTTTTGTTTTTTATGCATTTTGGTCAATTTTAAGACAAAAAAAAATTTTTTTTTTTACACTGAAAATTTGGGGTCCGGGTGGCACTTGAAAAATTTGGGACCAAAATCCGGAAATTAGTTTTTTTGTTTTTTTATGCGTTTTGGTCAATTTTAAGAAGAAGAAAAAAAAATTTTAGTCTGAAAATATTTTGTTTGGAAATTCGAAAAGTTCCGAACAAAAATAAAAAAAAAATCTGTTTTTTATGCGTTTATCCCAATTTTGGGACGTAAAAGTGCAGGAACTGAAAATAGAAGGAAAATCCTGTGTATTGTGTGGGCACAATCGCTTCATCCAGTTGGTATATGCTTTTCTTAGGAAGGGCGTATGCAGCTTATTCAAGTCAAGTGCCTGGTTTGATATTTAGACTACCATGTCAGATGAGTGCCCTCAGGCCCCCTGGGGCCTCTTCTTTTTCTTCTTCTTACCTCTTCTTTTTCTTAATATCCTGTCTTCTGTGCACTTCCTTGTCCGCACAGTAACTCGAAAATGAATTACCCTATCTCGCTGATTTTTGGCATACTGACAGACGGTCACAAGTTCTTGGCACCCAGTGTTTTTCAGGTCACTAGGGTCCTTAAGTATAGCCCAGTTGGCCACATGGTTTTCACAGACTCTAATTTCCTGTAACAGTAAATTCTCCTGAAGCAATTCTACTTTCTATTTATTCGAGTGGAGACAGTGTAAACAGAAGAGGAGGTAGCTGTCAAACGTTAAATGTTATCTGTTATTTCAATCAGATGTCAGCTCCTCAAACCAAGTTGAGATAAACCCTGTGCTTTACAAGGAAATAAAGTATAAATTATTCACTGCAATGATTTTAACCCTTTCAAGACTTCAGTGTGGGTTCCAAAGATTTTCATGCAATGTGAGAATAATCATAACCTTTTGCATACACACATTACTGCTCTAAACATCATTCAGATAAGTGTCTGAGCAAAAAATGTCCATTTCTGATTCCTTGATCGAACCCTTCGAATGTTGTGCACATATGTTTTTCTGATTTCTTGGAAAAATTTATCTGATTCCTGTATGAATATCTTTAAATACTATTAACGAATACCTATTTCTGATTTCTTTAAAAATATTTCACCTCCCAAAATAAGCCTCCATAAATTCTCTTTCTGTTTTGTTTATTTCCGATGCTTTAACCCCTTTCACACAGACTTGAATTTGCTAGATGCAGTAAATTCTGTTTCTCTAGTTCCCTTTTATTTCTGCAGAGCACATTTATGATCGGATCACTTTGAAACCTGGTATGTTTGTTTGGGGTGATTTCTAGATGGAAGCTATTGATTTTCTTCCATTTCCGTCAGAAAACGTTGCCGTTGGCTACAACCTTTGAACTTAGTTTAATTAAGCATCAATATTTCCCTTTGGCACACTCTGCAGGGCACATATATGATCAGATTGCATTGAAACTTGGTAGGCTTGTTTGGGGTGACATCTAGTAGGGAGCTGTCGATTTTCTTCCATTTCCATCAAAAAATGTCATTAATGCCAACCTTTGAACTTAGTGCACCAACATCCCTTTTGCACTCCCTACAGGCAACATTTATAAATTTCCATCCAAAAAAAAAGAAAAGAAAAACATTGCCACTAGCAACGGCCTTAGTACATTTGGACTGTCTCAGAGGGCTTATTCATTATTGGGTTGTTTTGAAACTTGGTATGCTTATTCATGATGACCAAGATAGGAGGTGTCGACTTTCCTTTCATTTCCATAAGAAACTGTTGCTGTTAGCAACAACCTTTGAAATTTTTATACTGTACCAATGACCCAGATTTAGCTGGTTCTAACTCCTTAAATTATAGGGCCAAACACAAATTTTGCCCCCCAATCCCCAAAATTTGCATCAAAAACCGAAATTTCAATGTCCTGTGTGGTCCTCTATACCTGATATCCACTGCGCACGTGCAGTGTCAAGGAGGTCTCGAAATTGGCTCCAAAAGTCATTCTTTGTTTGGCCCTAAAATCAGTAACATGTCACTGATATTTGTGCTTGTAAATCTCAGTTTAAATGATGCCAGACACATAATTATGAAAAAAATGGTGGATCTAAGGATGAGAGGAAGAAACAGTGGCAGAATGTGTTCAGGGCTGTAACTTATAATTTTTTTACGAAATTATTTCATGTTCCCTAATTTCTGGGCATGAGCCTTATGTTGTCATTCTGGCTATGAACTTACCATTGTTTGTTCAGTGTTTCCTCTCTCCCTTTTCTTAATACCCCCCTTGCTATTCTCCCATGCTTTTGGCATAATTTTGGAATTTTTTTTACTAAAATTTCTTGGGAGTTTTGGCTTGGTAACAGAATGATTATTCTGTTTTTTCCCCATGTTTACGTCCTCATCCTTGGGTGATTAGGCATTGTGATCTGCATCTACCATCCGATGTACTGCAGTTTCTTCTCTGGAAGCCTCTGTTTTACATCGGATAGTATTTAAATTGGTGACTGATTTTGGGCCTGGAGTCATGTTTCCAGTTTTTGTACACTTTTATGTTGACACCGGTTACTTCTGATAGAGATTACTTGTCTTCTATTAGTTCTGCTCATAGCCAGATACATTAATATTGTCCTTAAGTGTTGCATTAATTTTTTAAGATGTTTTAAAATATTTTGTCTACACTTAGGCTTTTTTGGGATCCATTTGGGTTCATAGTTCCCATTGGGAACTTGGGCTCTTCTGAAAATTTTTCAAAAAAATTTTTTTTTGAAATTATTTTTCCAAAATGTTATAATGGATTATATTATATTATGTATCCTTGTTTCAAGGGTTAGTGCGAGTACTATGACTGTTTATATTTTTTCATGATGAAAGAATATTGTTCAAATTGTAATGCGAGGAAATCTTCCTCTGATTCTCATGTTCATTGTGTTTCTTGTAGTCATTGTACTCGCACCAATTCTTGCTTAGTGTGTGCCAATTGGAATGACAACGTTGGAGACGTGTGTCACTGTATATTGTTAGCGGTGAAGGGTGCCAGCCGGTCCTCTCTCCGCAAGGTCACTCTAGTTTATCAGTCTCTTTTTCAGAAGAACAGGGTGATGTTTCCATGATGTCTTCAACAAGTGTGTCACCGTCATTGCAGTCTAACGAAGAGCTAGCGGCAAAAGTGCTCATGAAATACAACAATTGCCTAAGAGGTCCCTAGTAGGATCGACGGCGTTGTTGTCCGCTAGCTCGCCCGGTGTAGCGACCATTCATCGAATGGCTTGGCAGCCGGGTTCGTCCGTTGCGGTCCAGGGAAGCAGTTTGGGTGATACGAGCACTATAAACATTGAACGTGTACACCCAGCAATGATGGATCTGAGGATAGTACGGAGGAAGCCTGTCAGTCCGGTAGCTAGCTCGTCCAGGTCTGTCCGGACCGCAAGCGAGAGAGGCCCCCTCTCTCTTACAACAACATCTAGGCCGCAATGTTGTATGTTCATTTGTTAGTTGGAGCATACATCCACTCCTCCTGCTCGGGATGCTCCATTACATAGACAGTCCAACGCGGCTTGTCTATTGGCTTCCTCATCCTCACGTCAACACACACGACCGCACCTTGGCTATGTGACCACAGATATCCAGCCTGCTTCGCCGACCAGGGAATCCACATCGACCAGGTCACGCCATCCGCTAACCAAGGACATGAGGCCTTTCCAGTTGGGACGTTCGCATATTATACAAATGCTGGAATGAACGTCCCTGGAGCTTCCAGCGGCTAATTAGGTAAGGCCGCGGCTCCACAGGCCTCCGTGACGGACTTGCTATCGCAGATAGATCAATTCATCGCAGCATCCCAGCAGCTATCAGAAACTTTTTCAGTAAAGAACTATCTGAGCAAGCTGGGTCGGTTCGCTCCCCTGCAGAGTCAGTAGGGACGACCGAGATTATTATGTGGTCCAGGCGGATGGTAAAAGTGAATCAGCACTGCTGAAATTTCCCCACAACTTTCCGAACAACTTAAGGTGCCGTAGATTTCATTCGGCATCACCTTTTAGAAGTTGTTTCTCTGGACAAAAATGCTGCGTTACCTGATAAGAAACTGTAAGCGTCACTGGACACAGACTTTTTCGGCCGGATTAGGGACACCGTCCCTGAGTTTCCGACCCAGTCCAGAAATGTCACGGACATTTGAACTTTTGAATGATGCTATATTCAAGCTAGCCTCTAAGACTCGCAAATCCGGTTTCTTATCACCTAAGCGCTATACAGCTGCCTTTCATCAATGCTAGACATAAATTTGAAACGACAGGACAAGGAGTGTCGAGAGTTCCTCTCCGTTTGGACGACTAGGCTAAAGACCTGGAACGGTCATTGCCGGCTTCCATTCTATTTACTCCAGTATACTGGAGACGACAATTTAGACGCATTATCTCATGCAGATCATCTTACCAGAGCGTTATCAATACGTCTCGAAGCGAAAGAATTCCAGGATCTTCAAACTTCCTTAAGAGTTCTTTCGAGGGCTATAGCATATTCTACGTATAACTCCGTCCTTTCAGTGGCAATATGGAGTTAGTCAGATGTGATGCTGCCCTGGCTGCATCCACTAGAGTGGATAGTAAGATGAAAAACTCTCTTCCAGTCGCTCCGATCTCAGGAGAGCTTCTCTTCGACGTTAAGTTTTCTACAATCTATATTAGATTACTAAGAAAGCTCCGGATTCTCTGCGTTTATTCCGCTTTGAAAAAGTCGGACTCAACAGGGAGGAGTAAGGCAAGTTCTTCGGGGTCAAATACGTCCAAAGGAAGTTCCTATAGAGGATCTAATAAAGCCTCTACGTCTTATGCCGGAGACCGTCAGAGTAGCGACTCACATAGGGGTCGTAATACTGGCCGAGATATCAGGTCAGACGCCCCTAGGTCGACTGGGCGAGGTGCGGGTCGTGGAGGACGTGGTTTCTCCTTCCGCAATCCTCGCAGGGCCAGGAGGTGATGGTCTAAACCTCTATTGTGTTCCAGTGAGCGGAAGGCTGTCAAGATTCTTAACCAATTGGTTGTCAATTACGGACGACCCATGGGTGCAAGGGGTTATTTCCGAAGGTCTAAATTGTCCTTCAAGGAAAAACCTCCGTTAACTCGAAGTCCACGCTGGTCTCAGCTTCTGTTAAACATTCAGAAGAGAGATTGCTTCTATCAAAAGTTCAATCTCTTCTGGACAAGAATGCTATAGACGTCGTAGAAAACCAGGAATCTCGCGGCTCCACATGCCTCCGTGACGGACTTGCTATCGCAGATAGCTCAATTCATCGCATCATCCCAGCAGCTATCAGAAACTTTTTCAGTAAAGAACTATCTGAGCAGCTGGGTCGGTTCGTTCCCCTGCAGAGTCAGGGACGACCAAAATTATTATGTGCTCCAGGCAGATGGTAAAAGGGAATCAGCACAGCTGAAATTTTCCCTTTCCGAACAACTTAAGGTGACTGTAGATTTCATCCGGCATCACCTTTTAGAAGTTGTTTCTCTGGACAAAATGCTGCGTTACCTGATAAGAAACTGAAAGCATCACTGGACACAGACTTTTTCGGCCGGATTAGGGACACCGTCCCTGAGTTTCTGACCCAGTCCAGAAATGTCCCGGACATTTGAACTTTTGAATGACGCTATATTCAAGCAAAGAGAAAAACGTCGGCCTAATTGGACGACATTCTTCAGGGTTACGGCAGCAAGTTAACGCTTCAGAACGATGTTCAGAGTCTGTTCCAATTGCTCCGACGTCTCGGTTTCATAGTAAAGTCGGATCTGGTGACTTCCTGATCATTCACCCACGTGGGAATGAGCTTAGAGACGCACAACAATCTCGTTCGTCTGCCGTTAACCAAAGCGATATTAGTCAGTTGTTATGCTTGCTTTTGCCTTCACTCAGATGTAGTAACAGCGAGAAAATTCATGAGACTGACAGGTTGTGCGAACCCGCTGCAGATCTTATTCCGATGGAGCGGCTTCGCACTCGTCCACTCCACAGATATTTTATCTCAAGAATTGGAGTGTGAAGACTCATTCGCTTGAATCGAACATTGTCTTGTCGAATCAAGAGATTCAGACTTGGGCAGATATTCAGTGGTTAACTCAAGGAGTACCACTGCAACTGCCGGATCCGAGTTTAACGATAATGACGGATGCGAGTCAAACAGGTTAGGGCGCAACTCTGAGCCCAACAGATTCAAGGTGCCAGGGTCTTTAGGATCTGCAGTTCCTAACAAGTACATAAACATCAAGAAATGATGTCAATATGGCTTGAGCTATGTCAATGAATGAACATTCTTCAGAATTTGCATGTTCAAATTCTGTCCAACAATTCGACAGTATTAGCGTATATTCGGAACCAGGGAGGCACTCATTCCATTCCATTATTCAATTTAACGGAAAGGATCTTTCTGTTTGTCCTAGAGCATCAAGTTTTTCTATTGGTCCGTCATATTTCGGGTCGTCTGAACGTTCTAGCGGACTCCCTTTCTCGGAAAGGTCGTATGTTGTCGTCAGAATGGACTCTCAACAACGAGTATTCAATCAGATTTGCTACCAATGGGATCGTCCAATGGTAGACTTATTTGTGACGCATCTCAACAATCAGTTGCAGATGTATGTGTTGCCGTGTCCAGATCCTCGAGCGTTTGCAGTAGACGCTCTCTCGATCTCTTGGGACTGAATGATAGTATACGCGTATCCTCCAGCGCCATTGATTCAGCAGATATTGCTCAAGATAAAGCAATCTTACTGCAAAATTCTGTTTGTAGCATCTCTGTCACCCCAGAGACCATGGATAAATCTACTCAGGTGTCTGCTGTAGGACATTCTGCGGAAGCTTCCTCCACGAGAGGATCTTCTTTCGCAGGGGAAATCGCACACACTGCATTACAACCCGCAAGGTCTCAACCTTCACGTATTTCCGTTGTACGGTCCTTCTTGCACGGCAAGCAATTTACAGGCCGAGCAGTGGACGCAATTTCTAACTGTAGGAGGACCTCCTCTTCGCTAAAGTATGCTGCTAAGTGGAAGGTTTTCTCACGGTGATGTAGGAATCATTCTGTTGATACCTATGCACATCATGATAGTTTACAGATTGGATCTAAAGTCTCTATCTAAGTTACTGAAAAACTTTTCAATAAAAAGACCTAGAACCCTTAGATTAATTCCTAAGTGGAATTTTGCTTGGGTTCTTCTTAAGCTAAAAGAAGCGCCATTTGATCCTCTTGATACAGTGGACTTCAAATTCTTATCTTATAAGACAGCTTTCTCTTAGCCTTCTCTTCTGCTAGAAAAGTTAGTGAGCTTCAGGCACTATCTGTGGATGATTCTCACTATCGTAGTGCAGGTACCTTGACTACTAATGTTGGATTTTGAGCTAAAATCAGGCTCCTAATAAGTATTCGGAACCTATTATTATTAAGGCTCTTCTGTCGTCAGATGGGCATAGGCCTTTATTCTGTCCTGTTAGAGCGATACGTATTTCCTTAAGTAGATCTGAGTTTATCAGAAAGGGACGTAAACGTTTCTTTCTGTCTCTGCTGCCTAATAGAAAGGACATTACGGTCCATTCTATTGCAAGGTGGATTCAATTAACTATCCGTACTGCTTATGAAAAATTATCTTCACCTCAACAGTCTGTGCTTAAGATTTTGACGCATGAAGTAAGAGCGCTGTCTACATATTGGACTTATGCTAATAGTGTTTAGGTCCGTTATCTGTTGCTCAGAATGTCGTCCACTAAACAGTTGCAACTATAATTATGCAGGCTTTCTGTTCCGGTAGTGACTCTGCCCTGCTGCCCTCTTCACTCTGGCATTTTTGACCCTGGGCAAGGGAAAGGGGGAGGGGGGGGGATGGTGTTCCCTTAGGTCACCTGCTTTATAGTGAAAAGCAAGGGAATACCTCCTCTGGAATCAGCAATTCCGAGTCGGTGCCGGGATGTTTTTAAAGTGTAAAGCTAATTCATGTAATATTTTTAAAGTGTAGCTCGGTGTGAAACATTTGTATATGTCACGGATCATACGAGCGCTAATATACAATCCTCAGACACTTTTTAATGAGTATAAAGAGTCTCATTATCTGGACTATCTTTAATTATTGGCTTTCCTTTAATAAGATTAGTATAATGAATTATACTGGATGTTAATAGAGATCATTGATGTTATTGTACTCAATTACGGAATGGTATTGTGTCTTTCTTTTTTGATACAAACAAGAAAGATTCATGTAAAACCTGTTCTCTTCTTCTTGAGGGGATAATTTGATTTTCATGTAATTGAGTCTATTGGAATTTCCTTTATGTCCTAGGCCCTCCAGCCTTTTTTCTATTCAGCTAAGTCTGGGTCATTGGTACAGTATAAAAATGTTACAAAATTTATAGCAATTTATATATTTTTTATACTTACCAATGACCCAGACGGGGATGGCCCTCCCATGAGTTGGGAACTCATACCTCCCCGCTGATTACATAAAGCTAACCAGGCACTGGTTGTAAGAATGACTTTTGGAGCCAATTTCGAGACCTCCTTGACACTGCGCATGTGCAGTGGATATAAGGTATGGAGGACCACATAGGACATTGAAATTTTGGTTTTTGATGCAAATTTTGGGGATTGGGGGGGCAAAATTTGTATTTGGCCCTATAATTTAAGGAGTTAGCACCAGCTAAGTCTGGGTCATGGGTTAGTATAAAAAATATATAAATTACTATAAATTTTTTAACTTTAGTGCATTTTTGCATCAACATTCTTCTTTGACTTGGCCTACAGGGAGCATTTATCTTATATCTGTTTTTTTTAACTTGGTATGCTCATAAAGCGAGACATCCAGATAAGCGCTATCCATTAGCATTCATTTCTTTGAAAAAAGTTGCCATTTCCAAATACCTTTAAATTTACTGCATTTGTGTATCAGCATTCTTCTATTATCCATCCACACAGTTTAACCCCCTTCACTCTGATGTCAAAATACCAAAATTTCAGGAAGCTGTTTTTTCCCATAATGCATCTAGAAATTTAACCAATTCAATCTCGTTTGACAGAGCTCAATGAGCTCTGTTAAACGAGATTGAATTGGTTAAATTTCTAGTTGCATTATGGGAAATTTTTTCTACCTGAAATTTAGATATTTTGACATCAGTGTGCAGGGGGTTAAATTGAAAAATGCATGGATTACTTGGATGTTGTGCACACACAGTGCTATTATGTTGAAGTTTCACCAAATAACATTGGAGCCAATGATCTTCAGTTTTGCCATTTTACTTATAACTTACCAAGTTCAAGTTTGTCAAGTTGAGCTACAGTGTCATTGACACTTTCATTGTATAATGTTGGCGTGTCCCGTTACCACCTGTATCTCAGAGACACTTTGACAATTTTGTTTCAAATTTTCTGCAATGATCAGACGTTATGTAAAATTGATGCCATTCAATTTTTTTTTTAAATTCCAGATGGTCAACTGGCGGGCATTTTTGTTGGAAATTGCATGTAATTAGTTTTCTGCCTGGAACTTCTAAAGGACTTTTCCAATTTCAATCATTTTTGGTATGGAGGTGTAGCAGCTTAAGATAAATAACATCATATGGGGTTTTTTCTTGTGCATAAATTATGCAAATTTGATGAACTTAAGCTTTTTTCAGCCATTTTTGTATATATTATGTTGGTGTGTCCTGTTACTACCTGTATCTCAGAGATGCTTTGACACTTTTGTTAAAAATTTTCATCAATGATGAGACATTGTAAAAGTGATGCATGTAAAAAAAAAAAATTTAATTCAAGATGGCTGACTGGCGGCCATTTTTTAGCTCACCGAAGGGAGCTTAACTTATCACTTGCCGTCCGTCGTCGTCCGTCATGAACTTTACATTATCGACTTCTCCTCCCAAACTACTGGACCAAATTGAACCAAATTTGGTGTGCATGTTCCTTATCATATGTCAATTCAAGTTTGTACAAATAAACTTTCCGCGTCCACAGGGAGCACCACAAGGGGCATTACTCTGATAGCACCCATAAATTTTTTTTTTAAATTAAAAAAATCTTCTCCAGAACCATCATTTAGAATCTTTTGATATTTGGTATATGACATCTCTATTGGGGTCAGATTCAAGTTTGTTCAAATCGAGTCCCTGGGTTAATAATTGGGCTCCCTGTAGGAGCCCGGATTTTAACTTAGTGAAATATGAGGAAATTTCTTTAAAAATCTTCTTCAGATCCACCAGTTAGAATGCTTTCATATTTGGTATACAACATCTATAGGGGGGTCAGATTCAAGCTTGTACAAATCGGGTTCCTGAGTGAGTATTTGGGCTCTGTACCTACCACTTTTGTAATACAACCACTTATGCAATAAAATTTATTACAAAAGTGGTTAACGCGTACCAACCACTTTTGTAATAAAACCACTTTTGTAATAAACTAACCATTGTTGTAATAAACTCATTTCGGTGATAAATCACGGACATCCATTGTATAGTCGGACATTGGGGTGGGGTGAGGGACTAGTTTACCTAAACATGTTTGTGTGTTGTTCTATGGAATAACGTGTCCATTCACCAGTTAAAACATGCTGGTGACTGAAGAAAGTACGCAACCACTTTTGCAATAAACTTTATTACAAAACTGGTTCTCGCGTACCAACCACTTTTGTAATAAACAAACCATTATTGTAATAAACTCATTTTGGTGATAAATGACGGACGTCCATTTTATAGTTGGACATTGGGGTGGGATTAGGGACAAGTTTACCTAAACATGTTTGTGTGTCGTTCAGTGGAATAACGTGTCCATTCCATTCACCTGTTGAAACTTGAAAGTGACTGAAGAAAGTAAGTAACCACTTTTGCAATAAACTTTTTTTCAAAAGTGGTTATCGTGTACCAACCACTTTTGTACTAAACTAACTATTACTGTAACACACCTATTTTTGTGATGAATCACGGACGTTCATTTTATAGTTGGACATTGGGGTGGGTTTGAGAGCTAGTTTACCTAAACATGTTTGTGTGTCGTTCAATGGAATAAAGTGTTCATGCACCAGTTGAAATGTGGCAGGGTCTGGAGAAAGTACGCAACCACTTTTGCAATAAACTTTATTACAAAAGTGGTTATCGCGTACCAACCACTTTTGTAATAAAACCACTTTTGTAATAAACTAACAATTATTGTAATACCCCTATTTTTGTGATGAATCACGGACGTTCATTTTATAGCCAGACGGTGTGTTTGTTTGGAGAAGCGGTAGCACAAAGTGGCGTCAAAGCTATTCCCAAATTTGGTGGGCTCTAAAATCTTTCTGCACACGGATGGATGGGGAAAGCTGGGTTTGACGTCTATCGTTTTTGATATGTCTCCCTGAATTCCTCCTACGGGCGCAGTTTGTCTTAAACCCCGTAGTTCCTATCGAGCTTGTCCCTTTTATAGGTCAGGTTGAGTTCTTCCGCACACGGTTAACCCCAAATGAGGCGGACATCCCCTATTTTTTTTATTATTTTTTTTTTTACTTTTCAAGGTGTCATGTGGTTACTAGGTGACGGAATATCTTGGTATATGTCTGGGGGTATCATTATAGTGTCATATCACCACAAACAACCTGGCTGTATACATCGAATCACCCCGAACAGCCCAACAATGTCTATAAACTATTAATGGATGGATTTGTTTTCTGCAAATATCGCGTCTTTCTGGCATGATGGATGGCGGCGGCAAAGGGGATCAAGGACGAGGGGCCTCATGGGACCAGGGGAGTGGGGGGAAGGGTCCAGGGGGTCGATGGCTCTCCTCCTTCCACATTCTCTCTCTGTTTATTTTTTTACAAAAAATAACAATATATCACATTCATTTAAATTTCTTTTATTGAACAACTATGGTACATAAATCGTCATATATTTAAACACTACTTTTCTACATTTACAACAGTCTTTACACAGACACAAATGATGACAGGGTCGCGAAACGACATTGGCTTTTTTTCTGGTTTGAATTCTGTCGGAATCCTCGTTTTCCATCCTTAGGCAAACGCCACATTTTTAAAAGGTGGGTCTTTAGTGCCCCATTTGTTATATGAAATAAGGAAGGCTATGAAAACGAGCTCAGTGAGTGAATCTTCATACGTCACATACCCTCATTTAAAAAATCTCTACCCTGCTGTAGTCGCAATATAAAAAAATATTAAGGATACTAGACCCACTGGGGGGGGCGCAGTGGCGTTGGCAAAACTGGTTCTCGTGAGATCACCGAAGTTAAGCAACATCGAGCTCGGTTGGTCTGTAGATGGGTGACCATTTACAGATTAATTCGGACTCCCGTGCTGTGTCCTTGGGCAAGACACTTCATCCTGATTGCCTACATGGGGGCACGATGACGCCATGTGCTGAAACGTTCTGCACGCCGAGATGCACATGTCTTCAACCAATCTAATCCTGTCAGTGCTGTGTAGTGCGTAATACTGCTATGTGGTGTATAGTATGGTCTGGGGTTATGACGTTGGAGAGCTGGCAAGTGCTCATCGTTGTTCGGTGGTTCTCTCCGGGTACTCCGGCTTCCTCCACCAATAAACCTGTCACCAACTCGATATGACCTTGGCTGTTAAAGTGTCGTAAAACACCAATAAATAAATAAATAAACCCACTGAATACCCTTTTCTTATCAACCTACCTCAGTTGTTTACTACAGGCTTGCACTACAGTGGAAGAACCTAACTCGGATAAAATACTCTCTATTTTAATCTTTCCCAAGATTTGGGAAAGAAAAGTGGTGTAAAAACACCACGAAAAAATAAGCCAAAACTGGGTCGAGCGCCATCGCACACCCAGTATGGGATGCTCTTCCATAGTACAAATCCACGACTTCCGTAAAACAGTGCGCAATGCATCAATTCGTCATTCTTTTTTTATCCGAGGCATGTGCAGGATGTGTCTCTGCCATATGCATTATGAAACAGTGATAATTCAACTCGTGGATAATGATATTTTTATACTGTACCAATGACCCAGACATAGCTGGTGCTAACTCTTAAAATATAGGGCCAAACACAAATTTTGCCCCCCAATCCCCAAAATTTGCACCTAAAATCAAAGAAAACATGTCCTGAAAGGCCCTCCACACTTCGCCCCCACTGCGCATGTGCAGTGTCAAGGACGTTCCGAAATTGGCGCCATTAATCATTCTAAGTTTGGCCCTTCATCAGTTAACATCTGACTGATCTTTGTGCTTATAAATCTCAGTTTAAATGATGCCAGACACATAAATATTAGTGAAATGGTGATTCTAAGGAGGATAGAGAAGGAGGAGAGGAAAAAAATGTGTGACAGAATATTATCAGGGCTGTAACTTAAAATTTTTTAATGAAATTATGTTAAGTTACCTATTTTCGAGGCAGCAGCCATTTTGTTGTCATTCTGATTATTTAGTTACACTGTTTTTTAAGTGTTTTCCTCTCTCCCTGTCCTTTAAGTCCCCCCTTGCTATTCTCCCATGCTTTTGGCATAGTTTTTGTAATTATTATTACTAAATTTTCTTGGGAGTTTTAGCTGAATAACAGAATGAATTCTGTTCTTTCCCCATGTTTACGTCTTCACCTACGGGTGGTTAGGCGTTGTGTTCTGCATCTACCATCTGATGTTCTGCAGTTTCTTCCCTGGAAGTCTCTGTTTTGCATCAGATAGTGTATTTTTGGTAACTGATTTCGGGCCTGGGTGCCTGGAGTCTTATTTTAGTGTTTTTACACTCATTGTTTACATTTTCAACAGCCCTCTGTGTGAGGGGGGGATTTCTAAAAAATAATATCTTGATGTTATTTTAATCATAACTAGATACATTATTATTGTTCGTAAGTGTTGAATAAATTGTTTAAAATATTTTTAAAATTTTTGTCCACACTTTGGCTTGGGATCCATTGGGGCTCAACGTTACTTTTCAGAAACTTGGGCTGTTCTGAAAAAATATTTTTTCAAAATATTTTGATTTCAGTTATTTTTTTTATATTAATGGATCATATTATTATTATGTATTTTGATTGCCAGGGGTTAGTGCGAGTACCAGGACTTGTTTTCTTTTCACATTGAAAGGATATTGATCAATTGTTTTAAGAGGAAGTCTTCCTCTGATTTTATTATCATTCTATATGTGGTCAGTGTACTCGCATTAACTCCTGTTCTGTATCGTATGATTTCGATGACAATATGGGAAGCGTATGTCACGGTATGTTATTGGGGATTTGGACACTCCGGTCCTTTCCCCGCAGGGTCACTCTACTTTATCAATTTCTATTTCAGACGATCAAGATTAGGGTGATGTATCCGTGATGTCTTCCAACAGTGTGCCTCCGTCGTCACAATTAATGAAGGGCTAGCGGAAAAGTGCTCATGTAAATACGCCAATTGCCTAAGAGGACCCTAGTAGGTTCGACGGCCTTTGACGTCCGCTAGCTCGCCCGGTGTAGCGTCCATTCACCGAATGGTTCGGCAGCCGGGTTCGTCCGTTGCGGTCTAGAAGGAATTTTGGGGTGATGCGAGCACTATAAATTAACTTAATGTACACCCAGTGACGGCGGATCGGAGGGAGAACGGAGGAAGCCTTTTAGTCCGGTTCATAGCTCGTTCTGGTCCATCCGGACGGCAAGCGAGAGAGGCCCCTCTCTCGTTCAACAACATCTGGCCCCAGATGTTGTGGTACAAAATGTGTCGCAAGCGGAGCATACGTCCGTCGCTCGGGACGCTCCGTTGTATAGGCAGTCCGCGGAGACTGCTAAGGCTTCCTCTTCAAGTCAGCACACACGACCGCACCTTGGCTGCGTGACCGCCGATATATTACCAGCTTCGCTGATCAAGGATTCTTCGGCGACCAGGTCACACCATCCGGTAGCCAGGGACACGAGGCCTGCAGACTCCGGACGTTCGCATAGGAAGTGTGCGGGAGTCAACGTACACGGAGCTTCCGGCGGCAATGCATCGTAAGACCGCTACTGCACAGGCCTCGGGAACGGACATGCTTTCCTTAATAGCACAGTTTATCGCAGCATCCCAGCATCAACTGAATCTGTCGCATATATTTTATCCGACGATGCTGGGTCGGGACGCTCAGCGGAAGCGGGTACGGACGTCCGAAAGTTTCATCCGGTCCGACGGGATACCGAAAGGGATTCGGAGGATTTCGAGCTTTCCCTTTCGGAACAACATATGCTGTTGTGTATGTCATCTGACTTGGTCTTCTACAACTTCTTTCGTCGGACCAGAATGCTGCGATGCCGGATAAGAAACTGATAGCGTCGGTGGACTTAGAAATTTTTGGTTCGGTTCAGGGACATCGTCCCTCAGTTCCGACATAGTCCAATAATGTCACACAAACTTTCGAATTATTGAACGACGCTATATATATTATTATTTTATGCTTGCTAACCAAGCATTTCTGGTTTCTTGTTCAAAGAGTTATGGAGATGTCTTTCAAAAGTGTGCCTCTGTCGTCATAGTTAATGAAGAGCTAGCGGCAATAAGTGCTCATGGAATATGTCTATTGCCTACGGAGTGACATTCGCTAGCTCACCCGGTGTAGCATACATTCATTGAATGGTTCGGCTGCCGGGTTCGTCTGTTGCGGTCTAGGAAGGAGATTTGGGTGATGCGAGCACTTTAATTACTTTAGTACTCACCCAGTGACGGCAGATTGAGGACAGATCGGAGGAAGCCTGTTAGTCCGGTTCCTGGCTTGTCCAGGTCCGTCCAGGCTGTGAGCGAGAGAGGTCCCTCTCTCGTCCAACAACATAGGGGACCGCATGTTGTGGTTCAGATATTTTACATTCGGAGCATATGTCCGTCCGTCGGGACGCTCCGTTATATTGACAGTCCGAGAGACTGTCCTCGATGCTTCCTCATCCTCACAGCAGGGCACACGACCGCACATTGGCTACGTGACCTCGAGTATCCGATCAGTTTCGGCATTCAGTGATTCCACGGCGAATAGGTCGCGCCATCCGGTAGCCAAGGGACACGAGGCCTATACACTCCGTTCGCTCGCATATTGGTAGTATGCACGGGGTAATGATCACGGAGCTTCCAGCGGCAATGCATCGTAAGACCGCTTCTCCTCAGGCCTCAGTGACGGACATGCTATCCGAGTTAGCACAGTTGTTTCGCAGCATCCCAGCAATTGACTGTTTCTCGGTCGAATCAGGAATTATCCGACGGCGCTGGGTCGGTGCGGTCCGCGGTTGCATCAGGTACGGACGACCGAAAGCTTTATAGGGTCCGACAGGATGGCGAAAGGGATTCGAAAGATTTCGAGTTTTCCCTTTAGTAGTATCGGAAGATGCCTTTCATGTCTTCTGGCATTATCTTCCAGTGATTGTTATTTCGGACTTCATTGCTGCGATCTTGGATAAGAGACTTATAGCGTCATTGGACTCGGATTTTTCGATCGGTTCAGGGACATTGTCCCTGACTTACCGACGCAGTCCAATATTGTCATTATAACATGTGTTTTATTTTTCGACGCTATATATATATATATATACAAGCCTGCTACCAAGCATGATAGTTTAGTTTCTTGTCCGCGTTGCTCATTTCTGCCATTTTATCATTTATACGAATAGTTTATTTTGGCAGAGCAGGGCATACCGAGAGTTCATATGCGTCTAGACGGTGTGATTAAAGACTGCATATATTCTTTTTCACCGTTTATGTCTTTTCCAATTTCAATGTTGGGAACGACATGATGTATAGTAGACTTAACTTAGACGCTTTATCATACGTAATCCGCCTTACTGAGGCGTTATCATTACGTCTTCAAGAAAAGATTTACGGGATATTATTCTCAATGTAATTTCTTTTGAGGGCAGTGGTTTGTTCACGTATAACTCCGCCCTTCAGTGGCTGATTGGAGTTGGTTAGACGTGACGCAGCCCTAGCTACATCCACACGCGTGGATAGTAAGGTTAAGAACTCTCTCAGAGTCGCTTCGTTCTCGGAGGAGCTTCTCTTCGACGGCAACTTTTCGGCAATCCATGAATTGCTCGATTTACACGTTCTCTTGTCTATCTAGTGTTACAAGAGATTCAGACTGGGGCAAACATTCGGTGGTTGACTCAGAGAGTGCCACCGCAGTTGCCGGACCCGAGTGTGGCTGTTATGACGGTTGCCAGTCAAACAGATTGGGATATAATACTGATCCCTACGGATTCGAAGTGCCAGGGTCTTTGGGTTCCGCAGTCTCTTAGCAATCAGTTTTCTTCCGCGGAATAATGTTTTTTAGGCTTGCTTTATGTCATTGCATGAACATTATTCAGAAACGCATGCCCAAATTCCTGTCCTTTAATTCGACAGTAGTGGCGTATCTCCGGAACCAGAGAGGCACTCTTTCGTTTCCGTTATTCAATTTAATGGAAAGAATCCGTCTGTTGGTTATAGTACACCAAGTTCAGTTTTGGTCCGTCATATTCCGGGTCGTCTGATTGTTTTATCGGACTCCCGTTCTCTTACGGGTCTCTTGTTGCTGTCGGAATGGACTCTCAACAAACAAGTATTCAATCAGATTTGCTATCTATGGGAGCGCCCAATGATGATTTATTTATGACACAGCTTGCTAATCAATTGCAGACGTATGTGTTGGCTGGTCCAGATCTCTGAGCTAATGTTGTTAACGCTCTATTGATCTATAGGACGGAATGATAGGATACGCGTATCCTCCGGCGCTGTTGTTTCAGCAGGTATTGCTAAGATAAACAACCACAATACATTTCTGTTGATAGCATTTCTATCTTCACAGAGATCATGGGTAATTTACTCTCTTGTCTACTGTGGGTCTTAACGTGAAATCTTCCTCTATGTGAGGATCTTTTTTCACTGGGTAAATCGTGTCATCTTTATCACAACCCGCAAGGTCGCAACCTTCATGTATTCCGTTGTGTGGTCTGTATTGCATTGTAAGCACTGTACTGGACGAGCTTTGGACGCGATTTCTTACTATAGGAGATCCTCTTCTTCGCTATTCTATGCGGCTAAAGTAGAGGCTCTTCCGTCGTGGTGTAGGGATCATTATGTTCATATTGTGGATTGAGTCTTTTGTCTCTTTATCTAAGTCAGTTAGTAACTTTTTGATAAATAGACTTAGAATCTTTAGATTAAATTCCTATATGGATTTTAACTTCGGTTCTTATTTAGCTAAGTAATCATTTGAGCCTCTGGAAACAGTAGTTTTCAAATTCTGACCTTTTAGACAGTAATTGTGTTGGTTTCTCTTTTACTGTAGAGTCAGTGAGTTTCATGCACTATCGATGGATGATTTTCACTTTCGTAGTTTCGGAATCACTACTTCCGTTACTATTTAGGTTGGATTGTTGCATAAGAGTTAGGCTCCTATTATCCGGAACCTATTATTTTAAGGTCCTTCCGTCTTCGTATGGGCATAGGCCTTTACTCTTTCCGGGTACAGTTTATGTATTTATAAACAGATATCTGTTTATTACTATGGGCGTAAACTTCTTCTGTCTTTGATGTCTAGTAGAAGGACGTTACGCTCCATTTTATTGTTAATAGATTCTATTAACTATCGGTACTACTTATGGTATATCATTGACTTAGCAGTTGTGCTTAAGATTTCGGCTCATGAAGTAAGAGTTCTTCTACTTCTTGGGCTTACATTAATAGTGTCGCTATTATAGATTTTTGAAGGCTGCTCATTGCGCTCAGCCATCCACATTCATGAATTTTATCTCAGAAATATCGAGTCCATTTCTGGAGGCCTCTATTGTTAGGTCAATTATCTACTGCTCAGAATGTCATTCACTTAACAGTTGCTACTATAGCTAGGTAGGCTGTCTGTTTCGGCAGTGTCTCCGTTCGGCTGCCCTCTTCGCTCTGGGCTATTTGACCCAGGGCAAGAAAAAGGGGGGGGGGGGGGGGGAGGGTGTTCCCTTGGGTCACCTGTTTTACTATGAAAACAAGGGGATACCTCCTCCGGAGTTAGTAATTCTGAGCTGTTATTGGGATGGTTGTTTAGTGAGAAGTTTAGGTTTTTAAAATTCATTCAAGTCTTAGTTTTTAAAGTATAGCTTTTGAATATTGCATATGTCAACGGACATGATTATGCAATCCTCAGACACTTTTAGGAGTATAAGAGTCTCTATTCTCTAGACTTACCTTATTTATTGGCTTACTTTAAAAATTATTAGTATAAGGATTATATTGGATATTAATAGAGTACATGGATGTATGAAGCTCAATTTTGGAAGGTGTTGTATCTTTCTAATTTATCATAAATAAGAAAGATACATGTAAGGCCTATTACTTCTTTTTCCCTACAGGGGATGACTCTATTTTATTTTATTGAGCGTATTCCATTTTGCTCTATGTCCTTGGCCCTCCAGCCTTTTTACTATTCAGCTATGTCTGGGTCATTGGTACAGTATAAAAATGTTAAAAAATTTATAGTAATTTATATATTTTTTATACTTACCAATGACCCAGACGGGGATGGCCCTCCCAGGAGTTGGGAACTCTTGCCTCCCCGCTGAGTACATAGCGCTTACCAGGCACTGGTTATTAGAATGATTAATGGCGCCAGTTTCGGAACGTCCTTGACACTGCGCATGCGCAGTGGGGGCGAAGTGTGGACGGCCTTTCAGGACATGTTTTCTTTGATTTTAGGTGCAAATTTTGGGGATTGGGGGGCAAAATTTGTGTTTGGCCCTATATTTTAAGAGTTAGCACCAGCTATGTCTGGGTCATTGGTAAGTATAAAAAATATATAAATTAATATAAATTTTTTAACTTTCCTGTGACTGGAATTATGGATCTGAAGATCGTATAATAACAGGACTGTGTTTTATATATTCTCGTTAATATTTTCAACCACATTCTCATTGTATATCATTTACTATTCCGGTTCGCGAATGTTTTGTTTTCGACATCACGCGATTCGACAATGAATTTTTTCGGTTGATGAATTAATTTTGGAGTTAGGTGTCATTCTGGGGCTGTCTGGACAGGATTTCTTCACTCTGTTGAGGGCTGAATTTCTGTTTTTTCGGTCCCTGTCGACCGTCTGGGTTCTGTCATGTACCCACCGTTTTTTTTTCTGCCACCTTCTCTCGTAGTTGAGGGTGTTCTTCTACTTTCTGTTTCTGTTGAGTTCACTTTTTCTTATACTGCTCTCACCTCCGTTATTTCCAGTTCGGTTCCTTTAGGGCAATTCCTTTTGCCCTCGCCTTGGTGCGTTCTCGTGGCCGTTTCTTCCGCATCTGCGGGTGGTGTGGAACGCTGTCGTTTCGAGAGCCTCCCGACTCGACCACGTCTGGTGTGAGTTTACCCCCTCCGTGGGGGATGTGCAGCTCCTCCCACCCCCGCACGGGGGCACTGTCGTTTCGGGGCCCCCCAACTCGACCACATCTGGTGGTGTGAGTTTGACCCCCTCCGTGGGGGATGTGCAGCTCCTCCCACTCCCGTGGGGGGTGGAGAACACTATCGTCTCGGGGTCGCCGGATTTGACCACGTCTGGTGAGAATTGCTCTCCCTCCGTGGGGGATGTGCAGCTCCTCCCGCACCAGCGGGGGGTGGGGAACGCTGTCGTTTCGGGGCTTCCCGACTCGACCATGTCTGGTGAGAGTTATTCCCCTTCCGTGGGGAATGTGCAGTTTTTTACCGTGGTGGATACTGCGGGAGCGGTTTGATTTCTGGTGAAGAGATGCCTGGTTCCGGGACTATGCGCCCTCTCCAGTCGACATCTGAGGCTGTCACTAGTGTTGTGACTCCTCCTTTGGAGGCCGAGCTTGGTGGCTCTCTCCGCTTTTCCACCAGTTCCAACAGCTCCCGTCGTATCTGCTGCTACTGCTGTTCCGTCTACAACGTCATTGGGCACCGTTTTTAGCCAGCCTCGGCTTATCCCTGCCAGGGTCTGCAGGGATGTCTGTAGTGTGGTTGTGGGGTATCGGCCTCAGCCTTCCCTGATTTCAACTCGGCGAAGTTGGATGGGGTTGCCGACTGAACCCCCTGCTGTGTCCTCTCAGCCATTGAGCACAGTAGTTTTATACCTGCAGTGGTCTGCTGTGGTGTCTGGTTGTGTAGACATGGGGGTATCGGCCTCAGCCTTCCCTGACTTCAACTCGGCGAAGTTGGAAGTGGCTGCCGGTCGGACCCTCTACTGTGCTCTCTGCGCCGTCGTGCACCACAGTTGTCATTGGATTCGGATGTTCTTAGTGGGACACTATGAACCCTGTGGCGTTTCCGTCCACTCATTCTGGCCCACGACCAGTTTTGGGGGACCAACGTCTTTTGTGCAGCCTAGACCTTCTGCCCTGCAGAGGTCAGCGGTGACTCTCATGAGTTCCTGCTATGTTGATCCTCGGGGTGTATCACACCCCTATACATGTCTGCCTTCAGACGTATCGGCTGCCGCCCGTCGTCCCACGTCAGGTGTTTTGAAGGATCGTGACCCTTCGCTGGTTAAGAGGGTCAGAGGTGAAGCCACTTTGTCGGTTTGTTCCCCTGTCAAACCGGCCAGTATGGGCAGTGAGCTTAGGGAAGCCCTTTCCTTACTCACTCAGGTTCTGTCAAAGAGCCTTCCTGTTGCTTCCAGCGAGCCAGCGAGTGGTTTCCAGGCGCCCCCTATGGCGCCGCCTCCTGGGATTGGAAACAGGCCACTTTCTGATCCCTCTGGTGTTCCGACACCATGGGAGGCGTCGGCTGGTTTGCCCACGATGGGCTATGTGTCTTCCAACTCAGGGGAAGAGTCAGACATGCTTGATGTCAAGAGCCAGCAGTCTTCGAACTTGGGGGCAGCTCTTGATTTCGTGTTTGGGTTCCTTCCGGATCTCAAACCATCTAACCAGTCGACAGTGTCAGCCAGGCCGCGATCATCGGTCGCGTGCCAACAGCCTATGGAGCAACACGCTTCTGGGCGTCTTCGACTGTGCCAGTCGGTACAGTTGGTTGAAGCATTTTCAGCCTTGGACTCTAAGCTAAGTTCCAAGGCTATGAAGGCTCCGTTCTTCACCAGGGTTGACACCTTTTTGCCTCCGGCGCATTATTGTTCCTACGATTCCGCCAATCCGTCGGTCTACCAGACTTAGACGGTTTGGGATCAGGACTCCAATTCCCTCGGGAAGTCCAAGTCTGCCGTCATTCCGATGACGACTCTGGAGTCCACATTGGGCTTATTGAGAGAGATGCTTGGTATGCTTTCTCTCTCCGATCACGTCTCAGCTTTAGCTGCTTATCTGCCTCCAGATAAGTTTGACGAGGTACAGGCTCCTTTGCGTGTGCTGTCCAAGGTGCTCATGCATCTTACTCACACGCTTACCTGTAACACGGCTAATCTGGAATTAGTTCGAGGGGACTCTGTGCTGGACACAGGCCGATCCCTTCCTGAGGAGCAGTGCGCTACTCTTTGATCTGCTTCTTTGGCAGGGCCACAACTTTTCCATGGTTCTGTGTTGACGGTCCGGGATGACGTCCTACGTCATTCCAACGATCAGCTGCTGTTTCTTTAGCTTGATCAGCCTTCTAGGGTAGGCACGGGCCGTTCCAAGCCTAACATGTACCCTCTGCTTCCTCTGCGAAGCAAAGGGGCTGATCCTTCTGCCTCCCCCTCTACTTCTTACTCAAGGGGTAAGGGTAAGCGTCGGTAGTCTTGAGGGAAGTCCCAGGATTCTTCATTCAGTAGAGGAGGTGTTTTCTCCTCTCGCGAGCCTCGTCGGGGTTCGAAATGAAGGTCCTCACCTCGACCCGTCCCAGGTTGGAGGAAGGATGGCAGAGTTTGCAGATCGTTGGGCCACCATCACATCCGATCCTTGGGTGTTAGATGTTGTTTGGTCCGGCTGCGAATATCCTTCCAAAGGCACCCCACTCTGTCCAGGGTGCCTCTTCCAACCGCAGTTCCTTCAGACATTTTACGTCAGGAACTTTTGTCCACGGAGATAGACAATCTCCTGACAAAGGGGGCGATTGAGGTCATCAAGAACATTAGGTCAGTGGGTTTCTGTTCCCTCCAGTTCTTGGTGCCGAAGAAGGACGGCCAACTCCGACCGGTTATCAATCTGGGTTTCCTGAACCAGTCTATCATTGCTCCCAAGTTCAGCATGGAGACTTTCAGGTTGGTCCTCTGTTCAATTCACCAGGGAGTTTTTGCTTCCAGCTTCGACCTGCGAGACGCTTACTTTCACGTTCCGATTCATTGGGCGTTACGGAAGTATCTCAGGTTCGTTTTCTGGGGCGAGTTTACCAGTTCAAGGCCATGCCTTTCGGCCTCAACTTGGTTCCTTGGGCCTTCACCAGACTGATGTCGCATGTGATAGCTTTCCATCGCACACAGTCCACAGTGACTACTTCAGCATATCTGGACGATATCCTCCAGGGGCATTCCAATGCTGCCTTACTGGAGTCGGATGTCGCCACTCTTTTGAGCTTGCTCACGTCGATAGGTTGCAGAGTCAACAAGGAGAAGTCTGACCTGGTCCCTTCTCAGTCGTTTTATCATCTGGGGATGGCTTTCCGCACACAATTCAATTTGGTGGCGGTTCCCCGGGCCAAGGCTGTGATTCTCTCAGCTTTTACTATGACTCTGTCCCAGTCCACTTCCGCGACGGCTCTGAGTATTCTCCGGCTATGCGGTCTCTGCTGTTCGGTGACGGATCTCATTCCTCTAGGTCGGCTGCGTGTCTGACCTCTCCAACACTTTCTGCTCAGTCGTTGGAGGCCGAATGTCGATTTTCTGGATCTGGTGCTTCAGTTTCCAGAATATCGTTATCCTCACCTTCTCCTCTGGGCGGATGTCCAGTGGCTTTATCAGGGTATTCCGTTGGACTTACCCACGTCCGATCACGTTCTGATGGCAGATACCTGCGATCTCGGATGGGGTGCGACGTTGGATCCTCTAGGTCTTTCCATTCGCGGGATGTGGGACCAGGATCATGCAGCTCTACACATCAACCAGAAGGAGCTTCTTGCTCTTCTTCTGAGTTTCAGGCAGTGGATCCCTCACCTGTCGAATCGCCAGGTCCTTCTGTTGTCCGATCATTCGACGGTGGTTGCTTACATTCGGAACCAGGGCGGCACGCACTCTGTTCTAATGTACGAATTGGCTCGGGATCTTCTACTGCTCGCTCAGGATGTCCATGCCGGGGTGGCTGTTCGTCACATTCCCGGTCATCTGAACGTCCTAGCCGACTCCCTGTCCCGTCGGGGCAGGGTCTTTTCCACCAGGTGGATGCTCCACATGGCGGGTTCCATCGCTCTCTTGCGACTCGTTGGAACCATCCGGTGGACACTTTTGTGTCCCCGTGTCCAGATGCTCTGGCTTTCGCCGTGGACGCTCTGGCCCTCCTTTGGGATGGTCTTGTTGGCTACGCCTTCCTGCCGGTTCCGATTCCGCCTCAGGTTCTCGCCCAGATATGAACCTGCAGTCGTCGAATCCTTTCAATCACACCCGTCGCCTCGGTGGGTGTGGATCAATTTTCTCCGCTCTCTGTTAGCGGCGGTTCCGGCATGTCTCCCTCTACCTCGCGACTTTCTTTGCCAAAGTCGCCCGAGGAGGTTTTACGTTGACCCGACTTTATTGTGCCGTCGCACATGTCTTTTATTGGGTCCTGTCTTCTCCATAGTGGTTTTTCGAGACACGCAGTGGAGTTGCTTTTCTTCTTCAAGAAGGCACTCACTCCACTGGTTTAGCCTCTGTGGCTAAGTGGAAGGTTCTTCTGTCGATGGTGTGCAATCACTCTGTTGCTTCTGTCACTCCTTCGATCACACTGCTTGCGGAGTTTCTGGTATATGTTTGTTTCTGGGGGTCTCCAGCAATCGGTACATGTCCATGCTTCGGAGACATTTTTTCATATGTGATACCGCATTGTTTCGACACTCATCCTTGCCTCTCCAAGCTTGTTCAGCTCTTTTCCTTGAAAAGGCCTAGGACTTTGCAGTTTCCTCCAAGATGGTCACTTTCTTGGGCGCTGCTCTGCTTGGGGGTGGGGGGCATTCACGCCTTTATCCTGGATGAATATGCATTCTCTCACATGCCAGATCTCTCCTGCATCCATTTCTTGATGGATTTGTCTTGCTATTCGTGCAGCTTCCACTTGTCTAGCTACTGGTGATTGTTTTACCAATTGTTTTTTCTGCCACGAGGTGCGTGCATTGTCTTCCTCTTTTAATAACTCTGTCATGTTGTCGGATGACGGATGTTATTCTGGCAGCCTTCTGGAGAAATGCTACATTCTCCTTTTATCTGCGACAGTTGCAGGAGCCGACAGAGAACCTTGGGTCCCTCTTTCTTCAGCTCAGGCTGTTGTCTATCCCAGCCGTTCAGCTTTTTTCAGGGTCAGTTCCAGCTTTGTGCTGTTACTGCCCTTTCTGTCTGTGCGTCGCACTTCACCATACGCCTCATCTTTCATTGTCTTTTCTAATGTTTGTGATGCTTTGGTTTGATAGGCCTAGGGATCTCTTCCTCTGTCCACGGTCCCAGTGCTATTGAGTTATGTGTGGGTTGGTTATGTGATTCCCTCCAGCCTTTTGTCTATTCAGCCTGTAGTAAACAATTGAGGTAGGTTGATAAGAAATATAAATTTTATAGTAAATTTCCTTTTTTATTATACCTACCGAAATTGTTTACATGGAGGCCCTCCCGTCTTCTTATTCGGGTAAGAATCCTTCCTCCCCGCTGATCACATAACTCCTGTGGTGTTCGGAATCAAAAGAATGACGAATTGACGCATTGCGCACTGTTTTACGGAAGTCGTGGATTTGTACTATGGAAGAGCGTCCCATATTGGGTGTGCGCCGATGACGCTCGAACCAGTTTTGGCTTATTTTTTCGTGGTGTTTTTACACCACTTTTCTTTCCCAAATCTTGGGAAAGATTAAAATAGAGAGTATTTTATCCGAGTTAGGTTCTTCCACTGTAGTGCAAGCCTGTAGTAAACAATTTCGGTAGGCATAATAAGAAAGGAAATTTACTATAAAATTTATATTTTCGTCGTATGGAACAATGAATGCTGTGAAAATGAGCACATTGTGCACAAAATCGTATGTCTCAAAATGAAGATTATGAAAGGGAGTCCAATACTTGCAAAATTATACATATTATAGCCTCATTTCGATATTTTTGGATCCGCCGAGTCACTAACTAGGACTCATTAAATGGATTCTAAGGGAAAATCATTTTACATACAGGCACTTTCTGCTTTCAATGGAGATAACTCTAGTTATTTTTTTAAACTATAAACAGGGGGGGGGGGGGGGAAATGGAAGGAGAGGAGCCTCCGATGTTTCTAGCGGCGCTAGGCCCCCGGTCTCTGCTACACGACCGTCCTGCCCCTTGCCGCCCCAACCCCAAGAGCCTCTGGTTCCCTACCGCCTCTGCCACCTCACCCCAGAACTCCTGTTCCTCTTTTCCTCTGCTGCCACCGTCCATCGTGTCTGGAAAACGCGATATTTTCAGAAAAATTTCCATCCATGGATAGTTTTTTTAGACATTGTCGAGCTGTTTTGGGTAATTCTATATCTAAAATCGGTTGTTTGGGGTAATTCCATGGTTTCCCAAAACACACTCCGTACAAACATTGGATTCGGAACATGTCCATGTCCCAGCTACAACATTAACATGGTTACCAGCGTAAAATCCACTAAAATGCACGAAAGTCGGGTTCATTTGTGTAATTCTATACTATTGGAACATACTCCCCTCCAATCAAACATACCCTCAAAACATACCCCCGATCTTATACCAAGAGGTAAGGTTTCGTCACCAGGCAACCACGTGATCCTTGAGAAACCAAGATGGCGCCCCTATACACAAAATGGAAGACCAAAACACATGTCCCCATATACACCCAAGCTGCGCACGCGCATTCGAACCTCGTATCGCTATGGCAATGATGTCACAACATAATCATGCACATTGGTTACATGTCAACGCAACATGGGCGCCCACAGTCACGTGACATGACGTCACTTCAAGAGATCCATCTGAATTGCAAGAGGGCGCCTTTGGCTGGTCTACTGCTGTACTAAACGGCTGCTCTTAGGGATGTGATAGCAGGTCTGACACTCTGCAACCGTGAAAAGGTGCTCACATCATATCACTTCTGACACCTGAATCTAAACTTTCGTGTTTTTTTGTTTGTTTTTTTTTGAATGAACATAACAAATATAACAAATATCGAGTATTCAGTAGAAAACAAAACTGCATGTTATCCCTCTGGTCTTGTCTCTCCGCGTGCCGCAAGACAAGTAAAACATGCCCCTTTGGTTTTTGGTACACGAAAGAATGGCGCAACTTGGACGCTGGTTATAAACTGGATTCAACTTTGATCCCTTTGCATCCATCAAAAGGATTCATCACTGGCCCGATTGCTCGCTCTGAAACGGAGTATAAATTACATGCAATCGCCCACGTAATCTTATCAAACATCTGAGTCTGAACTTTCTTGAACCTAATTTGGCAATATAACAATTGACTACGGGCTGATTGGTATATTGCCATACCGGAAGGATGAGTGTTTCAGTTGGCAATATAACAGTTGGCAAATGTATAATAGTCAAAAGAAATTTATTTACTCTGATCTAGTCCTTCCACATAACACGAAGCCAGTTACCCATGTCCCTAATCTTGTTCCGAATGGGCGGACTGCGCAACGGTTAACTTATCCGTAGCAATAATCGTGTCTGAACTTTCATCGTTCTTGAAAAGAAATAACCTACGCTTAGTGCAGAATAGTAACAGTGACCACTCATGGTCAATCTGACGCGACCCCTCCATGTGCTACCAACCAATTGAAAATCTTGCTTTATATGGGATATTGATCCCCAAATGCAAAGTGGATCAGCGCATCAAAACCCGTGACCAGATATAAAAAATATGTTTATTCCATTTTAGATTAATATTATTAATGCTTTCATTACCGCATTTGGCAACACAAAGCTCCTTATGTGCCAATCCTGCTGACATGGAATGTTTAGTCGAGCAAGCCAGTCAGCTGTACACTGAAGTTTTGTCCAACTGATGTAAACGTCCTGTCTTTTTCGAGTGACATATTAAACAGATTTTGATAACTTGTTTTTCTTTTTTCTTTTTTTTTTGTAATAGGAATTACACCGCCAGACATATGCTGTTGTAGACATACCCCTTCTGGCCCAATAATACAGCAGTCTATTTTACCATGTATTGTGAGCTGCACGCTTCTCAGTTACTCACATAATCCACTCGATAAGCACTGTTACAACCGGTAATGTAATACAACCTATTATGCAATAAATTTATTGCATTATCGGTTGCGTTGGATGGCAAACCTAACCTATTATGCAATAAACTTATTACACGTTGGATGGCAAACCTAACCTATAATGCATTAAACTTAATACATCAGCAGTTTTCTTGCTTGGAAAACTTAACTGCAAATACAATAAATTTATTACATTATCGGTTGCATAAGATGGCAAACCTAACCTATTATGCAATGAATTTAATACATTATCGGTTGCGTTGGATGGCAAACCCAACCTATTATGCAGTAAATTTATTACATTATCGGTTGTGTTGGATGGCAAACCCAACCTATTATGTAGTAAATTCATTACATTATCGGTTGTGTTGGATGACAAACCTAACCTATTATGCAATAAATTTATTACATCATCGATTACGTTGAATGACAAGCCTAACCTTTTATACAATAAAGTTTATTGCATTATCGGTTGCTTTGGATGACAACGTAACCTATTATGCAGTAAATTTAGTACATTATCGGTTGCTTTGGATGACAAAACCTAACCTATTATGCAGTAAATTTATTAAATTGTCGGTTGCTTTGGATGACAAACCTAACCTATTGCGCAATAAATTTATTACATCATCGGTTACGTTGAATGACAAGCCTAACCTATTATACAATAAAGTTTATTGCAAAAGTGGTTGCTTACTTTCTTCGGTCACTTCCAAGTTTCAACAGGTTAATGGACACGTTATTCCATTGAACAACACACAAACATTTTCAAGTAAACTCGTCCCTCACCCCACCCCATTGTCCGACAATAAAATGGACATCCATGATTTATCACTGAAATGAGTTTATTACAATAATGGTTAGTTTATTCCAAAAGTGGTTTTATTACAAAAGTGGTTGGTACGCGATAACCACTTTTGTAATAAAGTTTATTGCAAAAGTGGTTGCGTACTTTCTTCAGTCACTACCATGTTTTAACTGGTGAATGGACACGTTATTCTATCGAACGACACACAAGCATGTTTAGGTAAACTAGTCCCTCACCCCACCCCAATGTCTGACTATAAAATGGACGTCCGTGATTTGTCACCGAAATGAGTTTATTACAATAATGGTTAGTTTATTACAAAAGTGGTTGGTATGCGTTAACCACTTTTGTAATAAATTTTATTGCAAAAGTGGTTGTAGTACAAAGTGGTTGGTACAGGGCTCTCTATTGGAGCCCAAAGTTTAACTTTGTGCAGTTTGAGGAAATTTCTTTAAAAATCTTTTTTTTCAGATCCACCAGTCAGAATCCTTTCATATTTGGTATACAACATCTATAGGGGGATCAGATTCAAGTTTGTACAAATCAGTTCCCTGAGTTAGTATTTGGTCTCTCTATTGAAGCCCAAAGTTGAACTTCGTACAATTTGAGGAAATTTCTTTGAAAATCTTCTTCTTCAGCTCCACCAGTCAGAATCCTTTCATGTTTGGTACACAACATCTATACGGGGGTCGGAATCAAGTTTGTTCAAATCGAGTCCCTGAGTTCTTATTTGGGTTCCCTATGAGAGCCTGAATTTTAACTTATCAGATAGATCCACCAGTCAGAATGCTTTCATATTTGGTACACAGCATCTATAGGGGGTTCAGATTCAAGCTTGTACAAATCGGGTCCCTGAGTGAGTATTTAGGCTCTCTATTGGACCTCAAAATTTAACTTCGTGCAATTTGAGGAAATTTCTTTAAAAATCTCCTTCTTCAGCTCCACCAGTCAGAATCCTTTCATGTTTGGTATGCAACATCTATAGGGGTGTCAGAATCAAGTTTGTTCAAATCGAGTCCCTGGGTTTATATTTGGGCTCTCTATGAGAGCCTGAATTTTAAGCTAGTGAAATATGTTGAAATTTCTTTGAAAATCTTCTTCAGATCCACCAATCAGAATGCATTCATATTTGGTATACAACATCTTGAGGTGGGTCAGTTTCAGGTTTGTTCAAATTGCTTACCTGGGTAAATTTTTGGGCTTCCTATGGGAGCCTGAATATCAACTTAGTACAATATAGGGAATTTTTTTAAAAATCCTCTTCTTTTGACCCTGTAGTCAGAATGTTTTCATATTTGGTATACAACATTTCTAGGAGGGTCTGATTCAAGTTTGTTCAAATCTGGTCTATGGGTTGATATTTGGTTTCCTATGGGAGCCCGAATTTTAACTTAGTGCAATATGAGGAAATTTCTTTTAAAAGTCTTCTTCTTCAGATCCACCAAATGGAATCCTATCATATTTGGTATACAACATCTCTAGGTGGGTCAGTTCAAATTTGTTCAAACTGGGTCCCTAGGTTAATATTTTGGCTCCTTATTTGAGCCCAAAGTTTAACTTAATGCAATGTGAGGACATTTCTTTAAAAACCTCCTTGTTCAGATCGACCAGTCAGAATTCTTTCATATTTGGTATATGCATTTGTAACATCTCAAGAGGAATCAGATTCAATTTTGTTCGATTTGAGTCCCTGGCTTATTAATTAGGTTCTCTATGGGCAGGGTTGGGGGGGGGGGGGGGGGGGGGGGGCAGGGCGAGCATGTTAGGTTCAGGTTTGTTCAAATCCATTTCCATAAAATTTGCCTTTGCATGGCTTCATTCCTTTGTAGTGTTGATGAACAATGTCTAACTGAATGTGACCCCAAACACTTCTTTGAACCACTTTGGCCGGTGAGTGATTAAGGCCCTTTGAGGCCTCTTGTTTTAGAAATTGTGCGCCATTAGTTTTCTGCCTAGAACTTCTAAATGACATTCCCAATTTCAATAATTTTTGATATGGGTGTGTAGCAGCAAAAGATATATAACATTCTACAGGTTTTTTTCTTGTGCATAAGTTATGCAAATTTGACGAACTTGGCTTTTTTTTTAGTCATACTTGTATATATAATGTTGTTTTGTCCTGTCATCCAAAATGCAATCGATTTTGTGTTCCAACCCACAAAGGTAAAAAGTCACTTTTAAGCTTAAACTCGGCCCCATCAGTTCTCCAGATGTCAGTGTTTCATAAAATTCTCTGAAATTTATGTAAGTAATTGAACCAGTCACATTTTGAGAGAGATCTGTTGGTTCTCTCAATGATTCCTGTGATAGCTACTAACCAGTCACCCAACAGTTTGAACATAGCTCCTTGGTTGACCAAATATCCAGAATTCTCTCGAAAGTTTAGATCAGTAATCCAATCAATCTGAATCAAGTATTCATTGCTTGAGCTCATTGAAGTCACTCTGAAATCTAATGAATCACATCCTGTTTGTTAGAGCTCTTTTAGGTTTGGTAACTAAGGTGTATTGGTTGAATTCCTCATTTCAATGAGATCGGATTACAAGTCATTTACAAAAAAACCAACCCGGTTTGGTCTTCCATTCATTACTTGTAGTGCATTTTCATATAATGACAAGCCTTACTGGTTTGAATAAAATACCCAGCATCACTGATATGTAACCTTTGTTTTTTCATATCTTTTTCATTTTTATATCACAACCTGCAGGCCTTTTGATTACCCCAATTCACACCGTTTACAGATATGCCCAAATTAGAGAAGATGTGAAGCATTAAGAAAAATATATAAAATCCCTCTGCCTCTTCTACATTTGAAAATAACTTCCATCATAATATGGCCATAGAAACACAAAGAAAGGTATGGCAATAAAACATAACAGGATAAGGCTGTTATTTCTGACTTTAATGTACCCAAATTAGGACAAAAGGGCGAGCCTAAAATAAATGAATTTAAAGGCCTGATCTGTTGCTCAGAGATATTTTGGTGCTGTGCTTTCAATCTTTCTACATTCATCAGACATAAGTCCACAATTTGGTGACACCCCCAACCGTGGAGGACTAGTGTCTGATAGCTGGCGATCGGCGTTGCACTTGTTAAATATAATTCACTTGTATGCATATTTTTTTGTTCCGTTCGTTATGATTGGAGGTTGGAGACCTGTAAACAGAAAATGTGTTTGTACTGAATAACAGTTTTAAAAAGTTTCACAGTGGGGAAAAAATTGGAATTTACCATGAGGGCAGGAGACTGGGCATCAAACCGAGAGTCTCCTGGAAAAAACAGAACTTTTATGCATAAATTCATTAGTTTGGGAAGTGTAAAAACTTATCCTTTACTCCATTTCAGTTTTTCTTTTGTCACTGTCCTCATATAACCATAGACTCTGAAAGAGTTATTTTAATTTTTCTTCATAGGTGGAGTGGCAGAAACAATAGAGAGAAAATTGGAACGCATGTAAAATTTGATGAAGAAATTCAACTTTCGCCATTCTGCACAACAGATGACCATGACAGAAATGAAAACACTTATCGTCTATGTGCTGTAGTTATGCACCATGGTCGGGGATTTGGTTCTGGACACTACACAGCTTACTGTAAGAATAATATAGCTGGTGAGAAAGCATTATATATATTACAGTAAGGATAGACTACTTCACATTAACATTGTGTTGGACAAGTTCAAAAACCACAGTGATTTCTCAAAAGCTGATAGCATTATTACCCTTTGTTTGTTGAAATTCCATTGTTTGTGCAATAACTTGAACAGTAAACATTCAATTTCAATAAATTTTGATATCCTCGGTGGTGCTATAGGGAGGCCCAGGCCCCCCCCCCCCCCCCCCACACTTTTCCCTCAGGTCCTCCCCCACCCCCAAATCAAACTTCAAATTGCTATCTAACACAATCTGGGTCCTTTGAAGACCACGTCAGGTGTTGTAGAAACATTCCGATATCTCTCCCAGGGTGTCCAAATGTGAAATTTTTTTCTGGATGAGATCCCCACCGATGAGATCCCCCAACTGCGGCCTTCAGCATCTCGAACATGGACCTTCCATGTCTTACTTAGCCACCCCCCCCCCTCCTCCCCCCAAATTGAAATTCGAGCATCGCCACTGGATATCCTGCAAACAAACAAATTCAAAAATTACAAATGACATTTTGAAGAATGAGGGAGTCATTGCCTTTGTTGGTTCTGTTTCTCTCGAATTATTAATATTTATATTCTTTATACTAGAAATTTAAACACAGATTTCAATCAGGCCTAAAAAAGTTTAAAATCTGTTTCTCAGTCTTCCCTCATGCTCTCTTTTTATAACCAAATCAAAATTTTAAAAAATTAAATGGTGTATGTCTGATATTTTACCCAAGTTAATAAAATTGATAAATTTGTCCTTTGAGTACAACCAAGGCTTTGCAATGCTTCAGCATTGCAAAGCTTTCTCACACTCAAGGGACAAAATACATCACAACCCATGCTATTCCGTGGATTAAGAGGCCTAAAACATAAAACAAACCAAGAACATTAACTTTTGATGGCAAATAAATAATTACAGAAGTAAAAAAGAATTAAAAAAACGCCCACCCACATGCAATTTTACAAAAAATGGCATGTGAAACAGAAGATCTACTTTGTGGAGCCTAAATCTGAATATGCTGCTTTATATTCACATTGTCTTTTGATTCATGATTTGTCAAAAATTGAAAGAGTTTGAGCCCCACGTGTATTCCGTTTAACTTTATTATGTTTATGTGCTAACATAAAAAGTAATTACCAAATTTCAATAATTTTTCACCAGCTGCTTTGTATTAATATTGCCTTGGACAAGTTTGGAAACCCTGGTGATTTGTTGAAAATTGACTGTGTTCTTGCCCTTTTTTTTGGGTTTTATTGGAAAGATTCATGATTGTTATCACTTGAACATTAATATATGAGATTTTAGTAACGTTTACCTGGTTCTTCATTACATTTTTCCTTATGTCATAGTTCATCGGGGGCATGTGGGGATTTGCTTCGTATTGCAATGATTTTTAACTCAACTTTGGCGAAGCCAAATTTGAGGTATTGCCATGGCCCGTCGTCCATCATCCGTCCGTCTGTCTGTCTGTCCGTCCGTCGCGCCATCAACACAGCTCCTAGGGGGGTTTGATTGTCCCCTACTAGGCGGGTCCTGAGGTGGCCGAGAGAGGACGGCCTGCTCAATTGGGCAGGTTTGCTAATTTTTAATTGGCAGGTTTGCTCAAATGAGCTGGTTCGCTGTGAAATACACGAATACGCAGCCCCGGACCAAAATGATCAACCCTGCTAATACCATCTGGCAGGCACCTTGTTCTCCCGTGAGGTGCATTCCGAAGGCCCCGGAAGAAGGAATCCTAGCAGTTGAGGACTTGTGGCCTCGGTTAGGGCAGTCTCCCAAGATGGAGATCAGGTCGTAAACCCTGTTTGGCCCTGGTCTCCATTTTTTCAGATAATGTCCAACACACTGCATTGGCCCCAATTTCGGGAGTAGACAGATGGTCAGATGGCCTGTTCTGACCAATCGGGAGCCCCCCAACCCCCAAAATATCGGGTGTCACGTCGGGGGGCATTGGGTGGTCATTCAATCAGTCATTTCTTTTAGTTTTGTTTTATCATTACTACCCAAACTGTTTTTAATGACTTTGATACCTTTAAACGACTTCTGTTTTGCTGCGCTTTCTGCATCGGTTGTCAGAGGTAGTTTTTGTTGTACTGGTTTTTAATGAAATGATTGGTTGAATGGCCGCCACGACCTGGCACTACCCATAAACATTCCGAAGGCCCCGGAAGAAGGAATCCTGGCAGTTGAGGACTTGTGGCCTCGGTTAGGGCAGTCTCTCAAGATGGAGATCAGGTCGTAAACCCTGTTTGGCCCTGGTCTCCATTTTTAGCTCAACTTTGACGAAGTCAAATTTGAGCTATTGTCATGGCCCGTCGTCCGTCTGTCCGTCCGTCCGTCCGTCTCCGTACGTCAACAATTGGCTATGGCTCGGGCTAGAGGTCGTATTTATGAACCGATCTTTACGAAACTTCTTGTGTACCTTTGTTATGACCCTGGGATGGGAACGAGTGTTTTTAGGTGTGGTCCGAAATTCAAGATGGCTGCCAGCAGCCATTTTGTACCGATGATGCAAAAATCAGTTTTTTGTACAGAACTTCTGTATGAAAGTTCTGATTTGAATAAAGTTTTGTATAAATGTTTAGTACCATGGGATACATCACATATAATACGGGTTTTTTTCTCGTGCGTAAATTATGCAAATTAGACTGACTTTGATTTATTTAGTGTTACTTTCAGAGCTGTAAGTGCCAAGCTGCTATGGCTCGGGCTAGAGGCCGTATTTATGAACCGATCTTTACGAAACTTCTTGGGTACCTTTATTATGACCGTGGGACGAGAACGAGTGTTTTTGGATGCGGTCCGAAATTCAAGATGGCTGCCAGCCACCATTTTGTACCGACGATGCAGAAATCTGTTTTTTGTACAGAACTTCCATATGAAAGCTCTGATTTTAATAATTTTTTGTATGAATGTTTAGTACCATTGGATACATCACATATAATACGGGTTTTTTTCTCGTGCGTAAATTATGCAAATTAGACTAACTTTGATGTTTTTAGCTCAACTTGACAAAGTCAAGCTGAGCTATTGCCATCACTTCTCGTCTGTCGGCGTACGTACGTACGTACGTACGTACGTTAGTATGTTAGTACGTTAGTACGTACGTCCACAATTTCCTTTGGCACACCTCACAGGTCGCATTTATGATCAGATTACTTTGAAACTTCTTATGCTTGTTTGGGGTGACCTCTAGATGGGAGCTATCGATTTTCTTCAATTTCCGGCTAAAAATGTTGCCGCGGCCAACGTTCTTAGAACTTAGTTTAGTCAAACCACAATATTTCCCTTTGGCACACCCTACAGGGCACATTTATGATTTGATTGCTTTGAAACCTGATACGCTTATTTAGGGTGACCTCTAGATGGGAGCTATCGATTTTCTTCAATTTCCGGCAAAAAATGTTGCCTCGGCCAATGTTCGTAGAACTTAGTTTAGTCAGACCTCAATATTTCCCTTTGGCACACCCTACAGGGTACATTTACGATCAGATTGCTTTGAAACCTGGTATGCTTGTTTGGGGAGACCTCTAGATGGGAGCTATCGATTTTCTTCAATTTCTGTCAAAAAATGTTGCCGCGGCCAACGTTCTTAGAACTTAGTTTAGTCAGAAGACTCAATATTTCCCTTTGGCACACCCTACAGGGTACATTTATGATCGGATTGCTTTGAAACCTGGCATGCTAGTTTGGGGTGACCTCTAGATGGGAGCTATCGATTTTCTTCAATTTCTGTCAAAAAATGTTGCCGCGGCCAATGTTCTTAGAACTTAGTTTAGTCAAACCACAATATTTCCCTTTGGCACACCCTACAGGACACATTTATGATTTGATTGCTTTGAAACCTGGTATGCTTATTTAGGGTGACCTCTAGATGGGAGCTATCGATTTTCTTCAATTTCCGGCAAAAAATGTTGCCACGGCCGTTTGTAGAACTTAGTTCAGTCAGACCTCAATATTTCCCTTTGGCACACCCTACAGGGCTCATTTATGATTAGATTGCTTTGAAACCTGGTATGCTTGTTTGGGGAGACCTCGAGATGGGAGCTATCGATTTTCTTCAATTTCTGTCAAAAAATGTTGCCGCGGCCAACGTTTTTAGAACTCAGTTTAGTCAGACCACAATATTTCCCTTTGGCACACCCTACAGGGCACATTTATGATTTGATTGCTTTGAAACCTGGTATGCTTGTTTGGGGAGACCTCTAGATGGGACCTATCTTTTTTCTTCAATTTCCATCAAAAAATGTTGCCGCGGCCAACGTTCTTAGAACTTGGTTTAGTCAGAAGACTCGATATTTCCCTTTGGCACACCCTACAGGGTACATTTATGATCGGATTGCTTTGAAACCTGGCATGCTTGTTTGGGGTGACCTCTAGATGGGAGCTATCGATTTTCTTCAATTTCTGTCAAAAAATGTTGCCGCAGCCAACATTCTTAGAACTTAGTTTAGTCAGACCACAATATTTCCCTTTGGCTCACCCTACAGGGCTCATTTATGATTAGATTGCTTTGAAACCTGGTATGCTTATTTACGGTGACCTCTAGACGGGAGCTATCGATTTTCTTCGGTTTCTGACATTGGTCCCAATGATCTTCAATTTTGCCATTTCATTTATAACTTTTATAACTTACCAAGTTCAAGTTTGTCAAGTTGAGCTACAGTGTCATTGACACTTTCATTTGGTGTTACTTTCAGCACTGTAAGTGCAAATGCCAATACGACTCGGGCTAGAGGCCGTATTTAAGAACCGATCTTTACGAAACTCCTTGGGTACCTTTGTTATCACCGTGGGACAAGAACGAGTGTTTTTGGGTCCGGTCCAAAATTCAAGATGGCCGATGGCAGCCATTTTGTACAAAATTTGGTGCAATAAGATTTTTCCACAGAACTTCCATATGAAAGCGCTGTTTTGATTAATTTTTTGTGTGAATGTTTAGTACCATGGGATACATCACATATAATATGGGTTTTTTTCTCATGCAGAAATTATGCAAATTAGATGAACTTTGATTTATTCAGTGCTACTTACACACAGTAAGTACGCATGTCAATACGACTCGGGCTAGAGTCTGTATTTATGAACCGATCTTCACGAAACGTCTTGGGTACCTTTGTTATCACCTTAGGACGAGAACGAGTGTTTCTGGATGCGGTCCAAAATTCAAGATGGCTGCCAGAGGCAATTTTGTACCGAAATTAGGTCTTATCAGTTTTTTGTACACAACTTCTATATGGCTCAGGCTAGAGGCCGTATTTATGAACCGATCTTTACGAAACTTCTTGGGTACCTTTGTTATCACCGTGGGATGAGAACGAGTGTTTTTGGGTGTGGTCTGAAATTCAAAATGGCCACCACCAGCCATTTTGTACCAAAATTAGTGCAATCATTTTTTTGTACAGAACTTCTGTATGAAAGTTCTGATTTGAATAAATTTTTGTATGAATGTTTAGTAACATGGAATACATCACATATAGTACGGGTTTTTTTCTTGTGGAGAAATTATGCAAATTAGATGAACTTTGATTTATTCAGTGCTACTTATACACAGTAAGTGCACATGTCAATACGGCTCGGGCTTGAGGCTGTATTTATGAACCGATCTTCACAAAACTTCTTGGGTACCTTTGTTATCACCTTGGGACGAGAAGGAGTGTTTCTGGGTGCGGTCCAAAATTCAAGATGGCTGCCAGTGGCCATTTTGTACCGAAATTAGGTCCAATCAATTTTTTGTCACAACTTCTACACAGCTCATATTTGCGAACTGATCTTCACGAAACTTCTTGGGTACCTTTGTTTTCACCTTGGGACAGGAATGAGTGTGTTTTGGGGTGGCTTTGTTATCACTGTGCTATGAGAACAAATATTTTGGGGTTCAGTCAGACCCACTCTGGGACTCCAAGATTTCTTTTCTAGTTTAGCATCTGACTGTCACCCACCTTTACAATACTTTACCTATACATTTGTTACAGGCAACGGTCAGTATTTATGTACAGACTGTTACAATACTTTATATGTACCTTTGTTATCAGGTCATTACCTAGATGTTTGTCATTGCTGTGTCACATACTATACATGTACATGTCTTTGTCTTGACAAGTTGAGCTACAGTGTCATTGACACTTTCATTTCAGATAATGTCCAACACACTGCTTTGGCCCCAATTCGGAAGTAGACAGATGGTCAGATGGCCCGTTCTGACCAATCGGGAGCCCCCCAAACCCCAAAATATCGGGTGTCACGTCGGGGGGCATTGGGTGGTCATTCAATCAGTCATTTCTTTTAGTTTTGTTTTATCATTACTACCCAAACTGTTTTTAATGACTTTGATACCTTTTAACGACTTCTGTTTTGCTGCGCTTTCTGCATCGGTTGTCAGAGGTAGTTTTTGTTGTACTGGTTTTTAATGAAATGATTGGTTGAATGGCCACCACGACCTGACACTTCCCATAAACATTCGACGGATCAATCCCTCAGCGGTATGCATTAGCATCAGCGCTGGGGGAGTATGCTTTCCATGTACTCTTGGTGCTGTTTGCTGAATATCCGCAGCGTAACCCCCTAAGTTGGACTCAGAGTAAGGGTGGGAGCCATGGAATGATGAAAAACAATAAATACAAATATGGAAAACACAACACACAAAAAACAGAAACGTGGTCGAGAATTCTCTACAAACTCTGATTCTGATCATGATCTTCCAAAATCAAAAAGCTGGCCAAAATTTGTCATTATTTATGCGGCTGATGAGAGTCAAAAGGCTTCCAACATGAATCCATTTTTGTTGGAAAAAAGCCATTAAAGGAATCGCTGGCTCTGTCAAAAATGTCAAAAAACTAAGATCTGGTGCATTATTGGTAGAATGTGTAAAGGAACAACAGGCAATTAATTTACTTAATGTTTATTAATATGGCAGATATTAATGTAAATGTTTTCCCCACATAGAACCCTCAACAGCAGCAGAGGTGTAATTCGAACAAGGGAACTATTTGGCATCGATGTAATGGAAATAAGAAAGGAACTAGAACCGTAAGGTGTCAGCGATGTCAAAAGAATAGACATTAAAAAAGATGGGGAAATTATAAAAACAAATACTTATATTTTAACTTTCGATTCTTCTCAGCCGCCTAAATCTATTAAAGTTGGTTATATGAACATCAAAGTGGATTTGTATATTCCAAATCCACTTCGATGTTTCAAATGTCAAAAGTTTGGTCACAGTCAGAATAATTGTAGAGGAAATACTATATGTTTCAAGTGCGGTCAGGAACATCAAGACCCCTATACTAACACTGTCAAATGTTGTAATTGTCAGGGCAGCCATGTAGCTGCATCAAACTGCCCTGTTTGGCAAAAAGAAAAACAAATTCAAAAGGTCAAATGTGAAAAACAGTTGAGTTTTAAGGAGGCCAGAGAATTGGTGACATCGATGCCTGGCATGAACACATCAAAACCATCATATGCATCCAAATTATCTCAAAAATTACCATCATCATCAGTGGGTTGTCAAACAAATTATACTTGGATCAATGGCACATTACCAACTTTAGTGCAGGCCTTTACAATAGAGCAGGCAGATGATACTGAACAAAAATCCACCCAAACACCTTCAACTTCTCAGAATACATTAGACAAAAATCAGAAACAAATCAGAAGAAAGATCAGGAAAAACTAAAACTAGACAGGACAAAAGTAAAAGAATGAAGATCAGAACAGAAAAAAGACCAAACAAAACCAAAATCACACAATCAAAATCTTAGTCAGAATCAGAGGAAGAGTCAGGCAAAAAACAGCCAAAAGAATACAGAAACACAAAAAAAGTCAGATCGAACTCCCAAGGCTCTTCAAGATCCTGTTACTCGTAATAGGTTTGAAGGTCTTGAAGCGATGGAAGTCGGTGAGTGCATCGATGAAACGTTTGGGTCGTTACGCCCAAACGCCTCTCAGAATAGGTCCCCAAGACAGAAATCGCCTTAGAAAGCTATTGGGGCTATTTCACCCATTCGTCCACCAGATAAATCTCTAACCAAATATGGATAGAACTAATAACAATAACATAATACAGTGGAATTGTCGAGGTTTTAGAGCAAATTTTAATGAACTGGGCCTTTTAAGCCAAAAATATAAACCTGCTGCTTTTTGCCTGCAGGAAACTCTTTTAAAGAAACCCGAGGCTCAGGATCATTCAGCCTTTAAGCATTATACCTCGTATAATGACTGGGCAGATGAAACTGATCTTCATATTCGTGGAACGTCCGTTTTAGTTAGAAACAACATTATCCACAGTCCTGTATCTTTGCAGTCAAATTTACAGGCTGTGGCGGTACGCCTAACTTTAGACAAGACAATTACATTATGTTCTATATACGTTTCACCAAGTAAATCCCTACAACTGAATGATCTTGAGCTGCTGGTACAACAGCTTCCAACCCCATATATTTTGTTGGGTGATAGCCCGCTTTGGGGTAATTCCTGCAGTCAAGAGGATGCAAAAGGTAAAGCTGTAGAAGAGTTCATTACAAAATATGACTTACGCTTGTTTAATGATGGTTCAGACACTTATCTGCACCCTGCATCTGGTTCGTATACATCAATTGATCTTTCAATTGCATGCCCTTCTATCTTCCTCGATTTTTCTTGGAAGGTAGAAGATGACTTGTGCGGGAGTGATCACTTTCCAATTATATTGGAGAGTGTAGTTCCAGCGGACGATGAGAGAGTGCCCCAGTTGAACTTTAAAAAAGCTGATTGGGACATTTTTTCATCGCTTTGTTCTGAACGCCTCACACGGGAGAAACTTCAAGATAGTGCTGACCAAATCGAACATTTTAGAAACGAGCTGCTCGACATTGCAAACACAGTCATCCCTAAAACCTCGGCAAATCCAAAACGTTTCACCAAACCATGGTTTGATAATGAATGCAAAAAGGCTATAAAGGATCGTAAGAAAGTTGAAAGGGAATTTATCAAGTCACCAACTACATATAATTTAGACAAACTTCGTATAAATCAGGCAAAAACAAGACGACATATAAAACAAAAAAAGAAAAGTTCTTGGGAATCTTACATTTCAAAGATAAACCAAAACACTCCTATTACTAAACTTTGGAACATGATTAAAAAGATTAAAGGAAAAGAAACAAAATCAACTGTACAACACCTGAAGGAAAACAACACCTTAATTACTTCTAAAACAGATATTTCAAACACTTTGGCCTCCACTTTTTCGAAACATGCGTCGTCTAAAAATTGTAATCCAGAATTTATCAAAATTAAAAAACAGCAAGAAAAACAAAAGATCAAATTTACCTCCAACAATCTAGAGGATTACAATGAACCTTTCTCTATGGAAGAGTTACGTAACTCTTTGCATAGATGAAAGGATACTGCCACTGGTCCCGATGACATACATTACAAACTTTTAAAGCATCTGCCACAAACATCACTAGAACTTTTATTATCAGTTTTTAATGGCATTTGGGTGACTGGCCAGTTTCCACCATCCTGGCGTAAAGCAACAATAATTCCTATTCCTAAGCCTGATAAAGATCACAGCAATCCAAGTAATTACAGGCCTATTGTCTTAACCAGTTGCCTGTGTAAAACCATGGAGAAGATGATCAATGATCGACTTGTCTGGTTTCTGGAATCAAACAATCTGCTTGCGGATGTTCAGTGTGGTTTCAGAGGCCAGAGAAGTATTGTGGATCATTTGGTCAGACTTGAAACGTTCATTAGAAATGCCTTCACCAGAAAAGAACATGTGGTCGCCATCTTCTTTGATCTGGAGAAGGCATATGATACAACGTGGACGTATGGGATTTTAAAAGATCATTTTAACATGGGGTTGAGAGGGCGTATGCCCCTTTTTATTGAAAACTTTTTAAAGGACCGCCAATTTCAGATTCATGTAGGGTCAACGTTATCAGGAATTGGGGGTTCCTCAGGGTAGTATTTTGTCCGTTACCCTGTTTTCTATAAAAATTAATAGTATCATCGATGTAATTGAGAATATGGTAGATTCCTCATTGTATGTTGATGACTTTTTAATCTGCTATAGCAGCAAAAAAATGAATGCCATAGAGCGCAAACTTCAGCTGTGTTTAAACAGAATCCAGAAAAGGGCTACAGAAAACGGTTTTAAGTTTTCAAAGACCCAAACTAATTGTGTTCATTTTTGTAAGCTCTGGAAGCATCATCTTGATCCAGAGTTGAAAATGGATGGAAACACCATTAAAGTTGTAAAGGAAGTGAAATTCTTAGGTTTGTTGTTTGACAACAAACTGAATTTCACTTTCCACATAAAACAACTAAAAGTTAAATGTAAGAGAGCTCTGAACCTACTGAAGGTCGTTGGTAGCACTGATTGGGGTGCTGACCAAAAAACTTTGCTCCATCTGTATAGATCACTTGTTCGATCAAAATTAGATTACGGTTGTATAGTTTACGGTTCTGCAAGGAAATCTTATCTCAAACCACTTGATGCAATTCATAATAGTGGTATTAGAATTAGTCTAGGGGCTTTTCGAACATCCCCAATAGACTCAATCCTTGTTGAAGCAGAGGAGCCTTCTCTGGAGAAGCGTAGAATTAAATTATCTCTCCAGTATGTATCTAAACTTTTGGCCAATCCTTCAAATCCTGCTTATAATTGTTTCAGAACCTCAAAATGTTGACTTTTTTAACCGCCACCAGAAACACATTCCTCCATTGGGAATTAGAATCAAACCCCACATGGAGTCTGCCAAAATTGATTCTGATTCTATAAAAGAAAACCATAAATCACACATTCCTCCTTGGCATCTTAAAAAACCTACAATTATTTTGGACCTTGCTTCTACCAAAAAATCTGATACCAATTCCTTGCAATTTAAACAAAAATATGCCGAAACAAAGTCCAAGTATAGTACATATACAAGGATCTATACAGATGGATCTAAAGATGGTGACAAGGTATCATCAGCTGCTGTTACTGGTGATCATATCACCTCGATCAGAATACCGAATCAGAGTTCTATTTTCACAGCTGAAGTTAAAGCTATTCAACTCGCACTTGAGCACATCGAGAATGCACAGGAAAGAAAGTTGATTATTTTTTCCGACTCCCTTTCCTCTTTACTTGCTTTACTCAACCCCAAGTTGAAGAACCCTCTCATTTTGGAACTTCGTGAGAAGTTAACAACTCTCATGTCTGACCAACATGATACCATGTTTTGCTGGTTACTCGGACATGTAGGTATCGCTGGTAACACCAAAGCAGACAGTGCAGCAAAACAGGCTTTAACAAAGCCTCTCACTGATTTTAACATCCCTTTCAGTGATTTCAAA
Source organism: Pictodentalium vernedei (assembly GCA_031216915.1). Lineage (NCBI taxonomy): Eukaryota > Metazoa > Mollusca > Scaphopoda > Dentaliida > Dentaliidae > Pictodentalium > Pictodentalium vernedei. Next base: position 285,120,567 of record CM062289.1, on the reverse strand, counting down.
CCACATATTAGTAACTACATCAGATCTATGTGGCAGGCGGAATGGGATGGGGCGACAAATAACAAGCTCCATCGCTTCCGATCAACTATTTCTGATCACTACCCTTCCAGTAACCTTTGTAGAAAAGATCATGTTATTCTGACACGATGTCATATTGGTCACACACGACTTACACATTGCTTTTTGTTAGAGGGTAATATGCGACCAGAGTGTGTTCCTTGTCAGCAAGTGTTGTTAGTGGAACACATTCTTTTACATTGTACAGATATTAATCATGTTAGAGGGCAATATTTCACAGTCGGATCTCTAAGAGATTTTTATTACACAAGCCCGCGTAAAATTATCTCATTTTTGAAAGTAATCAACCTTTTTAATAAATTTTGAAATTGTTTTTATTCTTTTAAAATTCAAGTCTTTCCATATCTATATCACAGGTTGATTTACACAGCATTGTTTGTACTACACTGACATTGCGTTTCACACTCTTTAGTTTTATACCTCACATTTCATATTTCATCGACTCTGTTTTTAATTATTTCATGGTGGATAATGGTCTTTTTTATAATTACATACTTTTATCGCCACGAAATGGCCTTGGCTGCTGATGTGGCGTTAAGCACCAATAAATAAATAAATAAATCAATCAACATGGCTCGGGCTAGAGGCCATATTTATGAACCGATGTTTACAAAACTTCTTGGGTACCTTTGTTATCACCGTGGGACGAGAGTGAGTGTTTTAGGGTCCGGTCCAAAATTTAGGATGGCCGCTGGCAGCCATTTTGTACAAAATTAGGTGCAATCAGATTTTTGCGCAGAACTTCCATATGAAAGCGCTGATTTGAATAATTTTTTGTGTGAATGTTTAGTACCATGGGATACATCACATTTTATACAGGTTTTTTCTGGTGCATAAATTATGCAAATTAGACTAACTTTGATTTATTTAGTGTTACTTTCAGCACTATAAGTGCAAATGCCAATACGGCTTGAGGTAGAGGCCGTATTTATGAACCAATCTTTATGAAACTTCTTGGGTACCTTTGTTATCGCCGTGGGATGAGAACAAGTGTTTTTGTGTCTGGTCTGAAATTCAAGATCGCCGCCATTTTGTATAAAATTAGGTGCAATCAGATTTTTGCGCAGAACTTCCATATGAAAGTGCTGATTTGAATAATTTTTTTGTATGAATGTTTAGTACCATGGGATACATCACATATAATACAGGTTTTTTTCTCGTGCATAAATTATGCCAATTAGACTAACTTTGATCTATTTAGTGTTACTTTCACCACTGTAACTGCAAATGCCAATACGGCTCGGGCTAGAGGCCGTATTTATGAACCGATCTTCACAAAATTTCTTGGGTACCTTTGTTATTACCTTGGGACGAGAACGAGTGTTTCTGGTTGCGGTCCAAAATTCAAGATGGATGCCAGTGACCATTTTGTACCGAAATTAGGTCCAATCAGTTTTTTGTACACAACTTCTATACGGCTCAGGCTAGAGGCCATATTTATGAACCGATCTTTACGAAACTTCTTGGGTACCTTTGTTATCACCGTGGGACGAGAACGAGTGTTTTGGGGTGCAGTCCAAAATTCAAGATGGCTGCCAGCAGCCATTTTGTACAAAAATTAGTGCAATCAGCTTTTTGTACAGAAGTTCTGTATGAAAATTCTAATTTGAATAAATTTTTGTATGAATGTTCAGTAACATGGAATACATCACATATAATACTGGTTTATTTTCTCGTGCAGAAATTATGCAAATTAGATGAACTTTGATTTATTCAGTGATACTTATACACAGTAAGTGCACATGTCAATACGGCTTGGGCTAGAGTCTGTATTTATGAACCGATCTTCACCAAAGTTCTTGGGCACCTTTGTTATCACCTTGGGATAGGAACGAGTGTTTTGGGGTGTCTTTGTTATCACTGTGCTCTGAGTACGAATATTTTTAGGTTCAGTCAGACCCACTCTAGAACTTCTTTTCTAGTTTAGCCTCTAACTGTCGCCCACCTTTACAATACTTTACCTATATATTTGTTTCAGGCTACGGTCAGCATTTATGTACAGACCGTTACAATACTTTATATGTACCTTTGTTATCAGGTCATTCATTACCTAGATGTTTGTCATTGCTGTGTCACATACAATACATGTACATGTCTTAAACAAGTTGAGCTACAGTGTCATTGACACTTTCATTTCATGCTTATTAGGATTTGATGGTAAGCAAATGTATATAGATGATGTATTTATCAGTTGTGTATAAATTATTGCTCTGGGTGCACGGTGGCTCACTGATAGATTGTTGGACTTCTATGCTAGAGGTCCCGAGTTCGATCCCCATGTTGTGTCCTTGGGCAAGGCACTTTATCCCCGTTGCCTCCATGGGGGCACGATGACACCGTGTACTAAGGCGTAGTGCACGACGATGGTGCATATGTCTTCAACCGCTGTAACCCTGCTTGAGTGGAGCTTGAACAGAGTTAGAATGTTGAGGAGATGCTCAGTGGTTCTCTCCGGGTACTCTAGCTTCCTCCAACTGTAAAACTTTCATGGTCACAATTAGCCATTGTTCATAAGTATGTGACCTTAAACACCAATAAATAAATATATAAATTAATGCTCTTCTTTGGCTTCGAGAAAATGTTTTTTACAAGAAAGAATGTACCCTTATGGTGCAGTCAACCCTTCCTACTCATTGATGTTTGGTAGATGAAACTATTAACATTACTGTTGATGTTTATTGTTGTACTTTGATGACAGAATGTATTCATTTTTCAGATGTTAGCCTCCTTGTTATACATAGAAAAGTTTTGCAATTCTTTAACTGGTTGAGTGCTAAATAATTTTTCAAAGACGATTTGAAACATGGGTATATATTTTTAGTCGAGTTGTGACAAAGTCAAACTAGACTTCTAGTTTGATGAATGGCGGGCGTAAACAATTGGTTTCCGGATGATAACTTGATAATGGTTCAACCCATGTTCATGAAACTTTGTAGATAGGTTGGTATCGGTGAGAGGAAGAACCCTATTAATTTTGGACTTGCTTGGTCAAAGGTCAAGGTCACAGTGACCTTGGACATAGTAAATTGTAAACAATTGGTTTCCGGATGATAAGTTGATGACAGTTCAACCCACATTCATGAAACTTCATATGTAGGTTGGCCTTTGTGAGAGGAAGAACCCCATTTATTTTGGACTCACTAGGTCAAAGGTCACACAGTGGCCCTGAACATAGTAAATCAAAACAATTTGTTTCCAGATGATAACTTGATAACGGTTTGACTCATGTTCATAAAATTTCTTAGTTAGGTTGGCATCAGTGAGAGGAAGAACCCTATTTATTTTGGACTCGCTAGGTGAAAGATCAAGGTCACAGTGACCTTCAACATAGTAAATCGTAATCAATTGGTTTCCGGATGATAATTTGATAATGTTTCGACCCAAGTTCATGAAACTCTCATAGGTAGGTTGGCATCAGTGAGAGGAAGAACACTATTTACTTTGGACTTGCTAGGTGAAAGGTCAAGGTCACAGTGACCTTCATCATAGTAAATTGTAAACAATTGGTTTCCGGATGATAACTTGATAATGGTTTGACCCACATTCATGAAACTTCATAGGTAGGTTGGCCTATGTGAGTGGAATCCCCTATTTATTTTGGACTCACTAGGTCAAATGTCACAGTGACCTTGAACATAATAAATCGTAAACAATTGGTTTCCAGATGATAATTTGACAGTGGTTCCACCTACATTCATGAAACTTCATAGGTAGGTTAGCATTGCTGCAAGAAAGAGCCCTATTTATTTTGGAATCACTAGGTCAAAGGTCAAGGTCACAGTGACCCTTCACATAGTAAATTGTAAACAATTGGTTTCCGGACGATAAGTTGATAATGATTAAACCCACTTTTGTGCTGTCACAACTCGACATTAGATCGGTGATCCTATCGGCATTTTTACACTGTAAACCAATGGCCCTGACTAGCTGGTGCTTAACTCAAAGTTATTAAGGGCCAAACACAAATTTTGTACCCCCAAATCCCCAAAATTTGCTTGCAAAACCGAAAATTAAAAGTCCTATCTGGCCCTCCATACATTTACTCTCCGCGCATGCGCAGACATCTGGAAGTGACCGGAATTGGCACCAACATCATTCCTTGTTTGGCCCTAAAGTCATCAACAATGAAATGACATCTGTGCTTTAAAATCTCCTTTTTAGCTTAACTTGACATAGTCAAGATAAGCTATTGCCATCACGCGTGCGGAAGTCTGTTAGTCTGTGAGTCTGTGACGTCTGTTCACATTTTCCTTTAGCATGGGCTACACCCCGCAGTTCTTGGCTGATCGTCACGAAATTTCATGTGCAGGTTTGGGGTCATGTCTAGATGAGAACGTCCCCTTTTGGTCATGATCGGGCAACAGGTATGGCTGCCCGAGCCCAAAACCCGAAAACCATTAGCACAGTCTACAGGTCGTATTTATGAAGGGATTTCATTGTAACTTGGTAGGATGCCTCTGTATAATGCCTAGATGAGAACGCCCCCTTTTGGGCATGATCTATCAACCGTGATGGCTGCCCAAGCCCAAAACCCAAAAACTTTTAGCACAGTCTGCAGGTCATGTTTAATGTGGAGACATTTCATTGTAACTTGGTAGGATGACTCCTTATGATGTCTAGATGAGAATTTCCCCATTTGGGCACGATCTGCCAACCGTGACGACTGCCCGAGCCCAAAACCCGAAAACCTTTAGCACAGTCTGCAGGTCATATTTATTGAGAAATTTCATTGTAACTTGGTGGGTTGACTTCATACAATGTCTAGATGAGTAAGTCCCCTTTTGGACGTGATTGGGCAACTGTGACAGCTACAGGGTCCCGAAGCCCAAAAACCTTTAGCACAGTCTAGAGGTCATATTTATGAAGGGATTTCATTGTAACTTGGTAGGATAACTCCAAGTAATGTCTAGATGAGAACATCCCATTTTGATCGCGATCATTCACCCTTGATGGGTGCCCAAGCCCAAAAACCTTTAGCATAGGCAAAAGGTCATATTTATGGAAGGATTTCATTGTAACCTGTTAGGTTGACTCCATATAATGCCTAGATGATGACATCCTCTTTTGGCCGTGATTGGTCAGCTGTGATGGCTACAGGTGCCCGAAGCCCAAAAACCTTGAGCACAGTCTACAGGTCATATTTATAAAGGGATTTCAGTGTAACTTCGTAGGATCACTCCAGATGATGCCCAGATGAGATTGTCCCCTTTGGTTGCGATCATTCAACCATGATGGCTGCCGGAGCCTGAAGCCCGAAAACCTTTAGCACAGTCTACAGGTCATATTTATGAAGGGATTTCATTGTAACTTGGTAGGTTAACTTCATATAATGTCTAGATGAGAACGTCCCCTTTTGGGCATGATTGGGCAACTGTGATGGCTAAAGGTGCCCGAGGGAGCGCGGTGGCTCAGTTGGTAGAGGTGCAGGCTGCAAGCGGAGAGGTCTTCGGTTCGAATCCCACCTACGGCAACCGCGTTGTGTCCTTGGGCAAGACACTTCATCTCCATTGCCCGCGTGGGGGTACGATGACGCCGTGTACTAAGGCGTACTGCACGTCGATGGTATGCATGTCTTCAACCAACCTAACCCTGCCTGTGCTGCAGTGCGGAGTTACGATGTTGGGGTGCTGGCAGCTGCTCATCGTTGCTCGGTGGTTCTCTCCGGGTACTCCGGCTTCCTCCACCCGTAAAACTGTCACGGTCATGATTAGCCATTGTGCATAAGTATGTGACCTTAAACATCAATAAATAAATAAATAAAGGTGCTCGAAGCCCAAAAACCTTTAGCACAGTCTACAGGTCATATTTATGAAGGGATTTCATTGCAACTTGGTAGGATGACTCCAAATAATGTCTAGATGAGAACGTCCCATTTTGATCGGGATCATTCAGCCTTGATGGGTTTTCGAGCCCAAAAACCTTTAGCATAGGTAAAAGGTCATATTTATGGAAGGATTTCATTGTAACCTATTAGGTTGACTCCATATAATGCCTAGATGATGACATCCCCTTTTGGTCGTGATTGGTAAGCTCTGATGGCTACAACTGCCCGAAGCCCAAAAACCTTGAGCACAGTCTACAGGGAATATTTATGAAGGGATTTCATTGTAACTTCGTAGGATCACTCCAGATGATGCCCAGATGAGATTGTCCCCTTTGGTTGCGATCATTCAACCATGATGGCTGCCCGAGCCCGAAAACCTTTAGCACAGTCCACAGGTCATATTTATGAAGGGATTTCATTGTAACTTGGTTGACTTCATATAATGTCTAGATGAGAACGTCCCCTTTTGGACATGATTGGGCAACTGTGACGGCTAAAGGTGCCCAAAGCCCGAAAACCTTTAGCACAGTCTAGAGGTCATATTTATGAAGGGATTTCATTGCAACTTGGTAGGATGACTCCAAATAATGTCTAGACGAGAACGTCCCATTTTGATCACGATCATGCAGCCTTGATGGGTGCGCGAGCCCAAAAACCTTTAGCATGGGCAAAAGGTCATATTTATGGAAGGATTTCATTGTAACCTGTTAGGTTGACTCCTAATGCCTAGATGATGACATCCCCTTTTGGTCATGATTGGTCAGTTGTGATGGCTACAAGTGCCCGAAGCCCGAAAACCTTGAGCACAGTCTACAGGTCATATTTATGAAGGGATTTCATTGTAACTTCTGAGGATCACTCCAGATGATGCCCAGATGAGATTGTCCCCTATAGTTGCGATCATTCAGCCATGATGGCTGCCCGCGCCCGAAGCCCGAAAACCTTTAGCACAGTCGACAGGTCATATTTATGAAGGGATTTCATTGTAACTTGGTAGGTTAACTTCATATAATGTCTAGATGAGAACGTCCCCTTTTGGACATGATTGGGCAACTGTGATGGCTAAAGGTGCCCGAAGCCCGAAAACCTTTAGCACAGTCTACAGGTCATATTTATGAGGGGATTTCATTGTAACTTGGTAGGATGACTCCAAATAATGTCTAGATGAGAACGTCTCATTTTGATCGTGATCATTCAGCCTTGATGGGTGCCCGAGCCCAAAAACCTTTAGCATAGGTAAAAGGTCATATTTATGGAAGGATTTCATTGTAACCTATTAGGTTGACTCCATATAATGCCTAGATGATGACATCCCCTTTTGGTCGTGATTGGTCAGCTGTGATGGCTACAGGTGCCCGAAGCCCAAAAACCTTGAGTACAGTCTACAGGTCATATTTATGAAGGGATTTCATTGTAACTTCGCAGGATCACTCCAGATGATGACCAGATGAGATTGTCCCCTTTGGTTGCGATCATTCAACCATGATGGCTGCCCGAGCCTGAAGCCCGAAAACCTTTAGCACAGTCTACAGGTCATATTTATGAAGGGATTTCATTGTAACTTGGTAGGTTGACTTCATATAATGTCTAGATGAGAACGTCCCCTTTTGGACACAATTGGGCAACTGTGACGGCTTCAGGGGCCCAAAGCCCGAAAACCTTTAGAACAGTCTACAGGTCATAATTATGAAGGGATTTCATTGTAGCTTGGTAGGATGACTCCAAATAGTGTCCAGATGAGAACGTCCCCTTTTGGTCACGATCATTCAGCCTTGATGGCTGCTTGAGCCCAAAAACCTTTAGCATGTCTGTAGGTCATATTTATGGAAGGATTTCATTGTAACTTGTTAGGATGACTCCATATAATGCCTAGATGATGACATCCCATTTTGGTCGTGGTTGGTCAACTGTGATGGCTACAGGTGCCTGAAGCCCGAAAATCTTTAGCACAGTCTGCAGGTCATATTTATGAAGGGATTTCATTGTAACTTCATAGGATCACTCCAGATGATGTTCAGATGAGAATGTCCCCTTTTGTTTGTGATCATTCAACCATGATGGCTGCCCAAGCCTAAAGCCCGAAAACCTTCAGCACAGTCTTCAGATCATATTTATGAAGGGATTTCATTGTAACTTGGTAGGTTGACTTCATGTAATATCTAGATGAGAACAGCCCCTTTTGGACACCATTAGGCAACTGTGTTGGCTACAGGAGCCCAAAGCCCGAAAATCTTTAGCACAGTCTACAGGTGATATTTATGAAGGGATTTCATTGTACTGTGGTAGGATGACTCTAAATAATGTCTAGATGAGAACGTCCCCTTTTGGTCGCGATCATTCAGCCTTGATGGCTGCCCGAACCCAAAACCTTTAGCATAGTCTATTGGTCATATTTATGGAAGGACTTCATTGTAACCCGTAAGTTTGACTCCATATAATGCCTAGATGATGACATCCCCTTTTGGTCGTGATTGGTCAACTGTGACGGCTTCAGGGGTCCGAAGCCCAAAAACCTTGAGCACAGTCTACAGGTCATATTTATGAAGGGATTTCATTGTAACTTTGTAGGATCACTCCAGATGATGCCCAGATGAGAATGTCCCCTTTTGGTTGCAATCATGCAACCATGATGGCTGCCAGAGCCCATAGCCCAAAAACCTTTAGCACAGTCTACAGGTCATATTTATTAAGGGATTTCATTGTAACTTGGTAGGTTGACTTCATATGATGTCTAGATGAGAACGTCTCCTTTGGACGCAATTGGGAAACTGACGGCTACAGGGGCCCGAAGCCCGAAAACCTTTAGCACAGTCTACAGGCCACATTTATGAAGGGATTTTAATGTAACTTGATAGGATGACTCGTTTTGGAATAATTTCACTGTAACTTGGTAACTTTTGTTGATATACGCTAACTGTGAGGGCCACATACATTAACTGTGAGATCATATTAACACACCCCTCAGCTCTTTAGTACAGTGTACACCTCATATTATTTTTATCATAAACATAGCATACAGGGAACAGAAATGAACATATTTCCAATTATCACAATTCTTGTCTTATTTCATAATCCTTTCATAAACATTGAATATTATCCTTTTCATCAAACACAACACACAAGTTAAGCTACAGTGTCATTGACACTTTCATTTGAGGATGCCAGACACAAATCAATGCAAGAATTGATGGATACAAGGCTGTTATTGGATGAAGGAAGTGTTCAAAAGTGGTTTTGGACGTTCAGGGCTGTAACTTTAAAATATTTATAAAATTATTTTATGTTTCCCAATTTCGGGACATATGCCTGACGTCATCATTTTTAAAAATGATTATTCCACTGTTTGTTAAGTATTACTTCCCTATCCTTCCATGAACCCTTCCTGTTAAACTCTTAAGCTTTTTGGCTATTTTTTATTGAAATTTTTTATTAAATTTCTTGGGAGTTTAACAGTTATTACAGAATATTATTCTGTTTCTTCCCCAGGGTTACGTCCTCACCCCAGGGGTGTTAGACCATTTAGTCTTGCATATTCTATCCGATGTATCGATTTTTCTTCGTATGAAGATCTAGCTTTGCATCTGATAACATTTCAATTGGTTCTGACTTTGGGCCTTTTTGTGTGCCTAATGTCTTGTTTACATTGACGTTGTTGACATTGTCAACGTCCTCATATATAGGTAGTTTTTTATATTCTATTACTGTAGTGTACTGTAGGATACATAGATTATTATTCCGGAAGTATAGCTCAAAAAATTTTGCATTTTGTCGACACTTAGGCTCTATCGGGATGCCCTTGGGCTCTTCAAGTTTCCTTTGGGAACTTGGGCGTTTTTTCAAAAAATTTTGTTTAAAAAAAATATTTTGAATTTAAATAATTATTACTATTATTCATGTATCTCAGTTATATATATATATATATATATATATATATAACTTCGTCAAATTGCCGTCATGCTCGGAAGTTTACTTCCTTCTAAGCGGCTTTCATTTTTGACTAATACTTATTCCGTTACGTTAAGTGCCGTACCAATGTGTATCGCGTCATGGGAACGTAAAATTTAGCGTCACGCTGATCCTACTTGTTGAATGGGAATTATAAAATTGATCGTGATACGCGTACGTCTTACAGATCGATTTATTATTTGGCAAGTGGCTGCCTAGCTCCTAATCACGAACCCGTCTATAAAATCGCCGATGCATGTCTTCCTTGGGTGGCAACAAGTAAAGATATGTTCCGCATTACACGTTGTTCACCTTCTTTAATTGTAAATTATGGACAAACAAGACCGTATCATATCTTCCTAAGGTGGTAACGAGTGGAGATATATTCCGCGTTATCTCGCGCATTTTTTTGTTCTCAGCCTTAGAATTAGAAACATTCAATCATTTATCTCAACCTCGCCCTGGTAACAGAGGCAGAAGCGAGTTCGCATGCAGTATTCACACATTCAGCCATTCCTTGACCCGAATTGTTTACACGCGTTGTTCTCCATATTCAAGTGTATTGCTTATAAAACCACTGTATCATATCTCCGTTGGGTGGTAAAGATATGTTCCCCGTTTCATGTTGTTCCCCGTATCCAGGTCTATTACGCGCAAAATAACCGTATCATATCTTCCTTGGGTGGCAACAAGTAAAGATATGTTCCGCGTTATTACGTAAAAAGCAAATATGAATTAGACACTATTTCTAAAACCTCGCCCTGGTAACAGAGGCAGAGGCAAGTAACTTCGTATACCGTATTCACACATCCAACCACTCCGCGCGCCTCCATATCTCCGCCCCAGTACCCAAACCGCGTCAATCAGACATCAATACCGCTGATGGAAAATATAATTTTTTATACCCTCCTTGCGTAGTAATACCCCCCCCCACCCCGCCCGATCCTTCCAGGGTGTGTAAATGTCTTGTCCCAACCCACTATTGCAGCATATATATGCCCTCCACCACTGATCTAAGTGCAGTCCCTCCTATAATGTCTACACTGACAATCGTAGGCTAGGGTTCCATACCCCCCCCCCCCCCCCCACACACACACACACACACACCACATACACATGATGTACGCACTGACATGTACCAAATGATCATAATCTCGCAACATATACACGCTATGTCCAACACCAATGCGTGCGTGTTTAGGTGTAATTGCTCTGTACACTAATTTTTGTCCCGCCCTTCCCGGCCCCCCCCCCCCCCCCCCGTTTATAAATGAGAATATTTGGAATTATTCTTGTCTATTGAGCCCATTGGGTTCTAGTGTTTGAAGTTTGTTAATCCAAAATGCTTCACGACCCCTCCTGTAAGCTGTATTTTGTTTATTAATTTGTTCAATCCCAATAATCTTAAAATCGTTTATACTATGGTTTTTGGTCAGAAAATGATGTGGTATCGGTTCATCCATAACCTCAAGTTTTATTCTACTCAGGTGGTTTTGCATTCTCTCATACAATTTTGTCCCTGTCTCTCCCACGTACACGACTTCATTGCACTTGTCGCAGAAAATCCCATATATCACATTCCTGGACATGCAAGTGATTTTTTTGCCTATGTGGTAGGCCGTCCCGTTCTTGTCTGCGAATTGTTTTGTTTGGAGCATAAACCCACAGATTGCACATTTTCTCTCGCATCTATCAGATCCCGTCCCTTGATTGTTGAACATTTTATTATGCTTGCTGTGGACTATGATATCTCCCAAATTTTTCAGTCTTTTGTACGAAATCAGGGGAGGTTTTTCGAATGCCAACTTCATGCGTTTTGAACGGTGTAAAATGGGCATCCGTTCCCGCGTTATTTTCCCGATGTCGGGGAGGCGCTGCGAGTATGTGACCACAAACGGGACTCTTTCGCCGGTTGAATTGTTGGATCGTTTTTCAAGTAACTGTTTGCGCTCGATTTGATCGACCTTTTCTAGTTGTTCGCTTACAAACTTTTCGTCGTAACCTCTGGCATACAGGTGCTGTTTTATATTATTTTTGTGGCATTCATATTCAGCATTATCGGAACATATTCTTTTTACTCTTGAAGCTATTCCATATGGTATCGCTCTTTTAATGTTGATTGGGTGATCTGACTTTGCGTGTAGGTATTGATGCGTGTCCGTGGGTTTTGTATATAAACCGGTTTTAAGAAATCCGTCTTCAATTTTGACTACCGTGTCTAAGAATTCTATCTCATTTTCAGACCACCTTAAATCGACCTGTATTCTTGGGTGTATCGTATTTGCCAAAGAATGATATTGTTTCAGAGACTCCAACCCATGCGTCCATACTCTCCAGATATCATCAACGTACCGTACCTGTTCAAGGGGGTGTAACTTCGATGCTTTTGACAGTTTCTCTTCCCATTCACCCATATATGTGCACGCATAATTCATCCCTAATCGCGAACCTATTGCAACGCCGTCGGTTTGTAGATAATGTCTTCCTTTAAATGAAAAATTGTTGTTGTCCAAAACAGTTTCTATTAGTTTAAGACCTATCTCTGTTGGGAATAATTTTCTTTTAGAGTTTTCTAGTGCTTTTTTACATGCTAATATACCTTCATTACGTGGGACGCTTGGATATAGTTTCTTGACGTCCATACAGTACATTATGCTGTTTTCAGGGAGTGGTTGGGGTATACTGTCCAGTCTGTTCAAGAAATGCGTGGTGTCGCGTATGTAGGATGGTAATGACTCAACGTGTTGTTTTAGTTCAGACTCCATCACTTCTGCTATTTTCTCTGTTGGGTGGTTTATTCCCGAAATTATTGTTCTTAAAGGGGCTTCATTTTTATGCATTTTGGGGTTACCTTTTACTCTTCCAGCCTGTGGCTGCTTAGGTATCATGTACGCTAATACTTTTTTGTCTATCAGTTTGTTTTTTTCTAGTTTTTTTAGTTGGCTTTTAATCTTGTTTGTTATTTTCTCTGTCAGATTTACAGGTACTTCTTTGTATGTTGTTTGGTCCCCCAACTCCATCAAGATCTCATTTTCATATTTACTTGCATCCAAAACGGTTATTCCAGACCCTTTATCGGCTGGTCGCACGACTATTGTATTATCATTTAACAACTCCCTCAGAGCCTTCTCCTCCATTTTTGTTATGTTGTTTCGCACGCGTTTTTTTATGCCCTTTAAAATATCTTCCCGTACTATCTCTAAATAAAGGTCAAGGTGCTTATCTCTACCTTCTTTAGGGGTCCACGGGTTACGCTCTTTAAATTTATCATTAATATATTGCTGTTTATTGTCTAGGAAATACTCACATAGTCGCATTCTTCGCTCCCATTCTTTTATCTCAACGATAAGGTTCGCCATATCCAAAGTTCTTTCCGTTGGGACAAACTTGAGACCCCTTTTAAGTAATGTTCTTTGGTGTTTTGTTAGTTTCTTACCGGATAAATTAAACACGTTATTTTGCTGATTTATTTTAGTTTCGTTGTGCAGAATTTTACTCTTTATATCTACATACATGTTATTAGCTCACCTGACTGAAAGTCAGGGTGAGCTTTTCTGATCACTTTTCGTCCGTCGTCCGTCGTCCGGCGTGAAGGTGGTGTTTGGGTCTTTTTCTTCCAAACCACTGGCCGCATGTTAATGAAATTTCATGTGAGTAGGGGTTATATAGCGGCATTTTGATTTTTGGGCAAATTAGGTTTCGGCTCATATTGAGCAGAGGGGTGGGGCAAAAATGCTCCAATTCTTAAAAAATCTTCTCAAGAACCAGCAATAGCAGAGACTTGATATTTGGTATGCAGCTTCCTTTTGAGGTGTAGACTCAAGTTTGTTCAAGAGAAGTTTGTAGGTCTATACTTGGCGATGTTATGGGAGGAGCAAAAATTTTGGCCCCACCCCAAATTTCTATTTTTTAAACCGAGAGGCCAATTTGAACCAAATTTTATGTGAGGGCTTATTGGGTCATAAGTACCTAATTTATGCAGAAATTTTTTTTCCTGTAGCCCCGTGGGAACCGCAGGAGCTAAAAATAGAAAAAAATTAAAACGCCCATATCTCCAAAACTGCACGGCACCGAGAATTTTTATTTGGTGTGAAGCTTCCTTAGGACCAACAGAAAGAACTGGTAAAAAAAAATTGCCATCGGTTTTATCATAGGGTACAGTTTCGGGACTTTGAAAAAATGCTGTGTCAGCACTTTTTAACACTGTAGGCAATGGGAAAAACATTAAAAAATCTTCTTCTCCAGATCCAGCAGGCAGAATCTTTTGATATTTGGTATGCAACATTGGAGGGTGGATCTGATTCAAGTTTGTTCAAATCGGCCCCCTGGGTTCATATTTGGGCTCAGTATAGGAGCCCGATTTCGAACTTAGTGCATTTCAGGCAAATTTCTTAAAAAATCTTCTTCTCCAGATGCAGCAGGCAGAATCTTTTGATATTTGGTATGCAACATTGTGGGGTGGATCTGATTCAAGTTTGTTCAAATTGGCCCCCTGGGTTTATATTTGGGCTCAGTATAGGAGCCCAAATTTGAACTTACTGCATTTCAGGTAAATTTCTTTGAAAATCTTCTTCTCCAGATCCAGCAGGCAGAATCTTTTGATATTTGGTATGCAACATTGTGGGGTGGATCTGATTCAAGTTTGTTCAAATCGGCCCCTTGGGTTTATATTTGGGCTCAGTATAGGAGCCCAAATTTGAACTTAGTGCATTTCAGGCAAATTTCTTTGAAAATCTTCTTCTCAAGATCCAGCAGGCAGAATCTTTTGATATTGGGTATGCAACATTGTGGGGTGGATCTGATTCAAGTTTGTTCAAATCGGCTCCCTGGGTTTATATTTGGGCTCAGTATAGGAGCCCAAATTTGAACTTAGTGCTTTTCAGGCAAATTTCTTAAAAAATCTTCTTCTCCAGATCCAGCAGGCAGAATCTTTTGATATTTGGTATGCAACATTGTGGGGTGGATCTGATTCTATTTTGTTCAAATCGGCTCCCTAGATTCATATTTGGGCTCACTATAGAAGCTCGAATTTGAACTTAGTGCATTTCAGGCAAATTTCTTCAAAAATCTTCTTCTCCAGATCCTGCAGGCAGAATCTTTTGATATTTGGTATGCAACATTGTGGGGTGGATCTGATTCCAGTTTGTTCAAATCAGCCACCTGGATTCATATTTGGGCTCACGATAGAAGCCCAAATTCGAACTTAGTGCATTTCAGGCAAATTTCTTTGAAAATCTTCTTCTCAAGATCCAGCAGGCAGAATCTTGTGATATTTGGTATGCAGCATCCTTAGGGGGGTGAGATTCAAGTTTGTTCAAGCCCTGTCCCTAGGTCCATATTTGGGCTCACTGTGGGAGCTTGAATTGTAACTTTGTTCGAAATGAGGAATTTTCTTAAAAAATCTTCTTCTTCAGATCCAGCAGTCCGAATGGTTTGATATGTGGTGAGTAGCATCCTTGGGGGGAGGGGGGGATTCAAGTGTGTTAAAGCCAAGTCCATGGGTCCATATGTGGGCTCCCTGTGGGAGCCCAAATTATAACTTAGTCAATATGAGGAATTTTTCTTTAAAAATATTTTTCTTCAGATTCAGCAGTTGGAATGTTTTGATATTTGGCATGGAGCAACCTTGGGGGCTGAGATTCAAGTTTGTTCAAGCCAAGTGGTTCATATTTGGGCTCACTATGGGAGCCTGAATGACAACTTAGTTCAAAATGAGGAATTTTCTTTAAAAATCTTTAGATCCAGCAGATGAATGCTTTTGATATTTTTTATGCAGCATCCTTAGGGGGGTAAGATTCAAGTTTGTTCAAGCCATGTCCCTAGTTCCATATTTGGGCTGATTGTGGGAGCTCGAATTGTAACTTGGTTCAAAATGAGGAATTTTCTTTAAAAATCTTCTTCTTCAGATCCAGCAGTCGGAATGTTTTGATATTTGGTGTGCAGAATCCTTAGGGGTGTGAGATTCAGGTTTGTTAAAGCCAAGTCCCTGGGTTCATATATGGGCTCCCTGTGGGAGCCCGAATTATGACTTAGTTCAGTATGAGGAATATTCTTTAAAAATCTTTTTTTAGATCCACTGGTCAGAATATTTGGATATTTGGTTTCAGCTTTTCTTAGGAGGAGCAGATGCAACTTGTGGAAATCAATTCTCTGGGTTGATATTTAGGCTACCATGTCAGGTGAGCGCCCTCAGGCCCCCTGGGGCCTCTTGTTTTGATCATCGCTCATATCCTTAACTTCTACAGATTCATCCTTTATGGAGGGTTTCTCAGACTTTTTGTCGGTAATTTTTGTTGTATAACCCCGGGGATTTACAGATTCGTCCTTTTTGGAGGGTTTCTCAGGCTTTTTGTCGGTAATTTTTTTTGAATAACCCCGGGGATTCAGTTTTGGTTCATCCCTACGGAACGCGGAAATATTTTGTGACTGCAAGTATTTGTATTTGATTGTTTTAGGCCCATTTGTCTTTTTCATACTTCCAATCATTTGTGCAACCTGAAAATGAGAATCATTCAAAAAGAGAAAATAATGTCTAAATATATAGATGGGCCAGTATCAGGATTCATTAGAAAGAGATCAAAAACGAATGGTAGTATTGAGAGCTGGGCAACAGATGAGGATATAATAGGTTTGGTGAATATGCTGGGAATAGGGATTCATGTATATTGTAAGTATGGTCAAAATTACAGGTGGGTGCGATTCGAACCTGAAAAACAGGTGAGTACAAATGAATTAAATTTCTATCTCTTTTTGAATGATTCTCATTTTCAGGTTGCACAAATGATTGGAAGTATGAAAAAGACAAATGGGCCTAAAACAATCAAATACAAATACTTGCAGTCACAAAATATTTCCGCGTTCCGTAGGGATGAACCAAAACTGAATCCCCGGGGTTATTCAAAAAAAATTACCGACAAAAAGCCTGAGAAACCCTCCAAAAAGGACGAATCTGTAAATCCCCGGGGTTATACAACAAAAATTACCGACAAAAAGTCTGAGAAACCCTCCATAAAGGATGAATCTGTAGAAGTTAAGGATATGAGCGATGATCAAAATAACATGTATGTAGATATAAAGAGTAAAATTCTGCACAACGAAACTAAAATAAATCAGCAAAATAACGTGTTTAATTTATCCGGTAAGAAACTAACAAAACACCAAAGAACATTACTTAAAAGGGGTCTCAAGTTTGTCCCAACGGAAAGAACTTTGGATATGGCGAACCTTATCGTTGAGATAAAAGAATGGGAGCGAAGAATGCGACTATGTGAGTATTTCCTAGACAATAAACAGCAATATATTAATGATAAATTTAAAGAGCGTAACCCGTGGACCCCTAAAGAAGGTAGAGATAAGCACCTTGACCTTTATTTAGAGATAGTACGGGAAGATATTTTGAAGGGCATAAAAAAACGCGTGCGAAACAACATAACAAAAATGGAGGAGAAGGCTCTGAGGGAGTTGTTAAATGATAATACAATAGTCGTGCGACCAGCCGATAAAGGGTCTGGAATAACCGTTTTGGATGCAAGTAAATATGAAAATGAGATCTTGATGGAGTTGGGGGACCAAACAACATACAAAGAAGTACCTGTAAATCTGACAGAGAAAATAACAAACAAGATTAAAAGCCAACTAAAAAAACTAGAAAAAAACAAACTGATAGACAAAAAAGTATTAGCGTACATGATACCTAAGCAGCCACAGGCTGGAAGAGTAAAAGGTAACCCCAAAATGCATAAAAATGAAGCCCCTTTAAGAACAATAATTTCGGGAATAAACCACCCAACAGAGAAAATAGCAGAAGTGATGGAGTCTGAATTAAAACAACACGTTGAGTCATTACCATCCTACATACGCGACACCACACATTTCTTGAACAGACTGGACAGTATACCCCAACCACTCCCTGAAAACAGCATAATGTACTGTATGGACGTCAAGAAACTATATCCAAGCGTCCCACGTAATGAAGGTATATTAGCATGTAAAAAAGCACTAGAAAACTCTAAAAGAAAATTATTCCCAACAGAGATAGGTCTTAAACTAATAGAAACTGTTTTGGACAACAACAATTTTTCATTTAAAGGAAGACATTATCTACAAACCGACGGCGTTGCAATAGGTTCGCGATTAGGGATGAATTATGCGTGCACATATATGGGTGAATGGGAAGAGAAACTGTCAAAAGCATCGAAGTTACACCCCCTTGAACAGGTACGGTACGTTGATGATATCTGGGGAGTATGGACGCATGGGTTGGAGTCTCTGAAACAATATCATTCTTTGGCAGATACGATGCACCCAAGAATACAGGTTGATTTAAGGTGGTTTGAAAATGAGATAGAATTCTTAGACACGGTAGTCAAAATTGAAGACGGATTTCTTAAAACCGGTTTATATACAAAACCCACGGACATGCATCAATACCTACACGCAAAGTCAGATCACCCAATCAACATTAAAAGAGCGATACCATATGGAATAGCTTCAAGAGTAAAAAGAATATGTTCCGATAATGCTGAATATGAATGCCACAAAAATAATATAAAACAGCACCTGCATGCCAGAGGTTACGACGAAAAGTTTGTAAGCGAACAACTAGAAAAGGTCGATCAAATCGAGCGCAAACAGTTACTTGAAAAACGATCCAACAATTCAACCGGCGAAAGAGTCCCGTTTGTGGTCACATACTCGCGGCGCCTCCCCGACATCGGGAAAATAACGCGGGAACGGATGCCCATTTTACACCGCTCAAAACGCATGAAGTTGGCATTCGAAAAACCTCCCCTGATTTCGTACAAAAGACTGAAAAATTTGGGAGATATCATAGTCCACAGCAAGCATAATAAAATGTTCAACAATCAAGGGACGGGATCTGATAGATGCGAGAGAAAATGTGCAATCTGTGGGTTTATGCTCCAAACAAAACAATTCGCAGACAAGAACGGGACGGCCTACCACACAGGCAAAAAAATCACTTGCATGTCCAGGAATGTGATATATGGGATTTTCTGCGACAAGTGCAATGAAGTCGTGTACGTGGGAGAGACGGGGACAAAATTGTATGAGAGAATGCAAAACCACCTGAGTAGAATAAAACTTGAGGTTATGGATGAACCGATACCACATCATTTTCTGATCAAAAACCATAGTATAAACGATTTTAAGATTATTGGGATTGAACAAATTAATAAACAAAATACAGCTTACAGGAGGGGTCGTGAAGCATTTTGGATTAACAAACTTCAAACACTAGAACCCAATGGGCTCAATAGACAAGAATAATTCCAAATATTCTCATTTATAAACTTGCTGAACGGGGGGGGGACAAAAATTAGTGTACAGAGCAATTACACCTAAACACGCACGCATTGGTTTTGGACATAGCGTGTATATGTTGCGAGATTATGATCATTTGGTACATGTCAGTGCGTACATCATGTATGGAACCCTAGCCTACGATTGTCAGTGTAGACATTATAGGAGGGACTGCACTTAGATCAGTGGTGGAGGGCATATATATGCTGCAATAGTGGGTTGGGACAAGACATTTACACACCCTGGAAGGATCGGGCGGGGTGGGGGGGGGGGGGGTATTACTACGCAAGGAGGGTATAAAAAATTATATTTTCCATCAGCGGTATTGATGTCTGATTGACGCGGTTTGGGTACTGGGGCGGAGATATGGAGGCGCGCGGAGTGGTTGGATGTGTGAATACGGTATACGAAGTTACTTGCCTCTGCCTCTGTTACCAGGGCGAGGTTTTAGAAATAGTGTCTAATTCATATTTGCTTTTTACGTAATAACGCGGAACATATCTTTACTTGTTGCCACCCAAGGAAGATATGATACGGTTATTTTGCGCGTAATAGACTCGGATACGGGGAACAACATGAAACGGGGAACATATCTTTACCACCCAACGGAGCTATGATACAGTGGTTTTATAAGCAATACACTTGAATATGGAGAACAACGCGAGTAAACAATTCGGGTCAAGGAATGGCTGAATGTGTGAATACTGCATGCGAACTCGCTTCTGCCTCTGTTACCAGGGTGAGGTTGAGATAAATGATTGAATGTTTCTAATTCTAAGGCTGAGAACAAAAAAATGCGCGAGATAACGCGGAATATATCTCCACTCGTTACCACCTTAGGAAGATATGATACGGTCTTGTTTGTCCATAATTTACAATTAAAGAAGGTGAACAACGTGTAATGCGGAACATATCTTTACTTGTTGCCACCCAAGGAAGACATGCATCGGCGATTTTATAGACGGGTTCGTGATTAGGAGCTAGGCAGCCACTTGCCAAATAATAAATCGATCTGTAAGACGTACGCGTATCACGATCAATTTTATAATTCCCATTCAACAAGTAGGATCAGCGTGACCCTAAATTTTACGTTCCCATGACGCGATACACATTGGTACGGCACTTAACGTAACGGAATAAGTATTAGTCAAAAATGAAAGCCGCTTAGAAGGAAGTAAACTTCCGAGCATGACGGCAATTTGACGAAGTTATATAAAATATTTGATGAAGTGTATATATATATATATATATATATATATATATATATATATAGTTGTGGAGTTTGGAGGACTGATATTGACTTTAGTTGATACACTTCTGCGGACTCTTGTCATTCTTGTGTTGCACTGGGATGACATGTTGGAGTCGGGTATCGCGGTACGTTGTTGGCAGTGAGGTTCTGAGGATCAGAGCCTCTCATCGCATTTTAATTCATTCTGTCAGTTTCTGTTTCAGAGGAACATGAACATGGTGATGATATTCTGACACCCATCCAAGTGTGCTACCTTCGTCGTGCTCTGCTCACTGCAGTGCTTATTATTGCAAGAGTTAGGGCCTTTTGTTAAAGGTTTTAATCTCTTGCAAGCAGCTAGCTCGACCGGTGAAGCTGTACTCTGTCCGTTGGTGCTGTGACGCCGGGTAAGTCCGTTGAGGTCTAATAAGAGAATTGGGTAGAGCAAGCACTATAATATAAATAGCTCACCCAGCGATGACGGAAATAGGGAGGAAGTCAGCAAGTTTTTGTACTCGGCGAGGTCTGATAGACCGCAAGCGGGAGAGTCCCCCTCTCTCATCTAGCAACGTCTGGGGTCAGATGTTGTTTTGAGAAACTTGCACTATCCAGAGCATATATCCGTCCTCCACTCGGGACGCTCTGTTAAGTCTGCATCTGGGGTCAGCTTCAGTCAAGGCTTCCGCCGCTACGTTTCACAAGGCTGAAATGAAGTTTTCTGGTTGGAAACTTGCACGAGACGGAGCATATGTCCACCCGCTGCTTGGGATGCTCCGTCTAGTCGGCAGCCGGGGTCGGCTTCAGTCATGGCTTCGTCCACTTCACATCCTGGCTACCCGATTTCGGATATCAAGCATGTTGCACGAAGAAGGAACCACTCTTCGCCCGTGAAGTCGGACCATCCGGTAGCTAGGGAGATGAGGCCTTGATCATCGGGACGTTCGGAGAAAGAATCCGTTTCCGACCGTCCCAGGAGCAGCATGCGGCTAAGGAATGGAAGACCGCTGCTCCTCAGGCCTCGATGACGGACTTGCTGTTGCAGATTGCAGTTGATCTCAGTAAGTGCAGTTGCAGCCTCCCTCATACTCAGAATCTGGGCTCTCGGACGGTGCTGGTTCCAGTTGTCTGTTTACACAGATGCAATGGACCGAGATTCGCAACTGATTCTCTCGGATGGTGAAAGGGATAAGAAAGAGGATTACCCTTCCCTTTCGGAACAGTACATGGGTGCGATGGCTTTCATCCATCAATACTACTCTGATTTTGTTCCGCCTAATCAGAATGCTGCAACGACAAGAGAGAAACCGCTGGCGTCATTAGGCGCAGACTTTATCTGAACAAAGGAGGAAGTCCTTTCTTTTCTGGTTCAGTTTATGCAGGTGTTGCAGGCCTTCGGCCATATAGACGACGCCGTATTTATCCTCTTGGGTGCGTAGGAGAAGGCGGTTTCTTATCTTCATCTTCCGTATACATACCGTTTTTTGGACCACATTCATTTAAAAATGGTCGGGGAAGATGTTCAGAGAGTTCTTCTGCATTTGGATGAGCAGGTCAGGGATCTAGAGGTATCCTTACCTGTATCATTCACTATTCACTCAGACACAATTGAGATGGCAATTTCTTCAAATAGAGCGAATTTGGACGTTATGTCTTCCGCAGATCACCTTACAAGAGCTATGGCACAATGTCTCAAGGGAAAGGAATTTGAGGACGTTAGTACCTCTCTTAGAGTTCTTTCCAGGGCAATTATGTATACCACGTTTAACTCCGCCCTAACAGTGGTTAATCAGACGTGATGCTGCCCTTGCATCATCATCACTGATAAGATGACAAGGTGAAAAGCTCTCTACGAGTCGCTCCAGTTTATGGACATTTTATTTTTGACAACTAGCTTTCGTTAGTCTATGAACAGGCTACTAAGAAGGTGTCTAGTGCTCTGCTTTTGAAGTCGGCGTATCAACGATCCACTTCAGCAGACAAGAGTAAGGAAGCCGTTTCAGACAAAAATTGTCAAAAGGAAACTCCTCACGAGGGTACAAGAAACCCTCTTATAATTACTCTGGAGGTCGTGAATTTTGTGACTCAGGAATGAGGCGTAGATCTGATCGGGACTATAGGTCAGATGCCCCTAGGCCAACAAGAGGTTTTTCATGGGGAGGACGTGGTTCCTCCTCCCGTAAGCCCGGTAGGTCATACTGGTGATGGTTTAGACCTCTATTGCTGGCCAGTTGGAGGAAGATTATCAAGATCCGCAAAAAACTGGTTAATAATCACGGAAGATCAGTGGGTGAGAAGTGTAGTCTTGGATGGCTTATGGCTATCATTCCGAGTAAAAACCCCACTAACAAGTTGTCCGTGTTGGATAAATCTTCCACCAAATTCTTGCATAAGAGAGTTTCTCCTACCGGGATTGCCCCATGATAGATCTGTTTGCAACGCTCCGGAACAATCAGTTACCGTCGTTCGTGTTGCCATGCCCAGACCATTGAGCGTATACAGTAGATGCTCTGCCGATCTCATGGGGATGAATGATAGGATATGCGTATCCTCCAATTCAGTCGATTCAGTAGATTATGTTTTATGTTTAAGATCAAACAGTGTCATTGTGAATTCTACTAGTAGCACCTCTGTCGTCACAGAAACTGTGGATCAGTCTTCTCAATTGTCTGTTAGGGGACGTTCCCCGGAAGCTTCCTCCACGAGAGGACCTTTATCAGGGGAAGTTTTTGTTCTTCACGTCCTCTGCCCATAGTGGCATAATGGAGTCGGTTAGACGTGAGGGAACCATTGCAGTTCCTATATTATTTTATGACTAACACCAGAACGATTAAGTAATGCAGGTGAGGAGGGTTCAATATGACTTTGAATCTCCCCCACACCGCCAATGTGTTTTGAGGCGATTACCGGGCAAGACGTAGTTTTCTTCCCGCAAGCCTCGTATGAGTTTATATACATACATACATTTCATGACTTCTCGATTGGTGGCTGGGTCGTGTTCTATGGCGACCTCATGGGCACATCCACTTTTTAGTTGGTTGGTTTCCTGTGATTGTTCGTCTATATGTCATATACGAGCGCATAATTCATCATAAATAAATTGCTAGTCTTTGGGTACCTCAGAGGCTGCATAGCCAGTTAACTGATATTCAGATGATTACATGCGGGTTTTCAATGCTCACGTGCATAATAATGATTTATTAGGCAGACGCATTATTGTATGTTATGGACCTTAGAAATTATGAATTATTTCCAGGGCGGTCCGTGTCGAGCCTGTTAACCCCCTGCACACTGATGTAAAAATCTCAAAAGTTCAGGCTGCTAATTTTTCCCATGATGCAACTAGAAATTTAATCAATTCAGTCTTGTTTGACAGAGCTCATTGAGCTCTGTCAAACAAGACTGAATTGATAAAATTTCTAGTTGCATTATGGGAATAATGGCTACTTGAAATTTTGGTATTTTGACATCAGTGTGCAGGGGTTAATCATACCTACTTCCATTTCTAGATCCAGGTTTCTATTAATGTCAGTTCTCAATCGAATACACTTTGTTTACAGCCTTGTATATTCATACGTTTATAGTGTCATAGATATCGGATAGTACACATCAGGGAGTGTTGTTACTGGAATTTATTGTATGCCTGAATGGGGTTGCCTATGGGTTACCTCGGCAGTGTTTAACTTTACAGAGATCGTTCATTGTGGTTCTATTGGACATGTGTATGTTATATATTATATCCCCGATTTTCGACCAATTTGCATATGCCGGCGCCGGTGTATGTTATATAGCGGGCGATATTAATTACCGGGATCGTCTCTATAGCCTTAGCTTCTGAAGTGGCATTAAGCACCATTTATTAATAATAATTAATACCCGAGTGCTTGTTCGACGAATATTTATATTATTTTTTGGTACCGCTTTTTACTGATTCCAGAGCGGTCCCCTCTTTCTTTTTGAAGATTCCTTCAAAAGAAAGGGGGGGGGGGGGGGGTGATTTTTTATACGCCCTTTTGAAAAAAACGATCGTATTATGGTATACCGCTGTTCATCCATCCACATGTCGTACAATAACTCGAAAACGCGTCGAGCAATTTTTGTGATTTTTTGGTGGAAAGTATATGTTGATGGAAGGATTTGTAGACGGGTCAGTATAGCGCCAAAGTAACACTACATCAAAAAAATTGCAAAAGAATTGTTTTTGATGGTTTTCTATACTATTGGATGTGGAGAACAACATATCAAAAGTTGGACAAAATTGGTCCATGGGAAAGTCTCCAAAAATGAAAAATCCAAGATGGCCACCATATTGGACATTAGATATTAATATTTAAGTTAGAGACAAGAATGGGGTGTAATAGACTCCCAAACTACCAGCCCGATCGGTCCTCCCAATGAATGTAATCAACCTGCCAAGTGTCGTCCTGATCGGTCGAAGCACTCGCGTTTAGTACTGTACTGGTAGAGTATTAATAATTAAGTTAGAGACGAGAATGAGGTGTAATAGACTCCCAAACTACCGGGCCGATCGGGCTGAATTTCACGTGTAAGTGTAGTTTGTCCCCGCAATGGTTTACCACCTTTAACCTTTCGAGTTGGTCCATGCACTCGCGCATGCGCACGAAAAAACGCATTTCCCATTGCTTTCTTTCGTAAATTTCGAGCTGCTGTAAAATGAAAACTACCCTACCGAATCCTCTGATATTTCCTATGTGAGGTCCTCCAGATGAATGTAATCAACCTGCCAAGTGTTGTCCCGATCGGTCGAAGCACTCGCGGTTGGCAAGAAAAAACCCGTTTCCAATTGCTTGCTTTCATTCATTGGATAAAGAGCGCTGGTAGAGTGACATCACGTCAATCTAACAACATGCTCTGAACGTCATTCGCATTTCGAGATCTCGGGCGAACGGTTGCGTTTTCACTGCTTCCATCCTCCCAATTTAATTCATTCACTGCTTCCATTCATTGTTATTGTTGCATTGCAGTTCAACAGTCTTTTTCAAGACTTACGTGCACTCTAACCCTCCCAATTTAATTCAAGTCTTTCAGGGCTAGGAAAATGGGCTCTAGCATAGAAACCTGTCCTTTGTGTTTAAGGGAGTTGAACTGTGAGGAGACAGTAGTGGTTCGTGAAAAAGGAGCTGAAGGTATCAACAATGCTAGCATTGAAAGAGGTGTCGACATCAGAGTCACAGCTGGAACTAGCATACACAAGACAGGTCGGATAAACCACATAAACAAAAAGGACATCTCCTTATCGCAGAAAAAATTGACAGTTCAAGCAGTAAAAAGAAGCGCTTGTCTTTCCCTGGGACCCTATAACAGTAAAACACATTGCTTTTTCTGTGGGATTGAAGTCAATAAAGACAAGTACACGTAATACTATGTGAAGACAGACGCGTTTGTTGAAACGATATTGGTCCATTGTAAAACACAGAGAGACGAATGGGCTATTGCTGTTCAAGGCCGAATTGAGTGCTTCAGGGGTGATCTTCATGCAGCCAACTGTGTTTACCACCAGTCATGTAACGTTAATTTCCGCACAATGTGGGGAATTCCAAAACTGTTCGGATCAGTTGATACTGCCAAACAAAGAAAACTTGGTCGACCAAAGGACAGTAGTCAGGATGAGGCATTCGAAAAGGTTTGCAGATTCCTGGAGGAAAATGATGAAGAACAGCTAACGATATCGGACCTTGTTGCTAAAATGGGAGAATATTTGCCCGACAGCAAAGTTTCAGCATATGGAAATCAGTACTTCAAGGAGAAACTTCTAAAACGATATGGAGACTCTATATTCATGGCTGATGGCAGGGGTGTCAAAAACATTGTGACCTTTAGGGAAAAAACCTGTCACATTCTTCGTGACTACTACAATTCTCCTCAGCAAGACGACAAGGAAGCACAAAAACTAGCACTTTTACATACCGCAGTAAAACTTATCAAAAGTGATATAAAAACAATGGTTGCGCCTCTGGGAGATACTTACCCAACTGTTGTAGAACTAAACCTTGCAGCTGCATTGGATTATGTTCCAGAAAGTTTGCGATTCTTGCTGCAACATTTGTTTGTTGGCAAGGATGCATCTAGAACTGTTGCTGCAATTGGGCAAGCAATTATCCAAGCTCTGTGCCCAAGGGCTGTAATTGCTCCACTACAGCTGGGTCTCGCGGCACAAATGCACAACTTGTATAGGTCACGGTACTTGATCGATAGTCTGTCAACCATGGGGTTTTCTTCATCTTACCCGGAAGTGCAAAGGTTCGAAGAGAATGCGGCTTGTTCACTTGCTCCGGATGTGTTGGGATGTGACGTGGATGTTCTTGATACGTCTTTGTTATTTGCTGGAGACAATGTGGACCATAACATTATCACCTTGGATGGAAAGGGGACCTTTCATGGGATGGGCATGATAGCCACCATCACACCAGGGAAGCAAGTTAGTCACACCATTTCAAGACAGAAAATGTCCAACTTGAAACTAGTTGAACTGACAAAGATTAACATTGTTGATTACCGTTTTACAAAGCATGTCAACCGGAACACTAAATTTCAGTCTGTCCCATTCTTGTCTGCCTGTGACCGCATAGTTGACATTTTCTGGGAATTGTCCTTTAGCTTCCACCAGAGTACACCTAACTGGCAAGGGATGATGCAGTTACTCCACAAAAACTGTGACCTTCCAGGGAAGTCATCAGTTCTCTTTCATGAATCTAGGGGACATGACCTGTATTCTGTCTACCATACACTATCTATGCAAACTCGCGGCAGAACATAACATGCCAGCTACTGTAACATTTGATCAGCCACTGTATTGGAAGGCTCCCGAGATAGCGAATGAGGTTCCAGATGATAGGCCGATCAAGGATGTGGTGCTACTGTTAGGTAGTTTCCACACATTCATGAATTTGTTGGGTGCCATCAGGACTTTGATAGATGGTAGTGGACTTCGGGAGATTCTGGAGACAGTATACGGTGAAAATGCTGTTGTTCATATGATGAGCGGAAAGGCAGTGCAACAGGCGTTTCGTGGGCACCTGCTGGTGGATCAGTGTCTTATACATAGGATTGTTGCTAAAATCATGGAAGATGAGCCTGGTTTTCAAGACCCAAGTGGAGGAACTTGAGAGACTGTACACGCTGATGGAGACTGGCGAAAGTGACTTAGAGACGGTATTGAAATCAGATAGCATTCGCAAGATTGACGAAACTGTATCTCTCAAAAGGATTGAACTGTCAGCGACCTCCAAAACCAGCGAACTGTGGGTCAACTACCAGAAGATGTTAGGAATTGCTAGGGCACTTCTTTCTGCCGATCGAATGGGATCATGGGAGATGCATCTGAGTAGCATCTCAGCTTGCTTACCGATATTCGCAGCTGCTGGGCATCCGAACTATCTGAAATCGGCTTGGTATTATCTCCAGAAGATGCATGTACTGGATGTTGACAACCCTCAGGTTCATCAGAAGTTCCAGTCTGGGGGCCATGTAACCAGGTGCAGTAGCCAATTCTGGGCTGGTCTTGGCTCTGATCTTGTGATAGAACAGACACTTATGCGTTCACTAAAAAGTCAAGGAGGGCTAACACGTGGAAGTGGGATGTCGGAGCACAAGAGATCAGTTTGGACTATGTCGTCCATTGTGTCATCCACATACAACCTTGCCATGCAAGAACTAACCGCGAATTCTTACACAACAGGTGAACAACATAAGGAGTTGTCCACCTCCCAAGTCAGTAGAGATAAGGCAGACGTTGCAAAAGTCGCAGCAAAACTAGACAGTTTCACGCCATTTTCGGATGACAGTGCATTGCGCAACATCATTACAAGGGTCACTGCGAATGAGGATGTCAATGTTAATGATCTGTTTGCAATAGGAAACGAAATATGTAAGAAGATGGACGGACAGTCTGTTTTCACTTATTCACACAAAAGGAGTTTGAAGGTCAAGACGCTAGCTTCCAACATGGCAGTCAAAGTTGCTGAGAACTGTACCATAGATCCGGCATTGTTGTTTCAGAGATTTCTAGTTGTGTCACAGACAGGTGATCTCCGATCTCCGGTTAGAGGAAGTTATGAACTATGAACTCTCTCCCTACCCGCCATGTTTGTTTGAAGCAAAGAACATATTGCGTCATCTGGATAAGCCACCACTGGCAGAAGCGATAAGGAACTATGCTACACCCAAATCGGACATTGCTGTCACACAGACAGTCCCACAGACAGATCACTATGTTCTAGATGGGAGGGGGGGGGGGGGGGGGGGGGGGGGGGGGGCACTTCTGCACCGTTTAAAATGGATAGCTGGATCCACCTACAGTTCGATTGCAGATGATTATGCCTCGTTCACTGTAAAGCATTATGCGAGAGCCACTGTAGTGTTTGATGATTATGGGGGTGGACCAAGCATAAAGAACTGTACTCATCAGCGTCGGGGTAAACATTTGAATGCGAACAAGGTCAACATTACAGGGGCGACAACGTTTGTTGGAAAGAAGGAGGACTTTTGTCGAATGACGAAAACAAGCAGGCAATAATCCAGCTCATCATGCAATGTATGCGACAGAGAGGCTGCGAAGTGATTCAAGTTGAAAGAGATGCTGACGTCGAGATCGCAAAAGCCGTCACAATGTCTGCTTCCAAATCTACCACCCTTGTTGGAGAAGACACAGACCTCCTCGTACTCTTGCTACACCACGTAGTTGTAACAAACTGCAGTGAACTATATTTCCGTTCGGACAAGGCGAAATCAAATGCCTATATAATCAAAGTCCTTAAGCAGTTACTCGAAGAAGTTTGCAATGATCTGTTGTTTCTGCATGCCTTCACTGGATGCGACTCGATGTCCAGAATATCTGGTATAGGAAAGAAGATTGGGTTCCAAAAAATCATCAAGAAAGAAAAGGCAATCAAAGACTGTTCTAAAGCATTCTGCTCACCAAAGCAAAGTCATGGTGTTGTGGAAACCAACGGCTCTAGGGCAGTGGTTGCTTTGTTCAATGCAAATCAGAATGACTCCCTGGCATCAATTCGATACAATATGCTCTGCAAGAAAGTTGCCAGAGCTTAGACTTTTGTTACACCGGAAAGATTCCCACCAATGACATCTGCCTGTAAATTTCACTCCCTGCGGACATACTACCAGGTTATGGAGTGGATGGGCAGTAGTGCTGACATGAACCCGACAGAGTGGGGTTGGAGGGTAGAAGAAAAGCTCCTCCCTGTTATGACAGACAAAAACCCTGCTCCCGAGGTACTTCTTCATATGATTCACTGCAAGTGTTCGAGGGGATGTAATACGCTAAGGTGTTCCTGTAGAAAGCATGGGCTGGAATGTGCCAGTGCATGTGGGCCTTGCCAAGATGGCAACTGCGAGAATATGACAAATGAGCCACTGATAGAAGAGGATGAGGATGACGCATGATAGAAACCGTATGGTAGCACGTCGGTAGTTAATACCAATTTGCCCCCAAGCATGTACATCATTAATGAAGTGGCCATACAAATTTTGAGTAGATTGCAGAATTGACATAAAACGTCAATTCAGGGACCGCAAGTTACATAGGAAACATATATCATAATAGTTTATATGACAAAAACGTAACTATCAATTTTTCAAGATGGTGAATGTTGGCCATCTTGGATTTCAAGGTCAATATCCTAACCCTAACCCTAACCTGACCTCATATTGCAATAATAACCACGTAGAATGATTGGGCATCATCAATTTAATAGGAATAGACACCTCATTCACGTCTCTAACTTAAATATTAACCGAGATATGGCAATATCTAATTTCCAATATGGCGGCCGTGGCCATCTTGGATTTTTCATTTTTGGAGGCTTTCCCATTGGCCAATTTTGTCCAACTTTTGATATGTTTTTCTCCACACCCAATAGTATAGAAAACCATCAAAAACAATTCTTTTGCAATTTTTTTATGTTAATTGCTATATTGACCAGTTTATTGTGTCGCTGTCCGATTTGTCATTCCAGAGTTATGGGACTTTATTCGTCAAAATTTTCAACATGTGGGACAATTTTTTCTTGAAGTTATGATCTCTATAGACATAATATATATATAGATGAAATTCAAATAATTTATTTCCAAATTAATGAACACAGTATGTTGTTATGATTATTGTACAAGAATATAAAAAAAACACTAACAAGTACACATGTGTACTCATATTGTGTGCTTCCCTCTTGTAATTAATAACAGGCGTATCATGCGCTCATGGCGCAGCTGTTTATTACCTCTCCTCCGGCTTGATAGATATGTAACTATGAGGGAAGCTGTTTTGTCCATAATTATATCCTGCATATAGCTGGAGTTTTATTGTATATGGCGTATGTTTGTGGGGGATATTCTCTCATTCTCAAATACACCATCCTAATTTCTGGGGCTTAGTCCTGGCTAACCTTAAAAACTGGGAACTCGTTACATCCAGTTAGCATAGTCTTCATGCTAAGTATACAGAATTACTTGAACTGGGCTCCTTTTTGTATGATATGTCTTCTTTATTACTGTATAGAGAGACATATATGTAATTCCTAATAATTTTAATTTCCTTTCACCTTGGATTACAGGATTGGAACTATGTTAATCTACTAATTCTGAAGTCCTTGGCCCTCCACCTTTTTACGATTCAGCTAGTCTGGGCCATTGGTTTACAGTGTAAAAATAATATAAATTTATAGTAATTTGTATATTTTTATACTTACCAATGGCCCAGGTGGAGATGACCCTCCCATGAGTGGGCACTCATACCTCCCCGCTGAATTGTTATGTAGTACTCTCTTCTACAAAGAATGATGTTAGCGCCAATTCCAGTCACTTCCTGATGTCTGCGCATGCGTGGAGAGTAACTGTATGCAGGGCCAGATAGGACTTTTAATTTTCGGTTTTGCAAGCAAATTTTGGGGATTGGGGGGTTCAAAATTTGTGTTTGGCCCTTAATAACTTTTGAGTTAAGCACCAGCTAGTCTGGGCTATTGGTAAGTATAAAAATATACAAATTACTATGAATTTATAATTTTTCAAAAATACCATGCTACCAGTAGTCTTATTTTAGCAAGATTTTGTTCAACAATAATTGTTTTGTTTCTATTTATTGGAGAGTGCCTACAGGCACTCTCCAATAAATTCCAACCAAACAGTTTTATACAAAAATATTTTCTTCTACTGCTGAGCAAACATCAAGCAAATGCATGCAGTGTAAAGCTACTAAAGTGGCTTACAACACTTTTCAATAGAGCCCTGATAGTGGCTTCTAGCGCTCAATCATTTAAAGATGGTACCTATGTGATGTAATCAACTCCCATACATCTGAGTTTGGATTACTGACATTTTACAGGGTCATGATGTCAGGTTACTAATTTGCATGCAACTTGAATACAGATGGCAGGGTTCATGAATTCTGATGTTATTTTTCATGATAAAAAAAACCTTGCATTTTGTGAAATAGAGTAGTCCCATAAAAAAGTCAACTGCTATACCCTTGTGTATTGGTTATTGAAGCTTTAGATGCTCCTTATTGAGGGTTTGTTAATGTTAAAAGATGAATACAAATAAAATCATTCTGTATGAATTTCTACCATTGAACAATATGAAAACTGATGCATGTTTGTGTAGAGGGTATACATTAGTTTTGGAGAATTGTAAACTGCATCAATGTTGACTTGAAGTTGAAGCTCATGTGCAAGATGTTTTCAGATAACCAAATTCCTAAAACAATTTTCTACTTTTGGTCAACTTGAAAGACAATCATTTTCGTGGTGGCACAGTGCCTCTTTAAACTAAGGTATACTTAATGTAAAGGAGGTGCTTGTGCAGAGTTAGTAAGTTGCAGAGTCTGATCGTTGCTCAGTGGTTATTCCTCTATTGTAAAACTATATGACACGATATGACCCTGGCAGTTGAACTACACCTATGAATTGAGGTTATTGAAATTTTAGATTATCGTTTGTCATGATTTGTTTATGTGTAAAATATATATAGGGTATGGAATGTATGAGTTTTATGGGAGTTACTGCCCTTGATTGACTTTGAAAAAAAAAAAAAAATTGTGTTTTAACTGGTAGAGTGCTAAGTTATTTTTGTTCATCAAAATTTGTTGACGTGTTTTTGCCTTGTTACAATTCATGGGGAAAGTACCAAGAGGCAATCTCCCATAAAAACAAGACAAACCCATATAGACCGAGTAATTTCACTTCCAAGATAATATGAAGCTTGTCCACAGAATATGACACCTTCAGGCTGGGGTACCTGCTCTTCATATTGAAGCCCTGATAGTGGCTTCTAAGACTCTACCAGTTAAAGAAGGGCACCATGCAGTTAGGTTAAATTTTCTTCAATTTGAGTTTTACCATTAGAATCATAGTTGTTTATATGCTTTTTTCACCCTTTTTAGCTCACCTGACTGCAAGTCAGTGTGAGGTATTGCCATCACTTGGCGTCCGACGTCCATTAACTTTTGCAAACTTGGCTTCTTCTTCACAGCCATTCAACCAAATTCAAACATATATTGCACAAACCATCCCTGGGGTATACCCTTTCTATTTTGTTCAAATGAAGTGGTTGCCTTCTTCAGGCTCTGGTCAATGATGCCAAAGCCTAAAAATATTTTAAAATCTTCTCATGAACCACCAGAGAGATTGCCTTGATGTATGGTATGTAACACTCTTTAGTGTTGAAGATTATAGTTTGTTTAAGAGAAGTTGGTAGATCAATATTTGGGCTCCCTGTGGGCACATACCCATTTTGGGCTCCCCCCGAAATTTCTATTTCAAGAACCGATGGGCTGATTTGAACCAAATTTGGCATGTAGCATAAGTGGGTCCAAAGTACTTGATTGATGCCTGAAATCTTTTTTTTCGAAGCCCCAGGGGCTAAAAATAGAAAAAAATTCAAATGCCCATATTTTCCAAACTACACGGAACAGAGAACTGTTATTTGGTATGAAGCATCCTTTTGACCAGTAGAATGGATTTTTAAAAAATGGTCATCGGTTGTGTCAGGGTGTTCTGTAGGGGCGTTTGAAAAAATGCTGAGTCAGTATATTTGCAAAAATTGAAAAAAAATTTCTAAAGAATCACTGATCAGAATCTTTTGATATTTGGTATACAGCATCCATAGGATGGTCAAATACACGTGTGTTCAAATCGACCCCCTTTGTTCATATTTGGGCTCAACAGAGGAGCCCAAATAATTAACTTAAGGCGCTATGGAGAATAAGCTTTAAAAATCTTCTTCAGATCATGCACTCAGATTCTTTTGATACTTGGTATACCGCATCTCTACAGGGGTCAGATTGAAGTGTGTTCAAGTTGAGTCCCTGGGTTAATATTTGGGCTTCCTATGGAAGCCCTAATATTAACTTGGTGCAGTATGGGGAATAATCTTTAAAAATCTTCTTCAGATCCACCAGTCAGATTCTTTTGATATTTGGTATGCAGCATCTCTAGGGGGGTTAGATTCAAGTTTGTTCAAAGGGGATCCCTGGATGAATATTTGGGCTCTTTATTGGAGCTCAAATTTTAACTTGGTACAATATGAGAACATTTCTTTAAAAATCTTCTTTTTCAGATCCACTAGTGAGATTCCTTTCATATTTGGTGTGTGACATCTCTAGAGGTGTAAGATTTGAATTTGTTCAAATCGACTCCCTGAGTTAATATTTGGGCTTCCTATGGGAGCCTGATTATTAACTTGGTGGAATAGGGGGGATATTCTTTAAAAATCTTCTTCAGATCCAGCAGTCAGATTCTTTTGATATTTTGTATGCAGCATCTTTAGGGGGGTTAGATTGAAGATTGTTCAAATCAGGTCCCTGGGTTAATATTTGGGCTTTTTATTAAAGCCCAAAGTTTAACTTAGAGCAATATGAGAAAATTTCTTGAAAATTCTTCTTCTTCAGATCCACCAGTGAGAATCCTTTCATATTTGGTATGTAACATCTCTAGGGGTGTCAAATTCAAATTTGTTCAATCGATTTGCTTGTTGTTTCTTGTTTTTTAGCTCACCTGAGTGAAAGTCAGGGTGAGCTTTTCTTATCACTCTTCGTTCGTCGTCTGTCCGTCCGTCATCCTGCGTGAAGGTGGTGTTTGAGCCTCTTTCTCCTAAACCACTGGCCACATTTTAATTAAATTTCATGTACGTAGTGGTTATATAGGGGCATTTTGATTTTTATTCAAATTAGGTTTCAGCTCATATTGAGCAGAGGTGTGGGGAAAAAATGGCCAAATTTTTTGAAAATCTTCTTCTAATGAACCACCAGTAGCAGAGACTTGATGTGTGGTATACAGAGTCCTTTTGAGGTTTAGAATCAAATTTGTTCAAGAGAAGTTTGTCAGGCATTATTTGCCTGCGTTATGGGAGGGGCAAAAATTTTGGCCACGCCTAAAATTTCTATTTTCTGAACCGTGAGGTCGATTTGAACCAGATTTGATACGAGATAATAATGGGTCATAAGTAGTTGATTGATGAAAAAAAAATTTTCTCATTGCCCCGTGGGAACCCCGGGAGCTAAAAATAGGAAAAACCATAAAACTGCTATATCTCCAAAAATGCATGACACAGAGAATTCTTATTTTGTATAAAGCTTACTTTTATCCAGTAGAAGAGAATGGTTTAAAAAAAATCCCTATCGGTTTGATCACAAGGTACTTTTTTCAGGACTTTGAAAAAGTGCTGAGTCAGCACTTTTTAACACTGTAGGTAATGGGAAAAAGATCAAAAAGTCTTCTCCAGATTCAGCAGGCAGAATCTTTTGATATTTGGTATGCAACATTGTAGGGTGGATCTGATTCAAGTTTGTTCAAATCGGCCCCCTGGGTTCATATTTGGGCTCAGTATAGGAGCCCGATTTCGAACTGAGTGCATTTCATGCAAATTTCTTCAAAAATCTTCTTCTCCAGATCCAGCAGGCAGAATCTTTTCATATTTGGTATACAACATTGTGGGGTGGATCTGATTCAAAGTTTGTTCAAATCAGCCCCCTGGATTTATATTTGGACTCTGTATAGGAGCCCAAATTTGAACTTAGTGCATTTCAGGCAAATTTCTTTGAAAATCTTCTTCTCAAGATCCAGCAGGCAGAATCTTTTGATATTGGGTATGCACCATGCTTGGGGGGGAGGGGGGGGGGGGGGGGGGGGGGGGCTTGAACTGTTTGTTCAAGCCAAGTCCCTGGGTTCATATTTGGGTTCACTGTGGTAGCCCAAATTATAACTTAGTTCAAAATGAGGAATTTTCTTTAAAAATCTTCTTCAGATCCAGCAGTCGGAATGTTTTGATATTTGTATGCAGCATCCTGATGGGGGGTGAGATTCAAGTTTGTTCAAGCCATGTCCCTCGGTCCATATTTGGACTCACTGTGGGAGCCCGAATGATAACTTAGTTCAAAATGAGGGAATTTTCTTTAAGAATCTTTTGATATTGGGTATGAACCATGCTTAGGGGAGGGGGGGGGGAGCTTGAACTGTTTGTTCAAGCCAAGTCCCTGGGTTCATATTTGGGCCCGCTGTGGTAGCCCAAATTATAACTTAGTTCAAAATGAGGAATTTTCTTTAAAAATCTTCTTCAGATCCAGCAGTCGGAATGTTTTGCAATTTGTATGCAGCATCCTGAGGGGGTTGAGATTCAAGTTTGTTAAAGCCATGTCCCTCGGTCCATATTTGGACTCACTGTGGGAGCCCGAATGATAACTTAGTTCAAAATGAGGGAATTTTCTTTAAAAATCTTCTTCAGATCCAGCAGTCGGAATGTTTTGATATTTGGTATGCAGCATCCTTAGGGGATGAGATTCAAGTTTGTTCATCCATGTCCCTAGGTCCATATTTGGACTCACTGTGGGAGCTTGAATTGTAACTTAGTTCAAAATGAGGAATTTTCTATAAAAATCTTCTTCAGATCCAGCAGTCGGAATGTTTTGATTCTTGGTGTGCAGCATCCTTGGGGTGGGGGGGGGGGGGGGAGGGGGGGGGGGGGGGGGGTTTCAAGTTTGTTAAGCCAAGTCCCTGGGTTCATATATGGGCGCCCTGTGGGAGCCCGAATTATAACTTAGTTCAATATGAGGAATATTCTTTAAAAATCTTTTTTTTAGATCCTCTGGTCAGAATCTTTGGATATTTGGTATAAGCTTTTCTTAGGAGGAGCAGATGCAACTTGTTGAAATCAATTCTCTGGGTTGATATTTAGGCTACCATGTCAGGTGAGTGCCCTCAGGCCCCTTGGGGCCTCTTGTTTGTTTGTTTTTTTATTTGGGGGGGGGGGGGGGAAGTGCTAGAGAGAACACAGTAGTTTAAAATAGGGACCTGCGAACCGTTCGAGATTCGGCTCGACTCGAAACCATTCCCAAGATTCGATTCGACTCGATACCTCACCGTCCGATTCGTATTTTTCGAACCAACCTCTGTTCAAACAGCGAATTATATGTGCACTCGCTCGCATCAAGAACACGCCGTCATACGCTAACGATAGTGTAATAAATCGCTCTCTGAACGTATTAGCTCTCCAATTTTGTTGATTATTAAACCCCCGGGCTACCGTACGATCTCTGGGGGTCAGGGAAGATTCGTCCCCGGGAATATTCGTCCCAGGGTTTTTGAGAATATTCGTCCCCGGGAATATTCGTCCCCTGTAGGGGACGAATGTTCCCACCTGAAGGGGATGAATATTCCCACTGAGCGGGGACGAATATTCCTGGGGACGAATATTCCCAGGGACGAATATTCTCGGGGACGAATCTTCCCAATCCCATCTCTGAAGGACGACGTCACGCCACTCCAGTATAAACATAAAGTTACAATGGCGGAGATAAAGCAGTACTTTGAATTACGCGATGATAAATACATCTGTAAAACTTGTTCTTCGGTTCTCGCAGTTCAAAAAACGAGCACAACTTCTCATTTATGGAGACATTTGATGCGGAAACACGAAGAGGTATACACAAAGGCTAAAGAGAGTAAAGAAATGAAACTGAAAACCGAAACGAAAGAGCACAGAGTCACAGCCTGAGCCTGGGCAATCCAATGAAAAACGCCAAGCGGTAATTACTGATTTCGGCATGCGCCGTTTAACTCACATACGACCAGAAATGCGCAAACAGTTCGATGACGCTGTGTTGAATTTCATAGTTGTCGACGGTAGACCTTTCGAGGCGGCGGCGGGGAAAGGTCTAATTAACCTATGTCAAGTTTTAAGTAATGGGTCATACGTACCTCCTCATCCCACCACACTGTCACGAAAATTGGGTGACCTCAGGGAAAATGTCCAGTCGAACCTTAAAGTTCGGGTCGCAAACGAAAAGACTGAAGCACTCCCCTCCATCACATTCGACCACTGGAAAGCAAGAAACAATTCAAACTTTCTGGTATTAACTGTCCACTATGTTTCAACAGACTGGATATTCAAAACACGGTGCCTCTCCGTGGTTAATTTGGAGGACAAGGAGGCAGATCACACAGCTGCGAGTACAACCACCGTGATAAATGAAATTCTTGACACATACAGTTTACCTATCTGCGATATCATGTTCGCGACAACTGACACCACGGCTGTCATGCCCTGTACGGCGAGAACTTTGGGTGTGCCCTGGATGGGATGTGCCGCACACATGCTACAGCTGAGCATCAATAATGCCTTAGATGCACAAACAAACATAAAAAACGTCATTGCTAGCGTTCATAAAATCGCGGGATTTTTCAATTCCTCAACTGTTGGGTTGACGGCTCTACATCGACACCAGAAATCGATGACCCACCCTGAAGACTCCTCTAGAACTCTTCCTGAATCTGATCCCCCGCTCGACGTACTGACAGCACCTACTACTTGCTGCGGTGGGTCCATGCCAATCAAACGCCGATTTCTTCGGCGCTTTCCGAGTGCAGAAAACGAAAATCGGCTTGTGCTACCAAACCTCCACCATGTTTGAGTTCCACACTAGAGGATACTTTGGAAGAGTCACTCCCTGTACTCAAGCCAACAGCTGAAGCTACTGAGATATTGAGTGCCGACACCCAAATTACAATTTCAATGATCATTCCCTGCATCAAAAGTCTCAAAAAACAACTCAATGAGGTTACTGCTAAAGGGGTAAAAACATTTAGAAACGAGCTTGTTGCTCAGTTGGAGAATCGATTTGAATTACAAGCCCCCCACCTATTGACCGGCACTTACCTTGACCCACGATTTAAAAGTATGGTGAGCGAGATTGAAGTGTCGTCTGTTCTCCAGTTTTCTGAGGAATTAATCACCAAGCACCACATTGAACTATATCGTTCATTATTTGTTGACCCCACTCCCATTCTGGAGTGTGAAAGTGAAACGTCTTCACAGAAACCAAAGCGCCAAAGCTTAATGGATTTGATGTTTTCGGATGCAGCGAAATCACATGCAAATCAGAACACTGTTGTAAATAGCACGGGAACTGAACGACGTCAACCAACTCTTAAGCAGCGGATTTCGTCTGAGATGTCAACTTACTCAAAAATTCCCCTGCTGAACAAAGATGATTCGCCGTTAATATTCTGGCAACAGAATGCCAATTCACTTCCGCTAATGGCCATCATAGCCAGAGATGTTTTCGGTATTCAGGCCACAAATTGCAGTTCAGAAAGAGTGAACTCTGTTGGTGGAAACATAATTACAGATCTCCGCCACAACTTAAGTAATGCCAACGCGGAAACATTGATATGGGCCCGCAAAAATGGAGACCTGATTCTTCCATGAACTGATAATGACAATTCCGTTGCCACATGACTATCTGTTGTTTGTTTATTTTTCAGTTTTTTTTTCTGATTTTTTTTTTTTGTGTTTTTAGAAAGATATTCTAAAAATGTTTTGATCAAAAGTTTAAATTAGAGGTTCAAAACTATTCATTAGAATAGATTATAGAGTTGTCTATCTTCACTATTAGTGTGCGATACTGTGTTTCACGAGACTTTGAGTTTGAGATTTTTTATCATATTTTCCGACATGCCTTGTTTGCTTTTATAATAATGGTATTTGGTGCTGATGAGGCTGAGCACGAGCCACGACCACCAAGTGGATAGAATAAAACTGCGAGTCTATGAGTTCAGAATCAATTGGTCTGGAATCGAGTATTCTCGCAGTGCGAGAATACTCGATTCCAGACCAATTGATTCTGAACTCATCCAGCATGCAGAGTACCGGTATTGCAGACTATGGAAGCACGAATGTCGCCGTCGCGCCGGTTTCAAGGTTCGAGACTCGACTCGATACCAGAGGGATGATTCGGCTCGAGATTCGGCTGGAAGTTTTATCCCCGGCTCGCAGGTCCCTAGTTTAAAACAAAACAAAAATTTCTTTCGGTTGTTTTTTAATACTTCACAGAAAAGAGTTTGCTAGGAAGCTTTCCTAGGACCAGCAGAAATGAATAGCCAAAAAAGTTGCCTTTGGTTGTGTCATAGCAAATCAAAAAAATTGCTCTTGCTGCTGATCACATGCTGATACACTCATCTGTTTTGACAATTTGAGCCAGGTGAGCATTTTAGGCTCACTTGAGCCAGGTGAGCATTTTAGGCTCACTTGAGCCTCTGGTTTTCCTTAGTTTATAAATGAAATCATTTTTGTGAAATTGATAAGAATATTAAACCATCTTCAACAGAATTATGAGGTATATTTACTGCAAAATGTTCACATTGCACATCTGCCACTTTTCATTGATGGAGTCACTTGTGTCTCCACACCTTTTGCTCTGAACTGTATGGAATTGACCTCTGCTGAACTTTCTTCATCACAACAAAAACAAAACAAAGTGGTAGCATTTGGAAATTGTAGATACCATGGATTGGAATTAGTCTATCTGCTCATTCTTATTATGAATGACAAAAAGATTTCTCTCGAGTCTGTAGTAGAATGTTGCAAAATACAACTATCGGTCATTTTAAGCTATTTTATTGTCAAAATTTTGGTCTTTTACTTATGCCATAGCAGACTTTCAGGCAGTACTCCCAACCATATGGCAGCAGTTCCGCGGCAAATTTCAGTTTCCATGTGTTCTATGTTTCTTTCCAAACATTTTGGTATATAATTTATTTGGGGTTATTTTTTCTGGCCATTTTTGGACTTTGGAGAAAGAGTCCAGAAATTTGGTCAAAGTTAGGTTGGACAACCCCACAAATACCAATAAATAAATGAATAAATAATTTATGTTGATGACATAGTGAGTTGTGCTGGTGTAGTAACTATATAAGTTATTTTACTGGGAAAATTAATCAATGCATATTTGAAATACTTTTCCATTTTATAATTACTTGTTTTCTGTTGCAGGTTCATGGGTACATTGCAATGACTCAAGATTACAGTTAACACAACTTGAAGATGTTCTCCAAGCTCAAGCTTATATTTTAGTATTTGTTAAACATATTGATTCATTTGAAAGTGACTGTGATTTGTTTGGACTTCTTGGCACTTCAGAATTGTCAGATGAAATTTCTCCAGAGTCAGAAAGCAGTGTTAACTTATCTCTGAATGGCGAAAATAGTGAAACACCCTTTATAAAAACAAAAAATCTTCATTCTCGATCTCACAAAAAAGTATCAAGTGTTCATAATGTCAATAATGTTGATAATGAAACTCCAGTTTTCAGAGGTCGGACACAAAAGCGTGTTAGGGGTTCAATGATGGGAAAAGAATTATTCTCCAAACAAGCACCAACACCTGCTAACATTATTAAGGTTAAAAGTCGTGCTACACCAATATACAATTCCAGAAGGATTGCATTGTTCACATCACCACCACATAGTTATTTTCTCAGGAAACGTCCTAATGGTGCTTTGGAAGCTACAGATGAAAAACAGAAGTTGAAACGTCGTAAAACAACTTTCTGGTGATTGCCTATTGAATTTGAATCCGCTTTCATAACAAATATTTCTTTTATCTACCTCTTATACTGCTGAAAAGGAGTCCTTTGTTTTCAAATACCTTGTTATTTTTATAATTTGTTTCTGAGTCCCCAACTGGTGAAGTGCAAAATTATTTCATTGTGTGAGTATTTTTTTCAAAGATCCCATGCTATCAACAAGAGACACCTTCGTTTAGCTTGTTCCTACATAATTGTTTTATTATAATATATTGGAGAGTGTCTATTGGCACTCTCAAATATAATGTCACAAAACAATTTTAAATAAACCTTTTTCCTACTTAACTGGTAGAGTGCTAAATTATTTTTCACTATCAAAATTTGTTCACACTTCTTTGTCTTGTTACGATTTATGGGAGAGTGCCCATAGGCACTCTCCCTACAATTGTAACAAGGCAAATTTCCAACAACAAAATAATTTTATTTCAAGGATAATCCACAAAAAATGAAGCCTTTGAGATGAGGTACCTTGCACTTCAGAATAAATCCCAAATATATTCTACCAGTTAAGAGCCAGCTGATGCATACAGTCTAAGGTGGCTTCTAGCATTTCAGTAGAACCATGATAGTGGCTTCCAGCACTCAACCAGATGGTGGACTGAGTAATTTTCTATAAATTATACCAACCGCTACCCTCGAATCTAGTGGCTTGGCAGTGATTTCTCGTCAAGTCTTTGTTGCCTCTTTAACTGGTAGTGCACTAAAAAAAATTTTACCCTGAAAATAAGAAGCATTAGCTTGAACTTGTGGTACCTGCACCACAGAATAACCCCTACCCCCAAGTATGGGCTTCCAGCATTCAACCAGATAAGCAGCCAAAACTTGACAAGCATTCACTATCAGTGTAGTTACTTGGAAGACTTCCTTATGATTGTATGGAGGAGCCTCTGTTTTGAAGCCAGTAAGTTTGTCGCCTTACTCATATAAGGCTCTTTAGGCAGGTTTGAAGCTAGTGAGGAGAGCCCAGCCCCCACCCCATATGACCCCATTTGTCGGAATTTTTGTTGTCTGTCCAAAAAATTATTGGTCGCTTGGATGCTAACATCTCTCGCATTTATGCATCGATTATTGAAGTTTGGCAAGATTACTTAGTGAGATGAGTAGATTGGAATGGCCTATGTTGGCCTGGTCTGGCCAGGCACACACAATGGCTGGCACAA
This sequence comes from Pictodentalium vernedei, assembly GCA_031216915.1. Classification (NCBI taxonomy): domain Eukaryota; kingdom Metazoa; phylum Mollusca; class Scaphopoda; order Dentaliida; family Dentaliidae; genus Pictodentalium; species Pictodentalium vernedei. Next base: position 285,078,124 of record CM062289.1, on the reverse strand, counting down.
CTGCCATCTTGGATTTCTTTAGCACACGCTACAGGCTACATTTATGCATCAGTTTTATCAAAATTTTGGCAGGATGACTTAGTATGATGAGTAAGAAAATGTCAAATTTCAGTCAAGGCCTGTTACCCTAAGTGGCTGCAATGGCAACTATCTTGGATTTCTGCAGCACATCCTACAGGTTGCATTTATGGATCAGTTTTCTTCAAACTTGGCAGGATGACTGTAAATGAGAATGTGATATTTCCGTCGCGGTTGTCTAGAATGGGCATCATATTTTGTTACTTTTAAGTATGTTTTTTTAATTCCGATAGATAACAAAATTATAACACAGTTTAATTATGACACAGTTTAATAAAATTAAGTAATTATGACATTGATTTCATAAATACCGTATAAAGTCAAGGTTAGCTACAGTGTCATTGACACTTTCATTTCAAAGAATTACTTTAGTTAAATGAAAGTAATTCTTTAACAAGGTAATAATAAACAAACTTTCTGACATTTCTAGCCCGACTGTTTACAGTCTGGGCTATAGTCATGACTTTCATCCGTCCGTCTGTTAACATTTAGAGTTTTGGTTAAAGTTTTTTAGTTAAGGTTAAAGTTTTTTTTCTTTTAAATTAATATTAATTAACTATTGATTGTATCAATCTCACTATGTTTCATGTTATTTTGGGAAATATTTAACCCTTTTTTGTAGGGCAATTTAACTTACAACTTCCAGGTTAAAGTTTTTGGTTAAAGTTTTTTTGTTTACAGAGTTACACCTTTAATTCTTCAAACAGTTTAGTGCAATGTCACCATTTCTCATTTGGGACAATGTCTACTGTCTACTGAACCTTTCTACAGTGATTTTCATTAATACTGGCACGATTTTAACCCCTTTAAAACATATTTTCAGACTTAGTTTCTTTGTATTTGAAATTAGGCTTTGCCACATACTTTCTTACTCTAATTCTTGCATAGTCAATACAACTTAATGATTGCATTTACATCAGTGATTTCTTTTATCGGTTTTAGGAAATATTTAACGCTTTTTTGGCAGTCAGTTTTACTTAGCATTCCCAGCTTAAAGCTTCGGATTAAAGTTTTGCTTTTCAAGGTTGTACCTTTCAATCTTCAAACACTGTGTTACAATGTCATTGTTTTTCATTTGGAGCAAGGTCTACTGAACCTATATACAGTGGTTTCAAATAATATTGGCATTAATTTAACCCTTTTCAAAACAGTTTTCGAACTTAGTTTCTCTAAATTTCAAATTGGCCTTCTACCACATACTTTGTTACTTTTTATCCCCCCACAAGGGAGGGATAGAGCTCCGTCCATCCATCTGTCAGTCTGTCCAAACTTTGTTTATGGCATAACTTGAACAATAGTTAACAGATTTCAATTCTTTTCAGTACATGTTTCTACAGCAGCAATGCAAATGTCAAGTTCGATGGCTACTATTATCCAATGAAACTTGTTGAAGTCAGTGCCCTGCCCCTCCCCCCCCCCCCCCCCCCCCGCCAATTAGGCATTTTTTTCTTTGCTTCAAAATGCATTTTGAAGTATTTAGAGTGACTGTATGCAAAAGTTTTTTTTAACTCCTATAACACCCCCACCCCTGTGGCAATTAGGAACTTTTTTCTTTGGTCCAAAATGCATTTTTAAGGATTTGAAGTGGACTACATGCAGAAAAAAATTGGCTCCTATAATCACCACCCCCTCCTCCCGCCATTCAAGCAACATTTTTTCTTTGGTCCAAAATGCACTTAGAAGGATTTAGAGTGACTACATGCAGAAAAAATGTTGACTCCTTTAACTTCCCCTACCCCCCCCCCCCCCCCCCCCCCCACGTTGGGTGGCAAGATAGGCATTTTTAGCCCAACTGTTTACAGTCAGGGCTATAGGCATAACTTTCGTCCACCAGTCCTTCCGTCCATTTGTCCATCCATCTGTTAACAATTAGATTTTTGGTTAAAGAATACCTTTAGCACAGTCTGCAGGTCGTATTTATGACGGGATTTCATTGTAACTTGGTAGGATGCCTCTGTATAATATCTAGATGAGAATGTCTGCATTTGGTCATGATCTGTCAACCCTGACAGCTGCCCAAGCCCAAAACCCAAAAACTTTTAGCACAGTCTATAGGTCATATTTAATATGGAGAGATTTCATCATTGTAACTTGGTAGGATGACTCCGTATGATGTCTAGATGAGAACTTGCCCATTTTGTCGCGATATGTCAACCGTGACGACTGCCCAAGCCGAAAACCTTTAACACAGTCTACAGGTCGTCTTTATGGAGGGATTTCATTGTACTTTGGTGGGATGACTCCATATAATATCTAGATGAGAACATCCCCTTTTGGTCACGATTGGTCAACTGTCACGGCTTCAGGGGCCCGAAGTCCAAAAACCTTTAGCACAGTCTACAGGTCATATTTATGAAGGGATTTCATTGTAACTTGGTAGTATGACTCCAGATAATGCCTAGAAGAGAACATCCCCTTTTGGTCATGATCATTCAACCATGACGGCTGCCCGAGCCCAAAACCCGGAAAACTTTAGCAGTGATTACAGGTCGTATTTATGAAGGGATTTCATTGTAACTTGGTAGTATGACTCAGTATAATGTCTAGATGAGGACGTCCCCTTTTGGTTTGCGATAGGTCAACTGTGATGGCTACACAGGCCCGAAGCTCGAAAACCTTTAGCACAGTGTACAGACCGTATTTGTGAAAGGATTTCATTGTAACTTGATAGGATAACTCATTTTGGAATAATTTCACTGTAACTTGGTAGCTTTTGTTGACATACATTAACTGTGAGGGCCACATACATTAACTGTGAGGGCCACATTAATGCACCCATCAATTTTTAGCTCAACTTGACAAAGTCAAGTTGAGCTATTGCCATCACTTCTCATCTGTCGACGTACGTATGTACGTCCACAGTTTCCTTTGGCACACCTCACATCACAAGTCACATTTATAATCAGATTGCTTTGAAACATGGTATGACCTCTAGATGGGAGCTATCGATTTTCTTCAATTTCCATCAAAAAATGTTGCCGCGGCCAACGTTCTTAGAACTTAGTTTAGTCAGACCTCAATATTTCCCTTTGGCACACCCTACAGGGCACATTTATGATCGGATTGCTTTGAAACCTGGCATGCTTGTTTGAGGTGACCTCTAGATGGGAGCTATCGATTTCTTCCATTTCCGTCAAAAATTGTTGCCACGGCCAACGTTCTGAGAACTAAGTTTAGTCAGATCTCAATATTTCCCTTTGGCACACCCTACAGGGCACATTTATTATCGGATTGCTTTGAAACCTGGCATGCTTATTTGGGGTGACCTCTAGATGGGAGCTATCGATTTTCTTCCATTTCCGTCCATTACAAAATGTTGCCGCTGGCAACGTTCTTTGAACTTAGTTTAGTCAGGCATCAATATATTCCTTTGGCATGCCCTACAGGGCACATATATGATCAGATCGGTTTGAAACTTTGTTTGCTTGTTTGGGGTTACCCCTAGATGGGAGCTATCGATTTTCTTCGATTTCCGTCACAAAATGTTGCCACTGGCAATGAACTTCGATGAACTTAGTAAAAACTTAGTGCAGTTAAGCATCAATATTTCCCTTTGACACACCGTGCAGGGCACATTTATGATTGGATCGCTAGCAAACTTGTTGTGCTTGCGTGGGGTGACATCTATATGAGAGCTGTCGATTTTCTTTCATTTCTGTCAAAACATTTTGCCGCTGACCTTTGAACTTAGTTTAGTCAGACCTCAATATTTCCCTTTAACACACCCTTCAGAGCACATTTATGATCGGATCACTTTGAAACTTGGTATGTGTGTTCGGGGTGACCTCCAGATGTGAGCTATTGCTTTTTTTCATTTCCATAAAAAATTATTGTTGTTATCACCAGCCTTTGAACTTACTGCATTTGTGCATCAACTTATCCCTTTTGCACTCTCTGCAGGGTATATTTATGAATTTCCATAAAATTTGTTTTAAAAAAACCATTGCCACAAGCAATGACCTTCAACATAGTGCATTTGTGCATGAACATCTTCCTTTGGCATGCCTCAGAGGGCACAATCATTATCAGGTTGTTTTGAAACTTTGTATGCTTATGCAGGGTGACAAAGATAGGAGCTATTGATTTTCTTTTCATTTCCATCAAAAACTGTTGCTGTTAGCAACAATCTTTGAATTTATTGCATTTGTGCATCAACATTCTTTGACATGGCCTACAGGCCACATTTATCATAGGGTTGTTTTTGAACTTGGTGTGCTCATTAGGCAAGACCTTTAGATAAGAGCTATTAATTAGCATTCATTTCTTTGAAAAAAGTTGCCATTTACAATAACCTCTGAACATACTGCATTTGTGTATCAACATTCTTCCTTTAGCCAGTCTTATAGTTTACATTTAAAAATGCATGAATTACTCTGACGTTGTGCACATACAATGCTGTTATGTTGAAATTTCATCAAATAACATTGGTGCCAATGATCTTCAACTTTGCCATTTCATTTATAACTTACTAAGTTCAAGTTTGTCAAGTTGAGCTACAGTGTCATTGACACTTTCATTTAGTACAGTCTACACCTATTATTTTTATTGAAACTATAGCATACAGGGAACAGAAATTAACATATTCCCAATTATCACAATTCTTGTCTTATTTCATAATCCTTTCATAAATATTGAATATTATCCTTTTCATCAAACACAACACACAGACAAGTTAAGCTACAGTGTCATTGACACTTTCATTTACTTCTAACCATTACTTATTAGTACTTATTGGAACAAGCTCATCAAGCATGATCCATTGATAGGTCATAAGGTATGTTTTGGGGTAGAGAAATGAAAAAATTAAATTTGAATAGCAATTTTTGTATATCACGAGTGCAGATATGGCAGATTCGTTAGGTAAACTGTTAACAAAAAATGGCTCAGACTATTTTGTGCCATTGCTGGGACAGTCAGGCTGTACATCACACTAATTTTGTTTATTATTGTTTTAAAGAAGTATTTTGAGTTAGATTTCAAGTTTTGTACCAACAGTCCATGACCATGACCCAGGAACACTGTTGGAAAAGTTTAGTTCTCGCCTCCCCATGTCAGAAAATTTTGATATCCTACCTTCACTCCTGCTTTTAGGGTTATTGATTGAATTGAACACAGACTATGTATTTTTTGTAAATCACTTTCTGGCATTATTATAAACTATCGGATGATCACAACATAAGCATTTTTTTTTCATGTCTTCATTATATTCTTTCATTTATTTGCAATCACTTTTGTTGCAAGGTAAGTTTCTTCTTGGTTTGGTAATGAATACATTGCCTGTCGAAAACTAAAGAATCAGAAACAGGCAGCACCAAAATGAGTTGTAGTACTTTCATTACACTTAATTATGTCCAATTGCCCTTTGCTGTGATTCTCAACAGTGTACTAGGATAACATTTCAAAAGACATTTAATAAACTTGCATATTTCAAAATACATTTTATATGATTTGTGTTAACTTCTTCGAAAGTAAATTTTCAGCTTATCCCCATACATATCCACATATACTTTTGCAGAAGATCACCTCCAAAACATGCCACTGTGAAAGAGTGTGCCCTAACTCAGAATTTCCATTTTTAGCTCAACTTGACGAAGTCTGTAGTTACGTATGTATGCCCACAATTTTCCTTTGGCACACCACACAGGTCGCATTTATGATTGGATCGCTTTGAAACTTTGTATGCTTCTTTGGGTGACGTCCAGATGGGAGATATCAATTTTTCTTCCATTTCTGTCAAAAAATGTTGCCGCGGGCAACAACCTTTGAACTTAGTTTAGTAAGGCATCAATATTTCCCTTCGGCACACCCTGCAGGGCACAATTTTGATCAGATCGCTTTGAAACATGGTATGCTTCTTTGGGGTGACCTCTAGGTGGGAGCTATCGATTATTAACTATTTCCGTCAAAAACAGTTGCCGTAGACAACGACCTTTGATGAACTTAGGGCAGTTATGCATCAATATTTCCCTTTGGCTCACTGCACAGGTTGCTTTTATGATCGGATCACTTTGAAACTTGGTAATGCTTCTTTGGGGTGACCTCTAGATGGGAGCTATCGATTATTAACTATTTCTGTCAAAAACAGTTGCCGTAGGCAACGACCTTTGATGAACTTCGTGCAGTTATGCATCAATATTTCCCTTTGGCTCACTGCACAGGTTGCATTTATGATCGGATCACTTTGAAACTTGGTATATTTCTTTGGGGTGACCTCTAGATGGGAGCTATCAATTTTTTCCGAATTTCATTAAAAAACATGGCCACCAGTGGCCATCTTAGGTTTGGCATATAAATTGTCAACAATTTCATTAGCACACCATACAGGCTGCATCTCTCGCCCAATTATTGTTATTATTATTATTTATTGGTGTTTAAGGTCACATATTACTGCACAATGGCCGATCGTGACCACGAGAGTTTTACAGGTGGAGGAAGCCGGAGAACCCAGAGAGAACCATCGAGCAGCGGTGAACAACTGTCAGCTCCCCACATGCAGGGTTAGCATTGGTTGAAGACAGGTGGTGCACCATCGACGTGCAGTAGGCCTTAGTACACAACGCCACCGTGCCCCCACGTGGACAATGGGTGTGAAGTATCTTGCCCAAGGACACAATGCGGTTGCCGCAGGTGGGATTCGAACCGAGGACCTCTCGGCTTGCAGCCTACACCTCTACATACTGAGCCACCGCACTCTCTATCTCTCACCCAATCTTTTTCAAATTTCATATGTAGCTTTGGTGTGATGTCCAGATGGCAGCTATTGAATTTTATTGAAAAACATGGCTGCCAGCAGCAATCTTGGAATTGGATATAAATTGTCCAACAATTCCTTTAACACACCCTACAGGCCACGGTTCTTACCCGATCAGTCCCAAATTTCATAATAATTATGTGGCTTTGGGGCAATGTCTTTGAAAACATGGCTTCCAGTGGTCATCTTAAATTTGGCATATAAATTGTCAACAATTCTATAAGCACACCCTACCAGCTGCATCTCTCGCCCAATCTTTTTAAAATTTCATATGTAGCTTTGGTTTGATGTTTAGATGAGAGCTATCGAATATTTCTGAATTTTGTTGAAAAACATGGCCACAAGCACTCATCTTGGATTTGGATATAAATTTTCAACAATTCCATTAGCACACCCTACAGGTCACATCTCTCATCTGATCTTTTTTTGAATTTCATATATAGCTTTGGTGTCATGTCTAGATGGGAGCTATCTAATATTTTTATACTGTACCAATGACCCAGACTTAGCTGGTGCTAACTCTAACAAAACCAGGGCCAAACACAAATTTTGCCCCCCAATCCCCAAAATTTGCATCCAAAACAAAAAGAAATCATGTCCTAAAGGACTTCCATACTACTCCTCTACTGCGCATGCGCAGTGACGCACACGTCCCGAAATTGGCGCCAATTATCATTCTCTGTTTGGCCCTTCATCAGTCAACATCTCACTGATCTTTGTGCTTGTAAATCTCAGTTTAAAGGATGCCAGACACGTAATTTTTGGAGAAAATGTGATTCTAAGGAGGATAGAAGGAGGAGAGGAAAAAGAAGTGACAAAAAATAATCAGGGCTGTACTTAAAATTTTTTGATGAAATTATGTTAAGTTGCCTATTTTCGAGGCATGGGCCTCTTGTTGTCATTCTTGCTAAATGTTGCACTGCTTTTTCAGTGTTTCCTCTCCCCTAGCCTTCTAAAGTCCCCCCTTGCAATTCTCCCATGCTTTTGGCATATTTTTGAGAAAGTTCATTTCTAAAATTTCCTGGGAGAGTTGCTTGGTTACAGAATGTTTTCTGTTATTTTCCCCATAGTTACGTTTTCACCCATGGGTGTATAACGTTGTGTTCTGCATCTTCCATCTGATGTTCTGCAGATTCTCCCCTGGGAGTCTCTGTTTTGCATCAGATAGAGTGTAATTTTGATGACTGATTCCGGGCCAGTTTTTTCAGTGCCTGGAGTCATGTTTTCTGGTGTTTTACACTGTTTGTTTCCATTGGCAACAGCCTTTTTTGAGGGGGGCTGTTTGCCTTTGCTGTAGTTTATCTCACTATAAGATACATTTATATTATCCGTAAGTGTCTCATTAATTATTTAATATAAATTTAAAATTTTTGACCACACTTTGCCATCGGATCCATCGGGGCTCAACGTTACTTTTCAGCAACTTGGGCTTCGCTGAAAAAATATTTTTTCAAAATTATTTTGATTTGCAATTGTTTTTTCATTTATTAATGGATCATGATATTATGTATCTTTGTGTCAGGGGTTTTTGCGAGTAACTAGGACTTGTTGTTGTCCTTTCACAATGAAGGGACATTGTTCAAATTGTAATAGGAAGAAATCTTCCTCTGACTTTCATGATCATTGTATTAATTGTAGTCAGTGTTCTCGCATTAATCCCTGTCCTATATGTGAATATTGGGATGAGAAACATTAGAAACGTGTGTCACGATATGTTGTTTCTGGAGAAAGGGCTATGCCGGCTCTTTCTCCGCAAGGTCACTCTACTCTCTCAGTTTCTATTTCAGAGGAACAAGAACAGGGTGATGTTTCCATGTTATCTTCTACAAGTGTGCGTCAGTCGTCACAAATGAATTCAGAGCTAGCGGCAAAAGTGCTCATGGAGATTAGACAAATGTCGTCCGCTAGCTCGCCCGGTGTAGCGTCCATTCACCGAATGGTTCGGCAGCCAGGTTCGTCCGATGCGGTCCAGGAGGAAATTTTGGGTGATGCGAGCACTATAAACATAATAGATGCACACCCAGTGACGGCGGATAGTAAGCGAGAACGGAGGAAGCCTTTGACTCCGGTTCCTAGCTCGTCCAGGTCCAGCCGGGCCGCGAGCGAGAGAGGCCCCTCTCTCGTACAACAACATCTGGGACCAGATGTTGTGGTACAAAATGTGTCTTTAGCGGAGCATACGTCCGTCGCTCGGGACGCTCCGTTGTATAAGCAGTCCGCGGAGACTGTTAAGGCTTCCTCTTCTCGTCAGCGCACACGACCGCACCTTGGCTGCGTGACCGCCGATATATTACCAGCTTCGCCGATCAAGGATTCTTCGGCGACCAGGTCACACCATCCGGCAGCCAGGGATTCGAGACCGATGGACTCCGGACGTTCGCATAGGAAAAGTATGCGGGAGCCATCTGATGCGGAGCTGCCCTCGGCGAAGCAGCGAAAGACTTAACCTCCGCAGGTCTCGACGCCGGACATTCTTGTGCAGATAGCACAGCTTATCGCAGCATCCCAGCAGCCGAGAGAAACGGTGTCGGATCGAGAATTATCCGACGGCGCTGGGTCGATACGCTCCGCCGAAGCATCGGGGGCGGACGACCGGGAACATCATGAGGTCCGACCGGATGGTGAGAGGGATACGGATGACTTGGAGCTATCCCTTTCGGAACAACATAAAGCTGCCATGGACTTCATCCGGCACTTTCTCCCTCAAGTTGTTCCGTCGGGCCAGACTGCTGCGGTTCCGGACAAGAGGATTATAGCGTCATTGGACTCTGAATTTTTTGAGCGGTTCAGGGACATCGCTCCCGAGTTTCCGTCGCAGTCCAATAATGTTGCAAGAACATTTGAATTATTGAACGACGCTATATTTAAACTTGCTTCCAAGACGGGGAAAGCAGGTTTCTTGTCCGCTAATACTCTCAACCTGCCTTTCATTAATGCAAGGAATAAATTCGATACGGCAGGACAGGGTATTCCGAGAGTTCCTCTGCGTATGGACGACGAGGCGGAAGACTTAGAGCTATCATTACCGTCGTCGGCTTCTATTCCAACCGCGGTGTTGGAAACAGCTATTGCGGCTAACAGAGCCAATTTAGATGCCTTATCTTACGCAGATCACCTTACTAAGGCGTTATCACTGCGCCTTCAAGGGAAAGAGTTTCCGGATATACAATCCTCTTTAAGACTTCTTTCAAGGGCAGTAGCTTATTCCACGTGTAACTCCGCCCTTTCAGTGGCAAATCTGGAGTTGGTTAGACGTGACGCAGCCCTAGCTACATCCACACTAGTGGATACTAAGGTGAAGAACTCTCTTAGAGTCGCTTCGGTCTCAGGAGAACTTCTCTTTGACGGCAAGTTTTCTGCTATTTATGATAAAATTACAAAGAAAGCTTCGGATTCTCTGTTGTTCAAATCTGCTTCTAAGAAGTCGGATACAGCAGACAAGAATAAGACAGGCACTTCTGGGTCTAATGCGCCCAAGAGAGGTTCCTATAGAGGTTCCGGTGCGTCCTCTTGGTCTTATTCGAGAGACCGTCAGGGTAGCGACTCTCGTTCGGGACGTCCTTCAGGCCGGGACAATCGGTCGGGCGCCCCGAGGTCGACGGGGCGAGGTGCGGGTCGTGGAGGACGTGGTTTCTCCTACCGCAGGCCTCGCAGGTCCAGGAGGTGATGGCTTAAACCTCTATCGCGTACCGGTTGGCGGAAGGTTGTCGAGCTTTTCACAAGAATGGGCGTCGATTACGGACGACCCTTGGGTGAGAGGAGTGACTTCGGAAGGTCTGAAGATATCCTTCAAACGAAAGCCTCCATTAACTCGAAGTCCAAAGTGGACTCATCTTCCGTCAAATCCGCAGAAAAGAGACGCTCTGTTATCAGAGGTGCAGTCTCTTTTAATGAAGAACGCGATAGGGGTCGTAGAAAACCAGGAATCTCCGGGATTCTACAGCCATCTGTTTCTGGTTCCGAAACCAGACGGCTCGTTCCGTCCAGTCATAGATTTGAGCTGGATAAACAAGCTGATCGTCGCTCCGAAGTTTTATATGGAGACGATTCGGTCGGTCAGAGCGAGTATTCGGGGTGAACGATTATGCAACAAGCATAGATCTCAAAGATGCGTACTTTCATGTCATGGTACATCCGACATTCCGAAAGTACCTACGCTTCGCAGTCCTAGGAGTGGTGTATCAATTCCGGGCGATGTGCTTCGGATTGAATCTAGCACCCTGTGCTTTCACTCGGGTAATGAACTCGGTAATGATCTATTTCCGAGCTCATTCGTCTGCGGTAACGTCGGCCTACCCGGACGACATTCTTCAGAGGTACGGCAACGAGTTAACACTTCAGAACGATGTTCAGAATCTTCTTCTATTGCTCCGACGTCTCGGTTTTATAGTTAACGAGGAGAAGTCGGATCTGGTGCCGTCCAAGTCATTCACTCATCTCGGAATGAGCTTCGAGACACACAACAATCTCGTTCGTCTGCCGTTAACCAGAGCGAAATTAGTCAGTTGTTACGCTCGCTATTGTCTGCACGCAGACAAAGTCACAGCGAGAGAATTTATGAGACTGATAGGTCTGTGCGGAGCCGCCGCGGATCTCATTCCGATGGGGCGGTTACGCACACGTCCTCTTCAAATTTTCTTGACTCAGAATTGGAGTGTGAAAATTCATTCGCTCGATGTAGACGTTCTCTTGTCAGATCAAGTGAAACAAGAGATTCAGACTTGGGCAAACATTCAGTGGTTAACTCAGGGAGTTCCGCTGCAGTTGCCGGATCCGAGTTTTACCATTATGACGGATGCCAGTCAAACAGGTTGGGGTGCATCATTAATCCCAACGGATTCGAGATGCCAGGGTCTTTGGGATCCGCAATTCCTGTGCAAGCACATAAACAGCAAGGAAATGATGTCAATTTGGCTTGCGTTACGTCACTGGATGGACATTATTCACAATGCTCATGTCCAAATCCTATCCGACAATACGACAGTAGTGGCGTATATACGGAATCAGGGAGGCACTCATTCAGTTCCGTTGTTCAATCTAACAGAAAGAATCCTTCTGTTTGCGCTAGAACATCACGTTCTTCTTTCGGTCCGTCACATACCGGGTCGTCTGAATGTGCTAGCAGACTCCCTTTCACGAAAGGGTCGCTTGTTGCCGTCGGAGTGGACTCTCAACAAACAAGTATTCAATCAGATTTGCTACCAATGGGAACGGCCAATGATAGACTTATTTGCGACACATCTCAACAATCAGTTGCAGACGTATGTGTCTCCGTGTCCGGATCCAAGAGCATTTGCAGTAGACGCTCTGTCGATCCCTTGGGACGGAATGATAGGATATGCGTATCCTCCAGCGCCGTTAATTCAGCAAGTATTGCTAAAGATAAAACAATCTCAATGCAAGATTCTGTTGGTAGTATCTCTGTCGCCACAGAGACCGTGGATAAATCTACTCAGGTGTCTGTTGTGGGACCTACCGCGAAAGCTTCCTCCACGGGAGGATCTTCTTTCGCAGGGGAAATCACGCCAACTCCATCACAACCCGCAAGGTCTCAACCTTCACGTTTTTCCATTGTGCGGTCCTTCTTGCATGGCAAACACTTTACAGGACGAGCAGTGGACGCGATTTCTAACTGTAGGAGGACCTCCTCTTCGCTAAACTATGCGGCTAAGTGGAAGGTTTTTCGTCGTTGGTGTAGGGATCATTCTGTAGATATATTCGATCCCTCTATACCAGACATTGCAAACTTTCTAGTATACTTGTTTGACGAAATCAAACTGCAGCCGGTTACTATAAAGGGTTATAGATCTATGTTATCTGATACCTATGCACATCATGATAGTTTACAAATTGGATCTAATGTCTCTTTATCTAAGTTGGTTAGAAACTTTTCGATAAATAGACCCAGAATTCTTAGATTAATTCCTAAGTGGAATTTAGCTTGGGTTCTTCTTAAATTGAAGGAAAAGCCATTTGAACCTCTTGGGACAGTAGATTTCAAATTCTTATCTTATAAGACAGCTTTTCTCTTAGCTTTCTCTTCTGCTAGAAGAGTCAGTGAGCTTCATGCACTGTCGGTGGATGATTCTCACTATCGTAGTGTCGGGAACACTATCACCTTCACTACTAATGTGGGTTTTTTAGCTAAGAATCAGGCTCCTAATAAATATCCGGAACCTATTGTTATTAAGGCTCTTCCGTCTTCAGACGGGCGTAGGCCTTTACTCTGTCCTGTTAGAGCGTTACGTATCTATAAACAGAGATCTCAGTTTATCAGAAAGGGACGGAAACGTTTCTTTCTGTCTTTGATGCCTAATAGAAAGGACATTTCGGTCCATTCTATTGCTAGATGGATTCAATTAACTATCCGTACTGCTTATGAAAATTTATCTTCTTCTCAGCAGTCTGTGCTTAAGATTTCTGCTCATGAAGTAAGAGCTCTTTCTACTTCCTGGGCTTATGCTAATAGTGTTGCTATTACAGATTTAATGAAGGCTGCTTATTGGTCTCAGCCATCCACATTTACGAATTTTTATCTCAGAAATATTGAGTCCATTTCTGGAGACCTGCATTGTTTAGGTCCGTTATCTGTTGCTCAGAATGTCGTCCACTAAACAGTTGCAACTATAGTTATGCAGGCTTTCTGTTCCGGCAGTGACTCCGTCCGGCTGCCCTCTTCGCTCTGGGCTATTTGACCCAGGGCAAGGGGAAGGGGGGGGGGGGGGGGGGGGGGCGGGTGTTCCCTTAGGTTACCTGCTTTATAGTGAAAAGCAAGGGAATGCCTCCTCCAAGTCAGTATTTCTGAGTCGCTTCCGGGATGGTTTTAAAGTGTAATATTAATGTTAAAATTCATTCATGTCTTATTTTTAAAGTGTAGCTCGGTGTGAAGCATTTGTATATGTCAAGTGTCAAACGGGCTTTAATATACAATAGTCGGACACTTTTAAATGACTATAAAGAGTCTCAATTCTCTGGACTACTTTATTTATTGGCTTACTTTAAAAATAATTAGTATAAGGGATATACTGGATGTTAATAGAGAACATGAATGTTATTGTGCTCAATTATTAAGGGTAGTGTATCTTTCTAATTTAATATTAAATAAGAAAGATACATGTAAAGCCTAATACTCCTTTTCTCCTTAAGGGGTTACCTCTTTACTATATAGTTGAGCTTATTGGATTTTCCTCTATGTCCTAGGCCCTCCAGCCTGTTTACTATTCAGCTAAGTCTGGGTCATTGGTACAGTATAAAAATGTTAAAAAATTTATAGTAATTTATATATTTTTTATACTTACCAATGACCCAGACGGGGATGGCCCTCCCTGGAGTTGGGAACTCTTGCCTCCCCGCTGAGTACATAGCGCTGAACAGGCACTGCCAGTAAGAATGATAATTGGCGCCAATTTCGGAACGTCTGCGTCACTGCGCATGCGCAGTAGAGGAGTAGTATGGAGGTCCTTTAGGACATGATTTCTTTTTGTTTTGGATGCAAATTTTGGGGATTGGGGGGCAAAATTTGTGTTTGGTCCTGGTTTTGTTAGAGTTAGCACCAGCTAAGTCTGGGTCATTGGTAAGTATAAAAAATATATAAATTACTATAAATTTTTTAACTTTTCTTAAGTTCGTTAAAAAATATGGTTGCCAGCAGCCATCTTGGATTGGCTTTTTCAAATTCCATATCTAGTTTTTTGGTGTCATATCTAGACGGGAGCGATGAAATTTTTCTGAATTTTGTTGAAAAACATGACCGGCAGTGGCCATCTTGGATTTGGCATATAAATTGTCAACAATGCCATTAGCAGACCCTACAGGCTGCACCTCTCACCTGATTTTTTTCAAATTTTATGTGTAGCTTTGATGTCCATTTGGGAGTTATTCATTTTTCCACATTCCATTGAAGAAGATGGCTGCCACCAGCCATCTTGGATTTGACATATACAGTACAGCCTATAACAAAGTATACCATTAGGCGATATTCTTTTGTTAATGATGCCACATTAGCACCTTATTATGGTGATATTCCTATAGCATTAATGCAATATTTTCAACGTGTTGTGACGAATATCGCAAGGCAAATGCGCCCGTGGCACGATATTTTCATAACTATCGTTCGTAATTTTTTGGATGAAAAGAAGAGGAGAGAATACTTTTAATAATATGGACAATTTGAGCCATGCAAAGCTTTTTATGTTAAACGAACTGATGTATTCGTTAATTTCGATACAATTAAAGAACAAATTTCTCTTGGCCTACCCAGCTTCATGAGAGTCCTCGAGAGTATGTTTACATAATTGCAGTTTAAACTTTTTAGCTCACCTTGACAGAGTCAAGCTGAGCTTGTCTAATTGCTCTCCGTTCGTCATCTGTCAACACCATGTTTTGGTCTTCTCCAAAACCACTGGGCCAATTCAAGTGAAAGTTTGTGTGAGTGATGGTCCCGAAGGGGCATTGCATTTTTGTTCAACTCAACATGCCCAGCCCCATAGGGAGTGTGTGAGGGAAAATGCTCCAAAATATTTTTAAAAGCTTCTTCACATGAACCAGTGGGTACAATGCCTTGATATTTGTTATGGATCTTCCTTTTGACGTGTAGAATCAAGTTTGTTCAAACAAAGTTTGTGAAGTAATATTTGGCTTTGTGATGGGAGGGGTAAGATTTTTGGCTCCACCCAAAAGTACTATTTTCTGAACTGATGGTCTAATTTGAACCAAATTTGGTATGTGGTATTATTGGGTCATAAGTTAAAAAAAAAAATTCCCACATCCCCGCGGGAACCCCAGGAGCTAAAAATAGAAATATTTTCAAATACCCATATTTCCCAAACCACACAAAACAGAGAACTGTTAGTTGGTATGTTGCATTGTCAGGACCAGTAGAATTGATTGGTAAAAAACCAATTGCCATCGGTTATGTTGGGGGGGGGGGGGGGGGGGGGGGGCATCGAAAAAATGCTGAGTCAGCATATTTGCAAAAAATTTTTTTAAAATCTTTTCTCCAGAACCACTGGTCAGAATCTTTTGATATTTGGTATACAGCATCCATAGGGGAGTCAGATACAAGTTTGGTAAAATGAAACCCATTGGTTCATATTTGAGCTCAATACAGGAGCCCGAACTTGTAACTTGGGGCAATATGGGGAATATTCTTTAAAAATCTTCTTCTTCAGAACGACCAGTCAGAATCTTTTAATGTTTGGTATACGTCATTGTTATGAGGGTCAGATTCAAGATTGTTCAAACCAAGACCCTAGGTTAATATTTGGGTTCCCTATGAGAACCTGTATTTTAATTTAGTGCAATATGGGGAATAATTTTTTTAAATCTTATTCAGATCCACCAGATCTTCTTCAGATCCATCTTTGGTATACAACCTCTCTAGCGGGGTCACATTCAATTTTGTTCAATTCGAGTGCCTGGGTTAATATTTGGGCTCCTTATGGGAACCCAAATTTTAACTTGGTGCATTATGAGGGAATTTCTTCAAAAATCATCTCCAGATTCACCAGTCAGAATGCTTTCGTATTTGTTTTACAACGTCTATATGGGGATCAGATTCTAGTTTGTTCAAATCGGGTATGTAGGTTAATATTTGGGCTCATTATGGTAGCCCAAATTTTAACTTAGTGCAATATGGTGAAATTTCTTTAAAAATGTTGTTCTTCAGATCCACCAGTCAGAATGCTTTCATATTTGGTAAACAGCATTTCTAGGGATGGAGGTGTCAGATTCAACTTTGTTCAAATCGAGTACCTGGGTTAATATTGGGCTCACTATGGGAAACGGAATTGGCCATGTAGCCATGTAGCTGAAGAATTAGAAATTTTGTGTTCAGTATCCTCTAGAGGTGTGTAACTAAGATTAATTCATATGGGTTGTATCAAGGGGCTTCATAGGGGAGCTCCACTCTTTACATTATGATCAACTGAAGAAAAGGCATGATGCTTGGACTATTTTAGTTAGAGGGGCTCAAGGTTGACAATGAATCCTATGGAGATGGATTGCTTAATGTAGATTCATTCTTGGTCCCTGTTTATAGCAGGTTCTGTTCAAGGTTTATATCGTGTTTGGTTTAAGGTGAGCGCTTCAGGCCCTGTGGGTCCTCTTGTATAAATATAAAGCTCTCAATCTTGAAAGACAAAGGGAGATTCTGGGTCGGGTGGCAGTGAGGCCTACTGCAACCATGTTTCTTGGGCCTAGGAAGCCTGAAATCTTAACCTGCAGGGGCTGCATTACCAGTGCTTCAGCTGATCTGGGGGTGCCGGGCCTGCAATATGCATAGTGAAAAAATATATTGCTCACTTTTTACTTATGACATCCGACCCCCAATTCTTTGCTGAGTTCTATGTGGATGGCACACAGCCTTCAGAAACACACTTTCAATAAATGAAATATAGTTTCAACTCATCAATTTACCCAAAACTGTCCAATTTTTAGCTCACCTACATCTGTAAGATGTGGTGAGCTATTGTGATAACCTCGGGCGTCGGCGTCCGGCGTGTCCAATATTGTAAGATTTAATGTTAAGGTGAATTTCTCAAGCATCAGTGGGCTCAGGCCTTTGATATTGCATATGTAGGTTCTAGGGGACTATTAGAACAGTATTTAACCCTGAAACTACGACTTTTTTCCAAATTTCAGCTAAAATTTTCTGCCAAAAGTTGTAAGAATTTGCGTTTAGGTATTGTAAGAATTTGTGTTAAAGTCAGCTTTTGTGCAGATTGTGCTGGTTTAACTTCTCATTACTGTTGATTTTCATATTTCAATAACAACTGTAGGTATTAATCCTACTGTATGCAGAAATTTAACGAAAATTTTCTTTTTTTTCACTCAAAATTTTAATGTTTTTCTCGGACTTAGTAAATTTTAAGTTGTAAAACTTTGTAAACTTTGTGTTTAGGTGAGTTGTGTTTCTATGTGTCTTTCCAAGCGATTAATATTCTACACTTGGGTTACTGAACTCCATTGCAGTAATATTTAACCCTCATTACATGCATATTTGAGGAATTTGAGGCTGATTTTCTGCCAAAACTTGTAAGAATTAGCGTTTAGGTGTTGTAAGAATTTGCGTTAAAGTCAGCTTTTGTGCAGATTGTGGTGCTTTAACTTCTCATTACTCTTGATTTTCATATTTCAATAACAACTGTAGGTATTAACCCGACTGTATGCAGAAATTTAACAGAAATTTTCTTTTTTTTCAGTCAAAATTTCCATGGTTTTCTCGGACTTAGTAAATTTCAAGTTCTAAAAGTTTGTGTTAAGGTGGGTGTTAAGGTGAGTTCTCAAAGATCAGTGGGCTCAGGCCTTTAATATTGCATATGTAGGTTGTAGGGGACTATCAGAACAGTATTTAACCCTGATACTATGACCTTTTTTCAAATTTCACCTAAAATTTTCTGCCAAAAGTTGTTGTAAGAATTTGCGTTTAGGTGTTGTAAGAATTTGCGTTAAAGTCAGCTGTTGTGCAGATTGTGCTGCTTTAACTTCTCATTACTGTTGATTTTCATATTTCAATAACAACTGTAGGTATTAACCCTACTGTATGCAGAAATTTAACGGAAATTTTCTTTTTTTTCAGTCAAAATTTTCATGTTTTTCTCGGACTTAGTAAATTTTAAGTTGTAAAACTTTGTAAACTTTGTGTTTAGGTGAGTTGTGTTTCTATGTGTCTTTCCAGGCGATTAATATTCTGCACTTGGGTTACAGAACTCCATTGCAGTAATATTTAACCCTCATTACATGCATATTTGAGGAATTTGAGGCTGATTTAGGTGTTGTAAGAATTTGCGTTAAAGTCAGCTTTTGTGCAGATTGTGGTGCCTTCACCTCTCATTACTGTTTATTTTCTCATTTCAATAACAACTGTAAGTATTAACCCTACTGTATGCAAAAATTTAACTGATTTCTTTTCTTTTTTTCAGTCACAATGTTCACGTTTTTCTCTGACTTACTCAATTTTAAGTTCTAAAAGTTTGTGTTAAGGTGAGTTCTGTTTCTATGTGTCTTTCCAGGCAATTGATATTGTACGCATGGGTTACTGAACTACATTGCGGTAACGTTGCGCCCTTATTACATGCATATTTGAGGAATTTGACGGGGATTTTTGGGACTTATATTCACTTTCTTTAAAAAAAAATTTTTTTAACTTTTTTTTTTTTATTTTTATTATTTAATACTTTTTCATACTTGTTACTAGTAACATAAAGGCTTATTTTAGTTGTTGATGTGATGTATTTTTGTTGGGACTTATAGTCACTTTCTTGAACGAATGTTTTTCTGCAACTCCTCTTTAACCAATGAATGTACTTCAATTAAAATTTCAGTGATTTATGAAAGCCTTTCCTAATTCTTATTTATGATTTAATATCTGGCCTCACGATTCATAATCTTAATCATAAACATTTCTAAAAGATGTATCCAATGATTCTATGTTGAATTGATATATAATAAATGCAGAAATATAGACTTTCTAAAGCCATCACATAAACCACATTAATCATTTGATGCCTAGTTAATGATTTATATTAACTAAATATTAGGCATGTTACATTGGAACGACATTATCAAGCGCGAATGTAGGTGAGCGTTGGGATGTAACATCCCTCTTGTTATGCACTAGTCCCAGGATGTCATCACCTCTACCAACTCATAAAAGCGATTCATCATTTCACAGAATTATCAAGGATTTGTGCGATTGTAGAAGCATTCCTTTTTTGAATGCAGCATTGAATAAAGACCATACAACGCAGCGATTTTTACTTGTTGGTGAAAAATGCATTATCGACTTCTCCTCATAAACCACAGGGCCGAATTGAACCAAATTGGATGTGCATGTTCCTTATCATATGTCAATTCAAGTTTGTTCAAATAAAGTTGCCACGCCCACAGGAGGCACCACAAGCGGCATTACTCTGATAGCACCCATAAATTGTTTTCCAAAATTAAAAAAATCTTCTTCTCCAGAACCATCAATTAGAATCTTTTGATATTTGGTATGTAACATCTCTAGGGGGGTAAGATTCAAGTTTGTTCAAATCGAGTCCTGGGTTAATAATTGGGCTCCCTGTAGGAGCCTGAATTTTAACTAAGAGAAATATGCGGAAATTTTTTTTAAAAATCTTCTTCAGCTCCACCTGTTAGAATCCTTTCATATTTGGTATACAACATCTCTAGGTTGGTTAGACTCAAGTTTGTTCAAATCCGGTCCCTGGGTTAATATTTGGGTTCCCTATGGGAACCTGTATTTTAACTTATTGCATTATGGGGAAATTTCTTTAAAAATCTTCTTCTTTCGATTCACCAGTCAGAATCCTTTCATATTTGGTATACAACATCTCTAGGGGGGTGAAATTCAGGTTTGCTCAAATCGATTCCCTGGGTTAATAATTAGGCTTGCAATATGAGGGAATTTCTTTAAAAATCTTCTTTAGATCTACCTGCCCGAATGCTTTCATATTTGGTATACAACTTCTTGGGGGGGGGGGGGGGGGGGGGGGGGGGGGATTCAAGTTTGTTCAAATCGTGTCCCTGGGATAGACTCTCTATGGAAGCCCGAATTTTAACTTTGTGCAATACGAAGGAATTTCTTTAAAAATCTTCTTCTCCCGAAGCATCCATTATAATCTTTAGATATTTGGTATATAACATCTCTAGGGGGGGTCAGATTCAAGTTTGTTCAAACCGGATCCCTGGGTTAATATTTGGGCTCTCTATTGTGTGTGTGTGTTTGTGTGTGGAGGGGGGTGGGGGTTGCAGTGACATAACAACTAGTGATGAACCGATTATCAAAACGTGCTATCAACCAATTACCAGTTATTTCTCTGCCGATTATGCCGATTCCGATGGTTGAAGTAGGACTCTGAAGAAAAGCTGTTGGTGCTTGTTATACTACAGAATTCCGTTGATAAATCATCAATTACAAAAGCTTGATACCACCTAAGTTTTCAGAGTATGCATATTTAGTGCTGGCCAATATTAGCAAAATAATATTTGCATTTTGGTTGGGATGTGGGGAAAAGATTGTTATTAGCGATATCATCACATCGATATTGTTCTCGTGAACATTGTGTTTTATTCCGGTAAATAGTGTTAATACGGTTTTGTGTAAGGAAACAATAAACTTGTATGTATTAACCAGGAATATACTGAGCACACATACTTTGTGCCTTAATTGAATAATAATTTTGATGTTAATACGTGTTGTGAAGTCGTATGACGCATGGTTTACACATACATCAGAATGTATTATTCAGTGTTCTTTTTTTTCACCTTGTTACCTCCCTTGGTGTGTTTCTCCAATGTTTACATGAACTTCAGGAAATGGTGGAGATCTCGTACCGATTGCAGTTGGTAAACTCCGTAATATCTCTGCTCTGCAAATCCCTAAATTTTCAGCTATCCACAACACATGTTTTTAATGGGGAAGCTTTATTGAAATGGCCAGATAGATATCAAAGGGATTTTTAATAGTCAGTGTTAAATATAGAATAAGCGGAAACTGCCGGTTTTTAACTGCCAGTTGTCATAATCGGCTGATGCCCCATAACCGGCCGGTTCTGATTGCCGATTTCGATTATCGGTTCATCACTAATAACAACCTTTGGAAGTTTGGTAGTGCTTATCTACAGCTAATGAAATTGGAAGCAGGAAGACCTATGATAAACATCTGACGTGGACACTAGAGTTATGACTTACTTCATTCCTCTAGTGTTGATGAACTATGACTA
Organism: Pictodentalium vernedei; assembly: GCA_031216915.1. Taxonomy (NCBI): domain Eukaryota; kingdom Metazoa; phylum Mollusca; class Scaphopoda; order Dentaliida; family Dentaliidae; genus Pictodentalium; species Pictodentalium vernedei. Next base: position 285,056,569 of record CM062289.1, on the reverse strand, counting down.
ACTGAATGCAACCCATAATACGTCTTTGAACTACTTTGTCAGGTGAGTGATTAAGGCCCCTTTGTGCCTCTTGTTTTATTTCATCATCTTAGCACTTTTGACCAACCCTGTTGATAGCAGGTATTATAGGGTTTTTTTTATTTCGTCATCTTGGTGCGTTCGACCGACCAAATCACGACCAACTGATGCCTTTTTACTATAAAAATATTGCGATATTTTTATACTGTACCAATGACCCAGACATAGCTGGTGCTAACTCTTAAAAATATAGGGCCAAACACAAATTTTGTCCCCCAATCCCCAAAATTTGCATCTAAAACCAAAGAAAACATGTCCTGAATGGCCCTCCATACTTCACCTCCACTGCGCATGCGCAGTGTCAAGGACATCCCGAAATTGGCACCATTAATCATTCTTAGTTTGGCCCTTCATCAGTTAACATCTGACTGATCTTTGTGCTTGTAAATCTCAGTTTAAATGATGCCAGACACATAAATATTAGTGAAATGGTGATCCTAAGGAGGATATAGAAGGAGGAGAGGAAAAATGAGTGACAGAAAATAATCAGGGCTGTAACTTAAAATTTTTTGATCAAATTATGTTAAGTTACCTATTTTCGAGGCAACTGCCTGTTGTGGTCATTCTTGTTATCAAGATTACACTGCTTATTCAGTGTTTTCCTCTCTCCCTTTCCTTTAAGTCCCCTCTTGCTATTCTCCCATGCTTTTGGCATATTTTCTGTAATATTATTACTAAAATTTCTTGGGAGTTTTAGCTGGATAACAGAATGTATTCTGTTCTTTTCCCCATGTTTACGTCTTCACCTATGGGTGGTCAGGCGTAGTGTTCTGCATCTACCATCTGATGTTCTGCAGTTTCTTCCCTGGAAGTCTCTGTTTTGCATCAGATAGTGTATTATTGGTAACTGATTTCGGGCCAGGGTGCCTGGAGTCTTGATCTAGTGTTTTTACACTTATTGTTTACATTTCCAACAGCCCTCTGTGTGAGGGGGGATTTCTTGAAAATAATATCTTGATGTTAATTTAATCATAACTGGACACATTATTATTGTTCGTAAGTGTTGCATAAATTGTTTAAAATATTTTTAGAATTTTTGTCCACACTTAGACTTGGGATCCATTGGGGCTCAACGTTACTTTTCAGAAACTTGTGCTGTTCTGAAAAAATATTTTTTCAAAAGTTTTTGATTCAATTATTTTTTCTATGTTAATGGATCTTGTTATTATGTATTTTGATTGTCAGGGGTTGGTGCGAGTACTAGGACTTTGTTTTCTTTTCACATTGAAAGGATATTGTTCAATTGTAATAAGAGGAAATCTTCCTCTGACTTTCATAATCATTGTATAATGTAGTCAGTGTACTCGCACTAACTCCTGTTCTGTATGTGTTGATTACGATGACAACATGGGAAGCGTGTGTCACGGTATGTTAGTGGGGAATTGGCCATTCCGGTCCTTTCCCCGCAGGGTCACTCTACTTTATCAATCTCTATTTCAGACGATCATGATCAGGGTGATGTATCCGTGATGTCTTCCAAAAAGTGTGCCTCCGTCGTCACAATTAATGTAGAGCTAGCAGAAAAGTGCTCAGGTAATACGTCAGTTGCCTAAGAGGACCCTAGTAGGTTTGACGGCCTTTGACGTCCGCTAGCTCGCCCGGTGTAGCGTCCATTCATCGAATGGTTCGGCAGCCGGGTTCGTCCGTTGTGGTCTAGAAAGGAGTTTTGGGTGATGCGAGCACTATAAACATCCATGTGCACACCCAGTGACGGCGGATTAGAGGGGAGAACGGAGGAAGCCTTTTAGTCCGGTTCATAGCTCATCCAGGCCCATCCGGGCTGCGAGCGAGAGAGGCCCCTCTCTCGTACTTCAACATCTGGCCCCAGATGTTGTGGTACAAAATGTTTCGCATTCGGAGCATACATCCGCCGCTCGGGACGCTCCGTTATATAGACAGTCCGGAGAGACTGTTAATAAGGCTTCCTCATTCTCATGGCAGTGCACACGACCGCACCTTGGCTACGTGACCTCCGATATCCAGTCAACTTCGCCAATCAGAGAATCCTCGGCGACCAGGTCACGCCATCCGATAGCCAGGGACACGAGGCCTGCAGACTCCGGACGTTCGCATAAGAAAGTATGCGGGAGTCAACGTACACGGAGCTTCCAGCGGCAAAGCATCGTAAGACCGCTTCTACACAGGCCTCGGTGACGGACGTGCTATCCCAAATAGCACAACTTATCGCAGCATCCCAGCAACGACAGAATCTCTGTCGCATAATATAATATCCGGCGACGCTGGGTCGGGATGCTCCGCGGAAGCATCAGGTGCGGACGTCCGAAAATTCATACGGTCCGACGGGATGCCGAAAGGGATTCGGAAGTTTTCAAGCTTTCCCTTTCGGAACAACATAAGCTGCTGTATATGTATCCGACTTCTTCTTCTAGAGGTTCTTCGTCGGACCAGAATGCTGCGATACCGGATAAGAAACTGATAGCGTCGGTGGACTTAGAAATTTTTGGTTCGGTTCAGAGACTTTGTCCCTCAGTTCCGACACAGTCCAATAATGTCTCAGATATGTTCGATTTATTGAACGACGCTATATATATTTTTTATATGCTTGCTATGTACAAGCATATCTGGTTTCGTGTTCGCAAAATTACTGAGATGTTTTTCAAAAGTGTGCCTCTGTCGTCATAGTTAATGAAGAGCTAGCGGCAATTAGTGCTCATGGATTACGTCAATCTCCTAAGAGGTCCCTAGTAGGATCGACGGAGTTGACATTCGCTAGTTCACCCGGTTTAGCGTCCATTCATCGAATGGTTCGGCAGTCGGGTTCGTCTGTTGCGGTCTAGGATGGAGATTTGGGTTATGCGAGCACTATAATAGACTTTAGTACACACCCAGTGACGACGGATTAGAGGAGAGATCGGAGGAAGCCTGTTAGTCCGGTTCCTAGCTCGTCCGGTCTGTCCGGGCGGCGAGCGAGAGAGGTCCCTCTCTCGTGCAACAACATATGGGACCGGATGTTGTGGTACAGACATTTCACCTTCGGAGCGTATGTCCGCCACTCCGGACGCTCCGTTATGTAGACAGTCCGAGTGACTGTCGATAATGCTTCCTCATCCTCACAGCAGCGCACACAACCGCACATTGGCTACGTGACCTTGAATATCCGGCCAGCTTCGGCATTCAGTGATTCCATGGCGAACAGGTTATCCGGTAGCCAAGGGACACGAGGCCTGCACACTCCGGTCGCTCGCATAATAGAAGTATGCACGGGGTAACGAACGCGGAGCTTCCAGCGGCAATGCATCGTAAGACCGCTTCTCCACAGGCCTCAGTGACGGACGTGCTATCCAAAATAGCACAGCTTATCGTAGCATCCCAGCAAACGACAGATTCTCGGTCGGATCAGGAATAATCCGACAGCGCTGGGTCGGTATGCTCCGCTGTTGCATCAGGTACGGACGACCAAATATTTCATAGGGTCCGACAGGATGGCGAAAGGGATCCGGATGATTTCGAGCTTTCCCTTTCGGAACAACAGAAGCTGCCATACATTTCTTCCGGCATTATCTTCCAGAGGTTGTTCCGTCGGACTACATTGCTGCGATGCTGGATAAGAGACTATAGCGTCATTGGACACAGAGTTTTGTATCGGTTCAGGGACATTATCCCGGAGTTGCCGATGCAGTCCAATAATGTCTTTAGAACATTTGAATTATTGAACGACGCTATATATATATAAGCTTGCTATCAACATGCTAGTATAGTTTCTTGTCCGCAATGCTCTATTCTGCCTTTCGTGAATTCTAGGAAATAATTGTTTATTGGCAGAACTGGGCTTACCGAGAGTTCCTTTGCGTCTAAGACGGCGAGACTGAAGACTGCTAATTATCTTTTTCGCCGTCTATGTCAATTCCAACCACGATGTTGGAAACGACAATGATGTATAATAGACTTAACTTAGACGCTTTATCATACGTATACCACCTTACTGAGATGTTTATCATTACGTCTTCAACAGAAAGAATTCCAGGATATGATCCTCAATGAGATTTCTTTCAGGGGCAGTAGTTTCAGTAGTTTTTCCACGTATAACTCCGCCCTTCAGTGGCAACCTGGAGTTGGTTAGACGTGACGCAGCCCTAGCTACATCCACACGCATGGATAGTAAGGTGAAGAACTCTCTCAGAGTCGCTTCGGTCTCGAGAAGCTTCTCTTCAACGACAACCTTTCAGCAATCTTGAATTGCTCGATATACATGTTCTCTTGTTTATCAAGTGTAACAAGAGATTCAGACGTGGGCAAACATTCGGTGGCTGACTCAGAGAGTTCCACTGTAGTTGCCGGATCCGAGTTTTTCGATTATGGCGGATGTCAGTCAAACAGGTTGGGACACAATTTTGATCCCAACGGATTCGAAGTGCCAGGGTCTTTGGGTTCCGCAGTTTTTAGGCAAGCTCCTTACTTCCAAGGAAGAATATTATGTTGGCTTGCACTACGTCATTGGATGAATTTTATTCAGAAACGCATGTTCAATCCTGTCCGATAATACGACAGTAGTTGCGTATATCCGGAACCAGGGAGGCACTCATTCGGTTCCGTTATTAATTTTAACGGAAAAGAATCCTTCTGTTTGTTATAGAACACCAAGTTCTGTTTCGGTTCGTCATATTCTCGGTTGTCGAATCGTATTAGGAGACTCCCTTTCACGTAAGGGTCGTTGTTGCCGTCGGAATGGACTATCAACAAACAAGTATTCAATCAGATTTGCTATCAATGGGAGCGCCCAGTGATAATTTATTTGCGACACAACTCTCCAATCAATTGTAGATGTATGTGTCACCGTGTCCGGATCCCTGAGCATATGTAGTTAAGGCTCTATCGATCTAGTAGGACGCTATGATAGGATATGCGTATCCTCCATCGCTGTTGATTCAGCAAGTATTGCTAGAATTATTCATTCACAATACAATTCTGTTGGTAGCATCTCTGTCCCACAAAGACGGTGGATAAATTTACTTAGATGTCTACTGTGGGACTTACCGCAGAAACTTCCTCCACGAGAGGATCTTTTTTCGCTGGGGAAATCGTGTCAACTCTATCACAACCCGCAAGGTCTCAACCTTCACGTATTCCGTTGTGCGGTCCTTCTTGCATTGCAAGCACTGTGTAGGACCAGCAGTGGACGTGATTCCTAACTGTAGAAGTACCTCCTCTTCGCTATACTATGCGGCTGAAGTGGAGGGTCTTCCGTCGTTGGTGTAGGGATCGTTATGTTGATATTTTTGATTCCTCCATACCAGACATTGCAAACTTTCTAGTATACTTGTTTGACGAGATCAACTGCAGCCAGTTACTTTTATAGGTTATAGGTCTATGTTATCTGATACCTATGCACACCATGATAGTTTTCAATGGAGCCTAATGTCTCTTTATCTAAGTTAGTTTGAAACTTTTCGATAAGAGACCTAGAATCATTAGATTAATTCCTATTCGGAATTTAGCTTGGGTTCTTATTAACTAAAGCAACCATTTGAATCCTTGAGACAGCAGTTTCAAATTCTGGTCTTTTAAGGCAGCGATTCTCTTAGCCATCTCTTCTGCTGAAGAGTCAGTGAGCTTCATGCACTATCGGTGGACGATTCTCACTTTCGTAGTATCGGGAACTCTATTACCTTTACTACTAATGTTGTATTTTTGGTTAAGAATCAGGCTCCTAATGATATCCGGAACCTATTGTTTTTAAGGTCCTTCTGTCTTCGAGCGGGCATAGGCCTTTACTCTGTCCGGATAGACCTTTATGTATTTATTAACAGATCTCAGTTTATCAGTAGGATGTAAAGCTTCTTCTGGCTCTGATGCCTAATAGAAGGGTCATTACGGTCCATTCTATTACTTAATGCATTCAGTTAACTATCGGTACTGCTTAGGATATTCTATCCTTAACTCAGCAGTCTGTGCTTAAGATTTCAGCTCATGAAGTAAGAGCTCTTCTACATCTTGGGCTGACGTATAGTTTTGCTATTATAGATTAAATAGGCTGCATATTGGTCTCAACCATCCACATTCACGAATTTTTATCTCAGAAATATTGTATCCATTTCTGGAGACCTGCATTGTTTAGGTCCATTATCAGCTGCTCAGAAAGTCGATCACTTAACAATTGCAACTATAGCTATGTAGGCTTTATGTTCCGGCAGTGACTCCGTCCTGCTGCCCTCTTCGCTCTGGGCTATTTGACCCAGAGCAAGAAAAAGGGGGGTGGGGGAGGGGGGGTGGGGGTGGGAGGGTGTTCCCTTGGGTCACCTGTTTTTATTATGAAAACAAGGGGATACCTCCTCCGGAATTAGTATTTCTGAGCTGTTACTGGGATGGTTTCTTAAGTGAAAGTTAGGTTTTTAAATTCATTCATGTCATAGTTTTAAAGTATAGCAATTGTATATGTCATGTGTCAAACGGATGTTATTATACTATCCTCGGACACTTTTAAAAGAGTATAAAGAGTCTCAATTCTTTGGACTAACTTTATTTATGGGCTTACTTTAAATATAATTAGTATACGAATTATACTGGATATTATTAGAGAACATGGATGTTATCATGCTCAATTATAAAAGGTATTGTGTCTTTCTAATTTGTCATAAATAAGAAAGATACACGTGAAGCCTATTTCTCCTTTTCTCCTACAGGAGATGACTCTATTTATATAGTTGAGCTTATTGGATTTTCCTCTATGTCCTGGGCCCTCCAGCCTTTTTACTATTCAGCTATGTCTGGGTCATTGGTACAGTATAAAAATCTTTAAAAATTTATAGTAATTTATATATTTTTTATACTTACCAATGACCCAGACGGGGATGGCCCTCCCAGGAGTTGGGAACACATACCTCCCCGCTGAGGACATAGCGCTTACCAGGCACTGTTGGTAAGAATGATTAATGGCGCCAATTTCGGGACGTCCTTGACACTGCACATGCGCAGTGGAGGTGAAGTATGGAGGGCCATTCAGGACATGTTTTCTTTGGTTTTAGATGCAAATTTTGGGGATTGGGGGCAAAATTTGTGTTTGGCCCTATATTTTTAAGAGTTAGCACCAGCTATGTCTGGGTCATTGGTAAGTATAAAAAATATATAAATTACTATAAATTTTGTAAGATTCAGATACGAATGTAGCGTAAATACCCCCCCAAATAGCTCTTTATTAGCGCGTCCAGGTTTCCACTTTATTGTAGGCTGTACTGTAAATTGTCAACAATTCCATTATTACACCCAACAGGTCCCATACCTCACCCGATTTTTTTCACATTTCGTTTGTAGCTTTGATGTGAAGTCTTTTCTGTAGAAACTTGAGTGAGTGACAAGGCATAACTGGATCTTTTTATTTTAGTTTCTTCTTGGACAAGTTGAGCTGCAGTGTCACTGACACTTTCATTATCGACTTCTCGTAAGCCACAGCCGAATGAAACCAAATTTGATGTGCATGTTCCTTATTATATGTCAATTCAAGTTTGTTCAAATAAAGTTGCCACACCAACAAGGGACACCACAAGGGGCATATTACTCTGATAGCACCCATAAATTGTTTTCCAAAATTGAAAAAATCTTCTCCAGAACCTTCAGTTAGAATCTTTTGATATTTGGTATATAACATGTCTGTCTAGGGGGTCAGATTCAAGTTTAAACAAATCTAAGCCCTGAGTTAATAATGGGCTCCCTCCCTGTAGGAGACCAAATTTTAACTTAGTGAAATATGGTGAAATTTCTTTAAAAATTTTCTTCTTCAGGTCCACTAGTCAGAATGCTTTCATGTTTGGCATACAACATCTCAAGGCGGGTCAGATTCAAGTTTGTTCAAATCGGGTCCCTGAGTTAATATTTGGGAAGTCTTTTCATGCCCAAAGTTTAACTTGGTGCAATTTCTTTAAAAATCTTCTTCTTCAGATCCACCAGTCAAAATCCTTTCATGTTTGCTATACATCTGTGTGTGTGTGTGGGGGGGGGGGGGGGGGGGGGGGGGGGGGGGGGGGGGGGCAGATTCATGTCTGTTCAAATCGAGTCCTTGGGCCTGAATTTTAACTTAGTACAATATGAGGGAATTTCTTCAAAAATCTTCTTCAGATTCAAGTCAGAATCCTTTTATTTTTTCCATAAAATTTGCCTTTCACGACTTCATTCCTTTGAGGTGTTGATGAACCATGTCTACCTGAATGTGACCCCAAATACTTCTTTGAACCACTTTGGCAGGTGAGCGATTAAGGCCCCTTGGGGCCTCTTGTTTAGGTCATTATGCCAAAGGTCAATGTCACAGTGACCGTGAAATTGAAAATTTATCGGAGCTGATTTTGGCTCACTTAATTATTAAAATTATGCATTCCCATTCGAAACTAAACTTCTCATGTGGGTTGAGCATGGTGAGAGGTCATTGTGCCAAAGGTCAAGGTCACAGTGAACTTGAACTTAAAATTTTATCAGTCCCGATCAAAACCACTCTTGACAGGTCATCAAATACAGATAATCTTATCTGTATTATTTGAGAAAATAATACCAACAGTGTCTGTGTTAATTTATTGTAATATATTACCAAGGTTACTGTAGTAGGGTGATTCTTCAGGGGGGATTGGCCACCCCTGGAGGCTACCTCTAGTTTAAAAAAAGTGTGCCCAAACAGAACTTCCATTTTTACATGGTATTCAAAAGCAGCTAAGATTTAACAGGTTGAGTGGTATAAGCCACTGTCGTAGCTGTATTGAAAAGTGACATCTGCTGAAAGACACACTGGTTGGCTATCCACTGTATGCATAAGCTTGTGTGCTTAGTGTACAAAATATATATTTTATAAACTGTTTTGTTAAGAGTTTATTGAAGAGTGTAAATAGGCTCTCCAATAAATTGGAACTAAACATTTATTTATGAACAAAATTTTGCTAAACTAAGGTAGCCCTTACTGCTAGAATACTATCTTTGATTAACCCTTTAAACAGTGTAAGGGACAAAACCAGGCAGCGCAATTCACAAAAATCGCCATTCAGTTTTCATTATTATTACCCCCACAACGGGTTGTGGGGCGGGGTATACTGGAATCACCTTGTTCGTCCATCTGTCTTTCCATCCATCCATAGACTCGGATGTTTATGAACCAATCTGCTCAAAACTTTGTATGAATGTTCACTACCATGGGAACCTCTGCACCTGTGATTACAGTTCCAGACTAAATATTTTTGAAAAAGCAGGCCTAGAATTTTGTCCGAAGATTTTCTCAGATGTGTGTGTGTCGATTCCTTTGAAACTTGGTATGGATGTTTACTACCATGGGAACCTGTGCACCTGCAATTATTGTTTTGATCAGACCTTTTTTGCCAAAGTTATGCGCCTTTTCATCTTAGAATGTTAGAATTTTGTACAGAGATTTTCTCAGATGTTTATGGGTCGATTCCTTTGAAACTTGGTATGGATATTCACTATCATGGGATCCTGTGCATCTGCGATTATAGTTTTGATCAGACTTTTTTCCCAGAGTTATGTCCCTTTTCATCTAAGAATGCCTGAATTTTGTTCAGCAATTTTCTCAGATGTTTATGGGTCAATTTCTTTGAAACTTGGTATGGATGTTAACTACCATGGGAACCTGTGCACCTACGATTATAGTTTTGATCAGAATTTTTTTGCCAGAGTTATGCCCCTTTTCATATTAGAATGCCTGAATTTTGTCTGGAGATTTTCTCAGATGTTTATGGGTCGATACCTTTCAAACTTGGTATGGATGTTCACTACAATGGGAAACTGTACACCTGATACAGTTTCAATCGAACTTTTCTTGCCAGAGGTGTGCCCCTTTTTGTCTTAGAGTAATCTTTGGTGGCGGGGTATGGAGAGGCCCATCTGGGACAGTCATACCTCTAGTTTTGTCCTGTCCATAAAAAAATATTCAATGGACTGCTCTTGTTCACACTTTACATAATGATTGCCTATTACTTATTACTGCAAGGTCATAGCTGAAAGATCAGTGTCAGAGGCTGTTCATTTGTTTGTTCCTCCATTCTATCTTTCTTTTGTCTACAAATAAATATTGAGTTGACTGATCTTGTTTGTAGACCGCACGTTTATTGCTTATGACTCAGTGATCTGTCATGACCTTAACCCCAGATCATAACTGTGAGGTTGGGGTCAGACACCATTTGTATTTCTAACTTTGTGTGGTCCAAAAAAGTTGATTCAATGAGCAGATCTTGTTCATTTAATGGTTGCTAATGACTGGAAGTGTGTCATTCATACACCATGCTTGTTTTTGAATTGAGTGTATCATGACTTTTACCCAAAGGTATAACTTCAAGGTCACAGATTCACCTCTCATGACATACACTGAAACAAAAGAATTTACAGACCTGTATACAATCCATTTTCACTGTAAATTTGACAGCTGTACCTGCTTGAGCTTATCTCCATTGCATGACAGACTCTCGTCATTGTGTCTTACCTATAGGTCATATTCAGGGAGCAACCATCAGCTCAGCTGATATTTTCTTGTTTGTGTATAAGTGTCATCTTCTAGTCCTTTTAGATGAAAACGTTAAGGATAAAATTGCCTGTCATCAGTAGATATAAAACGGTTCTGACTAACTTCCTGTTAAAACAATGAGTTCAAGTTATTTCATCTTTGTTTTACAGTATCTAAACAAATTGTATGAAAATATTTCTCCTTTATTTTTAGTCCCCTACGGTTACCACCCCTCCCTCCAACATGGTTCAAGCTACACTTTGCATTGCATATTTGGCACATAGATAGAGGGTTGGGAGGGAATGATGCACGTTCAATATTTTTTTTTAAAATCCAAAATGGTGGGATGGCGACCATTTTTGTTGTGTTTTTGAAGCTTTTTTCTCTATTTTATGTTACCACCCCTCACTCCAACATGGTTCAAGCTATACTTTTCATGTTTGGCACATGGATAGAGGGTTGTAATGGAATGATGCACAGTCAATATTTTGTTTTCACAATTCAAGATGGCGCCATGGTGGCCATTTTTGTTGTGTTTTTTAAGCCATTTTCTCTATTTTATGTTACCACCCCTCCCTCCAACATGGTTCAAGCTACACCTTTCATATATGGTACATGGATAAAGGGTTGTGAGGGGATGAGGCACGCTCAGTATTTTTTTTTCCAAAATCCAAGATGGCGGAATGGCGGCCATTTTTGCAGCATTAAATAAAACTTTCCACTCTAAATATATTGAAAGTTTCCATGTTTAGAGTATTCAGTTGTCCTGCAGAAACATTTCCACAATGTGCATACAGTGTATTATATAACATGCCCCGAGTTACCAAGCTTCCCCAGCAGACGTCAGTAATTGATGCTTTCTGTAACACAATTGCGTATACCAATTCAATCATTATAAAATACATTAAATGAAGGAAAATGTTTTAATACCTTCCTTTTTTGGTATTACCAAAAGTAAGATTTCATCACCTTTCCCTTCATTTAAGGGTATTATAATGATTGGACCGGTCCAGGCAAAAATACGGCACCCCCGAGAGCTGGACTCGACCTTCTTTTCACTGGATCGGATCATTACTTTTGGTCTTTGTACTTCTTAAACTACTAACCTGAATTGCAGAGATGCTTATATGCTCAAGTGTCTTATGTGACAAAAACACCTTATGTCTCAAAAACGCCGTAGGGGACTAATACCACCTCGGTGGTCAAATACTTGTTTCTTTTTTATAATACCTATCTCTAACACTCATTCTTGGAAAGATCTGGAGAAGGCTTTCTAAAATTAATGTGAAAGGTTGGAATTATGAATGAAGAAGTAAGAGGAGAGAAATGTTTTAGGTTTTTTCGCATTTGCTCTGCAGCTTATACCCCACTCCCCAATCCATATACTCAGGAGTCCTTGAGGCAGTCAGTTGAAATTTTGTGGAACTAACTGCTTCAGGATTTCTTAAGATGTGCTTTGAATGTTTGTATACTTGATCAACTTAGAGTGCACATACGTGTGATATAAAATTTGCAATGGTTTGGTTCATGCATTACAGAGTTATTTTGCCCTTGCATTCTAAGTTGTAATGTTATGGGAAATTGTGTGAAGTGAGCTACTACATTTCTTAACTGATAGAGGGGCTAGAGTATTTTTGATGGCCTGGATTTGTTCCGTCGTCCGTAAACTTTTCACATTTTCATCTTCTTTGGAACCGCTGAGCCAGTTTGAACCAAACTTGGTCTGTGGGAGGTCCTCTACAAACAATCCTCATTTTGTTCCCGTCAGAGGCATTCTTTCATTCTGATTGGTGGATTTTCCAAAATCTTTTCTGAAAATGCCAAGCCAAATGTTTTGATACTTCACATAAATAATGACTGGGAGGTCCTCTACAAATGCTCCTCATTTTGTTACCGTGCATCGAAAAACATGGCTGCCAGAATTATTTTTTGATTCTGATTGGTGGATTTTGAAAAAACTTTTCCTCTGAAACCACAGGGCCAATTGTTTTGAAACTTTGCATGGTTGATGACTGGGACACCCTCTAACAACGATCCTCATTTCATGTTGATCGGGTTGCAAACATGGCCGCAATTGCAGCTTTTATAGTTACTATAGAATCCTATGGGAAATCACATTTTCATCTTCTCTGAAACTACTGAGCCGATGTGAACCAAACTTCGCAGGGCTGGTCTATGGGAGGTTGTCTACAAATAATCCTCTTTTTGTTCCCGTTGGTTGGAAAACATGGCTACCAGAGGCATTCTTTGATTCTGATTGGTGGATTTTGAAAAAATCTTTCCCTCTCAGACCACAAGCCCAAATGTTTTGAAACTTCACATGGTCGATGACTGACCCCCCTCTACCAATGATTCTCATTTAATGTTGATTGGGTTGCAAACATGGCTGCAGTTGCAGCTTATAGTTACCACAGAAACCCTATGGGGAAATCACATTTTCCTCTACTCTGGAACTACTGAGCCGATTTGAACCAAAACTTGACAGGAATGGTCTGTGAGAAGATGGAAATACATGGCCGCCAGAGGCTATATTCTAATGCTTAACCCAATGCCTCTCGTGTCTGCATGAAGATCGGTACTGTCGGCAAAATACTTGTTTTTTGAGAATCTGGTATGGGTTGGTTCCAGTTTTCTCCACTAAGAACTGGGAAAAACCACAAAAATATTGTGTATACAGTACAAGTCAAAATAAGTTGTAGCTTAACTGCATTAAACTAAGTAAACTGCTGCTCCTGCACTGACAAGAGCAGAATCTTACATCATTTTCTGGAAAGCTTATCAGTGAGAGCTTTGCAGAAAATGATGTCAGCTTCTGGTCTTATCAGTGTAGGAAGAGAAAGATACATAGTTTATAGTGGTTATCCTACAACTTATTTTGGCTTGTACTGTAAACAAATTTGCAGCTGTAATTATGTTAATATTACTCTAAAGTTATTTTAGAACAGAAATACTGTTTGATGACTGGTGTTTGGAAAATGTGGAAGTTTTTGTTTATTTTGTTTTCCATCATGTAGAGTTGACCAGTCAATTATGATATCAGTTAAGACAAGACAAATTATTTGAATATAATGTTGTGTTTCCTGTAAGCCTTTACCTATCCAAAGCTATTTGAAAGAGAGTACTGTCTGAAAAAATTGTAATTTACAAAATGTTGAATCTTCTTTTAATGATTTTTAGCTCAACTTTGACACAAGTCAAATTTGAGGTTATGCCATGGCAAGTCGTCTGTCGTCCGTCTGGCCATCTGTCCGTCAACAATTCAATACGGCTCGGGCTAGAGGCCGTATTTATGAACCGATCTTTACAAAACTTCTTGAGTACCTTTGTTATCACTGTGGGACGAGAACGAGAACGAGAGTTTTTGGGTGCGGTCCGAAATTCAATTTGGCCACCAGCAGCCATTTTGTACTTTAGTTAGTGCAATCAGTTTTTTGTACAGAACTTCTGTATGAAAGTTCTAATTTGAATAAATTTTTGCATGAATGTTTAGTAAACTGGAATACATCACATATAATACGGGGTTTTTTTCTCGTGCAGAAATTATGCAAGTTAGATGAACTTTGATTTATTCAGTGCTACTTATACACAGTAAGTGCACATGTCAAATACGGCTAGGGCTAGGGGCTGTAATTATGAACCGAGCTTCACGAAACTTCTTGGGTACCTTTGTTATCACCTTGGGACGAGAACAAGTGTTTCTGGGTGCGATCCAAAATTCAAGATGGCTGCCAGTGGCCATTTTGTACCGAAATTAGGTCCAATCAGTTTTTAGCTCAACTTTGGCAAAGCCAAATTTGAGCTTTTGTCATGGCCCGTCGTCCGTCTGTCCGTCGGTCCGTACATCAACAATTGGATACGGCTCGGGCTAGAGGCCATATTTATGAACCGATCTTTACGAAACTTCTTGGGTACCTTTGTTATGACCCTGGGACGAGAACGAGTGTTTTTGGGTGCAGTCCAAAATTCAAGATGGCCGCCAGCTGCCATTTTGTACCGACGATGCAGAAATCTGTTTTTTGTACAGAACTTCCAAATGAAAGCTCTGATTTGAATAATTTTTTGTATGAATGTTTAGTACCATGGGATACATCACATATAATACGGGTTTTTTTCTCGTGCGTAAATTGTGCAAATTAGACTAATTTTGATGTTTTTTGGTGTTACTTTCAGCACTGTAAGTGCAAATACCAATACGGCTCGGGCTAGAGGCCGTATTTATGAACCGATCTTTTCGAAACTTCTTGGGTACCTTTGGTACCACTGTGGGACAAGAACGAGTGTTTTTGGGTCCGGTCCGAAATTCAAGATGGCCGATGGCAGCCATTTTGTACAAAATTAGGAGCAATCCGATTTTTGCACAGAACTTCCATATGAAAGCGCTGATTTGAATAATTTTTTGTGTGAATGTTTAGTACCATGGGATACATCACATATAATACGGGTTTTTTTCTCGTGCAGAAATTATGCAAATTAGATGAACTTTGATTTTTTCATTGCGACTTACACACAGTAAGTACACATGTCAATACGGCTCGGCTAGAGTCTGTATTTATGAACTGATCTTCACGAAATGTCATGGGTACCTTTGTTATCACCTTGGGACGAGAACGAGTGTTTCTGGATGCGGTCTAAAATTCAAGATGGCTGCCAGTGGCCATTTTGTACCGAAATTAGGTCTAATCAGTTTTTTGTACACAACTTCTATACGGCTCAGACTAGAGGCCATATATATATATGAACCAATCTTCACGAAACTTCTTGGGTACCTTTGTTATCACCGTGGGATGAGAGCGAGTGTTTTTGGGTGTGGTCTGAAATTCAAGATGGCCACCAGCAGCCATTTTGTACCAAAATTAGTGCAATCAGTCTTTTGTACAGAACTTCTGTATAAAAGTTTTGATTTGAATAAATTTTTGTATGAATGTTTAGTAACATGGAATACATCACATATTGTAAGGTTTTTTTTTTCGTGCAAAAATTATGCAAATTAGATGAACTTTGATTTATTCAGTGCTACTTACACAATGTAAGCACACATGTCAATACGACTCAGGGTAGAGGCTGTATTTATGAACCGATCTTCACAAAACTTCTTGGGTACCTTTGTTATCACCTTGGGACGAGAATGAGTGTTTCTGGGTGCGGTCCAAAATTCAAGATGGCTGCCAGTGGCCATTTTGTACCAAAATTTGGTCCAATCAGTTTTTTGTCACAAGTTCTATACAGCTCGTATTTATGAACTGATCTTCACAAAACTTCTTGGGTACCTTTGTTTTCACCTTGGGACAGGAACGAGTGTGTTTTGGGGTGCCTTTGTTATCACTGCGCTATGAGAACAAATATTTTGGGGTTGAGTCAGACCCACTCTGGGACTCAAAGATTTCTTTTCTAGTTTAGCATCTGACTGTAGCCCACCTTTACAATACTTTACCTATACATTTGTTACAGGCAACGGTCAGTATTTATGTACAGACCGTTACAATACCTTTGTTATCAGGTCATTACCTAGATGTTTGTCATTGCTGTGTCACATACTATACATGTACATGTCTTTGTCTTGACAAGTTGAGCTACAGTGTCATTGACACTTTCATTTGTACACAACTTCTATACGGCTCAGGCTAAAGGCCGTATTTATGAACCAATCTTTGCGAAACTTCCCGAGTACCTTTGTTATCACCGTGGGACGAGAACGAGTGTTTTTGGGAGCAGTCCGAAATTCAAGATGGCCACCAGCAGCCATTTTGTACCAAAATTAGTGCAATTAGAACTTCTGTATGAAAGTTCTGATTTGAATAAATTTTTGTATGAATGTTTAGTAACATGGAATACTTCACATATAATACGGATTTTTTTCGCGTGCAGAAATTATGCAAAGTAGATGAACTTTGATTGATTCAGTGCCACTTATACACTGTAAGTGCACATGTCAATACGGCTAGGGCTGGAGGCTGTATTTATGAACCGATCTTCATGAAACTTATCGGGTACCTTTGTTATCACCTTGGGACGAGAACGAGTGTTTTGGGGTGCAATTTGAAATTCCAAGATGGCTTCCAACTGCCATTTTGTACCAAAATTAGGTACAATCCGTTTTTGTACAGAATTTCTATATGAAGGTTCTGATTTGAATAAATTCTTGAATGAATGTTTAGTAACATGGAAGACATAACATATAATACAGGTTTTTTTCTCGTGCAGAAATTATGCAAATTAGATGAACTTTGATTTATTCAGTGATACTTATACACAGGAAGTGCACATGTCAATACGACTCTGGCAAGAGGCTGTATTTATGAACCGATTTTCACAAAATTTCTTGGGTACCTTTGTTATCACCTTGGGACGAGAACGAGCGTTTCTGGGTGCGATAAAAAATTCAAGATGGCTGCCAGTGGCCATTTTGTACCAAAATTAGGTCCAATCAGTTTTTTGTACACAACTTCTATATGGCTCAGGCTAGAGGCCGTATTTATGAACCGATCTTCACGAAACTTGTTGGGTACCTTTGTTATCACCATGGGACAGGAACGAGTGTTTTGGGGTGCCTGTGTTTGTTTTGCTATCTCTGTGCTATGAGAACAAATATTTTGGGGTCAGTCAGGCCCACTCTGGGACTCGAAGATTTATTTTCTAGTTTAGCATCTGACTGTCGCCCACCTTTACAATACTTTACCTGTACATTTGTTACAGGCTACGGTTAGTATTCATGTACAGACCGTTACAGTACTTTATATGTACCTTTGTTATCAGGTCATTACCTAGATATTTGTCATTGCTGTGTCACATACTACACATGTACATGTCTTAAGTTGAGCTACAATGTCATTGACATTTTTATTGAAACAGATTTCATAAATGTGTGGATTTTCAAGAAATCTTCTCATTTGGAACTACAAGGCCAAATGTTTTGAAACTTAATGTCACAAAATGGGGGTGATTTTGGTTCTTTTTATATCCGGAAAATGACAAGAACTAAATGCCATGATTTATTTACATCTGAAACTAATAATATACAATTTATTTGTTACACTACGATATGTCACGTGATCTCAACTATTATCCGACCACACCCACAGGCCTCACACTTCGATCCAACCCTTTATCAAACAAAGCATATACTATACCACCTGAAACTCAAGATGACAGCAAGAGCATTCAGAATGCACTAAACACCGAACTGATGTTAATAACAGATCTTGAAGCAAACTGCACTCACCCTTAACTCCCAACCACACAGAAAATACCACAGCATTCACCAAATGCTACCACACAGAAATTCATTCACATTTTCTACAATGTAAACGCACAGGTTTTCACACCTACCCCCTTCACATATGTGACCACACAGAAAATTTTCACATTACAGGGAGGCAACCACACAGAATAATAGTACACACCAAAAAGTGCAACCACACAGAACACCTAGTCCACTAGGCTAATGAAGACGTCAGTAAGGTTATGCACACATTATGCCTGGACCTTAGTGACCCTGGGAAGAACCACCCCTTGAGAATGATATTATACAATGTTGTATGTATATGTGTATATAATTGTGACGCAATGTTAATGTTTCTAAAGTTCAATTCTTTCAATCTGTTCAGTATAACACTGCAACGGAAGTTCTCTACACCGCCATCTCAAAACAATATTGTCTCTGCAGGCCTCGAGCACAGGATAATGTTTTACAATCTTTTCACATGAATGACGCATCAATCACCCGCTCATAAAAAATCAATTTATCAGTTGTCCATATATGCAAGCATAGTTGGGCACTGTACACATAAGCGATGAAATATACTTCGATCACAGAAACATTATTTCAGAGTTCATCCAAAAAATATGGCATATCAACGAATGTATGTCTGGTCAAACAGATATAAAAAATATTGTGCTTCTAAGTAGAAACTTGACTTGATCTTTAAAATATTTTTAGCTATCGTTCTGTACAAAGTTCATATCGATTTCAGTGGAAAAACTGACGTACAGTGGGAATAAAACTTTTATATTGTTCCTGGACATATAAATAGATCAACTCACATTAGTTCTCTGGTCTCACTCAAATTTGAAATTATATCATCAGCCGACGTTCAAGAACGGAAACAGTCCAGCATTTACTGACGAGCAGCGACGACGATATCCAAATCATTTTTTTATGATCAATTCTTTGATGTGAAGAAATATACGTATACTTGTATGTACATTTTCTATAATATGACTGACTGTACTGTCGACACTATTTACTGTATTTTTACTCCCCGCTATCAACAAAAAAAAACACACAACTATATCATATCAGAATTTACCCGAACACAGGATCAAATTAATTTCAGATAATCCCATGTTGACTGCTCAACTGATTACTCCATACAAACTCGGTCTCAAACAACATAATCACATTCGCCAGTAACAAACATAACTTTGACACACAACATATCGTCTCTGCTCAAATTTAACCCCCCTTCCGCTCCACACTTTTAATGCTCACACTGCTCCATTTATATATTTTGTGACACTCAATGTGACTGATGTCTGGACACCCTCTATCAATCATCCTCATTTAATCTTGATCAGGTTGCAATTCTGGCTGCAATTGCAGATTATAGTTACTATAGAAACCCTATGGGAAATTACATTTTCATCTTCTCTGGAACAACTGAGCCAATGTGAACCAAACTTGGCAGGCATGGTCTATGAGAGGTTCTCTACAACTGTTACTCATTTTATTCCTGTTGGATGAAAAAACATGGCTGCCAGAGACATTCTTTGATTCTGATTGGTCAATTTTGAAAACTCTTCTCCTCTGAAACTACAAGGTCAAATGTTTTGAAACTTCACATGATTGAGGACTGGGACACCTACCAATGATCCTCATGAGATGTTCATGTAACGCTGCAAACATGGCCACAATTGCGGCTCATAGTTACCATGGAACTGGGAAATCACAGTTTTATATGTAGTTTTGCCAGTTGAGCAATTACAGGCCTTTTAGAGCCTCTAGTTATGAAATTTGGCTTTCTGGGATTTCACATATTTGTAGCTTATTTTAAAATTATTTTGAACCTCAAAATTTTTGGTTGTGAAAACTTCAAAATGGTTTGGTTAAAAAAAAAAATGATTTGGGTTCTCAGGCAATCCCTCATTGAAATTGAACCCCTTCATTGAACATTTTTATTGTCCTGTAATGTTTTCCCAAATTAGTATGAAACTGGGAGACTAAAATTTTACCATTTTTGATTGCTGTATATTTATGATTAACATACCTTGTCTATTTATTATATTTTTGTAAACATCCAGTTTGATATGTTCTGCAAAAAATAACTCAGATATTATGTGGACGGTATTTATTTTTCAAAAAAGGTGCATAAATATAACTAAACTCAAATGTATTTCATATTTCTTTATTATCTGGTAGAGGCCATTGTGCATAAGTATGTGACCTTAAACACCAATAAATAAATAAATATTAACTGGTAGAGTGCTGGAAGCCCATATTTGGGCTTTTACTCAGAGTGCAGGTACCGTGTCCTAAAGGCTTCATATTCAGTGGATATGCTTCATATAATCTTTGAAGTGAAATTATTTAGCTGGTATGGATTTGCCTTGCTTCAGTTTATGGGAGAGCGCCTATAGGCACTTTCCCATAAATTGTAACAAGGCAAAGACATATGAACAAATTTTGGTGGCCAAAAATAATTAAGCTCTCTCCCAATTAACTGGTAGGGTGCTGGAAGGCCAAATTTGGGCTATTTTCTGATGGCACTCTCCCATAAACTTTTACAAAGATAGAACATGTAAAGAAGTTTTTCTAACCAAAAATAAAGTGGCACTCTATCAATTGTCAAATATAAAAAGAAAAGCCATTCTCCCTCATTGATTTTGAAAAATTAATTGCTTGACAACCAAATGTATTTTATTTATTTGGCCTTAAAAAACTAATTTAATTTTAAATTGTACATTGACTATTTATATGTTGATACATTATCTTTTGATTTCTTCTTGGTCACTCATTCAAAAATTTGTTTGTCCTCAGGCAAAATGAAGAGTGAAGTTGAACATTATATTGACAAGTGGTTGGTGGTGTGTCAGTATTTTGATATGGACAAAATGCAGATGTCAATATTGATCAGCCACTTTTAAAGTTGTAAAAATCAGACCTCTCAAAGAACAGCAAGTGAATACTTATGCACCTCATTCCCACCTGAAGTCAACATTTGGCGAGTAATCTGCAACTTGCCTGGAAATCTGAATATGCAACAATTTTGTCAACTTGTCCCCCCCCCCCCCCCTCAAGCCTCTAATTAGGAGGTTGATGGAGTCAAGAGTATGTCCATCTGTACAAACATTTTGCATTTTAAGTCATAACTTAAGCATCGATAATCCACTTTGAGTGTTTATTTGCATTATAAAAGACCCACAGAGGGGAGGGCTATGAACATATGTTTGGTCTCATCTGTTAATTTTTACCAGTATTATAGCCCTTTTGGGCTTCAAAATATTCTTTTCTACACACAGTTTATGGTAGAACCTCAAAGCACTGATAACACAATTTGAATGTTCTTTAATATGATAGATCAGCAAGAGGGAAACACTATCAGCATAGGTGGGTCTCCTTAACTAAATTTTACCAGTGATATTAGTTCTTGTTCAGGGTAATCGCAGGAGCTTAGATTTAAAGAACAGCCTTGAATATGATGATAGGCCATTCAAGGCCTTAAATATGTGGTAAATTGGCTAGGAGGCCTTAAATATTCACAAAAAATAAAAACAACGAAGCATGCAATCCCAACTATATAGTTTTATATGCCAGTGTTTGTGAAAAGATAGGACTAACTTGGACACTCTGGTCATTACCACCTCTTCCCACTTCTCTTCAAGGAAAGTTGGAGAAGAGGGTAATGGACGGAAGGGGCCTCGTTTGTAATATTACTAGTAAGTACAGGAGCACTGCAGTTGAGACTTTGAAAATCAGGCATCAATAGTCCAATTTAAATAGCCTTTGGTATGCTGATAGATCAGCATGTGGTGCAAGTTATCAACTCCAGGTCGGTTTCATCCAGTTATTCTTCCCTGTGGTTCTGCCCTTTTTGGACTTAACATATCATATGCACACATTTTGATTTGAACTTGATACTAAGTTTGCTGAGGCTGTTGAAAACATCTATTCCTGGAAACCACATCATTTGACATTAGCCCAAAACCACACAAACGGATGTGTTCCACAGACATTGATATTTGTGTGATTTTCTTCAGAATATCTCAGAAAGAAATGGAAATTTTAAATGGCTTAAGTATTGAAGCCTGACACAGGACATTGCATTGGTATTAAAAATACAATGGAAGCCTGTTAATTGAATTGTTCTTTTGCTAGGGCAGAATATTTTATTAACAAGAGTACTCATTTAACAGGAAGCATGGTACATGTATTGCTGTGTGCTAAGGTGAAGGGAACAATGCTGGTACACTTGCCTTCAGCCGATTCTAACCCTGCTTGTGACAGGTTAGTAAATTGGAGAGTCAAACAGTTACCTTCCATTGCTCAGTGGTTGTATCCAGGTACATTGGCTTCTGCCACCTGTAAAACTGTTGGACATGATATGACCCTGGATGTTAAAAGTTATGTTGCATCTTGTTTGCTTGGAGGTATGTCAAATAAGATGGAATAGATTACCCCTTTACCTAATGCAGTATTATTAGCTTAACTTGACATAGTCAAGATAAGCTATTGCCATCACGCGTGCGGAAGTCTGAGTCTGTGACGTCTGTTCACATTTTCCTTTAGCACAGGCTACAACCCGCAGTTCTTGTCTGATCGTCACGAAATTTCATATGCAGGTTTGGGGTCATGTCTAGATGAGAACGTCCCCTTTTGGTCTCGATCGGGCAACCGGTATAGCTGCCCGAGCCCAAAACCCGAAAACCATTAGCATAGTCTACAGGTCGTATTTATGAAGGGATTTCATTGTAACTTGGTAGGATGCCTCTGTATAATGCCTATATGAGAACGTCCCCTTTTGGGCATGATCTATCAACCGTGATGGCTGCCCAAGCCCGAAACACAAAAACTTTTAGCACAGTCTGCAGGTCATGTTTAATGTGGAGGGATTTCATTGTAACTTGGTAGGATGACTCCTTATGATGTCTAGATGAGAATTTCCCCATTTGGGCATGATCTGCTAACCGTGACGACTGCCCGAGCCCAAAACCCGAAAACCTTTAGCACAGTCCACAGGTCATATTTATTGAGGAATTTCATTGTAACTTGGTGGGTTGACTTCATACAATGTCTAGATGAGAAAGTCCCCTTTTGGACGTGATTGGGCAACTTTGACAGCTTCAGGGGCCCGAAGCCTGAAAACCTTTAGCACAGTCTAGAGGTCATATTTATGAAGGGATTTCATTGTAACTTGGTAGGATGACTCCAAATATTGTCTAGATGAGAACGTCCCATTTTGATCGCGATCATGCAGCCTTGATGGGTGCCCGAGCCCAAAAACCTTTAGCATAGGCAAAAGGTCATATTTATGGAAGGATTTCATTGTGACCTGTTAGGTTGACTCCATATAATGCCTAGATGATGACATCTCCTTTTGGTCGTGAATGGTCAGTTGTAATGGCTACAAGTGCCCGAAAACCATGAGCACAGTCTACAGGTCATATTTATGAAGGTATTTCATTGTAACTTCTTAGGATCACTCCAGATGATGCCCAGATGAGATTGTCCCCTATGGTTGTGATCATTCAGCCATCATGGCTGCCCGAGCCCAAAAACCTTTAGCATAGGTAAAAGGTCATATTTATGGAAGGATTTCATTGTAACCTATTAGGTTGACTCCATATAATGCCTAGATGATGACATCCCCTTTTGGTCATGATTGGTCAGCTGTGATGGCTACAAGTGCCCGAAGCCCAAAAACCTTGAGCACAGTCTACAGGTCATATTTATGAAGGGATTTCATTGAAACTTCGTAGGATCACTCCAGATGATGCCCAGATGAGATTGTCCCCTTTCTTTGCGATCATTCAACCATGATGGCTGCTGAAGCCCGAAAACCTTTAGCACAGTCTACAGGTCATGTTTATGGAGGGATTTCATTGTAACTTGGCAGGTTGACTTCATATAATGTCTAGATGAGAACGTCCCCTTGTGGACACGATTGGGCAACTGTGACAGCTTCAGGGGCCCAATGCCCGAAAACCTTTAGAACAGTCTACAGGTCATAATTATGAAGGGATTTCTTTGAAGCTTGGTAGGATGACTCCAAATAGTGTCCAGATGAGAACGTCCCCTTTTGGTCACGATCATTCAGCCTTGATGGCTGCCCGAGCCCAAAAACCTTTAGCATGTCTGTAGGTCGTATTTATGGAAGGATTTCATTGTAACTTGTTAGGTTGACTCCATATAATGCCTAGATGATGACATCCCCTTTTGGTCTTGGTTGGTCAACTGTGATGGCTACAGGTGCCTGAAGCCCCAAAATCTTGAGCACAGTCTACAGGTCATATTTATGAAGGGATTTCATTGTAACTTCATAGGCTCACTCCAGATGATGTCCAGATGAGAATGTCCCCTTTTGGTTGTGATCATTCAACCATGATGGCTGCCCAAGCCTAAAGCCCGAAAACCTTTAGCACAGTCTTCAGATCATATTTAATAAGGGATTTCATTGTAACTTGGTAGGTTGACTTCATGTAATGTCTAGACGAGAACAGCCCCTTTTGGACACCATTAGGCAACTGTGTTGGCTACAGGGGCCCAAAGCCCGAAAATCTTTAGCACAGTCTACAGGTGATATTTATGAAGGGGTTTCATTGTACCTTGGTAGGATGACTCTAAATAATGTCTAGATGATAACATCCCCTTTTGGTCGCGATCATTCAGCCTTGATGGCTGCCCGAACCCAAAACCTCAAAACCTTCAGCATAGTCTATTGGTCATATTTATGGAAGAACTTCATTGTAACCCATAAGTTTGACTCCATATAATGCCTAGATGATGACATCCCCTTTTGGTCGTGATTGGTCAACTGTGACGGGTTCAGGGGCCCGAAGCCCAAAAACCTTCAGCACAGTCTACAGGTCATATTTATGAAGGGATTTCATTGTAACTTTGTAGGATCACTCCAGATGATGCCCAGATGTGAATGTCACCTTTTGGTTGCGATCATTCAACCATGATGGCTGCCAGAGCCCAAAGCCCAAAAACCTTTAGCACAGTCTACAGGTCATATTTATTAATGGATTTCATTGTAACTTGGTAGGTTGACTTCATATAATGTCTAGATGAGAACGTCCCCTTTGGCCGCAATTGGGAAACTGGTGGCTACAGGGGCCTGAAGCCCGAAAACCTTTAGGTGTGCCAAAGGGAAATATTGAGGTCTTCTGACTAAACTAATTTCTAAGAACGTTGGCCGTGGCAACATTTTTTGATGGAAATTGAACAAAATCAATAGCTCCCATCTAGAGGTCACCCTAAACAAGCATACCAGGTTTCAAAGCAATCCAATTATAAATGTGCCCTGTAGGGTGTGCCAAAGGGAAATATTGTGGTCTGACTAAACTAAGTTCTAAGAACCTTGGTCGCGGCAACATTTTTTGACGGAAATTGAAGAAAATCGATAGCTCCCATCTAGAGGTCACCCCAAACAAGCATGTCAGGTTTCAAAGCAATCCGATCATAAATGTGCCCTGTATGGTGTGCCAAAGGGAAATATTGAGGTCTTCTGACTAAACTAAGTTCTAAGAACGTTTGCCGTGGCAACATTTTTTGACGGAAATTGAAGAAAATCGATAGCTCCCATCTAGAGATCTCACCGAACAAGCACACCTGGTTTCAAAGCAATCCGATCATAAATGTGCCCTGTAGGGTGTGTCAAAGGGAAATATTGAGGTCTTCTGACTAAACTAAGTTCTAAGAACGTTGGCCGCGGCAACATTTTTTGACGGAAATTGAAGAAATTCGATAGCTCCCATCTAGAGGTCTCCCCAAACAAGCATACCAGGTTTCAAAGCAATCCGATCATAAATGTGCCCTGTAGGGTGTGCCTAAGGGAAATATTGAGGTCTGACTAAACTAATTTCTAAGAACTTTGGCCATGGCAACATTTTTTGACGGAAATTGAAGAAAATCGATAGCTCCCATCTAGAGGTCACCCTAAACAAACATACCAGGTTTCAAAGCAATCCAATCATAAATGTGCCCTGTAGGGTGTGCCAAAGGGAAATATTGTGGTCTGACTAAACTAAGTTCTAAGAACGTTGGCCACAGCAACATTTTTTGACGGAAATTGAAGAAAATCGAAAGCTCCCATCTAGAGGTCACCTCAAACAAGCATACCAAGTTTCAAATCATAAATGCGACCTGTGAGGTGTGCCAAAGGAAATTGTGGACTTACGTACTAACATACTAACGTACGTACGTACGCTGACGGACGAGAAGTGATGGCAATAGCTCAGCTTGACTTTGTCAAGTTGAGCTAAAAACAAACAAAAAATTCCTGATTTTGGTCCAAAATTTTCGAAGTCCCACCCGGACCCCAAATTTTCAGTGTAACAAAAAAAAATGTTTTTTGTCTTAAAATTGACCGAAACGCATAAAAAAACAAAAAAAATATCCGGATTTTGGTCCAAAATTTTCGAAGTCCTACCTGGACCTCAAATTTTCAGTGTAAAAAAATTATTTTTTTTTTGTCTTAAAATTGACCGGAATGCATAAAAAAAATTTTTTTACGGATTTTGGTCCCAAATTTCTATGTCCGGAATGAGACCCCACATTTTCAACCTAAATATGAACCCAGGGACTTGGCTTGAACAAACTTGAATCTCACCCCCCCCTCCCCCCCCCCCTCCCCCCCCCCCCCCCCCAAGGATGCTGCATACCAAATATCAAAAGATTCTTATTGGTAGATCTGAAGAAGAAGATTTTTAAAGAATATTCCTCATACTGCACTAATTTAAACATTTGGGCTCCCATAGAGAGCCCAAATATGGACCCAGGGATTTGATTTCAATAAACATGTGAAACAATCTTTCAAAGATGTTATATGTGAAATTTGAAAGCTTTTGGAGCAGTGGTTTGGGAGAAAAGTAGTTTTAAATGTTTTTCCTATTACCCACAGTGTTAAAAAATGCTGACTCAGCACTTTTTCAAAAGTCCCCCAAAAGTACCCCATGATAAAACTGATAGCAATTTTTGTTAACCATTCCATTCTGTTGGTCCTAAGGAAGCTTCACACCAAATAAGAATTCTCAGTGCTTTGCCGTGTAGTTTTGGAGATATGGGCATTTTAATTTTTTTCTATTTTTAGCTCCTGCGGTTCCCATGAGGCAACAGGAAAAAATATTTTGGCATAAATTAAGTAGCCCGAAAATCTTGAGCACAGTCTACAGGTCGTATTTATGAAGGGATTTCATTGTAACTTCGTAGGATCACTCCAGATGATGCCCAGATGAGAATGTCCCCTTTTGGTTGCGATCATTCAACCATTATGGCTGCCCGAGCCCAAAGCCTGAATACCTTTAGCATAGCCTACAGGTCATATTTATGAAAGGATTTCATTGTAACTTGGTAGGTTTGACTTCATATAATGTCTTGATGAGAATGTCCCCTTTTGGACACGATTGGGCAACTGTGACAGCTACAGGGGCCCGAAGCCCGAAAACCTTTAGAACAGTCTACAGGTCATAATTATGAAGGGATTTCATTGTAGCTTGGTAGGATGACTCCAAATAATGTCTAGATGAGAACATCCCCGTTTGGTCGCGATCATTCAGCCTTGATGGCTGCCCGAGCCCTAAAACCTTTAGCATGTCTGTAGGGGTACTTATGGAAGGATTTCATTGTAACTTGTTAGGTTGACTCCATATAATGCCTAGATGATGACATCCCCTTTTGGTCGTGATTGGTCAGCTGTGATGGCTACCTGTCCCCAAAGCCCAAAATCTTTAGCACAGTCTACAGGCCAGATTTATGAAGGGATTTCATTGTAACTTCGTAGCATCACTCCCGATGATGCCCAGATGAGAATGTCCCCTTCTTTTGGTTGCGATCATTCAGCCATGATGGCTGCCAGAGCCCAAAGCCCAAAAACCTTTAGCACAGTCTACAGGTCATATTTATGAAGGGATTTCATTGTAACTTGGTAGGTTGAATTCATATAATGTCTAGATGAGAACATCCCCTTTCTTACGCAATTGGGAAACTGATGGCTACAGGGGCCCGAAGTCCGAAAACCTTTAGCACAGTCTGCAGGCCATATTTATGAAGGGATTTCAATTTAACTTGATAGGATGACTCGTTTTGGAATAATTTCACTGTAACTTGGTAACTTTCGTTGATATACGTTAACTGTGAGGGCCACATACATTAACTGTGAGGTAATATTAACCCACCCCTCAGCTCTTTAGTAAAGTGTACACCTCATATTATTTTCATCAAAAACATAGCATACAAGGAACAGAAATTAACATATTCCCAATTATCACAATTCTTGTCTTATTTCATAATCCTTTCATAAACATTGAACATTATCCTTTTCATAAAACACAACATACAAGTGAAGCTACAGTGGCATTGACACTTTCATTTTTAATACTTCTGGCTGTTATTTAGCCATTTTTATTTACTTAATTATTTATTGGGTTTCGTGTGGGGGCACAGGCGGTGACGCTGTGTACTAAGGCGTACTGCACGTCGATGGTGCACATGTCTTCAACCAATGCTAACCCTGCTTGTGTGGAGTTGGTACGTTAGGGAGCTGACAGTTGCTCGGTGGTTCTCTCCGGGTACTCCGGCTTCCTCCACCCGTAAAACTGTCACGGTCATGGTTAGCCATTGTGTAGAAGTATGTGACCCTAAACACCAATAAATAAATAATATAAATATTGGGTTTTGTGACACTTTCCGCAGCCAGGCCACCTCCTGATGAACAGTTTTATGGGTGGAGGAAACCAGAGTACCTGGAGAGAACCACCATGCAGCAGTGAGCAACTGTCATACTCCCCAACATACTAACTCCGCATAAGCAGGGCTAGCATTGGTTGAAGGCAAGTGCACCATTGACAGGCAGGTTCCAAATTTTGGTGTTTTATACATAAAATTTCTGCTGGTATACTGACAGTTATTTTTATTATTTATATTCTTTTTGTTTCCAAAAGGGTTGATGAAATATTCTTTTTTAATGCACAAAATGTATTTTTGTATACAGTAACAGGTTGTTTTATATTAACTATAGTAAGTGATTTTTTGGAAAGAATCATACACAATTAACTTATTGGTCAGTTATTCAGATGATTAAGTTTCTGAATTCTTTTCTGCACACTAATTAAGATTGATACGTGTTGCTAACCCTTTACCTAACATGAAAAGCAGATGACCACACTTGCAAACAAATTCTTTAATAACTATTTTTTTTCATTTTTTGTCTCAAAAACATAGGTTATGATCCCCCATTGGAACTAGCTCAACGAGCTCATTTCAAAGAGGGGTCACAACCTATGTTTTTGAGACAAAAAATGAAAAAATTAATGGGTGATTTTTGTGAATAGCGCTGGCTGGTTTTGGCCGTTACTTTGGGTAAAGGGTTAAATTGGCATATATATTTATTTTTAATATAGAATGGTTCTGTGAATGATTTTTATGATAATCCGCTATTGTTCAAAAGTCCTCGTTCAAAGTTTATAATTTTCTCATTTTTTGCTTCTGAAACATAGTTTATGGCCTAAAGGGTTTTTATGAGAGAGAAAAAGAAACAATTGTTAGCCACAAAAACATATTGTCTGTTAAGTGTTCTGGTGTTTTGACTGGTCAGGTGCTGGAAGTCCATATTCCAGTTCTGGTCAGAAGTGCTGGTACCAAAGGGCTTCATATTATCTGGATATGCTTTATCTATAGAAGCGTAATTATTATGTCAGTATTAACTCCCCTGCACCCT
The DNA here is from genome assembly GCA_031216915.1 of Pictodentalium vernedei. Taxonomy (NCBI): domain Eukaryota; kingdom Metazoa; phylum Mollusca; class Scaphopoda; order Dentaliida; family Dentaliidae; genus Pictodentalium; species Pictodentalium vernedei. The sequence goes on along the minus strand of CM062289.1, from coordinate 285,027,112 downwards.
GATGTGTAAATGTTGAAATAGTTTGTTATGACATCGCAATTTGATTTTGTTCAAATCAAGTTGCCTCGCCCCTTGGTAGGGCCGTGCCCAAAAAGTGTGCCTAAATCTTAAAAAATCTTCTTATCATGAACCAGCAGTAGCAGGGACTTGATATTAGGTGTGCAGCTTCCTTTTGAGGTGTAGACTCAGATTTGTTCAAGAGAAGTTTGTTGGGCTATATTTGCCGTCATGGGAGGGGCAAGAATTTTTGCCCCACCCAAAATTTCTATTTTCCAACCCGAGAGGCAGATTTGAACCAAATTTGATATGAGGGCTTATTGGGACATAAGTACTTAATTTATGGCCACATTTTTTTCCCCGTCGCCCCATGAGAACCGCAGGAACTAAAAATAGAACAAAATTAAAATGCCCATATCTCCAAAACTACACTGCACTGAGAATTCTTATTTGGTGTGAAGCTTCCTTAGGACCAACAGAATGGAATGGTAAAAAAAAATTGCTCTCAGTTTTATCATTTTTGGGAACTTTGAAAAAGTGCTGAGTCAGCATTTTTTAACACTGTTGGTAATGGGAAAAACATTTAAGACTACGTTTCTCCCAAACCACTGCTCCAAAAGCTTTCAAATTTCACATATAACATCTTTGAAAGATTGTTTCGCACGTTTATTGAAATCAGTTCCCTGGGTCCATATTTGGGCTCTCTATGGGAGCCCAAATGTTTAAATTAGTGCAGTTTGAGGAATATTCTTTAAAAATCATCTTCTTCAGATCTACCAATAAGAATCTTTTGATATTTGGTATGCAGCATCTTTAGGGGGGTGAGATTCAAGTTTGTTCAAGCCATGTCCCTGGGTTCATATTTAGTTGAAAATTTGGGGTCCTGGTCCAGACTCAGAAATTTTGGACCAAAATCCGGAAATTAGTTTTTTGTTTTTTTTATGCGTTTCGGTCAATTTTAAGACAAAAAAAAATAAATTTTTTTTGCACTGAAAATTTGGTTTAAGAAGAAGAAAAAAAAATATTAGTCTGAAAATATTTTGTTTGGGATTTTGAAACTTTCCGAACAAAAATTTTAAAAAATCTGTTTTTTATGCGTTTATCTCAATTTTGGGACGTAAAAGTGCAGGAATTGAAAATAGAAGGAAAATTCTGTTTATTGTGTGGGCACAATCACTTCCTTCATCTAGTTGGTATATGCTTTTCTTAGGAGGGGCATATGCAGCTTATTCAAGTTAAGTCCCTGGTTTGATATTTAGACTACCATGTCAGGGGTGCGCCCTCAAGCCCCCTGGGGCCTCTTGTTTCCCCATGATGCAACTAGGAATTGAACCAATTCAGTCTTGTTCGACAGAGCTCAGTGAGCTATGCCAAGATTGAATCAGTTAAATTCCTTTTTGCAAAAATTCTCACTTTGAAATTTTCATACTTGGACATCATTGTGCATAGTGTTAATTTGTCTTGTTACATTTTATTGGAGAATGCCCCATGTGAACCTGGAAAGTGAAGCAGTGCTTATTTACTATGGTAAACAAGCTCTGTTTTACTGTTAAAATAGGACCCAGTCACCAATGCTTGTTTGGGGTGGAACACCTCCAAAATGGACAACATGGTAATAAACGCTTGATTTTACTTTACTTTATTGCTTTGTTGCAATCACAATTAGCCATTCTGCAGAAATATGTGTCCTGAACACCAATAAATATATTGGGGAGTGCTTTTTATAGGCAGACTCTCAATTTTAAATCTCACTTACACACTTCGGTACATCTGGATTTGAAAAGCAGTGCACAAAAAGTGGGCACCTCACGATTTTTCGCTTGCAGATTTCATTTTAATGTGCAGACAGACCATGTATGAAATGTTTTCTATCAGTAGAGGGCGATTACTAATGCACAAAACATTTTTCATGTATGCATAAGTTTTGATTTGTATAAGTCATAGAGTAAACTCCTGTTAACTGAATAAAAAACCTTGTACTATGTCGAGAAATCAGACAGTCTCCACATTCCTCCTGTGTACAGACCTTTTGAACTTTTGTCCAATATTGGCATTTAGTCTATTATAATTACATTGTTAATGTAGTTATACGTTTTGGGTCCAAATACTCAATTCCCATTGGTCAGCTGGGTGAAAACATCATGACCAAATGTAATTCATTTTCCAGTGAATACATTTGGTTGAACTTTGACCCGCATTTACGGTAGAGTGAGTTGACAGAATGTAATTCGGGCGGTGTTTCGGCGGGTTTTTAACTTTTAGCGCCTCTCGCAGTGATTAACTCCGCTGCTGTTTCTTTGGTGACATTTCCCAATTGTGGCATAAAACCCGTTACAAAAATACTCGTTTCCATTTCTAAAGTTGTGAAAATTAAAAATCAGAGTTGTGCGCTTTGTATTTTGTGTGAGGGTGGTTTTTCGCCTCGTTCGTTCATACCTGTTTTATTTCGTCTTTCTGCTTTGTTGTTTGGTAAAAAGTAGTTTAAACAGTTACGGAATGTAATTATAAGAATTGAATGCAATTTTTATAATCTTTATTGGAGTATGAACGTGTGGGCATGGGTACAAATTGTTCACATGTTCATACTCCAATAAAGATTATAAAAATTGCATTCAATTCTTAGATATCTTGTTTAATAGGGCTCCATGAGCTCTGTCAAACAAGATATAAAAATATTAATGTTCAGTGTATCTCTAGAACATAGGGGTGACCAAATCACTGTTAATTGAATATTCCTGATAAGTGAATAATTTTCTTGGTCAAAGTGATTATTCAATTAACAGGGCTCTGCAGTACCAGATCACAAGTGGAGTTTGTTGTTTTAACAATTTTCCTTCATGAACGATGGAGTAGCCATGTAGACTCCACATAACTTGTTTGTAGGTTAACATGAATCGCAAAATTTTTTGAACTTTGCCCTCACTGTATTTATGTTTTTATGTAAAAAAAAACAATAATTTTCGAAATTCCATATGCAGACACACAAGTCATGACTGTATGTGATATATGTATGCTCTTAGGGGGGCATCTTTATGATTTGGGACAATTTATTTATTTATTGTTGTTTAAGGTCACATATTTCTGCACAATGGCTAATCATGATCACGACAGTTTTACGGGTGGAGGAAGCCGGAGTACCCAGAGAGAACCACCGAGCAATGGTGAGCAACTGTCAGCTCCCCAACATACTAACTCCACACAAGCAAGGTTGCGTTGGTTGAAGACAGGTGTACCATTGACGTGTAGTACTCCTTAGTACACAATGTCATCTTGCCCAAGACACAACGTGGTTGCCGATTTGAGACAATAAAATAAAAAATTGAATAGTAAGCTTTGTATAGTGCTGAGCAGATTATTTTATTAATTAACTCCCCACCACCTCCTCTGACCACTGATATTAAAATACAGAAATTTCAAGCAGTAATTTTTCCCAATACTGCAATTTGCATTTAACCCTTTACCCAACATAACGGCCAAAACCAGCCAGCACTATTCACAAAATCATTCAATTTTAATTTTTTTTTGTCACAAAAACGTATCTTATGACCTTCACTGGAATGAGCAAATGGACCCGTTCCAATGAGGGGTCATAAGCTATTTTTTTTACTCAAAAAATGGAGAGAAAAATAGTTATTTAAAAATTTTTTTTGCAAGTGTCGTCTGCTTTTCGTGTTAGGTAAAGGATTACCAAATTCATTCAATCTTGTTTGACAGAGCTCATGAATAAAGATTGAATTGGTTAACTTCCTAGTTGCATTTTGGGAAATGATTTGCTGCTTGAAATTTAGTTATCTTGAATTCATTGAGCAGAATGAGCTTGTTCCAATGAGGGTTATAATCTATGTTTTTAACACAAAATATAAAAAAAAATTAGTTATTTTAGGAATTTTGTTTGCAAGTGTCATCTGCTTTTCGTGTTAGGTGAAGGGTTGCCCAATTCATTCAATCTTGTTTGTTTGAGCTCATGAATAAAGATTAAATTGGTTAACTTCCTAGCTGCATTATGGGAAAATATTTGCTGCTTGAAATTTTGTTATCTTGACATCATTGTGCAGAACGAGCTTGTTCCAATGAGGGTCATAGTCTATGTTTTTGACACAAAACATTAACAAAAATTAGTTATTTAAGAATTTTGTTTGCAAGTGTCATCTGCTTTTCGTGTTAGGTAAAGGGTTACCCAATTCATTCAATCTTGTTTGTTTGAGCTCATGAATAAAGATTAAATTGGTTAACTTCATAGTTGCATTATGGGAAAAAATTTGCTGCTTGAATTTTGTTGTTTTGACATCATTGTGCAGAAGGTAAAGTGAGGAGGTTATATTCCATAAGTTATTCCTATTGACAGAAAAGGGACATGAACTAATAATTATGGACTTATTTCCATGTATGCTTTGAAAAAATTTAGTCTTCTTCAAATATAGCAAGCAATTAAAAAGAACAAAACCCCTCAAAATTGTGTTCTTGTATTTTTTAGAATTTCCCCAAAAGATCCCTGATTAGGGTTTAACTATATATTCGTCTCTACCAAAGATAGAAATGCAGAGTTTAAAAGAATGCAATAATTGAAAAGATAAGACCTCTGGAGGTCTTGATCCAAACGGGGATGATTTGTTTAGCAGGTTTCTTTTACGGTTTGTTTGTTGTGAATAGTGTTGATGTATTGTTTCAGTGGAATGAAAAAATCAGTTTCTTATTCAAATTGCACACATTTTTCATTGAAAGTTAAATTTGAGTTTGTGAGCCCTACATGTAAGGAGATGATCAATATTTTCCTTCAAGAATAGAAGCATTGATGTGGATTGACAAAATTGAAAATTTGAACATTTCTTGCTTTTATCTCGCGATGTAGAAACAATACACCATAAATCTAAAAAAAAAAACAAGGGATAAAAAGAGGCTGGAATCAGATAAACTGGAAGTTGTGAACAGAAATGAATAAAATACTCCACAACACATGTACTCACACCAATAGCTTTATCTTGAGCTGGAATATCCTACTATTAATCCCAACCCTGGAAAATGGTTGTTTTGGGGTGAAAACATTGAAAAATTCGATAAAATAACCGAAAATTGGAATTTGCTCAATACTCATTAAAGGAGATCAAACAATCATTTCCGTGGTATTTAGATCAAAATAACCAGTGACCATCCACCTGCACCAAAGACCTTGCTAAAGATGTAACTGTGCCACATGTTTGAGACGTCAAGGTTGTTGCAAAAAATTCAGGAACTTACTGCAAATAGACCGACTGCAATGTCAAAGCAGATAATCTGGAAATCTGATTTCGCATAGTGGCAAAACCATTTATCAGATCTTCAGATTATCTGCATTGACATTACAGCAGTTATTTTATTAGCTCACCTGGCCTAAAAAGCCATGTGAGCTTTTCTCATCACCTGGCATCCGTCGTCTCTCGTCCGTCGTCTGGCGTCCGTAAACTTTTCACATTTTCATCTTCTTCTCTGTAACCGCTGAGCCGGTGTGAACCAAACTTGGCAGGAATGGTCTATGGGAGGTCCTCTACAAATGATCCTCATTTTGTTCCCGTCGGATAAAAAACATGGCTTCCAGAGGCATTCTTTGATTCTTGTTGGTGGATTTTCAAAAATCTTCTCCTCTGAAACTGCCAGGCCAAATGTTTTGAAACTTCAAATAAATGATGACTGGGACCCCCTCTACCAACGATCCTTATTTAATGATGATTGGGTTACAAATATGGCTGCAATTGCGGCTTATAATTACTGTAGAAACCCTATGGGAAATCACATTTTCCTCCTCTTCTCTGGAAACACAGAGACGATGTGAAAACAAACCTAGCAGGGATAGTCTATAGGATGTCCTCCACAAATGACCCTCGTTTTGTTCCCGTGGGTTGAAAAACATTGGCTGCCAGAAGCATTCTTTGATTCTGGGGGATTTTGAAAAATCTTCTCCTCTGAAACTGCCAGGCGAAATGTTTTGATACTTCACATAAAAGATGACTGGGACCCCTCTACAAACGATCCTCATTTAATGTTGATCGCGTTGCAAACATGGCCACAGTTGTGGCTTATAGTTACTATAGAAACCATATGGGAAATCACATTTTCATCTTCTTCTCTGGAACTACTGAGCCGACGTGAACCAAATTTCGCAGGAATGGTTTATGAGAGGATGGAAATATGTGGCCACCAGAGGCTGTATTCTAATGCTTAACCCAAGGCTTCTCCTGTCTGCATGAAGATCAGTACTGTCGGCAAAATACTTGGGGTTTTTTGAGAATCTGGTAAGGGTTCGTTCCAGTTTTTTCTCCACTGAGAATTGGGAAAAAAAACAAAAAATATAGTGTGTTCAGTACAAGTCAAAATAAGTTGCAGCATAACTGCAATAAACTAAGTGAACTACTGCTCCTGTCCAGACAAGATCAGAATCTGGCATTTTCTGGAAAGCTATCAGTGAGAGCTTTCCAGAAAATGTTGTCAGCTTCTGGTCTTATCAGTGTAGGAAGAGAAAGATACATAGTTTATAGGATAAACCTAACTTATTTTGACTTGTACTGTAAAACAACTTCAACTGAAAAGTAATAATTATCTATTCTCTCTTATCAGAAACACAGCAGTGACTTATGTGATAAGAATGGAAGCTTGTTTACATTCTGTTCACATCATGTCAGCTTAGATGACAGTAATTATGTTTATCTTTTCAGATCTGACAAAAATTGGAGAAAATGTGTTTCCTATAACCCTTTACCTATCCAAAAGCTATTTTGAAAGAGAATACTGTCTGAAAAAATTAATTTTCAAAATATTTTGACCCTTTTTTACTGATTTTTTTTTGTTGAAACAGAATTCATATAAATGTGTGCATTTTCATGAAAATCCTCTTTGAAACTACAAGGCCAAATGATTTGAAAAACTTAATGTGACTGATGACTGTAACCCCCTCTACCAATGATCCTCATTTAATCTTCATCAGGTTGCAATTATGGCTGCATTTGTGGCTTACAAGTTACTATAGAAACCTTACAGGAAAATCACATTTTCATCATCTTCACTGTAACCGCTGAGCCGGTGTGAACCAAACTTGGCACCGAGCCAATCTGAACCAGACTTGGAAGGTATGGTCTATGAGAGGTTCTCTACAACTGTTACTAATTTTATTCCTGTTGGGTGAAAAATGTGCCCGTCAGCAGCATTCTTTGATTCTCATTGGTCAATTTTGAAAACTTTTCTCCTCTGAATCCACAGTGCCAAATATTTTGAAATGTTGCATGGTTGATGACTGGGACACCCTCTACCATCAATCCTCATTGAATGTTGATCGTTATGCAAACATGGCCACAATTGCGGTTTATAGTTACTATAGAAAACCCCTATGGGAAATCACATTTTCATCTTCTCTCTGGAACTACCGAGCCGACGTGAACTAAAAACTTGGCAAGAATGGTCTATACGAGGCCTCTACAAACGATCCTCTTTTTGTTCCTGTTGGTTGGAAAATATGGCCACCAGAGATATTCTTTGATTCTGTTTGGTGGATTTAAATGTTTTGAAACTTCACGTCATTGAAGACTGGGACACCTTCTACCAATGATCCTCGTGTAATGTTGATGTAATGTTGCAAACATGGCCACAATTGCAGCTCATGGTTACTATGGAAAGCCTATGGTAAATCACATTTTTAGCTTAACTTGACATAGTCAAGATAGGCTATTGCCATCACGCGTGCGGAAGTCTGTTAGTCTGCGAGTCTGTGATGTCTGTTCACATTTTCCTTTAGGACGGGCTACACCCCGAAGTTCTTGTCTGGTCGTCACGAAATTTCAAATGCATGTTTGGGGGTCATGTCTAGATGAGAACGTCCTCTTTTGGTCGCGATCAGGCAGCCGGTATGGCTGCCCGAGGCCAAAACCCGAAAACCATTAGCACAGTCTACAGGTCGTATTTATGAAGGGATTTCATTGTAACTTGGTAGGATGCCTCTGCCTAGATGAGAACGTCCCCTTTTGGGCATGATCTATCAACCGTGATGGCTGCCAAGCCCGAAACCCAAAAACTTTTAGCACAGTCTGCAGGTCATGTTTAATGTGGAGGGATTTCATTGTAACTTGGTAGGATGACTCGTTATGATGTCTAGATGAGAATTTCCCCATTTGGGCATGATCTGCCAACCGTGATGACTGCCCGAGCCCAAAACCCGAAAACTTTCAGCACAGTCTACAGGTCATATTTATTGAGGAATTTCATTGTAACTTGGTGGGTTGACTTCATACAATGTCTAGATGAGAAAGTCCCCTTTTGGACGTGATTGGGCAACTGTGACGGCTACAGGGGCCCGAAAACCTTTAGTACAGTCTAGCGGTCATATTTATGAAGGGATTTCATTAACTTGGTAGGATGACTCCAAATAATGTCTAGGTGAGAACGTCCCATTTTGATCGCGATCATGCAGCCCTGATGGGTGCCCGAGCCCAAAAACCTTTAGCATAGGCAAAAGGTCATATTTATGGAAGGATTTCATTGTAACCTGTTAGGTTGACTCCATATAATGCCTAGATGATGACATCCCCTTTTGGTCGTGATTGGTCAGTTGTAATGGCTACAAGTGCCCGAAGCCCGAAAACCTTGAGCACAGTCTACAGGTCATATTTATGAAGGGATTTCATTGTAACTTCTTAGGATCACTCCAGATGATGCCCAGATGAGATTGTCCCCTATGGTTGCGATCATTCAGCCATGATTGCTGCCCGAAGTCCGAAAACCTTTAGCACAGTCTACAGAACGTCCCCTTTTGGCCACGATCATTCAGCCTTGATGGCTACCCGCGCCCAAAAACCTTTAGCATGTCTGTAGGTCGTATTTATGGAAGGAATTCATTGTAACTTGTTAGGTTGACTCCATATTATGCCGAGATGATGACATCCCCTTTTGGTCGTGGTTGGTCAACTGTGATGGCTACAGGCGCCTGAAGCCCGAAAATCTTGAGCACAGTGTACAGGTCATATTTATGAAGGGATTTCATTGTAACTTCATAGGATCACTCCAGATGATGTCCAGATGAGAATGTCCCCTTTTGGTTGCGATCATTCAGCCACGATGGCTGCCCGAAGCCCGAAAACCTTTAGCAAAGTCTACAGGTCATATTTATGAAGGGATTTCATTGTAACTTGGTAGGTTAACTTCATATAATGTCTAGATGAGAACGTCCCCTTTTGGACATGATTGGGCAACTGTGACGGCTAAAGGTGCCCGGAGCCCGAAAACTTTTAGCACAGTCTACAGGTCATATTTATGAGTGGATTTCATTGTAACTTGGTAGGATGACTCCAAATAATGTCTAGATGAGAATGTCCCATTTTGATCGCGATCATTCAGCCTTGATGGGTGCCCGAGCCCAAAAATCTTTAGCATAGGTAAAAGGTCATATTTATGGAAGGATTTCATTGTAACCTATTAGGTTCACTCCATATAATGCCTAGATGGTGACATCCCCTTTTGGTCGTGATTGGTCAGCTGTTATGGCTACAAGTGCCCGAAGCCCAAAAACCTTGAGCACAGTCTACAGGTCATATTTATGAAGGGATTTCATTGTAACTTCGTAGGATCACTCCTGATGAGATTGTCCCCTTTGGTTGCGATCATTCAACCATGATGGCTGCCCGAAGCCCGAAAACCTTAAGCACAGTCTACAGGTCATATTTATGAAGGGATTTCATTATAACTTGGTAGGTTGACTTCATATAATGTCTAGATGAGAACGTCCCCTTTTGGACAAGATTGGGCAACTTTGACGGCAAAAGGTGCCCGAAAATCTTTAGCACAGTCTACAGGTCATATTTATGAAGGGATTTCATTTTATCTTGGTAGGATGACTCCAAATAATGTCTAGATGAGAACATCCTATTTTGGTCATGATCATTCAGCCTTGATGGGTGCCCGAGCACAAAAACCTTTACCGTAGGCAAAAGGTTATATTTATAGAAGGATTACATTGTAACCTGTTAGGTTGACTCCATATAATGCCTAGATGATGACATCCCCTTTTGGTCTGATTGGTCAACTGTGATGGCTACAGGTGCCTGGAGCCCGAAAACCTTGAGCACAGTCTACAGGTCATATTTATGAAGGGATTTCGTTGTAACTTCGCAGGATCACCCCAGATGATGCCCAGATGAGATTGTCCCCTTTGGTTGCGACCATTCAACCATGATGGCTGCCCGAAAACTTTTAGCACAGTCTGCAGGTCATATTTATGAAGGGATTTCATTGTAACTTGGTAGGTTGACTTCATATAATGTCTAGATGAGAACGACCCCTTTTGGACACGATTGGCCAACTGTGACGGCTTCAGGGGCCCAAAGCCCGAAAACATTGGGCAACTGTGACGGCTTCAGGGGCCCAAAGCCCGAAAAACTTTAGAACAGTCTACAGGTCATAATTATCAAGGGACTTCCTTGTAGCTTGGTAGGATGACTCCAAATAGAGTCCAGATGAGAACGTCCCCTTTTGGTCACGATCATTCAGCCTTGATGGCTGCCCGAGCCCAAAAACCTTTAGCATGTCTGTAGGTCGTATTTATGGAAGGATTTCATTGTAACTTGTCAGGTTGACTCCATACAATGCCTAGATGATGACACCCCCTTTTGGTCGTGTGATGGCTACAGGTGCTCGAAGCCCGAAAATCTTGAGCACAGTCTACAGGTCATATTTATGAAGGGATTTCATTGTAACTTGGAAGGTTGACACAGTCTACAGGTGACATTTATGAAGGGATTTCATTGTACCTTGGTAGGATGACTCTAAATGATGTCTAGATGAGAACGTCCCCTTTTGGTCGCGATCATTCAGCCTTGATGGCTGCCCGAACCCAAAACCCCAAAACCTTTAGCATAGTCTATTGGTCATATTTATGGAAGGATTTCATTGTAACCCATAAGTTTGACTCCATATAATGCCTAGATGATGACATCCCCTTTTGGTTGTGATTGGTCAGCTGTGACTGCTTCAGGGGCCCGAGGCCCAAAACACCTTGAGCACAGTCTACAGGTCCTATTTATGAAGGGATTTCATTGTAACTTTGTAGAATCATTCCAGATGATGACCAGATGAGAATGTCCCCTTTTGGTTGCGATCATTCAGCCATGATGGCTGCCAGAGCCCAAAGCCCAAAAACCTTTAATACAGTCTACAGGTCATATTTATGAAGGGATTTCATTGTAACTTCATAGGATCACTCCAGATGATGTCCAGATGAGAATGTCCCCTTTTGGTTGCGATCATTCAACCATGATGGCTGCCCAAGCCTAAAGCCCGAAAACCTTTAGCACAGTCTTCAGATCATATTTATGAAGGGATTTCATTGTAACTTGGAAGGTTGACACAGTCTACAGGTGACATTTATGAAGGGATTTCATTGTACCTTGGTAGGATGACTCTAAATAATGACTAGATGAGAACGTCCCCTTTTGGTCGCGATTATTCAGTCTTGATGGCTGCCCGAACCCAAAACCTTTAGCATAGTCTATTGGTCATATTGGTGGAAGGATTTCATTGTAACCCATAAGTTTGACTCCATATAATGCCTAGATGATGACATCCCCTTTTGGTTGTGATTGGTCAGCTGTGACTGCTTCAGGGGCCCGAAGCCCAAAAAACCTTGAGCACAGTCTACAGGTCATATTTATGAAGGGATTTCATTGTAACTTTGTAGGATCATTCCAGATGATGCCCAGAAGAGAATTCCCCTTTTGGCTGCGATCATTTAGCCATGATGGCTGCCAGAGCCCAAAGCCCAAAAACCTTTAATACAGTCTACAGGTCATATTTATGAAGGGATTTCATTGTAACTTCATAGGATCACTCCAGATGATGTCCAGATGAGAATGTCCCCTTTTGGTTGCGATCATTCAACCATGATGGCTGCCCAAGCCTAAAGCCCGAAAACCTTTAGCACAGTCTTCAGATCATATTTATGAAGGGATTTCATTGTAACGTGGAAGTTTGACACAGTCTACAGGTGACATTTATGAAGGCATTTCATTGTACCTTGGTAGGATGACTCTTAATGTCTAGATGAGAACGTCCCCTTTTGGTCGCGATCATTCAGCCTTGATGGCTGCCCGAAACCAAAACCCCAAAACCTTTAGCATAGTCTATTGGTCATATTTATGGAAGGATTTCATTGTAACCCATAAGTTTGACTCCATATAATGCCTAGATGATGACATCCCCTTTTGGTTGTGATTGGTCAGCTGTGACTGCTTCAGGGGCCCGAAGCCCAACAAACCTTGAGCACAGACTGCAGGTCATATTTATGAAGGGATTTCATTGTAACTTTGTAGGATCACTCCAGATGATGCCCAGATGAGAATGTCCCCTTTTGGTTGCGATCATTCAGCCATGATGGCTGCCAGAGCCCAAAGCCCAAAAACCTTTAACACAGTCTACAGGTCATATTTATTAAGGGATTTCATTGTAACTTGGTAGGTTGACTTCAAATAATGTCTAGATGAGAACGTCCCCTTTGGACACACTTGGGAAACTGACGGCTACAGAGGCCCGAAGCACGAAAACCTTTAGCACAGTCTACAGGCCATATTTATGAAGGGATTTTAATGTAACTTGATAGGATGACTCTTTTTGGAATAATTTCACTGTAACTTGGTAACTTTTGTTGATATATGTTAACTATGAGGGCCACATACATTAACTGTGAGGTCATATTAACCCACCCCTCAGCTCTTTAGTACAGTGTACACCTCATATTATTTTTATCACAAACATAGCATACAGGGAACAGAAATTAACATATTCCCAATTATCACAATTCTTGTCTTATTTCATAATCCTTTCATAAACATTGAACATTATCCTTTTCATCAAACACAACACACAAGTTAAGCTACAGTGTCATTGACACTTTCATTATATGTAGTTCCAGGTGAGCGATTACAGGCTCTGTAGAGACTCTAGTATTTATTATTTACATATGACATTGATATATAAGCGTAATTTTTAAAACATTTACCCCAAAAATCACATTTTTTAGCTCAACTTGACAACGTCAAGTAGCTGTTGCGATGGGTTGTGACCCCTCGTCCATCCGAACGTTTCTTTGTCCATGCACAATTACTTTAGCACACCCTACAGGTCGTAGCTCTCATCCGATTAGTTCCAAATGGCATACATGTCCTCAGGGCAATGTCCAGATGTGAGCTATTGAATCTTTTTGAATTTCATTCAAAAACATAGCTGACAGTGGCCATCATAGAGTTGGCATATAAATTGTTAACAATTCTATTCAAATTTCATATGTAGGTCTGGTATGATGTCCAGATGGGAACTATCAAATTTTTCTGACATTTGTTCAAAAACATGGACGCCGCAGGCATATTGGATTTGTCACATAAATGTGAACAATTCCTTTGGCACACCCAACAGGTCGAATCTCTCACCCGATCAGTTCCAAATTTCAAATGTGGCTTTCGAGCAATATCTAGATGGGAGCTATTGAAGTTTTGAGGATTTCGTTGAAAAACATGGCCGTCAGCAGCCATCTTTGTTTTGGAATATAAATTGTCAACAATCCATTGGCACACCCTACAGTCCACATCTCTCACCCGATCTTTCTCCAATTTCATATGTAGCTTTGGTGTGATGTCTGGGTGGGAGCTATCGAATTGTTCTGCATTTTGTTGAAAAACATGACCACCGGCAGACATCTTGGATTTGGAACAAAAATTGTCTAAAATTCTTTTAGTACACCTTACTGGTCGCATCCCTCAACCGATCTTTTTCAGATTTCAAATGTGTGAGCTTTGGTGTGATGTTTATTCTGTAGAAACTTGATTAAATGAGTTGCCTTTACCAGAGCTTTCTATTTAGTCTCGTCCCTTCTTGGACAAGTTCATCTGCAGTGCCATTGACACTTTCATCTTGCTACAATTTATTTGGAGTTTAAGAGAGGTATTTACCAATTTAGTGTATAATGCGATGGCAGTGTTTGTGCTTGGAACTATTTTAATGAATAGTGGCAAAATTTAAATTTTCGTACATTTTATTTATTTTTTTTCACAATTTTCACCCCAAAATTACACATTTTATTGTGTTCAGTAATTGGGATTTTAAGTATAATATTGTATTTTGATCCAAGCACCACAGAAATGATTGTCGTTTGAACCCTTTTAATGGCTATTGAGCAAATTCCAATTTTCGCTTATTTTATTGAATTTTTCAATGTTTTCACCCCAAAATAAACATTTTCCGGTGATGGGATTAATGATGCTTTTTCATATGTTATTTTGCATACTAATTCCTGCCCCAAAACAATACAAACATTTGTATAGCAATTTTTTGGCGGTTGGGGTGTAATTAGTCTGTGTGAAACACACAGACTATTATTTTTGTACGGTTTCTTTTTTCTTCTTTTTTTAATCTTCTTCTTATTCTCCTGTCTTCTCAACACTTTTTTGTCCGCAAGATAACTCGAAAACGAATTGCCCTATCTCGTCGATTTTTGGCATACTGACAGAGCGTCACAAGTTCTCGGCACCTAATGTTTTTCAGATTCCTGTGGCATTAGGTGTCTCCGGGGGTGTTTTGAAATTGGGTCACACCCATATCTCAGGCATTGTATGACCTATGGGCCTGGGACCAACACCAAATGAGTCGACACTCAATGGTGGTTCAAAATATGGGTCAAGGTCACGGAGGTCACCCAGGGGTCATTGAGTGCATTTTTCAGAATTGCTGAAAATCACATTTTTTGACACCCTAAAGCATTCTCGAAGTCCATACATGCATTTACGTAAAAAAAAGTGGGCGTGGTCAAAATTTGTGAATGTGGGTCACGCTCATATCTCAAGCATGGTATGGCGAATGGACCTGGGTCTAACACCAAATGAGTCAACACTCGATGGAGGTTCAAAATATGGGTCAAGGTCCCGGAGGTCATTGAGTGCATTTTTCAGAATTGCAGGAAATCATATTTTTTGCCCCCCTAATGCATTCCCAAAGTTCATACATGGATTTTTTACATGAAAAAACGTGGCCGTGGTCAAAATTTTTTGAAATTGGATCACGCTCATATCTCAAGCATGGTACAATGCATAGACCTGGGACCTACACCAAATGAGTCGACATTCGATAGAGGTTCAAAATATGGGTCAAGGTCACAGAGGTCACTTACAGGTCATTCAGTGCATTTTTCAGAATTGCTGGAAATCACATTTTTTGACTCCCAACAGCATTCCTGAAGTCCATACATACATTTTTACGTAAAAAAGTGGGCGTGGCCAAATTTTTTGAAAGTGGGTCATGCTCATATCTCAAGCATGGTATGGCGAATGGACCTGGTACGAACACCAAATGAGTCGGCACTCGATTGAGGTTCAAAATATGGGTCAAGGTCACCTAGGGGTCATTGAGTGCATTTTTCAGAATTGCAGGAAATCAAATTTTTTTGCCCCCTAATGCATTCCCAAAGTCTATACATGCATTTTTTACACGAAAAAAAGAGGGCGTGGTCCAAATTTTTGAAAGTGGGTCACGCTTATATCTCAAGTATGGTATGATGCATAGACCTGGGACCAACACCAAATGAGTCGACACTCACAGTGGTCACCTAGGGGTCATTGAGTGCATTTTTCAGAATTGCTGGAAATCACATTTTTTGACACACAAAAGCATTCCTGAAGTCCATACATACATTTGTAGCGCCAAATTTGAGCTTATGCCATGGCCCGTCGGCCATCTGGCCGTCTGGCCGTCAACAATTGGATACGGCTCGGGCTAGAGGCCGTATTTATGAACCGATCTTTACGAAACTTCTTGGGTACCTTTGTTATGACCGTGGGACGAGAACGAGTGTTTTGGGGTACGGTCCGAAATTCAAGATGGCTGCCAGCCGCCATTTTGTACCGACGATACAGAAATCTGTTTTTTTTTTGTACAGAACTTCCATATGAAAGCTCTGATTTGAATAATTTTTTGTATGAATGTTTAGTACCATGGGATACATCGCATATAATACGGGTTTTTTTCTCGTGCGTAAATTATGCAAATTAGACTAACTTTGATGTTTTTTGGTGTTACTTTCAGCACTGTAAGTGCAAATGCCAATACGGCTCGGGCAAGAGGCCGTATTTATGAACCGATCTTTACGAAACTCCTTGCGTACCTTTGTTATCACTGTGGGATGAAAACGAGTGTTTTTGGGTCCGGTCCGAAATTCAAGATGGCCGATAGCCGCCATTTTGTACAAAATTTGGTGTAATCAGATTTTTGCACAGAACTTCCATATGAAAGCGCTGATTTGAATAATTTTTTGTGTGAATGTTTAGTACCATGGGATACATCACATATAATACGGGTTTTTTCTCGTGCAGAAATTATGCAAATTAGATGAAGTTTGATTTTTTCAGTGCTACTTACACACAGTAAGTACACATGTCAATACGGCTCGGGCTAGAGTCTGTATTTATGAACCGATCTTCACGAAACGTCTTGGGTACCTTTGTTATCACCTTGGGACGAGAACGAGTGTTTCTGGGTGCGGTCCAAAATTCAAGATGGCTGCCAGCGTTCATTTTGTACAGAAATTAGGTCCAATCAGTTTTTTGTCACAACTTCTACACAGCTCATATTTGTGAACTGATCTCCACGAAATTTCTTGGGTACCTTTGTTATCACCGTGGGATGAGAACGAGTGTTTTGGGGTGTGGTCCGAAATTCAAGATGGCCGATAGCAGCCATTTTGTACAAAATTTGGTGCAATCAGATTTTTGCACAGAACTTCCATATGAAAGCGCTGATTTTAATAATTTTTTGTGTGAATGTTTAGTACCATGGGATACATCACATATAATACGGGTTTTTTTTCGTGCAGAAATTATGCAAATTAGATGAACTTTGATTTATTCAGTGCTACTTATACACTGTAAGTGCATATGTCAATACGGCTCGGGCTAGAGGCTGTATTTATGAACCGATCTTCACAAAACTTCTTGGGTACCTTTGTTATCACCTTGGGACGAGAACGAGTGTTTCTGGGTGCGGTCCAAAATTCAAGATGGCTGCCAGTGGCCATTTTGTACCGAAATTAGGTCCAATCAGTTTTTTGTCACAACTTCTACACAGCTCATATTTGTGAACTGATCTTCACGAAACTTCTTGGGTACCTTTGTTTTCACCTTGGGACAGGAATGAGTGTGTTTTAGTCTGTATTTATGAACCGATCTTCACGAAACGTCTTGGGTACCTTTGTTATCACCGTGGGATGAGAACGAGTGTTTTTGGGTGTGGTCCGAAATTCAAGATGGCCACCGGCAGCCATTTTGTACCAAAATTAGTGCAATCAGTCTTTTGTACAGAACTTCTGTATGAAAGTTCTGATTTGAATAAATTTTTGTATGAATGTTCAGTAACATGGAATACATCACATATAGTACGGGTTTTTTTCTCGTGCAGAAATTATGCAAATTAGATGAACTTTGATTTATTCAGTGCTACTTATACACTGTAAGTGCATATGTCAATACGGCTCGGGCTAGAGGCTGTATTTATGAACCGATCTTCACAAAACTTCTTGGGTACCTTTGTTATCACCTTGGGACGAGAACGAGTGTTTCTGGGTGCGGTCCAAAATTCAAGATGGCTGCCAGTGGCCATTTTGTACCGAAATTAGGTCCAATCAGTTTTTTGTCACAACTTCTACAAAGCTCATATTTGTGAACTGATCTTCACGAAACTTCTTGGGTACCTTTGTTTTCACCTTGGGACAGGAATGAGTGTGTTTTGGGGTGCCTTTGTTATCACTGTGCTATGAGAACAAATATTTTGGGGTTCAGTCAGACCCACTCTGGGACTCAAAGATTTTTTTCTAATTTAGCATCTGACTGTCACCCACCTTTACAATACTTTACCTATACATTTGTTTCAGGCAACGGTCAGTATTTATGTACAGACCATTACAATACTTTATATGTACCTTTGTTATCAGGTCATTACCTAGATGTTTGTCATTGCTGTGTCACATACTATACATGTACATGTCTCTGTCTTGACAAGTTGAGCTACTGTGTCATTGACACTTTCATTAGCTTAACTTGACAAAGTCAAGATAAGCTATTGCCATCACGCGTGCGGAAGTCTGTTAGTCTGTGAATCTGTGAGTATGCAGGTTTGGGGGCATGTCTAGATGAGAACGTCCCTTTTTGGTCGCAATCGGTCAACCGGTTTGGCTGTCTGGGCCCAAAACCCGAAAACCATTAGCACAGTCTACAGGTCGTATTTATGAAGGGATTTCATTGTAACTTGGCAGGCTGCCTCTGTATATTGCCTAGATGAGAACATCCCCTTTGGTCATGATCTGTCAACCGTGATGGCTGCCCAAGCCCGAAACCCAAAAACTTTTAGCACAGTCTGCAGGTCATATTTAATATGGAGGGATTTCATTGTAACTTGGTAGGATGACTCCGTATGGTCTCTAGATGAGAACTTCCCCATTTGGTCGCGATCTGTAAACCGTGACGACTGCCCGAGCCCAAAACCCATAAAACCTTTAGCACAGTACACACTTTTGGGCGTGATTGGGCAACTGTGACGGCTACAGGGGCCCGAAAACATTTAGCACAGTCTACAGGTCATATTTATGAAGGGATTTCTTTGTAACTTGAGAGGTTGACTCCAAATAATGTCTCGATGTGAACGTCCCCTTTTGGTCGCGATCATTCAGCCTTGATGGCTGCCCGAGCCCAGAAACCTTTAGCATAGTCTATAGGTCGTATTTATGGAAGAATTTCATTCTAATTGTAAGGTTGACTCCGTATAATGCCTAGATGATGATGACATCATTGTAACATATTAGGTTGACTCCATATAATACCTAGATGATGACATCCTCTTTTTGTCGTGATTGGTCAACTGTGACGGCTACAGTTGCCCAAAAACCTTGAGCACAGTCTACAGGTCATATTTACGAAGGGATTTCATTGTAACTTCGTACGATCACTCCAGATGATGCCCAGATGAGAATGTCACCTTTTGGTTGCGATCATTCAACTATGATGGCTGCCCAAGCCCGAAAACCTTTAGCACAGTCTACGGGTCATATTTATGAAGGGATTTCACTGTAACCTGGTAGGTTGACTTCATATAATGTCTGGATGAGAACATCCCCGAAGCCCGAAAACCTTGAGCACAGTCTACAGGTCATATTTACGAAGGGATTCAATTGTAACTTGGTAGAATGACTCCAAATAATGTCTAGATGGGAACGTCCCCTTTTGGTCATGGTCGTTCAGCCCTGATGGTTGCCCGAGCCCAAAATCCTTTAGCATAAACTATAGGTCGTATTTATGGAAGAATTTCATTGTAATTGTAAGGTTGACTCCGTATAATGCCTAGATGATGATGACATCCCCTTTCGGTCGTCATAGGTCAACTGTGACGGCTACAGGTGCCCGAAGCCCGAAAACCTTTAGCACAGACTACAGGTCGTATTTATAAAGGGATTTCATTGTAACTTCGTAGGATTACTCCAGATGATGCCCAGATGAGAATTTCCCTTTTGATTGCAATTATTCAATCATGATGGCTGCCCGAGCCCAAAGCCCGAAAACCTTTAGCACAGTCTACAGGTCATATTTGTGAAGGGATTTCATTGTAACTTGGTTGGTTGACTTCATATAATGTCTAGATGAGAACGTCCCCTTTTGGTCACGATTGGGCAGCTGTAACGGCTACAGGCGCCTGAAGCCCGAAAACCTTTAGCACAGTCTACCGGTCATATTTATGAAGGGATTTCATTGTAGCTTGGTAGGATGACTCCAAATAATGTCTAGATGAGAACGTCCCCTTTTGGTCGCGATCATGCAGCCTCGAAAACCTTTATCATAGTCTATAGGTCGTATTTATGAAGGGATTTCATTGTCACTTCGTAAGATCACTCCAGATGAGAATGTCCCCTTTTGGTTGCAATCATTCAACCATGATGGCTGCCAGAGCCCAAAGCCCGAAAACCTTTAGCACAATCTACAGGTCATATTTATGAAGTGATTTCATTGTAACTTGGTAGGTTGACTTCATATAATGTCGAGATGAGAAAGTCCCCTTCTGGACGCGATTGGGCAACTGTGATGGCTACAGGGGCCCGAAAACCTTTAGCAAAGTCTACAGGTCATTTTTATGAAGGGATTTCATTGTAACTTGGTAGGATGACTTCAAATAATGTCTAGATGAGAACGACCCCTTTTGGTCGCGATCATTCAACCTTGATGGCTGCCCGAGCCCAAAACCCCAAAACGTTTAGCATAGTCTATAGGTCGTATTTATAGGAGGATTTCATTGTAACTTGTTAGGTTGACTCCATATCATGCCCAGATGATGACATCCCCTTTTGGTCGTGATTGGTCAACTGTGACGGCTTCAGGGGCCCGAAAACCTTGAGCACAGTCTACAGGTCATATTTAAGAAAGGATTTCATTGTAACTTCGTAGGATTGCTCCAGATGATGCCCAGAAGAGAATGTCCCCTTTTGGTTGCGATCATTCAACCAAGATGACTGCCCGAGCCCAAAGCCAGAAAACCTTTAGCACAGTGTACAGGTCGTATTTATGGAGGGATTTCATTGTAACTTGGTATGTTGACTTCATATAATTTCTAGATGATAATGTCCCCTTTTGGACACGATTGGGCAACTGTGACGGCTACAGGGGCCCGAAGCCCGAGAACCTTTAGCACATTCTACAGGTCATATTTATGAAGGGATTTCATTGTAACTTGGTAGGATGACTCCATATAATGCCTAGATGAGAACGTCCCCTTTTGGTCGCGCTCATTCAGCCTTGATGGTTGCCCGAGCCCAAAACCCACAAACCTTTAGCATGGTCTATAGGTCGTATTCATGGAAGGATTTGTAACTTGTTAGGTTGAATCCATATAATGCCCAGATGATGACATTCCCTTTTGGTTGTGATTGGTCAACTGTGACGTCTTCAGGGGCCCGAAAACCTTGAGCACAGTCTACAGGTCATATTTATGAAGGAATTTCATTGTAACTTTGTAGGATCACTTCAGATGAAGCCCAGATGACAACGTCCCCTTTTGGTCGCGATCATTCAACCATGATGACTTCCCGCGCCCAAAACCCGAAAAACTTTAGTGCAGACTACAGGTCGTATTTGTGAAGGGATTTCATTGTAACTTAGTAGAATGACTCAGTATAATGTCGAGATGAGGATGTCCCCTTTTAGTTGTAATCGGTCAGCCGTCATGTCTGCACAGGCCTGAAGCCCGAAAACCTTTAGCACAGTCTACAGGTCATATTTATGAAGGGATTTCTTTGTAACTTGGTAGGATGACTCCAAATAATGTCTCGATGTGAACGTCCCCTTTTGGTCGCGATCATTCAGCCTTGATGGCTGCCCGAGCCCAGAAACCTTTAGCATAGTCTATAGGTCGTATTTATGGAAGAATTTCATTGTAATTGTAAGGTTGACTCCGTATAATGCCTAGATGATGATGACATCATTGTAACATATTAGGTTGACTCCATATAATACCTAGATGATGACATCCCCTTTTTGTCGTGATTGGTCAACTGTGACGGCTACAGTTGCCCAAAAACCTTGAGCACAGTCTACAGGTCATATTTATGAAGGGATTTCATTGTAACTTCGTAAGATCACTGCAGATGATGCCCAGATGAGAATGTCACCTTTTGGTTGCGATCATTCAACCATGATGGCTGCCCAAGCCCGAAAACCTTTAGCACAGTCTACGGGTCATATTTATGAAGGGATTTCATTGTAACCTGGTAGGTTGACTTCGTATAATGTCTGGATGAGAACATCCCCTTTTGGACGTGATTGGGCAACTGTGACGGCTACAGGGGCCCGAAGCCCGAAAACCTTGAGCACAGTCTACAGGTCATATTTATGAAGGGATTCAATTGTAACTTGGTAGAATGACTCCAAATAATGTCTAGATGGGAACGTCCCCTTTTGGGCATGGTCGTTCAGCCCTGATGGCTGCCCGAGCCCAAAATCCTTTAGCATAATGTATAGGTCGTATTTATGGAAGAATTTCATTGTAATTGTAAGGTTGACTCCGTATAATGCCTAGATGATGATGACATCCCCTTTCGGTCGTGATAGATCAACTGTGACGGCTACAGGTGCCCGAAGCCCGAAAACCTTTAGCACAGACTACAGGTCGTATTTATAAAGGGATTTCATTGTAACTTCGTAGGATTACTCCAGATGATGCCCAGATGAGAATTTCCCTTTTGATTGCAATTATTCAATCATGATGGCTGCCCGAGCCCAAAGCCCGAAAACCTTTAGCACAGTCTACAGGTCATATTTGTGAAGGGATTTCTTTGTAACTTGGTTGGTTGACTTCATATAATGTCTAGATGAGAACGTCCCCTTTTGGTCACGATTGGGTAGCTGTAACGGCTACAGGCGCCTGAAGCCCGAAAACCTTTAGCACAGTCTACCGGTCATATTTATGAAGGGCTTTCATTGTAGCTTGGTAGGATGACTCCAAATAATGTCTAGATGAGAACGTCCCCTTTGGGTCGCGATCATGCAGCCTCGAAAACCTTTATCATAGTCTATAGGTCGTATTTATGAAGGGATTTCATTGTAACTTCGTAAGATCACTCCAGATGAGAATGTCCCCTTTTGGTTGCGATCATTCAACCATGATGGCTGCCAGAGCCCAAAGCCCGAAAACCTTTAGCACAATCTACAGGTCATATTTATGAAGTGATTTCATTGTAACTTGGTAGGTTGACTTCATATAATGTCGAGATGAGAAAGTCCCCTTCTGGACGCGATTGGGCAACTGTGATGGCTACAGGGGCCCGAAAACCTTTAGCAAAGTCTACAGGTCATTTTTATGAAGGGATTTCATTGTAACTTGGTAGGATGACTTCAAATAATGTCTAGATGAGAACGACCCCTTTTGGTCGCGATCATTAGACCTTGATGGCTGCCCGAGCCCAAAACCCCAAAACGTTTAGCATAGTCTATAGGTCGTATTTATGGGAGGATTTCATTGTAACTTGTTAGGTTGACTCCATATCATGCCCAGATGATGACATCCCCTTTTGGTCGTGATTGGTCAACTGTGACGGCTTCAGGGGCCCGAAAACCTTGAGCACAGTCTACAGGTCATATTTATGAAGGGATTTCATTGTAACTTCGTAGGATCGCTCCTGATGATGCCCAGAAGAGAATGTCCCCTTTTGGTTGCGATCATTCAACCAAGATGGCTGCCCGAGCCCAAAGCCAGAAAACCTTTAGCACAGTGTACAGGTCGTATTTATGGAGGGATTTCATTGTAACTTGGTATGTTGACTTCATATAATTTCTAGATGATAATGTCCCCTTTTGGACACGATTGGGCAACTGTGACGGCTACAGGGGCCCGAAGCCCGAAAACCTTTAGCACATTCTACAGGTCATATTTATGAAGGGATTTCATTGTAACTTGGTAGGATGACTCCAAATAATGCCTAGATGAGAACGTCCCCTTTTGGTCGCGCTCATTCAGCCTTGATGGTTGCCCGAGCCCAAAACCCACAAACCTTTAGCATGGTCTATAGGTCGTATTCATGGAAGGATTTGTAACTTGTTAGGTTGAATCCATATAATGCCCAGATGATGACATCCCCTTTTGGTTGAGATTGGTCAACTGTGACGTCTTCAGGGGCCCGAAAACCTTGAGCACAGTCTACAGGTCATATTTATGAAGAGATTTCATTGTTACTTCGTAGGATCACTTCAGATGAAGCCCAGATGACAACGTCCCCTTTTGGTCGCGATCATTCAACCATGATGACTTCCCGCGCCCAAAACCCGAAAAACTTTAGTGCAGACTACAGGTCGTATTTGTGAAGGGATTTCATTGTAACTTAGTAGAATGACTAAGTATAATGTCGAGATGAGGATGTCCCCTTTTAGTTGTAATCGGTCAGCCGTCATGTCTACACAGGCCTGAAGCCCGAAAACCTTTAGCACAGTCTACAGGCCATATTTATGAAGGGATTTCAATGTAACTTGATAGGATGACTCGTTTTGGAATAATTTCACTGTAACTTGGTAACTTTCGTTGACATACGCTAACTGTGGGTGCCACATACATTAACTGTGAGGTCATATTAACCCACCCCTCAGCTCTTTAGTACAGTGTACACCTCCTCTCATTTTTATTAAAAATATATCACACAGGGAACAGAAATTAACATATTCCCAATTATCACAATTCTTGTCTTATTTCATAATCCTTTCGTAAACATTGAACATTATCCTTTTCATCAAACACAACACGCAGACAAGTAAAGCTCGTGTCAATGACACTTTCATTTAAGTAAAAAAGTGGGCGTGGCCAAATTTTTTGAAAGTGGGTCATGCTCATATCTCAAGCATTGTATGACGAATGGACCTGGAACTGACACCAAATGAGTCGACACTCGATATAGGTTCAAAATATGGGGCAAGGTCACTGAGGTCACCTAGGAGTCATTGAGTGCATTTTTCAAAATTTATGGGAATCACATTCTTGAACCCCCTTAATGCATTCCCAAAGTCCATACATTCATTTTTACGTAAAAAAAAATTGGGTGTGGCTTAATATCTCGGCAATACGAATATTTGCTATCATCTACAAATATGGCAGATCCGGAGTTGTTGAAGCCGATTTTTTAAAAGTGTTTTACGCTCATACTTCATGCTTGGCTTGGTAGGGCCTATTGACATGGAACCTACACTGAATGGGTTGAAACTTGATGAAGGTCCAAATGTGGTCCACCTCAATGTGGTCAACGCAGGTGATTAAGTTTATATTTTTCCGAACCTTTGGGAACTGCATTTTATAACAACTAATGCAATTCTGAAGATTATGCATGTATCTCATTTAAATAAGTGGCAGAGCCAGTAATGTCAATTTCTGATTCCTTGGTCGAACCCTTTAAATGATGTGCACATGTATGCCTTTTCTGATTTCTTAGAAAAATTGTTCTGATTCCTTTATGAATACCTGTAAATACTGTTAACAAAAATCCATTTCTGATTTGTGTAAACACTATTTTACTCCTGAAAATAAGCCTCCATAAATTCTCTTTCTATATAGTTTTTTCCTGATACTTTAATCCTTTTCACACAAATCTGAATTTACTGGTGGCAGTAAATTCTGTTTCTCTTGTTTGACTATTTTTATTTTCTCGCGAAGAAGTAAGTCATCAAAAACATAATTTGCCGTTGTGTGATTTTTTTTTTTTTTTTTGGGGGGGGGGGGGGATTTTTAGTATGTTGTTATTTAGACATATGCTTCGTTCAAAAGCAAAATATTTTGTATAGCAATTTCTTGTGGGTTGAGTATCGGATTCATTGGACTACAAACTTGAATTGACATATGATGTGGAACATGTATCCAAATTTAGCTCAATTCGACCTGGAAGCTTTTAGGAATTCGATAATGTAAAGTTCACAAAAAAGGGATGGACGATGGGCGGGCAGAAAGTGATCAGTGCAGCTCTCCTTGAGCTTCGTCCAGGTGGGCTGAAAATAATATAGTGATAAGAAAAAAGGATCATACTAAATACCGAGCTGTAAAATAATGCAATTAAATGAAAATAAAGGCCATAAGATGGTATATTAAGATTATTTAGATGTACCTTATCAATTTGGGCAAAGTTGGAATAGAATTGTGTGTTCTATGAAGGTTAAAATGTACCGCGCCGATCGAAAACTTCTGCTTGGTATTTAGTACGTTGAACAAAAATCCAATTAACACATAACTAGTGATCGGTGTTTTAGTGTCAGCGCTGTATTTTTAACAAAACACAAACTGAAGCTATTTTGAGTTGAAAAATTATATCAAAAGGAGTATGAGAGGCACTTTGAGCCAATGTTATGTTGGTATCGGTGTTGATCGTATTGACCAAGAATTTCAACCGGATCGCCGCTGCATCGAGAAGAGCCGACCACTTAATAAATAAGGCGAATAAAAAAAATAAACGCCATATGATGATACATTGAGCTGATCTGATGTAAATTATAAATCACGGTTAAGTTTGAATAAAATTGTATGTTTTATGAGCATTGGAATATAATGCGTCTACCGAAACCTTCTACGGGTAATACTTTTTGCCGGTAAAAAGGACGGTATCCGGTAAAAAGGACGGTAAGTGTATAAAAGCTACGTTTTAAAGTACTAAATGTGCCTCTGAATGTGTGAAAAGTGATTATTTGAGGAAGCTTACGCAATAATAAATATACAGAAGGAAGATTAAGTATTGTTTGTTTTATGATAGACTATTTTCAAGACAAAATAGATCATTTCGCCATCGAAACTGATCGACACGCCATTTTGTGCAAGGAAAACAACGATTTCGCTGAGGTGCACGACGGGGTGAATATTATCATACTTGCTATATATATGTATTATTGCGTTCGCTTCTTTAAATTGTCATTTTTTTGTACATTCAGCTGTACATTTAGTACTTTAAAACATAGTTTTTATACGCTTACTGTCCTTTTTACCGGCAAAAAGTTGTGTTCAAGCTATTTTTTTAAACGGGAGTTCATAACTTATTTTTTTTCAGTTAGCTTTTCGCCAAACACATGCCGAGGTGATAATAAATATTAAAACCAACAACATGTGGTTGGCCCCCGAGGGGGGGGGGGGGGGGGGGGGGGTACTGGGGGCCCCCAAATGCAAACCATAATTAGCTGTTTTTTAACCCCCACTTTCCCCAGGAGGCACCAGAATCGATCTCAAGAGATTCAGAATTTGAAGAAAAAAAATATTCTGGGAAGAGCTCATAATCGTGGGAGGGAATACGCACAATTCCACAGTTCAAGCGTTATATCGATCTAGTCTCTCTCTCCCCCCCCCCCCCCCCCCCCCCCCCATTTTCGAAAATATGAAATGGATTTTTTTATCTAGTAGGGGCGTAGCCAGGATTCTATAATGGGGGATGGGTTAGCCATTTTTTTGGGGGGGGGGCGGGGGAGGGCAATCATGATATTTAGAAGGTCGTTGAAGGGTTTGCCCCCCCCCCTCCCCCAAATGCAAACTGTCACATACTGTTTTTAACCTCTACCTTTCTTCAGGAGGCACCAGGATCGATCTCCCCCAGAGTCTAGCAACTTAACCTTCTACCCAGTGGGGTTGGGGCTCCCAAATGCAAACTGTCACTTATTGTTTTTAACCCAGGAAGCACATACGATTACATTGGAAATGGCATCTGAACACAATCTCTACTGCTTTTCTCTGACACACACTGGCGCTTTATGCTATCTTGAACTTGCACTCCAAGATTGGGCATCAAGTAATTGGAAGCAATCCAAATCTATTGCTTGTTAATTCTAGTCGCCCGCTATATATATATTGAATATTATAGACACTAATGTGTATAGCGGGCGATTGGAATTAATAACTAATGAATTGTTTACGATAATTTGTTTATGGGGAGGTGTAGCCCTAGTTAGGCCTGGGGCGGGGGGACCTCACAACGACCTTCCAAATATCATGACCCCCCCCCCCCCCCCCATTACAGAATCCTGGCTACGCCGCCGCTAGATATATAATCCATTTCCCATATTTTCGAAATGGTGGGTGGGGGAGGGACAAGATTAACATAACGCTGGCATATTTCAATGCCTTGAACTATGGAATTGGGCGTATTCCCTCCCACGGTTGTGGGCCCTTTCCCGTACAATTTTTTTCTTCAAATTCTGAATCTCTGAGATCGATTCTGGTGCCTCCTGAGGAAACGTGGGGGTGAAAAACAGTAAGTTACGGTTTGCATTTGGGGCCCCCACTGTGAACTCACACATTGGGATTGGTGGAGTAAGCACAAAGGGCCCTAGTCTTAATAGGCTCATGTGGGTATCACTGAGGTGGGACTTACAGGAATCTAGAACTAGTATCCACTGATGTATGGTTGGTTTTAATATTTATTATCACCTCGGCATGTGTTTGGTGAAACGCTGCCTGAAAATAAAATATGAGCCCCCGTTTAAAAACAAAAAGCTTCAACACAACTTTTTGCCGGTAAAAGGACGGTAAGCGAATAAAAAACTGTTTTAAAGTACTAAATGTAATCTACCTCTGAAAGTGTGAAGTGACAATTTAATGAAGTGTGCGCAACATAAAACGAAGATTAAGTATTGTTTGTTTTATTGTAGACTATTTTCAAATTATAAATGGTTTCTCTCCAAAAAAACTTTCTGTTAAATCCCCTCGTAGTGAACAGAAACATCTAAAATTAGCTATTCCTCCGTCGAGCAAGTATGATAATATTCACCCCGCCGTGCACCTCAGCGAATTCGTTGT
This sequence comes from Pictodentalium vernedei, assembly GCA_031216915.1. NCBI lineage: Eukaryota > Metazoa > Mollusca > Scaphopoda > Dentaliida > Dentaliidae > Pictodentalium > Pictodentalium vernedei. The sequence continues at coordinate 284,998,789 of CM062289.1, read as the reverse complement.
TTTCTTTGCACAAAATGGCGTGTCGATCAGTTTCGATGGCGAAATGATCTATTTTGTCTTGAAAATAGTCTACATTAAAAGAAACAATACTTAATCTTCCTTCTATATATTTATTATTGCGTAAGCTTCCTTAAATAATCACTCTTCACACATTCAGAAGGTAAATTTAGTACTTTAAAAAGGTAGTTTTTATACACTTACCGTCCTTTTTACCGGATACCGTCCTTTTTACCGGCAAAAAGTATTGCCCAATTCTGCTCTGTATTCAATGTGTTGAACACAGAAATCCAAAAAAAGGCGTCCAAAAGATCAGATTTGGTTCCATTCCACTTTAAATCAATATCACCAATGAACTTGAACCGAGATGTAGGTGAAGGAAATGGCGAGGAAAAGAGGATAAGTTTCTTAAGACGATCCCAAAAAATGTTGGCATAAGAAAGAGCCATGGGCGTGGATCAGTATGAATCAGTGTTAGAAGAGGAGGGAGTCCAATGGGGGATTCCGCGGGGTACTCTGTGGGGGGTGGGTTCCATCAGTATTGTCTCCGGGGGGGGGGGGGGGGGTCACCCGGGCAAATCTCTGGAGTATAATATACCGGGTACCGGGGATACTCTCTCTAAAGGATACTGTACGTGCCCCACATATATATAATAAATGTTTAGTGCAGGTAGTAAGTAGGTAGGCAGGCAGTTATTATTTTTTAAAGCCTATGTCATAGATGGACAAAGAGACAGTGAAATTTAGTATAAATTATAAAATGTAACGAACTAGCTAGGTATACATGGCCGTAAATTTAGTGTGGGGGCATAGCTCAAAAACAATATTTACGGCACTGACGTGTAAGCTCTAGTTTACGTGACGTCAATGATTTGCGGCGTTGTTTTCATTTTGGCGTCATCGTGGTGGCGGAGGGCAAAATGTTGGCCAAAGTAGCTCGGTCCAACGTTTGATGCATTATTGTAGGCCTACTTATGAACAATTATCCGTCGCAGTGCGCCAATATGAGGTTAAAGTGTTGTGCAACCTCTACATACGAAGCAGCCAATCAATCAAGGTAGAAAAATTTAGAGCGCCCGAAAACAAATTCGAAGGGTGCTTTGCGATATTCTGTAAACTACGGTACGCTGAAATCTGCCGATTGTCATACCGGTCGTCTGAGTTGACGTCACGGAAGCCTGTACTGTACATAACGTCAGAGACGCAAATATTATTTTTGAGCTTTGTTCTACCCTAAAATTGCGGCCCCTTAAATATAGAATTTAAAGGTAACCGGGTATATTTATTGCAATAAATATGTGATATTTTAAGAGTGTTGATCGCAAATGATATTTATAAAATGAGTCTGAGAATGTTCCATATTACTGAGCTCAAATAAGGCAAGTGGAAAATTCAGGACAAGTTTTTTTCTCATATGATAGCAAATTTCTAAGAAATTCATTAACCATTGAAGCTGTAGAATGGTATAACCGCCACACAACAAAATAGTTCCAACAGTCTAATACTAGCCGGGCATGGTAGATAAAATGTGGGTTTTCATTAGTATTTATCACAAGGAACATCTACAAAATAACGGGCGTTTCAAAATAAATTGCCGTGATTTGTGTATAGGACTAGCACACATGATACAATTAAAAGTTAATGACGCTTTGAAATATTAATTGGTGCATGTTATGTATTTATCAGAGTCATATCATGTGAGAAATTTGTATTATGCATGTTACCAAAACTATCGAAGAAAACTGCTTTAGAATGTAAAACTGCTTAAGATCCGATCTAGCCTGTCCTGTCGCTGATGCACCATCCACGAATTGGGACAAGTCCCAAGACGGGGATATTGCATCGGTGGCTGAACAGTTTAATTCTTTTAGGCTATTATCTTCTGAAGAGCTTAGTCAAATAATCAAGCGTTCACCATCAAAGCAATACCCCCTTGACATCATACCCACAAAGCTGTTTAAATTATGATTGCCATATTTACTACCCTCCTTACTGAATATTGTAAATCAGTCATTAGAAACAGGACATTTTCCATCTAGCATGAAGCATGTACTAGTTACCCCACTATTGAAGAAAACACTATTGAAGAAAACAGGATTAGATGCCGAAGTGTTACAAAACTATAGGCCTGTGTCGACCCTCTCGTTCAATTCTAAGGTAATTGAAAGGGTAGTATCAGTGCAACTTCGCGAGCATCTCTTGAAGATGAACCTTCCCGAGGTTTATCAGTCAGCCTACCGCCCTAAGTGCAGTACCGAAACAGCCCTACTCCGTGTTTAGAATTATCTTCTGTTAGCAATGGATAGCAGGGATGTATCATGTCTAGTGCTTTTAGACCTTAGTGCTGCATTTGATACAATTGATCACTCAATTCTTTTGGAAAAACTCAACCATCGAAAAGGCGTATCTGGTCCAGTACGTACATGATTTAAATCCTATCTCTATGACCGTTCTCTCGGTGTCACAGTTAATAACGTTCGCTCCAGTGACCACAATCTAAAATTTGGGGTTCTACAAGGTTCGGTTCTCGGCCCCCTTTTGTACGTCATATATGTTCTACCACATATTATCCACCACCACAGCCTTCATCACCACTTCTATGCAGGTGATACACGACTATACATTCCTTTTAAACCACTCAATGGCCCGGTGTCCACCGAACGCCTTGAGAAGTGTGTTACCGACATTAGAAGATGGATGACCGAAAACTTTTTGAAATTGAACACAGACAAAACTGAACTCATTTATATAGGCTTTCCATCCATATCACTTGCATCAGTGTACTGTGCGGAATTTGGTGCTTGAGGGGATTTTATTCTCACCGTCTTCTAGTGTTCGCAATCTTGGTTATATGATGGACAGCAACCTATCAGCGGAGGCTCATGTCACACAGATCTGCAGGCAGTCTTATTCACAAATTGTGAACATCAGCAGAGTACGGGATGTGATTGATGAAAATACGACGAAAATGCTCATCCATGCATTCGTCCCAAGTCGTCTAGACAACTGTAATTCACTGCTTTTTGGTTGCAACAAATCTCTTTTGGTTAAGTTACAGGCTGTCCAAAATTGTGCAGCCAGAGTTCTGACCAAGACCAGGAAAATCCTTTTTAATCATATATAAATGTCTCAATAATCTTGTTCCTTCATACTTACTGATCTTCTTGTTCCCCACAAACCTGTCAGAACTCTAAGGTCCAGTTTCTCCAATGACTTAGTTTACACACCTTGCAATCTTCTATCATGTGGTGGTCGTGCTTTTTCTGTTACGGGTCCGAAGCTCTGGAATTCGCTTCCCGCTTATATGAAGACGCCACAAACTCTCAACCAGTTTAAATCTGCTCTGAAGACATATCTCTTCAAGCAAGTATATAATACTGAGCTTAACCTTGGTTGATTAATAGTTGATAGTTATTACTTTTTCTTTTTGTATATATTCAGCTTCAGCCGCAGAGTCTATTTATTTATACACCACGCGTGTACTCGATTGTAAAGCCCGCGAGCACATTGTTGAACCGAGGCTATAAACTTCATCATTATTATTATTATTATTATTATTATTATTATTATTATTATTATTATTATTATTATTATTATTATCTATGTTATAGTGGTCCATATCTGGAAGATACAAATATTTTTCTTACTTACCGGTATTACTAAATGGAGGTTTTTTAAATGGTAAATTTAGCTTTCAGTAGCCTCATTACGCCAGACAAATGGAAATATTTTAGAAAAAAATAGAGAACATATTAAATTGCATTTCTTATTACTGGTCATATTGCAATCAAGATGTTGGTCCTAGAAGGTTTATTTAGGCTAACTTTGGGCTGGTGAGACTCCTTTATGCAGACGAAGTACGCAGTCCACGTGAAAAATGGGTTCGAAAGTCATGGCCTAATACGCTGTCCTGTTTGTAACCGCCCGAGCAACTGATGATTATGAGCGGTCACAACTGACCGGACAATGAGAGATCAGACAGTGCCTTCACTAACGGATGTATTATTTCACCCCGAGTGACTTAACATTCAGTCAGACCAATTATTGTTAGTTAATCTTTTATTTTTAAATACGCGTATTGTTTGAAACTTAAATCTATTCGTAAATGTACATTAACGACATTTGAAGCCGAATTCACTCGGCAAAAAAAAGCGATTTCCAGGGCGGATCGGGACGTTGTTTTAAGCTTCCCGAACCAACGAAGGACATGGTGCTACGTTGATGGGGCTGGAAATGAAATCTTTAGCATATTGACTTTCGTTACGTGTATGGTGATCTCTGCATTTTGTGTTCTTGTAAAGGTTTAAAGCCAAAAAGCTTGTACAAATTCAACATGCGATAGAACTTGCATCTAAAAAATAGAAATGCGTCGCTTCGAGCTCCATCACTTCCAAAAATGCGATTCAGCCGCTTGTCCACTGTGATACTGGACGTTCTCGTCTAGGTATGAACCTGAACATGCATGTGAAATTTGGTGTGGATCAGAATACATACGTTGGCTGTAGCCTGAGCACACGAACTGTGTGCAGTGCCACAAAACAAATCCAAGATAGCTGCCGTGGGGACAATTACCAAAATAGGCTGTTTTCATCTACACTTTAGACCGTATAACCTTGCCAAATTAAAAAAAAAAAATATATTATGTAGAAATACGACCTGCAGCCACTGTTTAAGAAATCCAAGATGGTTGATGTAGCGGCCATTCCGGGCAGCTGACTGTAACCATAATAGGACCTTATTCCCGAGTTACAGACCTAGTGCATATAGTTTTTACATTTTCAAATGTCCACCTTTATCCAAAACAACATTAGTTTTAACGTTTTTTTCTCTGCCTTTTTAATATCAACTCGTGTATGAAGCCTCCATCTTTCAAATTTTGGATATATCATCTCTCACAAAACCATCACTAAAAAGTTCACAGCCACCTGGGAAATTCTCAATGGTTGTTGCCGAATTAAAGGGTTCGTTATTGACGTCAGTGTCATGAAAAATTAAATGACGTCGGATTTCTATGAAAATTTAATATTTTGTATAGCAAAAACAATTAGCAGATATCTGGTTTTCAGTGTTTCAATTTATCGCAATTTTGCCTTTTTTCGTCAATTCAAGTTTTAGAATCATTCTGCTTTTACTCTACCTACAACTATGAAACTTCAAAACTTAATTCTAGGTTTATGCTTGAAATTGTGCGATTTTATATTTTCATTTCAAATTTACGCACCCGATGCCATAGTATACCTTTTACTTTAACCCTAATATTCAGGCTTGACAATTTCAGGAGAGCCATTTTTTAGCTCTCTTTACTGCCCTCCTGAAAGAATTAAGGAGAGCGAAAATTTGCCCTCCTAAATATCTGGGATGTTTGAGATTACATGTATTATGCTCACATTAAATTTTTGTTGTAAAGCAAAAATGTAATTTAACTTCGAAGTCACATAACATCACGTAATTTCATTTTGAAAGTGGTTTAGTGGTAAAAAGGTAATGGCTGCAACCATACCCAAACACAGTTGCAATCATTTGAAGCAAAAATGGGTCACAGCAATATTTTTTTTTTTTCTGTCAGTTTCAAGTTCAACAACTGACATCACAGTTTGAGGGGTAATTATTCAAGGAATATTGACACTATAATATACTACCATTACTACTATCCTGTCACTTGAAGCACTTGCACCAGGATGTGACTGTAGATTCAAGCAGACCTGTTGTCCAAGAAAGTCATACGCCTACCACTACCACCTTCACCCCCCCCCCCCCCTTGTGGGGTTGAAGGTGGTAGTGGTAGGCGTATGACTTTCTTGGACAACAGGTCTGGGTATACACACAGGTCTTGTCAAGTGTGTTCGGTTGTTGAGTGAGACATCTAGATGTCTAAGAGATTTCGCTTTACCTTAGTAAAGTTAATAAAATCACTGATGTAGTCTGTTGGTTTCAGTTTCAATGAGTCTGTTCAACTAGATACTTAAAATGCTGTGTAAAGCTAATTGCTCTCATAAGCTGATTGAGGAGAGCGATTTTTTTCCCTCCTGCATTTTTCAGAATGCCAGGCCTGAATATTGAGGCTCAGCCTTTCGAAATTTTGGGAATATAAAACTCCTCAGAAAATCATATCTATATATAAATGTCCTGCCGTCCTACAAAATTCCTAACCGTTATGGCCGAACTCTGATGTGACGTCATTTGGGCCACTGGGGTGAAAAATGAAAATGCGTAGAATTGTTTTTTGATTCTGGTATGTTGTAAAAAGTTAAGAGATAGCTGGCGTTTTTTGTTTGTTTGTTTGTTTGATTTTCTTTTATTTGCCGCCATTTTGACGTTTTACGTCACTTCAGATTTAGCCTATTTTTGACAAATTTCATCAGAAACGCTACCTTGTGATTCACAAAGCCCAATATTTATAATGACACACCTACAAAACTTCACACACTGTTTTCTTGTTATTTAAAATTGTGCGATTTTATATTTTAATTTCAAATTCGCTTACCCGAGGCCAGCGATGCTGATTTTGCTCTTTTTTTTATCCATTTTATTTTCAGCCTCATTCTGAGACTCAGCTTTTAGAAATTTTGGGGGAAATATAATTTCCACAAAAAACCATATCTAAGCATTTCCAGCCGTGCTACAAAATTCTCAACCGTTGTGGCCAAACTCTTAGGTGACGTCACTGGGGGCGGGGGTTGGGAGGGGGGGGGGGGAATGTTAAAAATGAATATATGTCAAGTTTTTTTTTTTAATTTTGGTGAGAAAATAAGAGATAGCTGTTTTGGGTTGCTTTTGTTTGCAGTTGGCGCCAATTGACGTTTTTATGTCACCTCAAAGTTAAGGTTGTTTTTGTCATCTTTCTAAAAACGCTACTTTGTGATTCACTTAGCTCTTCTGTATTTATGAATGACGTGGCTATAAAAATTCACACTGTTTTCTGTTGTTTTTTTTTTATTGTGAGATTTAAAATTTGCTCACCATTGCAAGCAATGCCGATTTTTCCTCTTTTTCTATACCTTTCACTCGCAACCCCATTTTGAGGCTCAATGGGGGGTCACGTGATGTAAAATTAAAATGCGTAGGATTTTAAATGTTTTAGTATGTTGTCGGGGGTTGGGGGTCGATTTGGCGCCATTTTTATGTCACATCAAAGTTTAGCCTATTTTGACATATTTCTGAATCCAAAATGAAAAAGTGACGGATTTTTTTTAAATTTTACTATGATGTAGAGATGAGAAAAAAATAGCTGTTTTTCGATTTATTGTCATTTTGACGTTTTTATGTCACATCAAAGTTTAGGCTATTTCTGTCATCTCACTAAAAACTCTATATTTATAAGTCTGGGGACACGATGACGCCGTGTACTAGGGCGTACTGCACGTCGACGGTGCACGTGTCTTCAACCGCTGGAACCCTGCTTGAGCGGAGCTTGAGCAGAGTTAGAATGTTGAGGAGCTGACAGTTGCTCGTCGATACTAGGTGGTTCTCTCCGGGTACTCCGGCTTCCTCCACCCGTAAAACTGTCATGGTCACGATTAGCCATTGTTATAAGTATGTGAGACCTTAAACACCAATAAATAAATAAATAAATAAATAAATAAATAAATAAATAAATAAATAAATAAATAAATAAATAAATAAATAAATAAATAAAAGTCCGGTAGCCCACATATGTATCAATTACACAGCTAATGCGTGAGCTGCTCATAGACCCCCACCCCCATTAAGGAATTTTGAAGGTAATGATTTTCGGAAAGCTTATTCAAAATGCTACAATTTGCATCATTGGGGCATTACTGAGTGACGCGCATGTAAATACCATGACCTTTTGGTCGCGATCATGCAGCCTCGAAAACCTTTAGCATAGTCTATATGTCGTATTTATGAAGGGATTTCATTGTAACTTCGTAAGATCACTCCAGATGAGAATGTCCCCTTTTGGTTGCGATCATTCAACCATGATGGCTGCCAGAGCCCAAAGCCCGAAAACCTTTAGCACAATCTACAGGTCATATTTATGAAGTGATTTCATTGTAACTTGGTAGGTTGACTTCATATAATGTCGAGATGAGAAAGTCCCCTTCTGGACGCGATTGGGCAACTGTGATGGCTACAGGGGCCCGAAAACCTTTAGCAAAGTCTACAGGTCATTTTTATGAAGGGATTTCATTGTAACTTGGTAGGATGACTTCAAATAATGTCTAGATGAGAACGACCCCTTTTGGTCGCGATCATTCAACCTTGATGGCTGCCCGAGCCCAAAACCCCAAAACGTTTAGCATAGTCTATAGGTCGTATTTATGGGAGGATTTCATTGTAACTTGTTAGGTTGACTCCATATCATGCCCAGATGATGACATCCCCTTTTGGTCGTGATTGGTCAACTGTGACGGCTTCAGGGGCCCGAAAACATTGAGCACAGTCTACAGGTCATATTTATGAAGGGATTTCATTGTAACTTCGTAGGATCACTCCAGATGATGCCCAGAAGAGATTGTCCCCTTTTGGTTGCGATCATTCAACCAAGATGGCTGCCCGAGCCCAAAGCCAGAAAACCTTTAGCACAGTGTACAGGTCGTATTTATGGAGGGATTTCATTGTAACTTGGTATCTTGACTTCATATAATTTCTAGATGAGAATGTCCCCTTTTGGACACGATTGGGCAACTGTGACGGCTACAGGGGCCCGAGGCCCGAAAACCTTTAGCACATTCTACAGGTCATATTTATGAAGGGATTTCATTGTAACTTGGTAGGATGACTCCAAATAATGCCTAGATGAGAACGTCCCCTTTTGGTCACGCTCATTCAGCCTTGATGGTTGCCCGAGCCCAAAACCCACAAACCTTTAGCATGGTCTATAGGTCGTATTCATGGAAGGATTTGTAACTTGTTAGGTTGAATCCATATAATGCCCAGATGATGACATCCCCTTTTGGTTGTGATTGGTCAACTGTGACGTCTTCAGGGGCCCGAAAACATTGAGCAGTCTACAGGTCATATTTATGAAGAGATTTCATTGTTACTTCGTAGGATCACTTCAGATGAAGCCCAGATGACAACGTCCCCTTTTGGTCGCGATCATTCAACCATGATGACTTCCCGCGCCCAAAACCCGAAAAACTTTAGTGCAGACTACAGGTGGTATTTGTGAAGGGATTTCATTGTAACTTAGTAGAATGACTCAGTATAATGTCGAGATGAGGATGTCCCCTTTTAGTTGTAATCGGTCAGCCGTCATGTCTGCACAGGCCTGAAGCCCGAAAACCTTTAGCACAGTCTACAGGCCATATTTATGAAGGGATTTCAATGTAACTTGATAGGATGACTCGTTTTGGAATAATTTCACTGTAACTTGGTAACTTTCGTTGACATACGTTGACTGTGAGTGCCAAATACATTAACTGTGAGGTCATATTAACTCACCTCTCAGCTCTTTAGTACAGTGTAAACCTCCTCTTATTTTTATTAAAAACATATCATACAGGGAACAGAAATTAACATATTCCCAATTATCACAATTCTTGTCTTATTTCATAATCCTTTCATAAACATTGAACATTATCCTTTTCATCAAACACAACACGCAGACAAGTAAAGATCGTGTCAATGACACTTTCATTTAAGTAAAAAAGTGGGCGTGGAAAAATTTTTTGAAAGTGGGTCAAGCTCATATCTCAAGCATCGTATGACGAATGGACCTGGAACTGACACCAAATGAGTCGACACTCGATATAGGTTCAAAATATGGGTCAAGGTCACTGAGGTCACCTAGGGGTCATTGAGTGCATTTTCAAAATTTAGGGGAATCACATTCTTGAACCCCCTTAATGCATTCCCAAAGTCCATACATGCATTTTTACGTAAAAAAAATGGGTGTGGCTTAATATCTCAGCAATACGAATATTTGCTATCATCTACAAATATGGCAGATCCGGAGTTGTTGGAGCCGATTTTTTTTAAAGTGTTTTACGCTCATACTTCGGGCTTGGCTTGGTAGGGCCTATTGAACTGGAACCTACACTGAATGGGTTGAAACTTCATGGAGGTCCAAATGTGGTCCACCTCAATGTGGTCAACGCAGGTGATTAAGTGCATATTTTTCCGAACCTTTGGGAACTGCATTTTATAACAACTAATGCAATTCTGAAGATTATGCATGTATCTCATTTAAATAAGTGGCAGAGCCAGTAATGTCAATTTCTGATTCCTTGATCGAACCCTTTAAATGATGTGCACATATATGCCTTTTCTGATTTCTTAGAAAAATTGTTCTGATTCCTTTATGAATACCTGTAAATACTGTTAACAAAAATCCATTTCTGATTTGTGTAAACACTATTTTACTCCTGAAAATAAGCCTCCATAAATTCTCTTTCTATATAGTTTTTTCCTGATACTTTAATCCTTTTCACACAAATCTGAATTCACTGGTGGCAGTAAATTCTGTTTCTCTTGTTTGACTATTTTTATTTTCTCGCGAAGAAGTAAGTCATCAAAAACATAATTTGCCGTTGTGTGATTTTTTTTTTTTTTTGGGGGGGGGGGGGGGGATTTTTAGTATGTTGTTATTTAGACATATGCTTCGTTCAAAAGCAAAATATTTTGTATAGCAATTTCTTGTGGGTTGAGTATCGGATTCATTGGACTACAAACTTGAATTGACATATGATGTGGAACATGTATTCCAAATTTAGCTCAATTCGACCTGGAAGCTTTTAGGAATTCGATAATGTAAAGTTCACAAAAAAGGGATGGACGATGGGCGGGCAGAAAGTGATCAGTGCAGCTCTCCTTGAGCTTCGTCCAGGTGGGCTGAAAATAATATAGTGATAAGAAAAAAGGATCATACAAAATACCGAGCTGTAAAATAATGCAATTAAATGAAAATAAAGGCCATAAGATGGTATATTAAGATTATTTAGATGTACCTTATCAATTTGGGCAAAGTTGGAATAGAATTGTGTGTTCTATGAAGGTTAGAATGTACCGCGCCGATCGAAAACTTCTGCTTGGTATTTAGTACGTTGAACAAAAATCCAATTAACACATAACTAGTGATCGGTGTTTTAGTGTCAGCGCTGTATTTTTAATAAAACACAAACTGAAGCTATTTTGAGTTGAAAAATGATATCAAAAGGAGTATAAAAGGCACTTTGAGCCAATGTTATGTTGGTATCGGTGTTGATCGTATTGACCAAGAATTTCAACCGGATCGCCGCTGCATCGAGAAGAGCCGACCACTTAATAAATAAGGCGAATAAAAAAAATAAACGCCATATGATGATACATTGAGCTGATCTGATGTAAATTATAAATCACGGTTAAGTTTGAATAAAATTGTATGTTTTATGAGCATTGGAATATAATGCGTCTACCGAAACCTTCTACTGGTAATACCTTTTGCCGGTAAAAAGGACGGTATCCGGTAAAAAGGACGGTAAGTGTATAAAAACTACGTTTTAAAGTACTAAATGTACCTCTGAATGTGTGAAAAGTGATTATTTAAGGAAGCTTACGCAATAATAAATATACAGAAGGAAGATTAAGTATTGTTTGTTTTATGATAGACTATTTTCAAGACAAAATAGATCATTTCGCCATCGAAACTGATCGACACGCCATTTTGTGCAAGGAAAACAACGATTTCGCTGAGGTGCACGACGGGGTGAATATTATCATACTTGCTCGATGGAGGTGTAACTAATTCGTGTGCGTAACATTTAGATGTTTCTGTTCACTACAAGGGGATTTTACAGAATGGTTTTGGGAGAGAAACCATTTATAATTTTTAAAATAGTCTACAATAAAATAAACAATACTTAATCTTCGTTATATATATGTATTATTGCGTTCGCTTCTTTAAATTGTCATTTTTTTGTACATTCAGCTGTACATTTAGTACTTTAAAACATAGTTTTTATACGCTTACCGTCCTTTTTACCTGCAAAAAGTTGTGTTCAAGCTATTTTTTTTAAACGGGAGTTCATAACTTATTTTTTTTCAGTTAGCTTTTCGCCAAACACATGCCGAGGTGATAATAAATATTAAAACCAACAACATGTGGTTGGGCCCGGGGGGGGGGGGGGGGGGACTGAGGGCCCCCAAATGCAAACCATAATTAGCTGTTTTTAACCCCCACTTTCCCCAGGAGGCACCAGAATCGATCTCAAGAGATTCAGAATTTGAAGAAAAAAAATATTCTGGGAAGAGCTCATAATCGTGGGAGGGAATACGCACAATTCCACAGTTCAAGCGTTATATCGATCTAGTCTCCCCCCCCCCCCCCCCCCCATTTTCTAAAATATGAAATGGATTTTTTTTATCTAGTAGGGGCGTAGCCAGGATTCTATAATGGGGGTGGATTAGCCATTTTTTTTTTGGGGGGGGGGGCAATCATGATATTTAGAAGGTCGTTGTGGGGTTTGCCCCCCCCCCCCAAATGCAAACTGTCACATACTGTTTTTAACCCCTACCTTTCTTCAGGAGGCACCAGGATCGATCTCCCCCAGAGTCTAGCAACTTAACCTTCTACCCAGTGGGGTTGGGGCTCCCAAATGCAAACTGTCACTTATTGTTTTTAACCCAGGAAGCACATACGATTACATTGAAAATGGCATCTGAACACAATCTCTACTGCTTTTCTCTGACACACACTGGCGCTTTATGCTATCTTGAACTTGCACTCCAAGATTGGGCATCAAGTAATTGGAAGCAATCCAAATCTATTGCTTGTTAATTCTAGTCGCCCGCTATATATATTGAATATGGTAGACACTAATGTGTATAGCGGGCGATTGGAATTAATAACTAATGAATTGTTTACGATAATTTGTTTATGCGGAGGTGTAGCCCTAGTTAGGCCTGGGGGGGGACCTCACAACGCCCTTTCAAATATCATGACCCCCCCCCCCCCCCATTACAGAATGCTGGCTACGCCCCCGCTAGATATATAATCCATTTCCCATATTTTCGAAATGGTGGGTGGGGGGAGGGACAAGATCGACATAACGCTGGCATATTTCAATGCCTTGAACTATGGAATTGGGCGTATTCCCTCCCACGGTTGTGGGCCCTTTCCCGTACAATTTTTTTCTTCAAATTCTGAATCTCTGAGATCGATTCTGGTGCCACCTGAGGAAACGTGGGGGTTAAAAACAGTAAGTTCCGGTTTGCATTTGGGGCCCCCACTGTGAACTCACACATTGGGATTGGTGGAGTGAGCACAAAGGGCCCTAGTCTTAATAGGCTCATGTGGGTATCACTGAGGTGGGACTTACATGAATCTAGAACTAGTATCCACTGATGTATGGTTGGTTTTAATATTTATTATCACCTCGGCATGTGTTTGGTGAAAGGCTACCTGAAAATAAAATATGAGCCCCCGTTTAAAAACAAAAAGCTTCAACACAACTTTTTGCCGGTAAAAGGACGGTAAGCGAATAAAAAACTGTTTTAAAGTACTAAATGTAGTCTACCTCTGAAAGTGTGAAGTGACAATTTAATGAAGTGTGCGCAACATAAAACGAAGATTAAGTATTGTTTGTTTTATTGTAGACTATTTTGAAATTAGAATTGGTTTCTCTAAAAAAAAAACTTTCTGTTAAATCCCCTCGTAGTGAACAGAAACATCTAAAATTAGCTACTCCTCCGTCGAGCAAGTATGATAATATTCACCCCGTCGTGCACCTCAGCGAATTCGTTGTTTTCTTTGCACAAAATGGCGTGTCGATCAGTTTCGATGGCGAAATTATCTATTTTGTCTTGAAAATAGTCTACATTAAAAGAAACAATGCTTAATCTTCCTTCTATATATTTATTATTGCGTAAGCTTCCTTAAATAATCACTTTTCACACATTCAGAGGTAAATTTAGTACTTTAAAAGGTAGTTTTTATACACTTACCGTCCTTTTTACCGGATACCGTCCTTTTTACCGGCAAAAAGTATTGCCCAGTTCTGCTCTGTATTCAATGTGTTGAACACAGAAATCCAAAAAAGGCGTCCAAAAGATCAGATTTGGTTCCACTCCACTTTAAATCAATATCACCAATGAACGTGATGTAGGTGTAGGTGAAGGAAATGGCGAGGAAAAGAGGATAAGTTTCTTAAGACGATCCCAAAAAATGTTGGCATAAGAAAGAGCCATGGGCGTGGATCAGTATGAATCAGTGTTAGAAGAGGAGGGAGTCCAATGGGGGATTCCGCGGGGTACTCTGTGGGGGGTGGGTTCCATCAGTATTGTCTCCGGGGGGGGGGGGGGGGGGTCACCCGGGCAAATCTCTGGAGTATAATATACCGGGTACCGGGGATACTCTCTCTAAAGGATACTGTACGTGCCCCACATATATATATATAAATGTTTAGTGCAGGTAGTAAGTAGGTAGGCAGGCAGTTATTATTTTTTAAAGCCTATGTCATAGATGGACAAAGAGACAGTGAAATTTAGTATAAATTATAAAAAGTAACGAACTAGCTAGGTATACATGGCCGTAAATTTAGTGTGGGGGCATATCTCGAAAACAATATTTACGGCACTGACGTGTAAGCTCTAGTTTACGTGACGTCAATGATTTGCGGCGTTGTTTTCATTTTGGCGTCATCGTGGTGGCGGAGGGCAAAATGTTGGCCAAAGTAGCTCGGTCCAACGTTTGATGCATTATTGTAGGCCTACTTATGAACAATTATCCGTCGCAGTGCGCCAATATGAGGTTAAAGTGTTGTGCAACCTCTACATACGAAGCAGCCAATCAATCAAGGTAGAAAAATTTAGAGCGCCCGAAAACAAATTCGAAGGGTGCTTTGCGATATTCTGTAAACTACGGTACGCTGAGATCTGCCGATTGTCATACCGGTCGTCTGAGTTAACGTCACTGAAGCCTGTATTGTCAGAGACGTAAATATTATTTTTGAGCTTTGTTCTACCCTAAATTTGCGGCCCCTTAAATATAGAATTTAAAGGTAACCGGGTATATTTATTGCAATAAATATATGATATTTTAAGAGTGTTGGTCGCAAATGATATTTATAAAATGAGTCTGAGAATGTTCCATATTACTGAGCTCAAATAAGGCAAGTGGAAAATTCATGACAAGTCGTATTTTTTTTTTCTCATATGATAGCAAATTTCTAAGAAATTCATTAACCATTGAAGCTGTAGAATGGTATAACCGCCACACAACAAAATAGTTTTAACAGTCTAATACTAGCCGGGCATGGTAGATAAAATGTGGGTTTTCATTAGTATTTATCACACGGAACATCTACAAAATAACGGGCGTTTCAAAATAAATTGCCGTGATTTGTGTATAGGACTAGCACACATGATACAACTAAAAGTTAATGACGCTTTGAAATATTAATTGGTGCATGTTATGTATTTATCAGAGTCATATCATGTGAGAAATTTGTATTATGCATGTTACCAAAACTATCGAAGAAAACTGCTTTAGAATGTAAAACTGCTTAAGATCCGATCTAGCCTGTCCTGTCGCTGATGCACCATCCACGAATTGGGACAAGGCCCAAGACGGGGATATTGCATCGGTGGCTGAACAGTTTAATTATTTTAGGCTATTATCTTCTGAAGAGCTTAGTCAAATAATCAAGCGTTCACCATCAAAGCAATGCCCCCTTGACATCATACCCACAAAGCTGTTTAAATTATGATTGCCATATTTACTACCCTCCTTACTGAATATTGTAAATCAGTCATTAGAAACAAGACATTTTCCATCTAGCATGAAGCATGTACTAGTTATCCCACTATTGAAGAAAACACTATTGAAGAAAACAGGATTAGATGCCGAAGTGTTACAAAACTATAGGCCTGTGTCGACCCTCTCGTTTAATTCTAAGGTAATTGAAAGGGTAGTATCAGTACAACTTCGCGAGCATCTCTTGAAGATGAACCTTCCCGAGGTTTATCAGTCAGCCTACCGCCCTAAGTGCAGTACCGAAACAGCCCTACTCCGTGTTTAGAATTATCTTCTGTTAGCAATGGATAGCAGGGATGTATCATGTCTAGTGCTTTTAGACCTTAGTGCTGCATTTGATACAATTGATCACTCAGTTCTTTTGGAAAAACTCAACCATCGAAAAGGCGTATCTGGTCCAGTACGTACATGGTTTAAATCCTATCTCTATGACCGTTCTCTCGGTCTCACAGTTAATAACGTTCGCTCCAGTGACCACAATCTAAAATTTGGGGTTCTACAAGGTTCGGTTCTCGGCCCCCTTTTTGTACGTGATATATGTTCTACCACATATTATCCACCACCACAGCCTTCATCACCACTTCTATGCAGATGATACACGACTATACATTCCTTTTAAACCACTCAATGGCCCGGTGTCCACCGAACGCCTTGAGAAGTGTGTTACCGACATTAGAAGATGGATGACCGAAAACTTTTTGAAATTGAACACAGACAAAACTGAACTCATTTATATAGGCTCTCCATCCATATCACTTGCATCAGTGTGCTGGGCGGAATTTGGTGCTTGAGGGGATTTTATTCTCAGCGTCTTCTAGTGTTCGAAATCTTGGTTATATGATGGACAGCAACCTATCAGCGGAGGCTCATGTCACACAGATCTGCAGGCAGTCTTATTCCCAAATTGTAAACATCAGTAGAGTACGGGATGTGATTGATGAAAATACGACGAAAATGCTCATCCATGCATTCGTCCCAAGTCGTCTAGACAACTGTAATTCACTGCTTTTTGGTTGCAACAAATCTCCTTTGGTTAAGTTACAGGCTGTCCAAAATTGTGCAGCCAGAGTTCTGACCAAGACCAGGAAAATCCTTTTAATCGTATATAACTGTCTCAATAATCTTGGTACTTCATACTTACTGATCTTCTTGTTCCCCACAAACCTGTCAGAACTCTAAGGTCCAGTTTCTCCAATGACTTAGTTTACACATCTTGCAATCTTCTATCATGTGGTGGTCGTGCTTTTTCTGTTACGGGTCCGAAGCTCTGGAATTCGCTTCCCGCTTATATGAAGACGCCACAAACTCTCAACCAGTTTAAATCTGCTCTGAAGACATATCTCTTCAAGCAAGTATATAATACTGAGCTTAACCTTGGTTGATTAATAGTTGATAGTTATTGCTTTTTCTTTTTGTATATATTCAGCTTCAGCCGCAGAGTCTATTTATTTATACACCACGCGTGTGCTCGATTGTAAAGCCCGCGAGCACATTGTTGAACCGAGGCTATAAACTTCATTATTATTATTATTATTATTATTATTATTATTATTATTATTATTATTATTATTATTAGGTGAGACTTCTTTATGCAGACGAAGTACGCAGTCCACGTGAAAAGTGGGTTCGAAAATCATGGCCTAATGCGCTGTCCTGTTTGTGACCGCTCGAGCAACTGATGATTATGAGCGGTCGCAACTGACCGGACAATGAGAGATCAGACAGTGCCTTCACTAACGGATGTATTATTTCACTCCGAGTGAGTTAACATTCAGTCAGACCAATTATTGTTAGTTAATCTTTTATTTTTAAATACGCGTATTGTTTGAAACTTAAATCTATTCGTAAATGTACATTAACGACATTTGAAGCCGAATTCACTCGGCAAAAAAAGCGATTTCCAGGGCGGATCGGGACGTTGTTTTAAGCTTCCCGAACCAACGAAGGACATGGTGCTACGTTGATGGGGCTGGAAATGAAATCTTTAGCATATTGACTTTCGTTATGTGTATGGTGATGTCTGCATTTTGTGTTCTTGTAAAGGTTTAAAGCCAAAAAGCTTGTACAAATTCAACATGCAATAGAACTTGCATCTAAAAATAGAAATGCGTCGCTTCGAGCTCCATCACCTCCGAAAATGCGATTCAGCCGCTTGTCCACTGTGATACTGGACGTTCTCGTCTAGGTATGAACCTGGACATGCATATGAAATTTGGTGTGGATCAGAATAGATACGTTGGCTGTAGCCTGAGCACACGAACTGTGTGCAGTGCCACAAAACAAATCCAAGATGGCTGCCGTGGCGACTATTAGCAAAATAGGCTGTTTTCATCTACTCTTTAGACCGTGTAACCTTGCCAAATTTAAAAAATATATATTATGCAGAAATACGACCTGTAGCCACTGTTTAAGAAATCCAAGATTGTTATAAAAGTTAAGAGATAGCTGGCGTTTTTTGTTTGTTTGTTTGATTTTCTTTTTATTTGCCGCCATTTTGACGTTTTACGTCACTTCAAATTTAGCCTATTTTTGACAAATTTCATCAGAAACGCTACCTTGTGATTCACAAAGCTCAATATTTATAATGACACAGCTACAAAACTTCACACACTGTTTTCTTGTTATTTAAAATTGTGCGATTTTATATTTTAATTTCAAATTCGCGTACCCGATGCCAGCGATGCTGATTTTGCTTTTTTAAATATCCATTTTATTTTCAGCCTCATTCTGAGACTCAGCCTTTAGAAATTTTGGGGGAAATATAATCTCCACAAAAAACAATATCTAAGCATTTCCAGCCGTGCTATGAAATTCTCAACCGTTGTGGCCAAACTCTTAGGTGACGTCACTGGGGGCGGGGGTTGGGGAGGATGTTAAAAATGAATATATGTCAAGTTTTTTTTTTTTTAATTTTGGTGAGAAAATAAGAGATAGCTGTTTTGGGTTGTTTTTTTTGCAGTTGGCGCCAATTGACGTTTTTATGTCACCTCAAAGTTAAGGTTGTTTTTGTCATCTTTCTAAAAACGCTACTTTGTGATTCACTTAGCTCTTCTGTATTTATGAATGACGCGGCTATAAAACTTCACACTGTTTTCTGTTTTTTTTTATTGTGAGATTTTATATTTTTATTTAAAATTTGCTCACCATTGCAAGCAATGCCGATTTTTCCTCTTTTTCTATACCTTTCACTCGCAACCCCATTTTGAGGCTCAATGGGGGGTCACGTGGTGTAAAATTAAAATGCGTAGGATTTTAAATGTTTTAGTATGTTGTCGGGGGTTGGGGGTCGATTTGGCGCCATTTTTATGTCACATCAAAGTTTAGCCTATTTTGACATATTTCTGAATCCAAAATGAAAAAGTGACGGATTTTTTTTAAATTTTACTATGATGTAGAGATGAGAAAAAAATAGCTGTTTTTCGATTTATTGTCATTTTGACGTTTTTATGTCACATCAAAGTTTAGGCTATTTCTGTCATCTCACTAAAAACTCTATATTTATAAGTCTGGGGACACGATGACACCGTGTACTAAGGCGTACTGCGCGTCGACTGTGCACGTGTCTTCAACCGCTGGAACCCTGCTTGAGCGGAGCTTGAGCAGAGTTAAAATGTTGAGGAGCTGACAGTTGCTCGTCGATACTAGGTGGTTCTCTCCGGGTACTCCGGCTTCCTCCACCCGTAAAACTGTCATGGTCACGATTAGCCATTGTTATAAGTATGAAGTATGTGGCCTTAAACACCAATAAATAAATAAATAAATAAATAAATAAATAAATAAATAAATAAAAGTCCGGTAGCCCACATATGTATCAATTACACAGCTAATGCGTGAGCTGCTCATAGACCCCCACCCCCATTAAGGAATTTTGAAGGTAATGATTTTCGGAAAGCTTATTCAAAATGCTACAGTTTGCATCATTGGGCGTTGGGGCATTACTGAGTGACGCGCATGTAAATACCATGACCATGGGTAAACAAATTTAACTGTTACAGTGTCAAGTTTGTCGACCATAAGATGGGGGTCGTCAGAGTTCATGATATAATATTTATTTCCCTAAAATAGACGCGTTCCTATTAATATTTCGTTTCGACCCCCATCCTGTGGATCTCATGTGATGTCATAGTCACATGACCCAGTGGTGCCATGTTGGGTTGACATAGTAGCTCCGTGAGCAGCCATGTTGTGTCGTAATTACCATAGTGATACGTGGTCTTAGTGCGCATACTGTTATGGTGATACGTGTTTCTGTCATCCATTTTGTATATTGGAAAACGCCATCTTGGTCTCTGTTGTAGCAGGCGAATACACCCAAACCGGCCTCCAACATTTTTACCCAAACTGGCCTCCAATGAACCCAAACCGGCATCCGAAATTTGACCCCAAACGTCCGCCACAGTTTTACCAAAGAATTTTAAGGACGGGAATGATGAATGAAAGGTTTTAGCGCGCCGAAGGCGCGCAGGGACGATGTGGGATTTACAAATCCCTTGCGACCCGGTTAGCCTTATTTTATTTCACTTGGATCTTGGATCACACAGGCCTAGCTTTCCTATTGCCTCAAATGGGGTCTGAAGGGGTATGCACGCGGTTAGAATTCCTGGGCAGTTTGCATTGGAGTGATAGATTGTCAAAGACCAAACCCTCAACGCCATTAAGACTATTGGAGAGTGGGCTCTATTCGGTTCCAGCTTGGCGATGGTGGAGGTTTGAGTCCCACCATGGTGGCGAGCCAGAATATAATGTTGTGCGATGGCAATTTTAAGGGAAAAAGAAAACCAAACAGCAACGCCGGTTTGGTAGCGGCCCCGGTATATGACCATAGCGGTTACAAAAAAGGAATGGAGAAAGCTCCAACAGTTTAGTTTGAAAAAAACCGGGAGTCATCCATCAAGCCTTCTGGGAGATAGGATGCCGTTTGTGTATTAAGGACGGGAAAAGAAAAACACAGACTTTTTATATTATGGACATACATTTATTAACACAATAATTCAATGATCAATCTAACTTTTGCTAATTAAAACTGCGACAGATGACAGAGTTTGTCTTGGAGTTTTTCCATTATAGTATCGTAAAAAGCCCCAAGAACAAACAGACCAAAAATATTTTGATCTATTATTTGTCACAAAAGATATGATTTCAGTGGTTTTCTGCAAAGCACCCTTAATTGAGGGTTAGTCACAGAGAACACTTTTAAAAAACCGCTAAATCTTGTGAAAACAAATGTTTGTTCCATTTTCGTTTGATTTTTGCATGACATGTTGTTTTGATAATCAGAGGCGCCAGTTCACATCAAAATTTGGGGAATGCGTTTTTAAAAAAAGTAACCAATCAGCATTCAGTCTGAATAATACCTGTTTGTTTTGGAAAAGCTTGTTTGAAAATGCGCAACCAACCAGCAGAGAGTTTTGATAGTACCATCTTGTCACCGTGACTGTGTCAGTAACCTTTTTTCGGGAATTTTAGGGATTTGGAAACGACAAGTTGTTTTTATTCCATTTTGGGTATTTTCAAATGGATAATTATTGGATTTTCTGTACCGATTTGTGGATAAAATTTTCGGAAAGGAGGTAGGTCAACATTTGCTCTCACAATTTTTATTATTTAATTTTTGCTTCCGTGTCGTGAAAAGCTACTAGCAGGCGAGAAAGCGGTATGGTTGGAGGGTGTGTTCGATTGAATAAGAGTAAATCTAATTATCCAAATAGAACCGACAATCCCCCCAAATCACCAAACCCAATCCAAAATAACTTTATTTGGTACGGATTGACGAATTCCCCCAGAATTGTTCATTTTCCGATAACAGGCACTTTCCTTTGTATAAGAGTCGATCTAATTACCCAGAATCCTAGGTTAGAATTACCACAAACAATCCAACAAGTTGTACTAGTTCGGATTCCCTGAGAATCCTCATTTTAAAAGGTGTACATAATGCTATAAGACCATAAACGCTTCTAATATCACCCGGAGGCTTATAAAACTAGCACGTAGTAGTCTAAGGTGCATTCCTTTGTATAAGAGTCAATCTAATTACCCAGAATTACCTCAAACAACCCGACAATTGTTTTACTAGTTCAGATTCCTTCTAAATCCCCTGCTTCTTATATTATTATATGTTATATTGAACCTGTCTTGTTATATAAGTCATGAGTATTAATAAAGATAATTTAATCCTATGCCGCGTGTTACTTATCAATTACTACTCCACGGCAACTTGTCCCGATGGCAACTCGTCCCACCTCGGGTACGGCGAGTTGTCCCGACGGCGAATTGTCCCGTTCTCCTTCTACCTATCATAGTCTTTTCCATAGCTTATTATTCTCTCCGTTCCTTAGTCTGCCCTGTCTATGTTATGACTTCCCCAATCTCCCTATGGTAAGTGGACAACTCGCCCCTAAGACAAGTCGCCTTTGGACAACTCGCCCTCGATCTGGACTACTCGCCCCAAATTTTGGAACGAAATATGAAAACAAATAATGAGTGAAGGCAGTAGTAGTAAATAAAATGAGTAAATTGGAATAAGTGTCGATGTTTTAGTCGAAATTGACTTTACCAGATGCAGCATCAATTTGATTATACCTTCTTTTATAAGTTAAAATCATAAAAAATGTTAGAAAACCAACATACCTGTATTGCAGGTCCGATGTGTCCACTTGTTACGTGCGTCACACATTATTGCCTCCTGTCTCGGTCGCACTGTCTTTTTACATCGCACACAGTCGTTATTAGACATTCTGGAAGTGTGTTTCAGACGAACGGATAATTCATTCTTCTTCATAAAAATCAGGCATTCATTCATAAAATTCACTTATGGGCGCCCTGTCCAAAGCTGGGGCGAGTAGTCCACATTTTAGGGTGAGTTGTCTTCTTTGGTTTGGGGCGAGTTGTCCAGGCCTGGGGCGACTTGTCTAAGGGCGAGTTGTCCATAATTCCTCCCTATAAAGTATTCTGACTTTCCTAGATGTGTTTGTGTTGCAGTGCACGGTACACATCACGTTATATTACACGAGGCACACAGGTATATGCTGGATGTGCCGATATGTGTTTGTGTGCTAGTGCACAATGTGCGGGTATCAGGACAACTCGTACCCACGGTAACTCGTACCAGTCAAGTCGTACCCAAAATTGGACGACTCGTACCCATTTTCGGATGGACATCTCGTACCCACAGTTGGACAACTCGTACCTAAGGTTGGACAACTCGTACCCACAGTTGGTCAACATGTACCTGGTCTTTAATTGTATGGGCGAAGGCGAATATTGTCTGAAGGATTTGAGAAGATGAGTGTCTGCTTTCAAAGGGTGTGCATAAAGGCAAAAACTTTCCATTTTTAGCATTTATCTCAGCAGAACAGTCTGAACAGACTTCGCCGAAAGTCAATTTTGCCGGTATGAACATTTCATCAAGAGAGCAATTCGAAGGAAACAGGAAATATTTCAATTATATATTAATACAGTGGTGTAGATACGGGAGACGACCCCCCCCCCCCCCTAAAAAAAAAAGGGGGTAATCTTTGGCTCTTCGTTAAACTTCTGAGGGCTTTTCGACGTAATATTTTGTTGTTCTGGTAGTCATACCCAGCATTTCACGTGTTGAGGGGTTAACGCAAAATCAGATGCGATCGGGCTCATTCCCCCACCCTACCCCACCCTTCATTGGTTGAAGGATTAACGCGATGTCGGACGCGATCGGGGGCCCATCCAAGTCCCTTTCCTGGTCAAATACCTTTGTAGAAAAGATCATGTTATTCTGACACGATGTCATATTGGTCACACACGACTTACACATTGTTTTTTGTTAGAGGGTAATATGCGACCAGAGTGTGTTCCTTGTTAGCAAGTGTTGCCAGTGGAACACATTCTTTTACATTGTACAGATTTTAATCATGTTAGAGGGCAATATTTCAGAGTCGGATCTCTAAGAGATTTATTTTATTACACAAGCCCGCGTAAAATTATCTCATTTTTGAAAGTAATCAACCTTTTTAATAAATTTTGAAATTGTTTTTGTTCTTTTAAAATTCAAGTCTTTCCATATCTATATCACAGGTTGATTTACACAGCATTGTTTGTATAATACTGACATTGCGTTTCACACTCTTTAGTTTTATACCTCACATTTCAAATTTGAATTGATTTAGAAGTTATTAACTTCTCTTCTTTCATTACCCTCTGTTGTTTTAATCACTTTGGTCTTTGACAGATCTCTTGTAGTTATTTTCTATTGTTATTTAATCTTTTTTACTTCATTATTGAAAATGAGTTTTTACTTTCCACTGTTTTCTCGCCACGATATAGCCTTAGCTGCTGATGTGGCGTTAAGCACCAATAAATCAATAATTCCTGGTCAAATTACATCTATATAGACCTGTGCCAATTCGATCGGCCGAGGCACGAGAGTCAAGTGCCTTTAAAGAGAGAGAGAGAGAGAGAGAGAGAGAGAGAGAGAGAGAGAGAGAGAGAGAGAGAGAGCGAGAGAGAGAGAGAGAGAGAGAGAGAGAGAGAGAGAGAGAGAGATTCACTTTTATAATCTAATTGCAAACCTTACAAAAATGCTAATTATCATTCAATTTTCATGATTGTCATGGAAGATAATTGTCAGAAAAACACACCTCCCAACTGGAAGATTAACTTAATTGGCGATAATAATATGCACAGATAATTGGAAGAAAATTAAACACCAATCGACTATAAGGTAATAGATGATAGAAAATAATTCTTCATGATCTCACACCTGTCACTGCCGGGTAAGTCTAAATTAACCCTTTACTCAACGAATCGACCACGTCCGAGCGCGTAATATGAAAATTCAGCAGTTGAAAAAATATATTTTCAAAAAATTTCAACAAAACCATATCAAGTGACCCCTCGTTGGAACAAGCTCGTTGAGCTCGTTCCAACGAGGGGTCACATGATATGGTTTTGTTGAATTTTTTTGAAAATTTTTTAAAAATGATATTTAAAATAATAAATTTTGATATCGTCTGTGTTGGGTAAAGGGTTAAATGACTGTCGAGTTTTCAGGAGTGTCGGTGTTGACCATAAAATTTCCGACAGAAATCAGTTGATGCGAGCTGGTGGACTCATAGAGAGAGATATATTAGAGCTTTTTACTTGGAATTTTTTTAAAATGAACATCATTTGTGATCTTCTTGATTCAGTCTATCACTGGTCACTGTTTGCCATTTTTCTTCCGAGCGGGTAAATGTGCTACGCTTCAAGTACAAAATCCGGCTGGACTCTCAATTTACAATGAAATCCTTTCTCGCCTGACCGGAGTGGCGCCTCACCAGTGATGTAACTTTGCCACACGAAAAATAATCTAAAGGTGGAGAGTGGCATTATTAATCTGGAAAGGCAAGAGTTAATGCGACGAAGGCTATGGTTTTCATCCTGATAATTTGCAGAGCCTAGGCCTAGATGCAAGGCCTTTTAGTTTTTTTCCAGTACTCTATCTCCCACTGTTGAAGTGCAGAAACCGGGTGTCGGGTTGGGGGTGTCATTCATCCCAGTTCTCGTACGAATACGATTGCAGACTTTCAGGAACCACTGGTGCCTGCTATCAACAAAATACGGCCACTGAATATATGTTTCCTGTTCTGTGTATCATAGCCGTCATTTAGACGTAAAATTTGTGTATATTTCATTCATGGTATATCTGACGAAGGAATTTCAAAGTAAACTGATTTCCATTACTATTATAGCACCTTAAACGGATCAAACAAAAGCAAAAACCCCGCTTCTATATTTCTTAGGCCATTAACTGCCTTCGCCCATACAATTAAACACCAAGTACAAGTTGACCAGCCATGGGTACGAGTTGTCCAACCTTGAGTACGAGTTGTCCAATTGTGGGTACGAGTTGTCCAGCCGAAAATGGGTACGAGTTGTCCAATTTTGGGTACGACTTGACTGGTACGAGTTGCCGTGGGTACGCGTTGTCTAGAAACCAATGTGCGTACATCACATGCAACACAGAGGCACATACTGGTATTTGGGAATAGTTATGACATGGTGATGTACTATTTAAGGATACCTGTTGAGGGTACCTTTTGAAGAATACCTTTTGCAGGATATTTATCTGAAGATAGCCATGGCTCCTTCTCCTAACCCTATTTAGCTCCTGGCTTCTAAACCAACACCATTTCCGTTATCCTGTGTCCATAGTCACCACCATCAGCTATAAGATCAGTTTACTTGTCCATAGTCACCACCATCAGCTATAAGATCAGTTTACATTGTATTCACCTTTAATATGGTGTTCTACCATCCTTGCGGCCTCGTACCATATATTTATTATTTACTTTTCTATTGGTGTTTATGGTCATATATTTCTGCACAATGGCTTATCATTACCATGACAGTTTTGCGGGTGGAGGAATCCAGAGTACCCGGAGAGAACAAAAGAGTAACGACGAGCAACTGTCAGCTCCCCAACATACCAACACTCCACACAAGCAGAGTTAGCATTGGGTGAAGACAGGTGCACCATCGACGTGCAGTACGTCTTAGTACACAACGCCACCGTACCCCCACGTGGGCAGTGGGGGTGAAGTGTCTTGCCCAAGGACATAACGTGGTTGCCGCAGGTGGGATTCGAGCCGAAGACCTCTCGGCTTGCAGCCTGCATCTCAAACTACTGAGCCACCGCGCCCCCGCCTCGTACCACTGTTGCAGTGTATCATAGCTACCAATAGCCTGTCCTGTTCTAGAGCCATCACTAACTTGGTACTACCACGGCTCGCCACAAGTCCCAATTCATATTACTATCAAAGTTGTATTCCACTACTGCTTGCTTTAACGACTCTAATCTTATCGAGCAAACGAATTATCTCGCAATTGCTTGAACAAGTGACTCCACATACTGCTCTTCGACTCATTTTGGTAAAAGGGATTCTATAGAGATTCTGTGAAAGGGATTCCTTAAGTGGGATTCCAAGCTTCTATACAGCTCCACGTAGTCTTAACATCGGCCTCCATCGTGTCTTCGACTACCTGTCCTATGATTTGCCTCTATTGTACAGCCTCGTACCACTGCTACTGACTACTTACTAGCTATACCTGACCCTGTCTCGACTCTGCCCTGGGTCAGGTCTTTAACAGGCACAACCAGATTGCTCCATTCATCTAAGTCTAAACAATGCGTAGACCTCGTGCAATCTAGAGTACCTTACATATAAGAAACTGTATGTTGATCATACTGAGGTGTGCTTATGTGTTAATACACATTGTGTCACAATGTGTATAACTTGCATGCAGCACCTTTGCACACTGGATGTGCCGATATGTGCCTGTATGCAATGTACAATGTGTGCACAACACATGCAGCACATAGGCACAATGAAAAAGGGATTCTAGAAGTATAAACAGATTCTAGAATGTGATTCCACGGACTGTAGGTGTGGTAGTTGATGGAATGTGCTTGTGCACAATCTGTCTTGTTATATAAGTCACGAGTATTAATAAAGATAATTTAATCCTATGCCGCGTGTTACTTATCAAGTACGACTCCACAGCCACTTGTCCATTACTAACTGTCAGAATGTGAACACGTCACATGCTGGATGTAACCATATGTGCACAATGTGCGCACAACACATGCAGCACATGCGCCGAAAAAGGAATGTTGTGTGGTGTGGAGTAGGTCGTTTTTGGGTGTGTGTGTGTTTGTGGGGTGTTTTGCAGTAGCTGAGGTTTGCAAAAGGTAGGAATTGGGCCCTAAAAATATAGTGGCCTATAGTCTTGATGGTATGGTAAATTTTGACTAATTGAAATTGTCAGCTTGCTTATAAAACCTTGTTCACAATTTTAAAAAATAATTCTATACGAGGTTTTATAACAGGCTAACGAAATGCTTGTATATTATAAAAACCGTAGTCACCAGCTGGAAATATGCTTTGAAACATGTCTTGAATGTTGGACTTTCAAAAATATAACTTTCGAAAATTCATTAATGTTAATGGAGTGAGGGTGGGGTGAGGTAGTGTTGGATGGGATGGGATGGGATACAGACTGAGCGGGGTGAGTTGTTCGGTTGGCATGACTATATACTGATTCATAGCCAAGACAGTATGGTCAGTTATGTGTGGAAACGTCTATCACATTTTCGAGATTTTTTATGAAACCTCGTTGGCGATTTTGCGAAATTTTTTACACGTTCTTTTATAAGCTGGTCCATCAAACGCCTGTAGTTTCTAAAAGTCCCATTCGTCAGATGGAAAACATGTCTTAAAATGTTTCTTAAATATTGGACTATTGGAAAACATAGTCTGGAAAATTTCCTAGTAGGGGGGGGGGGGGGCATATACTGGTTCATAGCCTAAGATATCAAACTTTACATAACTTTTTCTAGTCATTTGGAATTGTTAACCTCCATTTTGGAATTTTGCCACCCCCCCCCCCCCCACTCCCACAAGATTTATGTTTTTACCATCTCTTTTCAACCACAATTTTAACATTTCCCAGTCGAAAGTTGGAAAATAAATTCACGATACACAGCAGATTTAACGGCCAAGACGGCGTTCGCCGCAAAATGGGGTTGACCCTTCTTCATTGAATGACTTCTGGAAATTCGCTTTGCTTCACGTAGGAATCCCGGGAAGTAAAACGGTACTTGTTTACTGTGGTAAACGAGCTCTGTTTTACTGGTAAAATATGACCAGGTCACCAATACCTGGGGTGGAAATCCTTTGATCCTTTACCCAAAGTAACGACCAAAACCGGTCAGAGCTCTTCACAAGAAGTTGCCCTTCAATTTTCAATATTTTTTCATTTTTTTTTTTTTTTGGCATCAGAAACATAGCCTATGACCCCTCGTTGAGTTCGTTCCAATGAAGAGCCATAAGTTATTTTTTTTTTGACGCAGAAAATATAAAAAATTAGTTATTCATTAATTTTGTTTGGAAGTGTCGTCTACTTCTCATGTTAGGTAAAGGGTTAGAAGGGACAACATTGGTATAAACGGTTGGCGGGACTTGACTACCTCCATGTTGCTTCTACGATTAGCCATTGTGCAGAAGTATGTGACCTTAAATATCTTTGCGACTTCAAAACTATCTAGTTTTATTAAGTCATTCGGGGGTGCGGTGGCTAAGTAGGTAGAGGTGCAGGCTGCAAGACGAGAGGGTCCTCGTTTCGAATACCACCTGCGGCAACAGCGTTGTGTCCTTGGGCAAGAACTCCACCCCATTGCCTACGTGGGGGCACGGTGACGTTGTGTACTAAGGTGTACTGCGCGTCGATGGTGCACCTATCTTCAACCAATGCTAACCCTCCTTGTGTGGAGTTAGTATGTTGGGGAGCTGACAGTTGCTCGACGTTGCTCGGTGGTTCTCTCCGGGTACTGAAATGAGTTGCTGGTGTATTGTGAGCTTTGTGGGTTAGTTTTATATTTCATATTTTTGTGTGAGTACATGTCTCTTCGTCTGCACCCAAACCCCAATTGTGTCCTATCTGTAAGCTAAAAAGCCAGCCAATTTCCTTTCACAGCCGGATGACTCGGTTTCTTTCCAGGTACACCAACTTTCCACGTAGACATTTCTCGTAAAGCCCACCAAAACTATCATCACGTTTTCACAAAATGAATGATAGGATGAGGAGAGAATATGTGTGCTCGCGAAGAGGTGGGAATGAAGAATGTAGGAAAAAAAGTAACAGGGAAAAAAGTAACAGGAAAAAAAGAAACGGAAAAAAAGAAACAGGGAAAAAAGTAACAAGTATAATAATACAACAGGAAAAAAAGTAACAGTGTTTTTTCATTATTTCATTTTTCATTATAATAATTATAATAATAATTTTATTTTTTATTTTTTTAATTATTTTGTAATTGGAGATCATGTGTGCTATGACAATGTTGTTACAAGGATATCCATCATGCTTTCTTTGATGTACAACAATGTTCTTGAAACAAATGAACACACATTGTAATAAACACACAGCAAGTGTGGTTACTTTCAAGTATTCTATTCTTTGATGTACAACAATGTTCTTGAAAAAATAAACACAAGCAAGTGTGGCTACTTTCATGAATTCTCTTCTTTGATGTACAACAATGTTCTTGAAAAAATAAACACACAGCAAACTATATATTGGACAGCAGTTTGAATTGGTCATTAAATGTTCTTGAGTCATCATGGAAGTCATTGAGAGTAATAAGAGGGGCAAAAAACTTTATTTATGGACGGTAATTTTGCAATGGCTCCTCCACTATTTCAGCAAATTTATGTTGTTAGGGTTAAGTTTCATGACAGTTTTTTATCTTGTGTATACGCTATATTACAGAGGAAGACACGTACTTCCTATGAGACTCTGTTTCAAGCTATTGTAGATAAACTGACTGAGCTAAATATTGACTTGAATGTAAATACTGTTGTGACTGATTTTGAAGATGGTGTGTTACGAGCTGTGAATGCTGTGTTTGGTAGACATGTACAGAGTAGAGGTTGTTTCTACCATCTGACACAAAGCACTTGGCGCAGAGTGCAGAGTTTAAGTTTAGTGCAGTTGTATCGGGATGATGCAGACCTCAGACTGTTTTGTGGGAAACTGGATGCACTTGCATTCTTGCCAGTTTCAGATGTGCGTGATGGTATGAATCACCTCAAAGACATTGTTCCAGAAGAAGCCGAGGAACTGTTGAGGTATTTTGATGAAAATTATGTCACTGGTAGATACAGGCAACCTCGCGCCGCACCTTCAGATGTGTTGGCACCATTACGACTTAGATTAACTCCTCCAGCCTATCCTCCAGCTACATGGAATGTTAATAGTGCTACGCTGGATGGCGAATCTCGTACAAATAATGCATGTGAAGGCTGGAACAAGAAGTTCTACAATCTTGTTGGCCACCAGCACCCATCAGTCTGGAAAACTATCCAATGGTTTCAAAAAGAGCAAGCTCTGACCAATACAATTATTCAACAGGTGTCAGTTGGTTTGCTGCCTGTTATCCGCAACGCAAACAAAAGTCAGCTGAATCCCTGAATAGAAAACTGAAAAATCTGTGTGGTTTATATTCCCAAGGTTCACTTACCATTTCAGCTTTTCTTACTGGCATTGGCCAGAATATTAGATTACACAAGGTGTGATATGTAATAATCTAACTAAATCATAATTAAGTTTGTTAAATTATTTTATAACTATGTACTATGTAGTACTTATACTGATATGTAATAATCCAACTAGTTTCAAGGTGTGATATGTAATAATCTAACTAAATCATAATTAAGTTTGTTAAATTATTTTATAACTATGTACTATGTAGTACTTATACTGATATGTAATAATCTAACTAGTTTCAATAATATAACTAAATCATAATTAAGTAATCTATCACTTTTATGAAATAAAAATAAGAAAGTGTGACTCTTTTTCCTGTTTTTTTTTTCCTACCCAAATCTGTTACTTTTTTTCCTGTTACTTTTTTACCTTATAAAAATAAGAAAGTGTTACTTTTTTTCCTGTTTCTTTTTTTCCTACCCAAATCTGTTACTTTTTTCCGATTACCGGGAATGATGGGGGGACTTAAACCAAGATAATAAAACACTTCCTTATTCACAGCCCACAGAACAACGAAACATTTTGTTTGGAACGAAAATATCCAGTTTAGCTAAATATTTGCCACCAGGCACTTATCACTTATCAATAGTGGTACATATCATAAGTGATACATATCGACCATACCACCGACATTTTATTACTCTTCAAAAATACTTGCTTCTGTGATGGGAATGGATATTAGAGTTTGCAAATACATAAGAAAATCGGGGGCCACACCTCCCACTTTTTGTTTTTACATTTTTCCAAGATATCGGAGTAGTATAGATTGTGGTTTTAATGTTTGTCCTTAATGATCTCATGATTGATCTCCTATGACACCATTTGTCACTTTCCGGGACATCATGTAGCGTTGTTATGGTAGTTCGCGTGAGCGGCCGTGTTGTGCCGCCACTACTATGTTGATAGTGTGCATACACAACCCGTGTTGTGCTTCTGTCGTTCATTTTGTTTGCTGCAGATCGCTATTTTGGTTTATATTGTGTAACGTGATTTCCATGAGGCAAGGAACGTAGCTAGAGGCCTTTTAATGGGTGGGGTGGGAGGAGGTGAAACCCTTGGAAATTCTAACTGGGAATCCCGACACACGAGCGCCGTAGGATGGTAGGCGCGAAACTGTGAGCGCCAAAGGCGCGAATCTTTGGCAAAGGGTCTGGGGTCCTCCCCTAGTAATTTTGAAAAAATGATGTGCTCAGATGCGTTTTCGTGGGTTCTGGTAATAGTTATAAGGCTAATTTTCAGTTCAAAATTCAGTGATTTTTTTGTAGGGAAACATTTTTAATTCGAGTTGGATACAAATTTTCAATATTTTCTTGCTTTGCCCGAATTGTCCCCAGTGGCTCGTACGTCTCCTGTCTGACGGACAAATTTGAAACATCGCCTTTGGGAAAGTGGGAGTTTTGTGTTTCTAGACCATTTCACAGGCACTTGACATTACATGTACTTTTTTATTGACCCTTTGAACCCGTAAGGCCACTTTTCCGGTCCAGGATCATGACACACCGTACATTTAAAAAGTAGAATGGCTGCTCAGTGAATTTGTAGGGTAGACCAATCGATATCCTTTGGGCTGCACGTTGAGAATATGGATTGGTCTACCCCAAATGATGATTATGGACTCTTCTAATTGATGTCATTCAACTGCCATGGAAGGAACCATCAGGGTTCAAAGGCTTAACATGCCGTTACATGCTATTCGGCTGGGGGCATTGTGGCACCAATCGCACCATGTTATATATAACATCAACCTGAAAGGTTCGGTACATAGACCATGTACCTAACCTTTCAGTTTGATGTGATATATAACAGAAGTATTTGTCATTTGTTTAGAATTCTGAGAAATGCGCGACTCTCGATAGTCGGAATATTTCCTTATTATGGTCCTCCAGCCGGAAAATTAGGTTTGTTAGTGAATTCCGTATATTCAGTAGTTTTTAATTTTTAACTGTTGATATTTTTGCCCTCCGAATTTCCAACTATTGAGGTTTTGACAAATATTTGGGGGTGAGACACCCCCTACAACCCCCCCCCCCCCCCCCCCCCCCCCCCCGTCGCGACGTCCCTGCACGAGGCGCATGTACTACTCTAAACTAGTCACAGGTTCAGGTGTGGGGGGGGGGGGGAGTATATTCCATTAATTATGAGTACAGTGGTGAGATAGCTTAGGCAGTTTCTACCCATGTTGGTTCATTTTAGCTTGGGAAACGCCCGATGGCGTATCTAAAATCTTATACCGCACCACTATGTAAGTGTTCTACAGTGCAGTGTTTGTTTGTTGGCGTGTGAAACTCGGTGTGTTACTACTTTTAGGTTTTGCCAATATTTCCTGTTCCTAACCATATTATGGCTACTCTTGTTTTCTGGCGAAATTGTCTGTGGGAAATGTTTTGGGGAAATGTCCAGAGTGAGAATGCTTGAGTGAAAATGTCGGGGTGGGGGTAAAATTGTCAGTGTGGTTTTGGGGGAAATATCAGGGCTCGATTTAACTGGATTAGCATAGCACTTCGCTCTCCAATTTCTGAATTTTGCTATTCAAGATTTATTAGTTTCAAGTGCTTTTGGATCAACTGCTAATCAATTTTCCAGGGTGAATAGTAAATTGCTATTCAAAATTTTCAGATTAAATCAAGCCCTGGGAAATATCCTGCCATGGTCCCAACTAATCGAACAGCTTGCCAAGCACTGTGTTTCTGTTACTGGGAGGTGGGGAGTGGGGGGGGGGGGGGGGGGGTGGTCGGCGAACATTTTTACTTCACTCGGATGCACGAGTCGAAATCTGCAGTGTTTAACCCTGATGGTAACTACCACATAACAAACTTGTCCAGGCATATTTACGCAAAATAAGTGGAGGCTGAAAATATAGACACACGGGATTCATACGCAGAACTCCATTTATGATAACACAGACATGATACCACAGCTGACAAACCTATATATATAGAGAAGGATTTGTGAACATCTGTAAGTGTAATTTCGTGTTTTGGGGTGATTCAATCAAAATTGAGTTTGTTCTTTTTAACGGTGCCCAGTAAAAATTGTATGCCGAGGCCGATATATGCCGGGCTCATAAATTGCCGAGATTAAACTACTGTTGGCTATAAAGACCATAATATACGGAGAAAACTTTACGTGAGTGAATACATTGATGTCTGTAACGAAGGAAATAACCAAAATTTTAAAATATTCCCATTCTTTCAGTTCAACGATAAAAGAGTACCTTTAGCGAAGGAAAGATTTTTCAAAGATAAATTCCAGCATGGTTCAAATCGAGACTAAAAGGAATTGCTCTGTCAACAACGAATACACTCAAGGTCATGCTCCACCACACCATGGAAGTATACTTCCTTGAAATTACACGGCGTAACTGCGGTATTTTTATGGGGTTATCACAGCACCTGCAACACCGTGACACCTGTATAATGTCACAACTACACAGTGTACTTGCTGGGTTAATTATACTTGTTAAGTACATATATTGGTATACTCAGATTAAACTATAGCCTTTTGAAAGATAAACTGCGGGTTATCCTGTACTGGTTTGGTCCTGATTCACGCGTAACTGCGAGTAATCTAAATTATAATTAATTTATTTGGAAGGAGAACCCCGAGTATGTTTGGGGGTGGTGGTAGGGGGTAGACAAGTCATGTCCATCAAAAATCTTTTTCTGGAGTTACCTTGTTTATACACAGAATACCCACATGACCATTACCCAATCAATACATTAACACATTCTGGGTTTCTCCCAGCTAGCAACCCGTAATTATGAAAACTCTGTTTAGACACACAATTCTCGAAAGCAGACACATGTTTATTTGGGTGATTATATGCCATTCAAGCATGACTGGGTTAGACAAGTCACAACTGTCTCAAAATTTAATGTTACCAGAAGAATGGCCACTAAATATATTTTAATCCAACCCTTTATTATACAAATGTGTAAACGAAGGATCGCATCTAGATAGTTTTATATGTATACACTTAACAAAAAAATAGTCATCAAAGATAATATTAAATTGTAGTTACGGTTTATTAAATTGTAGTTCGATTTATTAAATTGTAGTTACGATTTACTAAATCGTAGTTACCATTTAGTACTGTAATGATTAGCCATAGTGCATAAATATATGACCTTAAACACCAATAAATAATAAATAAATATACCATTTAGTAAATTGTAGTTACGATTTACTAAATGGTAACTACGATTTAGTAAATCGTAACTACAATTTAATAAATCGGAACTACAATTTAAAAACTAGTTGACACCTCAACGCTGCCGTAAGTTGTTATTGTATATTATGGAAGATGAAGCCAAAAGTATTTTCATCTTGGCAATTTATAAACTCGGCATAGACCCAATACTTTTTAGTGACCACTCTTTTTAACTAGTGACTTGTTCAGTCTGGTTAATAAAACCCCATATATTTCCTTATACTCCTATTGTGAAATATATGAAGTAAAAGGAGTGGGCTAGCGACTTGTTTCACAAGATTGGGTGACCAGTCTCCTCTTGCGGGTACTCGACGAACTTTAACAAATTTAGTTCAGTTTTATTCATTGCGAAGCATATCCATTTCTCTGTCGTTGAGTAGCTCAACTTCACTGAAGGTCACGGCTGTTCGGAGAAAAATATTCAGTGAAAAGTTATTTTGTTGTTGTTTCCACCGTTTTACAGTATTTAGAAGCAGGTTAGTAGCTTTTATCAGAATTGTATGGCCTTTGGTTGACATTGTAAAATCACCTTTGTAAATGACATTACCAAACAAATGAGGAAAATTTGCAAAATCAGTTCATTTCTGAAGCAGTTTCCCCGTTTTTCCGTGAGTTCGACTCGATAATAATTATTGTCTGTTACAAGTACTAGTCAAAATGAAAACTAATAGATCTACTGAGTAAATGACATCGAATTTATTAATTTAAAAAAAAAAATAGTAATAAAACGCCGATATTTAATGGATTGCGAAATTTGGCTTTTGCTATAAATAGCTATCCGTAAAATCAGCTGTCCGGCATTGTTCTTCAAATCTGGCTTTGACAGAAATACTGGGGGGTTCCGAACGGGGAAATAGGAATTTGACGGCTTTTTTTGCTGTTGTGGTGGTCACTTGTATTTCGTAGTTTGTAAACGGTTGATTTTTGATGGACGGGTATCTTAAAATAGATGTAAAAAATTGTGAAATAAGAAAATGCCAATCACCTGAAGTAGGCCCAGTTTCTTTGTGTAACAGGTTATTATTCCCCTTGCTTCTGACTGGTCAGAAATCAGATAAGTGGGTCACTTCTTTTTTATGTGTTCTCACCAGACTTCACACTCAAAGATTCCATCATAATTAAGGTGTTGAAAAGGGGGAGGGTGGGGGCAATCTCACATCTGAGCAGAGGGTGCACTACTTCACTCCAGTGTAGACATACTGACAACTGTGAGTTTCCACTCCAGTGAGACTAGAGAGCAGAAGTTATTTTATTTCTAATGGCAATGTTGTTACTGTACATTAATGATGTATAGCATTATTTGACACATGTGTTCAGTTAACCCATATATGCCTTGGGTCCTTTTTATGGGACACGTGTAGCTACCAGCCAGTAATATGTCATGAATGGAAAATTCCACTCTATGATAATTACAGAAGATCTAAAAATAGATTACCATGCATTTTTAGCCTCATTTCACAAGATTTTACAGACTGCAATTACTGTTGTGTGTGAGAAACAAAGGGATTGTGAGAACAAACTTTTTCCTATAGTGAACCATCAATCAAGACCTGTAACTTTTTCATCATACCGGTATATAAAATAATATTCCACCCCGAACCTAGTTGCATTATTTACATTGTCGGCTAATTCTCCGGTGATTCGACCATTTGTTATTTACAAAAACATTGAAAATATGTTTTTTTCTAATATTTTAAAGCTGCTTCTGTATTTAGTTTCGAACTAGTCAAACCCAAAAATGGAAAAATCTCTATACATGGTCTCAATTTAAAGTTACAGACCTCTGAAATAGGCAATTTTTTGTGATAATGTACCTGACCATCTGACTACTAAGAGTGATGTATAGCAGTCAGCAAACATCATTTGCATGAAGTGCAATAAAAAATGAGTCTTTGTCAGCGAGTTTATAAAACTGCAGGGCTCATATTTCATTTAAATTTCGGAGAATCCATTTGGATTCTCATGAAAATGGTTGCGAGAATCCATACCTGCTATGAGTGTCCCAGTATCCCATGAGGCCACCATAGCTGAACACCTGTTGAATACTGATAGCACATCTTATCCCTTTACCCAACACAGCTTTTAAATATTTTTATACCATAAACCAATGGCCCAGACTAGTGGGTGCAAACTCAAAGTTATCAAGGGCCAAACACAAATTTTGAACCCCCCCCCCCAATCCCCCAAATTTGCTTGCAAAACCGAAAATTAAAAGTCTTATCTGGTCCTCCATACTTTTACTCTCTACGCATGCGCAGCTGTCAGGAAGTGACCGGAATTGGTGCCAATATCATTCTTTGTTTGGCCCTAAAGTCCGCAACAATGAACTGACATCTGTGCTTTAAAATCTCCTTTTTTATGTGTACCCATACTATGTATGGTACACATAATGCCGGCATCCGGGGTGGCCATCCGTCGTTCATCCATCCTTAGTCCATCCATCTGTCCATCCGTCCAGCATCCGTATCCATTTCTTTGGCATTCGATAATTCGAAAAATATTGCTTGGATTGTCATGTTACTTTATATTTGTGTTCAGATTACTGATGTGCCGAGCTGTATAGTTTTTGGTGTAAATCTGATACAGTAGAACCTGTCTTGAGAGACCGTCCTTTGGGCCACACAAAAGTGGTCTCTCAAGACAGGTGGTCTCTCATAACAGGTTTAAGGTTTTCTCAAGTCAGTGAATAACCAACCACAAAATTCGGAAATGGAGAAGAATGGATTTTTGTAATTACTTTGTAGTTGTTCTTTTTTATGAAGTTTTTGTAACAAATTGAAATGGACTGTTATAAAAATTATAAAAATAAATTAGTGTTGAAAATCTTCATTGAAGATTTTCAACACTAATTTATTTTTATAACAGTCCATTTCAATTTGTTACAAAAAGATTTTCAACACAAATTTATTTTTATTCCTATCTCTCACATTTCAGGTTTGTATGAAATTGTTTATTCGGCAATAATCCTAATCTTTTCACAGGAGTCTTATAAAAACATCTCAATCTTTAATGAGTTAGCAATGGAAACCTAATTAAGAGCTTTTAATACTTTTAATTATGTTAGTATAACCACAATGGATTTTACAATTCCAGAACAGGTAAAAAGTTTTTGTCATGGTTTCAGTCTTCAAAGGGCGGTCTATTATGGCATAAAAATACAAGTTGGTACCAGGTTACAGTGGTCTCTCAAGGCAGGCGGTCTCCCATACCAGGTCCATTATAGAGTAAAACCAATCGGTGCCGGGCAGATGTGGTCTCTCAAGACAGGTGGTCTCTCAAGACAGGTTTTACTGTAATTTGATCCTGAGATATTAACTCTTTATCCTTCAAATTGAGAATTCTTCCAATTCCTTTGGCATGAGATAACTCAAAAATTATCAATCCAATTGTCATGTTACTTTTTATGTATCTTCAGGTTACTGATGTTCCGAGCTGTATAGTTTTTGGTGTAAATCTGTTATTTTGATCCTGAGATATTAACTCTTTATCCTTCAAATTGAGAATTCTTCCAATCCCTTTGGCATTCGATAACTTGAAAAATATTGCTTGGATCGTCAAGTTACTTTATATTTGTGTTCAGGTTACTGATGTGCCAAGCTGTATAGTTTTTGGTGTACATCTGATAATTTGATCCTGAGATATTAACCCTTTATCCTTCAAATTGAAAATTCCTCCAATCCCTTTGGCATTCGATAACTTGAAAAATATTGCTTGGATTATCAAGTTACTTTACTTTTGTGTTCAGGTTACTGATGTGCCGAGCTGTATAGTTTTTGGTTTAAATCTGATAATTTGATCCTGAGATATTTAACCCTTTATTCTTCGAATTGAAAATTCCTCCAATCCCTTTACGAAACTTCTTGGGTACCTTTGTTATCACCGTGGGACGAGAACGAGTGTTTTTGGGTCTGGTCCAAAATTCAAGATGGCCGCTGGCAGCCATTTTGTTCAAAATTAGGGGCAATCAGATTTTTGCACAGAACTTCCACAATTCAAGTTGGCTGCCAGCCGCCATTTTGTACCGACGATGCAGAAATCTGTTTTTTGTACAGAACTTCCACATGAAAGCTCTGATTTGAATAATTTTTTGTATGAATGTTTAGTACCATGCCAGTGGCCATTTTGTATTGAAATTAGGTCTAATCAGTTTTTTGTACACAACTTCTATATGGCTCAGACTAGAGGCCGTATTTATGAACCGATCTTTACGAAACTTCTTGGGTACCTTTGTTATCACCGTGGGATGAGAACGAGTGTTTTGGGGTGTGGTCCAAAATTCAAGATGGCCACCAGCAGCCATTTTGTACCAAAATTAGTGCAGTCATTCTTTTGTACAGAACTTCTGTATGAAAGTTCTGATTTGAATAAATTTTTGTATGAATGTTTAGTAACATGGAATACATCACATATGGTACAGGTTTTTTTCTCGTGCAGAAATTATGCAAATTAGATGAATTTTGATTTATTTGGTGCTACTTATACACTGTAAGTGCACATGTCAATACGGCTCGGGCTAGAGGCTGTATTTATCAACCGATCTTCACGAAACTTCTTGGGTACCTTTGTTATCACCTTGGGACGAGAACGAGTGTTTCTGAGTACGGTCCAAAATTCAAGATGGCTGCCAGTGGCCATTTTGTACCGAAATTAGGTCCAATCAGTTTTTAGCTTAACTTGACATAGTCAAGATAAGCTATTGCCATCACGCGTGCGGAAGTCTGTTAGTCTGTGAGTCTGTTAGTCTGTGAGTCTGTGACGTCTGTTCACATTTCCTTTAGCACGGGCTACACCCCGCAGTTCTTGTCTGATCGTCACGAAATTTCATATGCAGGTTTGGGGTCATGTCTAGATGAGAACGTCCCCTTTTGGTTGCGATCGGGCAACCGGTATGGCTGCCCGAGCCCAAAACCCGAAAACCATTAGCACAGTCTACAGGTCGTATTTATGAAGGGATTTCATTGTAACTTGGTAGGTTGACTTCATATAATGTCTAGATGAGAAAGTCCCCCTTTGGACGTGATTGGGCAACTGTGACGGCTACAGGAGCCCGAAGCCCGAAAACCTTTAGCACAGCCTAGAGGTCATATTTATGAAAAGATTTCATTGTAACTTGGCAGGATGACTCCAAATAATGTCTAGATGAGAACGTCCCATTTTGATCGCGATCATGCAGCCTTGATGGGTGCCCGAGCCCAAAAACCTTAAGCATAGGCAAAAGGTCATATTTATGGAAGGATTTCATTGTAACCTGTTAGGTTGACTCCATATAATGCCTAGATGATGACATCCCCTTTCGGTCGTGATTGGTCAGTTGTGATGGCTACAAGTGCCCAAAGCCCGAAAACCTTGAGCACAGTCTACAGGTCATATTTATGAAGGGATTTGTATAGTGCCTAGACGAGAACGTCCCCTTTTGGGCATGATCTATCAACCGTGATGGCTGCCCAAGCCTGAAACCCAAAAACTTTTAGCACAGTCTGCAGGTCATGTTTAATGTGGAGGGATTTCATTGTAACTTGGTAGGATGACTCTTTATGATGTCTAGATGCGAATTTCCCCATTTGGGCATGATCTGCCAACCGTGACGACTGCCCGAGCCCAAAACCCGAAAACCTTTAGCACAGTCTACAGGTCATATTTATTGAGGAATTTCATTGTAACTTGGTGGGTTGACTTCATACAATGTCTAGATGAGAAAGTCCCCCTTTGGACGTGATTGGGCAACTGTGACGGCTACAGGAGCCCGAAGCCCGAAAACCTTTAGCACAGCCTAGAGGTCATATTTATGAAAAGATTTCATTGTAACTTGGCAGGATGACTCCAAATAATGTCTAGATGAGAACGTCCCATTTTGATCGCGATCATGCAGCCTTGATGGGTGCCCGAGCCCAAAAACCTTAAGCATAGGCAAAAGGTCATATTTATGGAAGGATTTCATTGTAACCTGTTAGGTTGACTCCATATAATGCCTAGATGATGACATCCCCTTTCGGTCGTGATTGGTCAGTTGTGATGGCTACAAGTGCCCAAAGCCCGAAAACCTTGAGCACAGTCTACAGGTCATATTTATGAAGGGATTTCATTGTAACTTCTTAGGATCACTCCAGATGATGCTCAGATGAGATTGTCCTCTATGGTTGCGATCTTTCACCCATGATGGCTGCCCAAGCCCGAAGCCCGAAAACCTTTAGCACAGTCTACAGGTCATATTTATGAAGGGATTTCATTGTAACCTGGTAGGTTAACTTCATATAATGTCTAGATGAGAACGTGCAATCATTCACCCATGATGGCTGCCCGAGCCCGAAGCCCGAAAACCTTTAGCACAGTCTACAGGTCATATTTATGAAGGGATTTCATTGTAACTTGGTAGGTTAACTTCATATAATGTCTAGATGAGAACGTCCCCTTTTGGACATGATTGGGCAACTGTGACGGCTAAAGGTGCCCAAAGCCCGAAAACCTTTAGCCCAGTCTACAGGTCATATTTATGAGGGGATTTCATTGTAACTTGGTAGGATGACTCCAAATAATGTCTAGATGAGAACGTCCTCTTTTGATTGCGATCATTCAGCCTTGATGGGTGCCCGAGCCCAAAAACCTTTAGCATAGGTAAAAGGTCATATTTATGGAAGGATTTCATTGTAACCTATTAGGTTGACTCCATATAATGCCTAGATGATGACATCCCCTTTTGGTCGTAATTGGTCAGCTGTGTTGGCTACAAGTGCCCAAAGCCCAAAAACCTTGAGCACAGTCTACAGGCCATATTTATGAAGGGATTTCATTGTAACTTCATAGGATCATTCCAGATGATGCCCAGATGAGATTGTCCCCTTTGGTTGCGATTATTCAACCATGATGGCTGCCCGAACCCGAAGCCCGAAAACCTTAAGCACAGTCTACAAGTCATATTTGTGAAGGGATTTCATTGTAACTTGGTAGGTTGACTTCATATAATGCCTAGATGAGAACGTCCCCTTTTGGACATGTTTGGGCAACTTTGATGGCTAAAGGTGCCCGAAGCCCAAAAACATTTAGCACTGTCTACAGGTCATATTTATGAAGGGATTTCATTGTAACTTGGTAGGTTAACTCCAAATAAGGTCAAGATGAGAACGTCCCATTTTGGCCGTGATCATTCAGCCTTGATGGGTGCCCGAGCCCAAAAACCTTTAGCATAGGCAAAAGTTTATATTTATAGAAGGATTTCATTGTAACATTGTTAGGTTGACTCCATATAATGCCTAGATGATGACATCCCCTTTTGGTCGTGATTGGTCAACTGTGATGGCTACAGGTGCCCAAAGCCCGAAAACCTTGAACACAGTCTACAGGTCATATTTATGAAGGGATTTCATTGTAACTTCGCAGGATCACTCCAGATGATGCCCAGATAAGATTGTCCCCTTTGGTTGCGATCATTCAACCATGATGGCTGCCCGAGCCCGAAGCCCGAAAACCTTTAGCACAGTCTAAGGTCATATTTATGAAGGGATTTCATTGTAACTTGGTAGGTTGACTTCATATAATGTCTAGATGAGAACGTCCCCTTTTGGACACGAGTGGGCAACTGTGACGGCTTCAGGGGCCCAAAGCCCGAAAACCTTTAGAACAGTCTACAGGTCATAATTATGAAGGGATTTTATTGTAGCTTGGTAGGATGACTCCAAATAGTGTCCAGATGAGAACGTCCCCTTTTGGTCACGATCATTCAGCCTTGATGGCTGCCCGAGCCCAAAAACCTTTAGCATGTCTGTAGTTCGTATTTATGGAAGGATTTCATTGTAACTTGTTAGGTTGACTCCATATAATGCCTAGATGATGACATCCCCTTTTGGTCGTGGTTGGTCAACTGTGATGTCTACAGGTGCCTGAAGCCCGAAAACCTTTAGCACAGTCTACAGGTTGTATTTATGGAGGGATTTCATTGTAACTTGGTAGGTTGACTTCATATAATGTCTAGATGAGAACGTCCCCTTTGGACGCAATTGGGAAACTGACGGCTACAGGGGCCCGAAGCCCGAAAACCTTTAGCACAGTCTACAGGCCATATTTATGAAGGGATTTTAATGTAACTTGATAGGATGACTCATTTTGGAATCATTTCATTGTAATTTTGTTGATATATGTTAACTGTGAGGGCCACATATATTAACTGTGAGGTCATATTAACCCACCCCTCAGATCTTTAGTACAGTGTACACCTCATATTATTTTTATCATAAACATAGCATACAGGGAACAGAAATGAACATATTCCCAATTATCACAATTCTTGTCTTATTTCATAATCCTTTCATAAACATTGAACATTATCCTTTTCATCAAACACAACACACAAGTTAAGCTACAGTGTCATTGACACTTTCATTTGTCACAACTTCTATACAGCTCGTATTTATGAACTGATCTTCACAAAACTTCTTGGGTACCTTTGTTTTCACCTTGGGACAGGAATGAGTGTGTTTTGGGGTGCCTTTGTTATCACTGTGCTATGAGAACAAATATTTTGGAGTTCAGTCAGACCCACTCTGGGACTCAAAGATTTCTTTTCTAGTTTAGCATCTGACTGTCACCCACCTTTACAATACTTTACCTACACATTTGTTACAGGCTATGGTCAGTATTTATGTACAGACCATTACAATACTTTATATGTACCTTTGTTATCAGGTCATTACCTAGATGTTTGTCATTGCTGTGTCACTTACTATACATGTACATGTCTTGACAAGTTGAGCTACAGTGTCTTTGACTCATTGACACTTTCATTTGAGGATGCCAGGCACAAATCAATGCAAGAATTGGTGGATCCAAGGCTGTTATTGGATGTTGGAAGTGTTCAACGCTGGTTTTTGACGTTCAGGGCTGTAACTTTATAATCATTATAAAATTATGTTTCCAAATTTCGGGACATACGTCTGACGTCATCATTTTTGATAATGATTATTCCGCTGTTTGTCAAGTATTCCTTCCCTACTCTTGAGTGCCTAATAATCATACATGTATGATTATTCTTTTTCGAACAAAATTCCCGCCTGTAAAGTCCTTATTTGACCCTGTATGATTATTATTTTTTAGCAATCGAATGTGCAGAGCGGCCGCTTATCTCAAGAAGTTCACTAAAACAAACTTGTAAGGTACGTGTTACGTACAAGCAAACACAGGATGCAATGGAAATGTTAATTGGTAGAGCGCTGGAAGCATATATTTGAGCTTTATTCTGAAGCACAGCTAGCATAACTAAGACCAAGTACCCAGTGCATGTGCTTCATACCATCACTGAAACAGAATTAATTAGTCTATAAAGTTTTGCCTTGGTGCAATTTATCGGAGAGTGCCTGTAGGCACTCTCCGATAAATTGCAACAAGTCAAATTCATGTGAAAATTAGGATAACCGAAAGTAATTTAGCCCTTCACCACTTCAAGATGTTACAGTATGGAAATATTATTGATATTGGTAACAGAAAGAAATCTGAGAATCAGCAACAATAACTATGAATTTAACTAATTCTGAAATTTAATTAAAAAAAAATTAATATAAAAAAAAATGATACAAAGATCTTTTACACTAATTGGGTTACAGAAAATAAAAACAATGGTACTCATCAATTATAGAATTAGTCCAAAGTACAGTTTGACAGAATCCAGTAATCCATTGGTGAAGTATCTTCTGAAGAAAGTTACCAGCTGGTAGA
This sequence comes from Pictodentalium vernedei, assembly GCA_031216915.1. NCBI lineage: Eukaryota > Metazoa > Mollusca > Scaphopoda > Dentaliida > Dentaliidae > Pictodentalium > Pictodentalium vernedei. The sequence goes on along the minus strand of CM062289.1, from coordinate 284,954,126 downwards.
TGTAGTATTAAATCCAACACTGCCTCTTCAGAAACAGTATCCTTTAGATTGTAATAAAATTTTCACTTAGAAATTTCAGCAGTCTCCAATAAAATATAATAAAATGCTCTGCAAAATTCAAATGGAGTAAAAATCCACGAAGTATTGGTGCCACAGGTAATTTCGAAATAATCCAGTAGAATCCTGGCTTTTCACAAAATATTATTCTGTTTCACAGAAAGTATAAATTCTCTTTTACAAGACGAACAACTTCTCTTCAAAATTCTCTTTTGGAATCAATCTTCCAAATTCACAAAGAAGCACTGCTTCTATAATAAATGCACTGTCCTAGAACAATAATAATAATCTCCAATGGAAACAACTGCTGTGTTTTGACCTACTTAAACAATCAACAGCTATATGTACAATAATTGTAGATCAGTGTAACAAAGATGTAAACAAGGTCACTGAGTGCAAATGAGTGAGACCTGTCAGAAAATGCACTAATAAAAAAATATCTTTCTCATATAATTATCTACTAAGGATATATCAATCTCAATATAATATGGGGGCTATAACAAAGAGCATCAGACTTCTGTGTTATAAAAATGGCTCTGAGCATAGCGGCAGGCTCACTTCTTGGAATTTTCCACCCTATACTATTATTCGGACCCTATACTATTATTAATTTTCAGGAAATTTTCCACCCTGTACTATTATTTTGCCCTGTACTATTATTAGGCACTGGAGAGTATCCTTTCATGAACCCTTCCTGTTAAACTCTTGTGCTTTTTGGCTATTTTTTATTGAAATTTTTTATTAAATTTCTTGGGAGTTTAACATGTATTACAGAATATTTATTCTGCCTTTTCCCAGGTTTACGTCCTCACCCTAGGGGTGTTAGGTCGTTTAGTCTTGTATCTTTTATCCGATGTATCATTTTGTCTTCGTATGAAGATCTAGCTTTGCATCGGGTAGCATTTAAATTGATTTCTGACTTTGGGTCTTTTTTGTGTGCCTGATGTCTTGTGTCCGTTTTTTTCACTGACGTTGTTTACTTTGACAACGTCCTCATATACTCGCCCAAAAAAGAAAGTGTGCATTGCAGAAAGTGATCAAACACCAAAAAAATAATTTCGGAGGTGTAATGAGTGTTAACCTGTTCATGAATAAGTTATATTGAACACAAAAACATCTTTCCCCGTTAAAATTGCATTAACGTTAAATGACGTGCTGCACGTTTGTGGAAAGGCATGTTTTGCATGTGGAGAGTCTGAAAATTCATGCAGCAGTGTGAATCCTTGGGTATTTAAACACTAAAGTAAGGCCTTCCTATCGTTCACATTCAAACTTGCGCTGCTGTTAAAACGACTCCACATTAGCATGCCAAGATTGACAATGAATCAACGTCTCCTTGCCCTGGGTATGATTAGAGCTGGCAGAATACACAGAGAGGTTGCCCAGCATTTGAACTGACACCGTAACACTGTAAACAGGCTAGTCCATCGGACTTGCACAACATGATGACGTTCGAGACCCCGAGTTACCACCCCTGCACAAGATCGGTATATCCGTGTCGTCCATCTCTGGAACCGGCAACAAATGGCAACAACGACAGCCAGGAACATCACTAACCTGAGACGGATACATCCTCAAACAGTAATCAACCAGTAATCAACCGGCTGAGAGAATACGGCTTACGTCCTCGAAGGCCTGCACTTCGTCCGAATTTGACGTTACGTCATCGTCGTGCTCGACTGCAGTGGTGTAGACAACACCCCAGGCATCCCTTACACTGGTGGCGACGTGTTTTATTCACAGATGAATGTTGTTTCCATCTTTCACCATCAAATGACTGCCAAAGAGTGTACAGACGTCAAAACGAACGCTACGCAGATCCATGTGCCGTGGCGCGAAACCGTTATGGGGGAGGGTCTCTCATGGTGTGGGGTGGCATCACTGCCCATAACAGAACTGAGCTGGTCATTATTGATGGCAATCTCAATGCAGCCAGATATCGTGATGAAGTGCTTACACCTGTTGTTGTCCCATTTCTGCAACGTCATGGCCCCGGCGTCATTCTACAGCAGGACAACGCCCGACCCCATGCAGCTCGTGTTGTTCAACAGTATCTGCAGCAACAACAAGTGGATATTCTTCCCTGGCCCGCAAATTCGTCCGATATCTCACCCATTGAGCACGTATGGGACGAAATGAAATATCAGCTACCCCGGCTTCCCCATGCACCGTCAGCGCTTGTGGAACTCCAAAGACAGCTTATCAGAATATGGAACAACATCCCACAACACTTCCATGCTAACTTGTTCGCTTCCATGAGGCGTAGATGCACAGCAGTAGTTGATGCAGACGGAGGTCATACCAGATATTGAGTGTGTGACTTTTGTGTTTGACCCTTAGTGTCTTTGACTCTCCATGGCACCAAGAGTATTCGTCGTAGGGTAATGAAATTTCTCGTGTTGATCACAAATTGATTCATCTGTGATTGAATAAAATTTCCATGAATGAAAATGATATATATTTTTAGTGTTATTTTTTGGCATGCACACTTTCTTTTTTGGGAGAGTATATATAGGTTGTAATTTATATTCTATTACTGTAGAATTACTATAGGATACATGGATAATTATTCCGGTAGTGTACCTCAATAAATTTGGATTTTGTCCACACTTAGGCTCTGTCGGAATGCCCTTGGGCTCATAATGTTCCCTTTGGGCATTTTTTTAAAAAAATATTTTGAATTTAATTTTTATTGCTATTATTCATGTATCTTAATTATATATTTTGTTGTGGAGTTTGGAGGACTGATATCGACTTTAGTCGATGCACTCCTGTGGACTCTTGTCATTCTTATGTTCACTGGGATGACTAATGTTGAAGACAGGTGTTGCGGTATGTTGTTGGCGGTGAGGTTCTGAGGCCAGGCCTCTCACCGCGTTATAATTCATTTTTTCAGTTTCTATTTCAGAGGAACACGAACATGGTGATGATATTCTGACACCCATCCAAATGTGCTACTGTCGTCGTGCTCCGTTGAGCAAATAGAGCTAGCTGCAGTGCTCATGATATGCAAGGGATAAGGCCTCTAGTTAGTGTTCTTAATCTCTTGCAAGCAGCTAGCTCGACCGGTCAAGCAGTTACTCCATCCATGGGAGCCATGGCACTGGGTAAGTCCATTGCAGTCGAAGGAAGTGTAGATGTGGGTGCAACGAGCACTTAAATATAAATAAGCTCCCTAGCGATGGCTGAAATAGGGAGGAAGTCAGCAAGTTTCTTACCTAACAACATTTGGGGCCAAATGTTGTCATGAGAAACTTGCACGAGCCGGAGCATAAGTCCGCCCACCACTCAGGATGCTCTGTCTAATCTGCAGCCGAGGTCGGCTTCAGTCACGGCTTCCTCCGCTACATTTCACAGGCTGTCAGTCACAGCTTCTGCCGCTATGTTTCACAAGCCAAAATGAAGTTTTCTGGTTGGAAACTTGCACGAGATGAAGCATACGTCCACCCTCCACTGGGTGTGTTCCGTCTAGTCTGCAGCCGGGGTCGGCTTCAGTCACGGTTTCCTCCGCTACATTATTAAATCACACAAGACTGCAGGCTAGCTACCCGACTTCAGATATCCAGTCAACTGCCCGAAGACGGAGCCTTTCTTCACCCTTGAAGTCGGATCATCCGATAGCTAGCGATCCGAGACATCGATCAACGGGACGCTCGGAGAAGAGATCTATCTCCGGATCTTCATCCCAGGAGCAGCAAGCTGTGGAAAAAACAGAAGACCGCTGCTCCTCAAGACTCGGAAAAGGACTTGCTGTCGTAGTTGCACAGCTATTAGCAGCATCCCAGCTAATGCAAGTGCAGCCTCCCTCAGATTTCAGTGTTGAGCTGTTGTACGGTGCTGGGATTGGTCCGGTCAATTGTGCGTGTAGTAGAAGCCAGAAGTTTCTCTATGGGAAACTCGGCTAGATCTCGGGTCAGATCTCCGTTTGGAGAACCCTCTCCATCCCGTAACAGTCAGGGCCAACTGTGTCCGTTGTGAGAAACCTTATTGAGTCGGAACATGCATCCACTCTGCAGCCTGGGCCGGCAGCTGATATGGCTTCTTCTACTTACATGGAAGCGCACAAAAGAGGCTTAAGCCTAAAAGTTTCAAAACGGGATACTCTACGAGATCTGGGGACAGATCGAGAGTGCAGAGCGTTTTTCATCCCGTTAACAGTCGGGGACGACTGTTTTGTGTTGTAAGAAACTTCAATGAGGAGGAGCATCCGTCCTTTGTGACGGGTCGGGATGCTTCCCCCGCACTTAGCCGGGTTGGCTGTGGTTACGGCTTTCTCTTCTTCCATGAATATGTACGATAAGGGATAGATGCCTAAAAGTTTCTAACGGATCGCTTGGCGAGGTCTGGAACAGCCTGCGAGCGGAAGAACCTTCTCCTTTCCGCCAGCAGTCGGGGTCAACTGTTTTTGGTGCGAGAAACTTTAGTGAGTTGGGACGCCCGTTCATGCTTGCAGTTCGGGACGCTTATTCCACACTGCAGCCGGATTCGGTGGCAGCTTTGGCATCTTTCCTTGCTTCATTAATGAAGCGTGTTGACCACAGACTAGCTATCTGACTTTGTAAGTTCGGGTTGATAGCTAGTCTTTTGAGACTAGTACTACCGTTTAACAGACTCTGATGGTGAGCTCTTAGTCGGTGCTGCATTGGTCCAGTCATCCGTTTAATCAGATGGAGTTGATCATATTTGCAGATGGAACATTTGGATGGTGAGATGGATATGGAGTGTGTGTCTCCATCTCTCATAGAAGGGCAATTTAAGACCATGAAAAGTCTTAAGAAAATTGTTCCATCAGAATAAGTCTGCATTTAGATGAGCAGGCTGGGGATGAAAATATGTCTCTACCTGCATCATTTAATATATGTTCGGAAATAATGGAATGTGCCATTTCACTGAAAAGAGCAAATCTGGGCGCAATGTCCTAAGCATATCACCTTACCAGAGCTATGGTGCAACGTCTCAGTGGAAAAAAAATATGAGGATGTGGTTCCTCGCTAAGAGTTCTTTCCAGGGCAGTCATGTATGCCATGTACAACTCCGCACAGGCAGTGAATTTGGAGTTGCTAAGATGTGATACTGCCCTTGTGTAGGGCTGCGCGGTATATCGATAAACCGATATATACCGGTATTCAAACCAATTTCGACTGAATACTGGTGACATTACAAAAATATCGGTTTATCGTCATTATTTATTTACCCACAATTTAATTTTCAAGATGTCTTGAGTTTTTTTTAACTGTAGCCCCGAATGAATAATATTATACCTGTATCCAAGGAATTGTCTCCTTGTGTCCTCGTAATATACAAATTAAACAGTTGAAAAAATAATTTTCAAAAATTTCCAAAAAACTATATCATGTTACCAGGGACCAGCCTAGGAGGGAATTTTAGGGAGACTTGATGTCTCCCTCCAGAAAAAATAGGGAGACTGCAGAGTCAAGTAGGGAGACTTCATAGGCAAGTGAGGAAAATTAAGAATATTTATGTACCACCCCTTGCCGCCCCTTCATATTTCAGCTTGTGGTCCTCCATAAACGTCTGATTAATCCAGGTCCAGTTGTCTATGATGCATCTATGCCAGGTTAAAAAATCACAAAGTAATTATTGACTGAAAATCCCCACTGCTACCCTCTCCTTCATGACCCCTCCCCTCTTCTTCTGCCGATTCCCCCAGCACCCTCCTGTGGTTGACTTTCGCCAAAGTCTAGTATACTAAGCTAATAATTTCCTAAGTCTGAAAGTGTGAACAGGACCAGATGTAAGGTTGCTTGGAAGGTACTTTGTTTGTTAATAAACAAAATACATTCTGGGGTCAAGTATTTTGTAAAATAAACGTCATTCCGCATCATTTTTATGGCATTCCAGTGTCATACCACATCATTTTGTGTCGTTCCGGTGTTTAGGAGGACCCCTCTTTCAAGATTCTTCACATGCACGCTTGTGTCCTGTACAAAGCTTTTCTTGTCAACACTAAAGCTTTTTTTTCATATGTTTCAATTCCATTCGTGTTTTTCTGGGAATAGACAATCCAACAGTTAACAGTCGTCAGCAAAACGAAATCAAAATATAGTGTTAGAAAATACGTCCGTTGTGTATACATTTTCGGCATCCTAAGGGATGTAACCTACTTTCAAACGGGGTTATTTTGTTGAGTCGCGTAAGTCACCTATTTTCGTTTCGGAACTTGAAGCTCCGACTGAAACGGAACAAAATAGAAATAAAAAATCTGTGTGATTTCAAATAAATGGTCTCTTATTTGAAGAATGGAAATGCTCATTTATCACACTCAAGCACATTCGATTCTTGAGAATAATCGTTTTTGTGAAAACCTCCGATCACTCAGTTCAGACTTTTCTCATTTTGGCCAATTTTTAGAGGGCGACTTGTAATCGCCCCGACTATTTTTATCGGCGACTTTGGGCTTAGAAGGGCGACTTAATCGCCCTAGTCGCCCTCACGGCTGGTCCCTGCATGTTACCCCTCATTGGAACAAGCTCATTCCAATGAAGGGTCACATGATATAGATTTGTTGAAATCTTTGGGGAAAATCTGATAAAATAATTTTGAAAATAATAAATTTTGATATCGTCTGCGTTGGGTAAAGGTGTTTCGAACCACATCATCAAGGCATGCTAATTCATTCCAACTGTGATGCCTCGAGTCTCGATTGTGGTACTTGTGTTCATATATCTGAACAGTATTCGATATACCAGTATACCGCAGTATTTTTTGGAATACCGATACCGGTATTCAGTTTTGAATATCATGCAGCCCTACCCTTGCGTCGTCATGACTTATAGATGACAAAGTGAAAAGCTCGCTCTGGTTACCGGAAATATACTATTTGATGACAAGCTTGCATTGATATATGTACAGGCTACAAGAAGCTTCAGTGCTGTGCTATTGAAGTTACTGTCTCATCACATTTCAGCAGACCGGGGTAAGCGAGGTCGTTCTGCTTCTAAGTAAGCATCATGAGAATGTCTTGCGAGGGTACAATAACCCTCTTATATTTACTCTGGAAATCGTCATTATAGCGACTCGGGAAAAGGGTAGGTCTGAACAAGGCTATGGATCAGACACCCCTAGGCCGATGATTAACGGAAGGTTATCATCTTCACGAGAAACTGGGCATTAATCACGGAAGTTCCTTTCAAAGAGAGTCGCTTCTAGTGGAGGTAAAGGCTCTCTTATTGAAGAGAACAATTGATGTCGACGAGACGAGCTTCTTCGCAGGGAGGACGTAGTTTCTCCTGTAAGCATCGTAAGTTCTGCAGGTGATGGACATGACCTCTATTGCTTGCCAGTTTACAGAGAATTATCAACTTCACGAGAACTGGACGTTATCACGGAAGTTCCTTTCAAAGAGAGTCGCTTCTAGTGGAGGTAAAGGCTCTCTTATTGAAGGGAACAATTGAGGTCGACGAGATGAACTTCGCGGGGAGGATGTAGTTTCTCCTCCCATAAGCATCGTAAGTCGTACAGGTGATGGACATGACCTCTATTGCTTGCCAGTTGATGGAGGATTATCAACTTCACGAGAAACTGGACGTTAATCATGGAAGTTCCTTTCAAAGAGAGTCGCTCCTAGTGGAGGTAAAGTCTCTCTTATTGAAGGGATCAATTGAGGTCGTTGAGAATAGATTTCGGTTGCTTGCCACTTGGCGGTAGGTTACAAACCTTGCAAAAGTGGATAAATTGCGGAATATTAGTGGATGAGAATGTAGTCTCGGTAGGCCTGCGGCTATCAGCCCGAGCAAGCTCCACTTGCAAGAAAACTTGTTAGACAAATCTTCCAACAGAGGCTTTCCTTCTGGAGATATTACAAACCTTGTTTCCGGTATTCATTAAGCCAATCGACAACCTTGTAACACAAAAGTGCTGTTGTTTAAGCACGTGACAATGTTTTTAGCCCTAGAGGGGTCAGCGAAATGATCAATGTCTGTGATTCGTGTTTAACCAATGAGAAGGTAGAAATACTGAAACACATGATTATATCATGTTATCTTCGCCAGAGGGGTAATCCAAATGACAAAACTCGGATTTCTTCTAACAGTGAAATGTCTCATTTTAGTCAATTATGCGGTTGCACTTAACAGAGGTCTGTTTGAAATTTGAAAACTGCCAGGATTGGGAGTTTGGAGGCTGAATTATCATGTAGTTCCAATGTGCAAACATGTAGTTCCAATGAGCAAACACAGTAATACTTTAACAGTAAATTATTAAAATTAACACTGACAATCTGACATTGGCATCGACAATCGGCCATTTGTGTCTTCAAAACATTGGCATTCGGATGACGGGCCTTTCTTATTGACTCATCACTAGTTCTTCACTTCCTACCTTGCGCGACGATAACTGTACGTCTCCATTAAGTGAGCCTTCAATGAGCTTCTAGGGCTTCAGTTATCAGCTTTTAATGGTCTTCATGTACAGGAAGACCTTTAGATGCTTCATCTAGGCTGATTTAGTTGTCCTATCGGACATGATACCGTTTGTTAGAGGAGGTTATTCTCTTCAAACCGATATGATTTAGTGTGAGTTATGATGTAAATACGGTGTATTTGTGCATCACGTCCTTCTCCGCCCTTAGCGGCATTATGGAGTTGGTCAGACGTGAGGGAGCCTTGCGGTTCCTATACTATTTGATGACTAACACAAGAACGTTTCAAGTAGTGCAGTTGAGGGGGGTTTGATATGAATTTGAATCTCCCCCCCCCTCCCCACCACCAGTTTGTTAAGAGGCGATTACTGGGCAAGACATAGTTTTCTCCTCCTACGCATTTAAGTATATACATGCATTTCATGACTTCTCGATTGGCAGCTGGGTTGTGTTCTATAGTGACCTCATGGGCACATCCACTTTTTAGTTGGTTGGTTTCCTGTGGTTGTTCGTCTATATGTCATATACGAGCATATGATTCATCAATAAATTGCTATCCTTTGGGTACTTGTAAGGCTGTATAGTCAGTTAACTGGTATTCAGATGATTAAATGCAGGATTCAATGCTCACGCGTATAATAAATGAATTATTAAGCAGACACATTATTATGGCCCCCCAAAAAATTTTCGAGGGGGTATATAGTCGAGGTCTCTGTCCGTCCATCCGTCCGTATGTCCTTCCGTCCGTCTGTCTGCCCATTCGAACATTTTGTATTATAACCCGAGCATCAGTTGTCGGATTTTAATGTTCTTTGGTATGGTGATAGGGCAGCTTGGGGGAACGGATGCCCTTGTACCTAGCATTTCGTCCATTCAGGTTTGGTAGAGTTATGGCCCCTGTTTGTTTTTGGCCTCTGTTTCTGACTAAGGTAAGTTGTACCATAGCCTATATGGCAAAGTGCTGCCCAATTTTTTGCTGCGACTAGCAGCTCTATAAGTGGCAATGTCGGTCTGTCGGTTTGTCTGTCGGTCTGTCTGTCGGTCGGTCTGTCTGTCTGTGACCAACAAGTTTCAAAACTCAATAACTTTTGAAATACTTGATGGAATGACTTTATACTTGGCATGTAAGTGTATCTTATTGATGTCTAGCCACTGTTCAATGCGCAATGTCGGTCTGTCTGTCGGTCTGTCTGTGACCAACAAGTTTCATGTCGGTCTGTCTGTGACCAACGAGTTTCGAAACTCAATAACTTTTGAAATACTTGATGGAATGACTTTATATTTGGCATGTAAGTGTATCTTATTGATGTCTAGCCACTGTTCAATGCATGTGTTGTTCCAAATATTTTTCTTGGAGCTATGGCTCTTGTTGAACTTAGAATTTTGTGAGATTGCACCACCCGTCGCAGCTACGGCGTCGATGTCGCAATTTTTTTTTTAGTTCATTATTTTTCTGGGGCCCAGTGCTTGCAAGGTAGGTTGCATGACATTTTAACCTCTACATATCAATATATCCATATAAACATGGATGACACAAGAATTATAGTGATTTTGGTTCCAGTCCATTTAAAATTGTATCACTGCTGTATCGATTTCAAATTTTATTTGCTTATTACTAATGTCAAAATACAGGTCAAGTTCGATTTGGAAGTTCACTCCGACCATTCTTGCAAGAGTTATGCCTCTTTTTTAATTAAAAAATCACAAATTTCCCAATTTCATCTTTATTCTTACTGTCCAGTGCCAACAGGGGAAGTGCTGCCCGATTTTTTAGCTCATCTTGACAAAGTCAAGCTGAGATAATCTCATCGCTCTCTGTCCGTCGTCTGTCCGCCGTCCGTCAACACCATGTTTTGATCTTCTCCTCCAAAGCCACTGGGCCAATTCAAGTGAAAGTTTGTGTGAGTGATGGTCCCAAAGGGGCATTGAATTTTTGTTCAACTCAACATGCCCAGCCCCATAGGGATGGAGTGGCGGAAAAAGCTCCAAAATATTTTTAAAATCTTCTCATGAACCATTGTGTACAATAACTTGATATTATGGAGCTGCCTTTTGAGGTGTAAAATCAAGTTTGTTCAAACGAAGTTCGTGAAGTAATATTTGGCTTTGTAATGGGAGGGGTAAGATTTTGGGCGTCCTTCAAAATTTCTATTTTCTGAACCGATGGTCCGGTTTGAACCAAATTTGGTATGTGGTATTATTGGGTCATAAGTACTTGACCCATGCAAAAAAAAAAAAATTCCTGCATCCCCATGAGAACCCTGGGAGCTAAAAATAGAAATATTTTCAAACGCCCATATTTCCCAAACCACACAGAACAGAGAGCTGTTATTTGGTATGAAGTATCCTTAGGACCATTAGAATTAAGTGGTAAAAAAAATTCAAGTATCAAGATTTCAGACATCAACAGAACCCAAAAATCGTTTCCGTGGTTTAAGAGACACGGAACCCGCCGGTAACGAAATTTAGGTACTGTCTGTGAGCAGTTATGGGAACCTTTTTGAAGTTTTTCCGAATCGAGGGAATTTTATATCGTTCGTTACGACGTAGCTTTTTAGATTTCAGACACGTTTTCCTCCTAGATAAAACTGCCTGCATACATTGATATACTTGTAAGTTATATGTGATATATACCCCCCCCATCCCCCCCACCCCTCCCCCCCACCCCCCACGATAGATACCAAACAGAGGTTATTGGGATGTTGATTTTTTAATATATATCTATTGTTTTAGATATTATAATGCCAGTAAACCTGTGCATGATACCTTTGTTCAAAAAACTGCTTTTCAGTTTTCAACATATATTGAACACATGCGCTTGTTATTTTATCCTACTTAAAACAATTCTCAGACACACAATGAAATTACTTGTGATAATGTTACTGACGAAAAAAATGTCAAGATGTTTACAGAATGACCCAATCACATTCACTTCAGCAAAAGGGTCCCGCACTTTACTCATTCCGAGAATGTTATTGGTTGAAATGTCTAACGTGTGCAAACGGTACACATGTGTTTTTCCCACTTCAACTTGTTTCTGTATTCGATGTAAACAGCATTTCGTTTCTATCACAGTGATGATTGTTCACCAACGAGCAGATCTTATGAGCATTTCTTTCAACAACAAATGTTTCAATGTCTTCACTGACAGATTGAGTGGGTAACGATATTTCGGTTCCGTCATTTTGTGACCACGGTACCGACACGCTACTGGTAACGATCGTTACCGAGAAATCCTGACTCTTGAAATTGCCATCGGTTATGTTAGGGTGTTCTGTAATGGGCATCGAAAAAATGCTGAGTCAGCATATTTGCAAAAATTAAAAAAAATCTTTTTTCCAGAAGCAATCATCAGAATCTTCTGATATTCGGTATACAGCATTCATAGGGGGGTCAGATACAAGTTTGTTAAAATAAAGCCCATTGGTTCATATTTGGGCTCAATACAGGAGCCCAAATGTTTTACATACGGTAATATGGGGAATATTCTTTAAAAATCTTCTTCTTCATAACCACCAGTCAGAATCTTTTAATGTTTGATATACATCATTGTTATGAGGGTCAGATTCAAGATTGTTCAAACCAAGTCCCTAGGTTAATATTTGGGCCCAAATTTTAACTTGTTCAATATGGGGGATAATTTTTAAAAATCTTCTTCCTCAGATCAACCAGTCAGAATGCTTTCATATTTGGTATGCAACATCTCTAGGGGGGGTCAGATTCAAGTTTGTATCAAATCAGATCCCTAGGTATATATTTGGGTTTGCTGTGGTAGCCCAAATTTTTACTTAGTGCGATATGAGGAAATTTCTTTAAAAATCTTCTTCTTCAAATCCACCAGTCGGAATGCTTTCATATTCGGTATACAACATCTTTAGTGGGGTCAGATTTCAGTTTGTTCAATTCTAGTGCCTGGGTTAATATTTGGGCTCCATATGGGAACTTGAAATTTAACTTACATGTGGTACAATATGAGGGAATTTCTTCAAAAATCTTCTTCTTCAAATCCACTAGTCAGAATGCTTTCATATTTGGTATACAACATCTCTAGGGGGGTCAGATTCAAGTTTGTTCAAATCGGATCCATAGGTTAATATTTGGGCTCGCTATGGTAGCCCAAATTTTAACTTAGTGCGAATTTGAAGAAATTTCTTTAAAATTTCTCTTCTTCAGATCCAACAGTCAGAATGCTTTGATATTTGGTACACAACATCTCTAGGGAAGTCAGATTCAACTGTGTTCAAATCGAGAGCCTGGGTTAATATTTGGCCTCCCTATGGGAGCCAGAATTGGCCATTTTGCTGAAGAATTAAAAATTTTGTATTCAGTACCCTCTAGAGATGTGTAACTAAGATTAATCCATATAAGTTGTATCAAGGGGCTTCATAGGGGAGCTCTACATTTTACCTTATGATCAACTGAAGAAAAGACATGATGCCCGGATTATTTTTGTCACTCCTAAGGGACTCAAGGATTGACAGTGTGGCCTATGGAGATGGATTGCTTAATGTTGACTCATTCTTGGACTCCGCTTATATTGTGTTCTGTTCAAGATGAGCACTTTTTCTGTACTGCCCAGTGCTTGCAGGGGAGGTTGCATGTCATTGTCCCCCCAAAAAATTTTCAGGGGACTATAGAAATCAGCGGTGTCCATCCATCTGTCCGTGTGTGCATCCATCCGTCTGTCTGTGTGTCCGTCCCACTTGGTGTCCCCATGATAACTCCAGTTTGGATCATTTGATTGGAACCAATTTTGGTATTTGACCTTCTTAGCCCAAACCACAGGTCAAGTTCGAATATGGGTTCGGCCAGATTATTTCTTATCAACCTACCTACAATTGTTTACTACAGGCTTGCACTACAGTGGAAGTCCCTAACTCGGAAAATATACTCTCTATTTGGTCTTTCCCATGCAATTTGGGAAAGAAAAGTGGTGCAAAAACACCAAGAAAAATAAGCCCAAACTGGGTCGAGTGCAACCGGTGCAGACCCAGTAGGGGATGCTCTCTTCCAAGTACAACTCCACGACTTCCGTTGCCAGTGCGCATATGCGTCGCTAATGACTCATTCTTTTTTTCGTCCGCCATGTGACGAGACGTTCTCCTCAGCACTAGTATCAGTGTTCATCCTGCTCGTTGATAGTGTGTCTCCTGCATCAAGTTGGATTCAAATATCCTTTTCTTATAAGGAACTGTTTTTTATTTATATTCTCTATACAATTATTATCCATAATGTATTATATTTTCTTTATCCGAGTCACGCGTGATTTTCGTGAGTCATGCGGTTTCGGACTTTAATTTGTCACAATTATAGTACATGTTAAAATTGTCCATTTTGTTCATTGTGTTAGAGTTAAGTGTCAGCGGGATACCTTTTTTACAGATTCTCTTCTCTCCTTTGAGAGTTGTCCTTCTGTTGTTTGATTCCCGGTCAACCGTCTGGTTTCTATTGTTCTGTCGCCTTTCTCTCTTTGGGGGTGTTCTTCTGTTTTCTTCTGAATTCACCTTCTCTGCTTCTCTCACTTCTATCATGCCCAGGACTATTCCTTGTGGGCAATGTTTGCTTCCTAAGCATGTGGACGATTCGCATGCTTCATGCTCCTCTTGCAATGGGTGTTCGGCCGATCGACCCTGTGATCTCTGTGGATCGTGGTCATCCACTTTCTGGGCATCTGTGAACCGTGTTGTGCGTTTTCGTGGCCGTGCCTCCCGCTCACGTGGGAAAGGCAGGGCTCGCCTTGAGTAAAATGGTCGGGGCCTAAAAAAAGTGCCCCACATATTGAGGTCGGGGCCTTCTCGGGGCTGATTTTCCATTTTGTCCAGTATTGTTAGTGCTTTTTTGTGGAAAATGTCGGGGCTTGAAAAAAAGCCCCCAGCAAGTGCTCCTCGGGGCTGATCTCGGGGCCGGGGCTGATCAGCCCCGACTCATGGCAAGCCCTGAAAGGGGAACGCGGTCGTTCGGGGGCTCCCGAACTGACCATATCTGGTGAGAGTTATTTCTCCTCCGTGGGGGATGTGCAGTCTATTCTTGTAGTGGATACTGCAGGAGCCGTTGAGTTGTCTGGTGAAGAGGTGCCTGGTTCCGGGACTGCGGCCCCCCTCCAGTCGACCTCTGAGGCTGTCACTAGGGTTATGACTCCTCCTTCGGAGCCGAGCAAGGGTGCTCTCTCCACAGTTCCACCAACCTCAACGACTCCAGACGTATCTACTATTAATGCTGTTCCGTCTGCAGGGATGTCTGGTAGTGTGGACGTGGGATATCGGCCTCAGCCTTCCCTGGCTTCAACTCGGCGAAGTTGGAAGGGGCTGCCGGCCAAACCCTCTACTGTGGTCTCTGCGCCGTCTAGCACCACAGTTTTGTCATTGGATTCGAATGTTCATAGTGGGAACACTGTGTACTCCGTGGCGTTTCCGTCCACTCATTCTGGTCACACGGCCAGTTTTGAGGGACCAACATCTTCTGTGCAGCCTGGACCTTCTGCCCCGCAGAGGTCCGCGGCAACTCTCCTGAGTTCCCACTATGTTGATCCTCGGGGTGTGTCGTACCCCTATGCATGTCTGCCTTCAGATGTTTTGGCTGCCGCCCGTCGCCCCGCTTCGGGTGTTTTGGAGGATCATGACCCTTCGCTGGTTAAGAGGGTCAGGTGTGAAGCCACTTTGCCGGTTCGTTCCCATGTCGAACCGGCCGGTATGTGCAGTGAGCTTAGGGAGGCCCTCTCCTTACTCACTCAGGTTCTGTCCAAGAGCCTTCCCATTGCTTCCAGCGAGGCAGCGAGTGGTTTCCAGGTGCCCCCTATGGCGCCGCCTCCCGGGATTGGAAACAGAGTGCTTTCTGATCCCCCTGGTGTTCCTACACCATGGGAGGCGTCGGCTGGTTTGCCCACGATTTGCCCACGATGGGCTATGTGTCTTCCGACTCGGGGGAGGCGTTAGACTTGATGTCGAGAGCCAGCAGTCTTCAGACTTGGGGGCAGCTCTTGACTTTGTGTTTGGGTTCCTTCCGGATCTCAAACCATCTAACCAGCTGACAGTGTCAGCCAGGCCACGATCATCAATCGCGCACCTACAGCCTGTGGAGCAACCTGCTTCTGGGCGTCTTCGACCGTGCCAGTCGGTACAGGTGGTTGAAGCATTTTCAGCTTTGGACTCTAAGTTCCAAGGCTATGAAAGCTCCATTCTTCACCAGGGTTAACACCTTTTGCCTCCAGTGCATTATCGTTCCTACAATTCCGCCAATCCGTCAGTCTGCCAGGCTTTGACGGTTTTGAATCTGGAGTCCATGTTGGGCTTATCGAGAGAGATGCTGGGTATGCTTTCTCTCTCAGATCACGTCGTCTCTGCCTTAGCTGCTTATCTGCCTCCAGATAAGTTTGACGATGTACAGGCTCCTTTGCGTGTACTGTCCAAGGCGCTCATGCATCTTACTCACACGCATGCCTGTAACACGGCTAATTTGGAACTAGTTCGAAGGGACTCTGTGCTGGACACAGGCCGATCCTTTCCTGAGGTGCAGCTTCTTGCTCTTCTTCTGAGTTTCAGGCAGTGGATCCCTCACCTGTCGAATCGCCAGGTCCTTCTGTTGTCTGACAATTCGACAGTGGTTGCTTACATTCGGAACCAGGGCGGCACACACTCGGTTCCAATGTACGAATTGGCTCAGGATCTTCTACTGCTCGCTCAGGATGTCAACCCCGGGGTGGTTGTTCGTCACATTCCTGGTCGCCTGTACTGCCTAGCCGACTCCCTGTCTCGACGAGGCAGGGTCATTTCCACCGAGTGGATGCTCCACAGGGCAGTGTTCCAGTCTCTTTGCGACTCGTTGAAACCATCAGGTGGACACTTTCGTGTCCCCATGTCCAGATCCTCTGGCTTTTGCCGTGGACGCTCTGTCACTCGATTGGAACGGTCGAGTCGGTTATGCCTTCCTGCCGGTTCGGATTCTGCCTCAGGTTCTAGCCAAAATTCGAACTTGCAGTTGTCGAATCATTCTGATCGCTCCCCTGTCGCGTCAGCGGGTGTGGATCAATCAGCTCCACTCACTGATGGCGGCGGTTCCGGCACGTCTCCCTCTACGTCGCGACCTTCTTTGCCAAGGTCACCCGAGGAGGTTTCACGTCGACCAGACTTCATTGTGCCTTCACGCATATCTTCTGTCAGGTCCTGTCTCCTCCGTAGAGGTTTTTCGAGATGAGCATTGGAGTGCATTTCTTCTTCAAGGAGGCACTCCACTGGTTTAGCTTGTGCAGCTAAGTGGAAGGTCTTCTGTCGATGGTGTGCTGATCACTCTGTTGATTATGTCAATCCTTCGATTTCACAGATTGCGGAGTTTCTAGTATATCGGTTTGATTCTCGGGGTCTCAAGCCTGTTACCATCAAGGGTTACAGGTCCATGCTTTCAGAGACTTTTTCTTATGTGGGGAAGTGTCGTATCGGCCCTAATCCTTACCTCTCCAAGCGTGTTAGGCACTTTTCTTTAAAAAGGCCTCGGACTTTGCAGCTTACCCCAAGATGGAATCTTTTGTGGGTGTTGCTTTGCTTGGGGGGTGGGGGGGGGGGGGGGGGGGGTGGCGGCGTTCGAACCTTTATCCCAGGTGGATATGCATTTTCTCACATATAAGAGGGCTTTTCTGATGGCTTTTGCTTCTGCCAGACGGGTTAGTGAGCTTCACGCCCTCCCGGTTGACCCTGCCTTTTTCAGGAGCTCTCCCAACAGTGTTACCTTTACCACTTATTGCTCCTTTCTGGCCAAGAATCAGATACCAGAGACTACTCCTCCTCCTATCTGTATCAGGGCTCCTCCTTCTGTTGAGGGTAATCGCCCTTTACTCTGTCCGGTTCGTGCTATTCGCATTTATCTCAATCGGGCACAATTCATACGGAAAGGCAGGAAACGTTTTTTCTGGCTCTTATTCCTGGTTAACTGGTAGAGTGCTAGAAGCCCATATTTGGGCTTTACTCTGATGTGCAGGGACTGTAATATATGGGCCTCATACTCATATGCTTCATATTATCTTGGAAGTGAAATTATTTAGTCTGTGTAGATTTGCCTTGTTACAATTTATGGATGAGTGCCTACAGGCACTTTCCCATAAATTGTAACAAGGCAAAAACATGTGAACAAATATTGATGGGCAAAAATAATTTAGCACTCTACTAGTTAACAGAAGATCTCTCCTCAATCCATTTCTCGATGGATTTGTCTTGCTATTCGTACGTTTTACGCTCGTTTAGCAACTGGCGATTGTATTACCAATTGTATTTCTGCCCACGAGGAGCGTGCATTGTCTACCTCTTGGACTTATTCTACCTCCGTCAAGTTGTCGGATGTTATGCAGGCAGCCTACTGGAGAAATGCCTCTTCTTTCTCCACCTTCTATATGCGTCAGTTGCAGGAGCAGTTGGAGGACCTTTTTGCATTGGGCCCTCTTTCTTCTGCTCAGGCTGTTGTCTGCCCTAGCCATTAGGCTTCTTGAAGGTCAGTTCCAGTTCTGTGCTGTTACTGCCCTTTTCTGTCTGTGTGTCACACAGACCCTTACGCCTCATCTCTCATTGTCTTTTACTAATGATTGTGATGCTATGGTTTGATAAACCTCGGAACCTCTTCATCTGTTCACTGTTCCAGTGCAATTGGGTTATGTGTGGGTTGGTTATGCGATTCCCTCCAGCCTATTGTCTATTCAGCCTGTAGTAAACAATTGTAGGTAGGTTGATAAGAAATTTAAATTTTATAGTAAATTTCCTTTCTTATTATATATACCACAATTGTTTACATGGAGGCCCTCCCGTCTTATTCGGGCAAGAATCCTTCCTCCCCGCTGATCACATAACTCTAACATTGGCGGATTCAAAAAGAATGAGTCATTAGCGACGCATATGCGCACTGGCAACGGAAGTCGTGGAGTACTTGGGAGAGAGCATCCCCTACTGGGTCTCCGCCGGTTGCACGCGACCCAGTTTTGGCTTATTTTTTCTTGGTGCTGTTGCACCACTTTTCTTTCCCAAATTGCTTGGGGAAGACCAAATAGAGAGTATATTTTCCGAGTTAGGGACTTCCACTGTAGTGCAAGCCTGTAGTAAACAATTGTGGTAGGTATAATAAGAAAGGAAATTTACTATAAAATTAAAATTTTTATAAGAGTTATGCCCCTTTTTCCACTTAGAAATTTCAATATTTACTGTGTCCGGGTGATAACTCCAGTTAGGATTATTTGATCGGAAAGAAGTTTGGTATGTGATTATCTGGGATAAAAATACAGGTCAAGTTCGAGTATGGGTTCGGACCGATCATTTTTATTAGAGTTATACCCCTTTTTCGACTTAGAAATTTCAAGATTTGCGGTGTTCGGATGATAACTCCAGTTAGGATTATTTGATCGGGAAGAATTTTAGTATGTGACTTTCTGGGGTAAAAATACAGGTCAAGTTCGAATATGGGTTTGGACCAATCATTTTTACTAGAGTTATGCCCCTTTTTCGACTTGTTTTTTTGGGGGACATGTGGCCAAGCGGCCTTATATTTTAAACTACATATCAATATAACCATACAAATATGGATGCCAATTTCAGTTTTATTCTTACTGGCCAGTATCTACGGGGGAAGTGCTGCCCAATTTTTTTTAGTCCACTATTTCTGTGCTGCCCAGTGCTTGGTGGGAAGGTTGCATGTCATTTTAACCTACTGCATATCGATATAACCATATAAATATGGATGCCAATTAAAGCTTTATTCTTACTGGCCAGTGTCTTATAGGGGAAGTGCTGCCCAATTTTTTTTTTAGTCCACTATCCAAATTTTTTCTAGTCCACTATTTCTGTACTGCCCAGTGTTTGCACGGCAGGTTTGCATGTCATTTTAACCTACTACATATCGATATATTCATATAAATATGGATGACACAAGAATCATAGTGTTTTTTAATTCTGTTCATTCAAAGTTCTTTGGATGAACCAATTCTCTTCAAACATTCAGAAGTTATTTATTTACATGCAAGTCTGACTTTGCTGCCTTTATGGGCATCAGCACACGTGTTAGCATTTCTCTTGTTGTATGCTATGGACCTTAGAAACAATGAATTATTTTGGGGGCGGTCCGTGACGAGTCAATCATAGCTCGATTTATTTCTAAATCCAGGTTTCTATTAATTTCGGTACCCAATCAAATACAACTTGTCTTTACAGTCTCATATATTTACACGTTTCTGGGAGCATAGATATCGGATAGAACACATCTGGGAGTGTTATTTATTGGAATTTATTGTACACCTGAATGTGGTTGCCTGTGGGTTACCTCAGAAGTGTGTTTACTCTCCAGAGATCATTCATTGTGATTCTATTGGACACGTGTATGTTATATATTATATCACTGGTTTCCGACCTGTCTACCTATGCTGACTCCGGTATATGTTACAAGCAGGCGATATTAATTACCGGTATCGCCGCAATTGCCTTAGCTTCTGAAGTGGCGTTATTTCATACCTGGGTGCGTGCTCGACGAATATATATTGTTATTTGGTACCGCTTTTACTTATTCCAGAGCGCTCCCCTCTTTGTTTTTGAAGAAGATTCCTTCAAAAAGGGGGGGGGGGGATTCTTTCCCTCTCCTCTGGCTTGATAAGTGTGTAACTATGAGTGAAGCTGTTTTGTCTGTAGATTATATCGTGGATACAGCTTGTGTATTATTGTATATGGCGTATGTTTGTGGGGGATAACCTCTCATTCTCAAATATGCCATCCCAATTTTTGGGGCTTAGTCCGGACTAGCCTTAGAAATTGGGAACTCGTTACATCCAATTAGCATAGTCTTCATGCTAAGAATAGAGGATTACTTGAATTTGGCTCCTTATTTATGATATGTCTTCTCTATTACTGTATAGAGAGACATACATGTAATTCCTTTTAAATTTAATTTCCTTTCACCTTGGATTACAGGCTTGGAACTATGTTTGTCTACTAATTCTGAAGTCCTAAGCCCTCCGCCTTTTTACGATTCAGCTAGTCTGGGCCATTGGTTTTCTAGTATAAAAATATGATAAATTTAAAGCAATTTGTGCATTTTTATACCCCCACTTTCGAAGAAAATGGGGGTATACTGGATTAAATGCGTCTGTCCGTCTGTCCATCCATCTGTCCGTCTGTGTGTGTCTGTCCGTCCGAGAATATTCATAACTTAAGTAAATTATTATTTTTTATAATATTTGTTAGGTATGCCCACACTAGTTATTTTTTTTTTATTATTTTTTTTTTTTTATTACTTGTTCACTTAGAAATTGTGTCCGTCCGAGCCAAATTTTGTCTGTTCAGCCTGTATCTCGGGTATCGGATGTTCTATTTCAATGAAATTTGCCATGAACACTGCTTATGGTATAGGCTTTAAAAAAAGGATTCAACGATATTTCTCACATTCTCCTTTTTAGAGTTATCCCCCTTTTTTGAGTTAGAAATTGTAGGAAATGGACATTATTTGTCTGTTCAGTCTGTATCTCAGGTATGGGTTATCAGATTTCAGTGAAATATGGCATGCAGTTTGCCTATGACAAAGGCTTCTGCCTCATTGCATAAAACTTCCAAACAATTTACCATATCTTTTGACTTAGAAATTGTTGGAAATTGTTGAAAACTTTTCGAAGAAAATGGGGGAGGGGGGGGAGGGGGGCATACTGGATTGGGGTTATCGGATTTCAGTGAAATATGGCATGCAGTTTGCCTATGACAAAGGCTTCTTCCTCATTGCATAAAACTTCCAAATACCAAACAATTTACCATACCTTTTGACTTAGAAATTGTTGGAAATTGTTGAAAACTTTCAAAGAAAATGGAAGTGGTGGGGAGGGGTATACTGGATTGCGTCCGTCCATCTGTGCATCCGTCCGTCAGTCCGTACAAGAATATTCATAAATAATATTTGTTGGTCATAGGTATGCCCACACTAGGCGGTACACCACGTGGGGGTATGCATCGGACGAAAGTCCAGCTCTTGTTTATACTTGCCAATGGCCCAGACGGGTATGGCCCTCCCATGAGTGGGCACTCATACCTCCCCACTGAGTTATTATGTAGTACTCTTTTCTACAAAGAATGATGTTGGTGCCAATTCCAGTCACTTCCTGGTGACTGCGCATGCGCAGAGAGTAAAAGTATGGAGGGCCAGATAGGACTTTTAATTTTCGGTTTTGCAAGCAAATTTTGGGGAGGGGGGGGGGGGGGGGTTCAAAATTTGTGTTTGGCCCTTGATAGCTTTGAGTTTGTACCAGCCAGTCTGGGCCATTGGTAAGTATAAAAAAAATACAAATTACTTTAAATTTATCATTTTTAAAACACTAAATTTGATGATTTTTAAACAATAAATGATAAGCCTAAAAAAAATATACGTTTGTTTCTGCTAACCCGACCGACCCTATTTCAAACTGCTGAGTCTAAGCATTTTATTGAAATCGCCAAAAAAGTGAAAAAAAGATGTGACATTTTTGACACTTTCTAAATCGTGCAACATATATTGATTGTCAAAAAATTAAGATTTTATAAAAAAGAAACCCTATTTTATATAAAAGCCTATTGAGCCACGGAACTTCTTCATAATATAATATTCAGCAGTCCTAGTATTCTGAATTGTGCATTCGCATGCCTCACTTTATCAAGACACAAGGTCAAGATGTGTTAAAATTAGCACACCTGAGTACTTGAAATAAATTGCCTTTTTAAGTGATTGTGGTAATAGACTGGTTAAGTAACATCGTATTTGTCTTGGCTAAGAAAGCACATATGATGTGCTTTCGTTTATTTGAAGACAATAAAGTTCCCTGCTTTGTACTTGTATGAAAAACTTTTGAGCACACTATTTTTAAGGCATGATGAAATCATGACGTCAGCGAGTGCAAACAGCCAATCACTTTAAAGTACAAGTGTCGATTTCCTGGGAATCCCTTGGCATTTCCCAAGGAAAATTTCCAGGTTTTGAATACCAGGCATGCCATTGGTTGAAATGTACAGTGTGATTAACTACACATGCTTTCTGGAATGCAGTCCATGTTACTTGTTTCAGATTAGAGGTAAACAATATTCAATCACTTGCATAATAATGGTCACTGTTGAGACAAAACACTTGAACAGTTGATGAAGAAAAGTAATACATAAAACGTTTAATGGTCTATGAGGGCAGACAGGATGATTGAAAGGGAAAAGACCCCAAATTTAAGCCAACATTAATCCACACCAGTGAAGTAAAATCACTTGTTGTAAACCGTGATATTAAAGCAAGTTGAAATTTATATACCTTCTTACCGGGATATACTCAACTTTTCCAGGCACCGATTATGATTTAATTTGCCTGTGTCGGTGCGCATTCTGGAAAAAAAATAAAAACAAAATGTTTTTTCGACCTACCGACCCTATTTTTTTTCATCCTGTTAATGGAAACAAACATATAATTTTTTTAGGCCTAAGTAAATAATAAAATAAATTATAAACACTTCTTAGAAGTCCTTCCTGTTCAGGCCGAGTGGTTGTAGCATTCTTAAAGTGAAGATTCAATGTATTTCACGAGTTCGGCGCTGTTCAGTCGCATTTGGTCCCTCAGGATCGGAGGATAATACCTGTATGATGCGGTAGCGCATATCAGACAATAATGTATGTGGTCATTTTTAGCTCAACTTGACAAAGTCAAGCTGAGCTATTGCCATCACTTCTCGTTAGTACGTTAGTACGTACGTCCACAATTTCCTTTGGCACACCTCACAGGTCGCATTTATGATCAGATTACTTTGAAACTTGGTATGCTTGTTTGGGGTGACCTCTAGATGGGAGCTATCGATTTTCTTCAATTTCCGTCAAAAAATGTTGCCGCGGCCAACGTTCTTAGAACTTGGTTTAGTCAAACCACAATATTTCCCTTTGGCACACCGTACAGGGCACATTTATGCTTTGATTGCTTTGAAACCTGGTATGCTTGTTTAGGGTGACCTCTAGATGGGAGCTATCGATTTTCTTCAATTTCCGGCAAAAAATGTTGCAACTGCCAACGTTCTTAGAACTTAGTTTAGTCAGAAGACTCAATATTTCCCTTTGGCACACCCTACAGGGTACATTTATGATGGGATTGCTTTGAGACCTGGCATGCTTGTTTGGGGTGACCTCTAGATGGGAGCTATCGATTTTCTTCAACTTCCGTCAAAAAATGTTGCCGCGGCCAACATTCTTAGAACTTAGTTTAGTCAAACCACAATATTTCCCTTTGGCACACCCTACAGGGCACATTTATGATTTGATTGCTTTGAAACCTGGTATGCTTATGTAGGGTGACCTGTAGATGGGAGCTATCGATCTTCAATTTCCGGCAAAAAATGTTGCCACGGCCAACGTTCATAGAACTTAGTTTAGTCAGACCTCCATATTTCCCTTTGGCACACCCTACAGGGCCCATTTATTATCAGATTGCTTCGAAACCTGGTATGCTTGTTTGGGGAGACCTCTAGATGGGAGCTATCGATTTTCTTCAATTTCTGTCAAAAAATGTTGCCGCGGCCAACGTTCTTAGAACTTAGTTTAGTCAGAAGACTCAATATTTCCCTTTGGCACACCCTACAGGGTACATTTATGATCGGATTGCTTTGAAACCTGGTGTGCTTGTTTGGGGAGACCTCTAGATGGGAGCTATCGATTTTCTTCGGTTTCTGTCAACAAATGTTGCCACTGGAAAAAAAAATGACATTGGTACCAATGATCTTCAATTTTGCCATTTCATTTATAACTTACCAAGTTCAAGTTTGTCAAGTTGAGCTACAGTGTCATTGACACTTTCATTGTTGAAATGTATTGAGATGGGTGTGTCCCTTTTATACAAGTGGTTTTTGGTTATGTCGCCCCGTTGGCTACGGGGTTTTGGTATTGTTGTCCGTAGGCCAGTAGGAAAGAGGCTATTTTCCATGCATTTCTCCAGGAAAAGGCCTTGGAGTTCTAGTTTGAGCTGTTTTATGCGGAGGTTCCGTATGGTACGGTTTGCAGGTTTAAATTCCTCTCGGATGGGAGTAAGTGTGACTTGTTCTGTCTCATGGTGCTGTCTTTTTGGGCACCCTGTCTGCTGTCTGATGTAAAAATAACTGTGTCAGCGCTGGCACTTGTGCTCAGGCTGATGTCACTTATAGAGATAGCGGCCAGTGTTTCTGCCATAGTCCTAGAGGTAAATACTGTTCAATACAATTACAAGAGTTCGAGGGAACTTGTTTTCGGACAATCCCGTATAGTATATAGCCTAACCGGTTTCGTGCGTTTGTACACTTCGTCAGAGGCAGTGGAAACACTTTGCCGAGGAATATTGTTATAAATACAGTCTGCTCAGCTAACAACAGAGACAACCATTTTGATACACCACCAGACCAAATCACAGACTTCCCTCTTAATGTGGACATTGGCTCTCCCCACCCTCAGATCCCATCACACAATGGGAATACACCACCGGAACTAAACATGGACATCACGAGTCTATACAATACCGCCACAGTGCTTAAATATGCAGCAAAGACTTCGTACCACCAGCACCCCCATTAATATTGCAATCCAGCAGACTACCGTGTACATAAGCAATAAATAAGAAACAACATAGTTATTATATTCTCATTTATTAGTGATTTCTATAACTCAATGATGAATGGAACCATCTTTTACTTCTTCGCTTTTTAACCTTCTTCAGCTGCCTCACTCATACCAATTGTCAAGATCTAACAGCCACTTCGGCGATACACTCGAGTCTTAACATTTCCCCAGCCTAGAGCTCTATCCTCTATTCCCCAGGGCTCGATTTAACTGGATTAGCATAGCACTTTGCTCTCCAATTTCTGAATTTTGCTATTCAAGATTTATTAGTTTCAAGTGCTTTTGGATCAACTGCTAATAAATTTTCCAGGGTGAATAGTAAATTGCTATTCAAAATTTTCAGATTAAATCAAGCCCTGCCCCCCCCCCCCCCCCCCCCCCCCCCCCCCAGACCATTTTATCTCATTTGACCCTAATCAATTAGGATCACTTCTCTTTAACTGGACGTCAATAGATATCAAGTGCATCCACCAAAACACAACATAACAGCCATATTTGTAAATTGTATTGACAAAATGTCAGGATATTTCAGGTCATGTTAGCCTTGTATTGGTTAATTTGTTGCTGCTGTGTTAGATAAAGGGTTAAATTGATTCAATTCTTTTCATGTGAATCATAGCAGAGGTGCAGCAAGAATCTACTTGGATTCTTGCCGGTTTTATTTTGCGAATCTTTGTGCGAATCGATTCTTGTAGTATTCTCATCAAAACAAGGTATATGTCATAAGACCTCTAGTGTTCTTGGGTCAGATTGTATAAATGCAACATTCTGATTGGCATACGGTGCTGGAAATGAACAAAATTGATGAGTGTGGTTTTAAGCTCCTGTGAAATCAGAGACTAGAGTAATTTGCACCCGTAATATGTTAGTATATGAATTTTCGAGGGAATACTGTCACCATACACCAGAAACCTTAACCCTTTGAACCTGAGCGGCTGCTTTTCCAGCAAGGAGCATGATACGTCATAACGACATTAAATAGGATGGCTGTTCAGTAAACATGTAGGGTAGACCAATCAGTATTTTCAACGTGCATCCCAGAGGCTGCACGTTGAAAATATTGATTGGTCTACCCAAAATAATGAATCTGGACTCTTCTAATTGCTGTCATTGAACAGCATGGCAGATACTACAAGTGTCCAAAGGGTTAAATGTATAAGGAATTGCTGAATTATGACAGTAACTTGCCACTGGCCACAGTGTGCTGCTTTCTCAAAACAACAAACATTTATATGCCCTCACAGTATATTATTGCTCCACAATATTTTTCAATGAGTGCATTTTTTTGCTCCCATAAAATAGAAATCACGGGTGCTGATGGGAGCAATTGCACTCGCACCTGTCTCATTTCCAGGACTGCAATTAATTATTATACATGCATGCTTGTTACATAATTTTGGCAAAAATACTATGGTCATCGTCATGAAGACAGTTTTCCATCTCGAACAATAATAGGCGGATACGATTTCACGGTTCGTTTTATCAAATTAGCATTGAAATACTATTAGACTGCTAACAATTTTGAGAAACTGTTGAAAGAAAGTTTATCTAATCAGAAGCGGAAAGTGAGGATAATGTTCAAATCTGTGCAACATATAAGAGCACCCATCTTGATAGCAACTAAACATTATTTAATATTGAATAACATACCTGTACATGAATTCAAAAGTAACCAAATCAAATAACTAGTAACTGGAGAACAATTGGAAAACACAAAACAATAATTTAAGGTGTGAAACTTTTAACTGGTAGAGTGCTAGAAGCCACTATCAGGGCTTTAATACGAAGAGAGGTACCTCAGCCTGAAGGTGTCATATTCTGTGGATGTGCTTCACATTACCTTAGAAGTGAAATTACTTAGTCTATATGGGTTTGCCTTGTTACAATTTATGGGAGAGCGCCTCTTGGCACTCTCCCATAAATTGTAACAAGGCAAAGATGCAGGAACAAATTTTTATGACCAAAAATAACTTAGCACTCTACCGGTTAAAATTCAACATCAGTATAGTGCTGAAATAGTTGGCCCATTTTTGTAGCTGGCAAACCGTCTGGCATAACCAGATTTCAACCAGATATCCATTAATTTCAACCGCTGGTATTATTATCCCCCCCAACCAATCTGGTCGGAGAGGGTATCTAGTCGAGAGCTGCGTCCATTCGTTCGTAAGTTTGTACGTTACGTACGGTACATACATTCGTAACACAAGTGTGTCCATCCAACATATTTGCTGCTCAAGACTAGCACTGTCATTATTTGGCGGATTCAAATAATTTTGGCTATGCTTGTACCTCAACAAGGGGGAACAGATCCTACAGCAAAATTAATATTTTTCCGTAAACATTTACAGAGGTATTTGCCCTTGTTTAACTTAGGAGATTATTATTAAAAAAATGTGTCTGTCTAACATATTTGCTGTTATAGCACTGTCATCATTTGTTGAATTCAAATAACTTTTGCCATGCTTATATCTCAATATGAGAGAAGGATCCTACAACAGAATTAATATCTTTGCATAAAGATTTACAGAGTTATTTGCCCTTGTTAATAATGTTAAAGCTTCTGTTTAGGTCACTTATTCGCCCTATTTCCATATCATGGCCTTTATAATGCTGCTATATGATGATTATTATCATTATACCCCCGCTTCGAAGAAGTGGGGGCTATATAGGAATCGCCCTGTACGTCCGTACGTCCGTCCGTCCATCCGTCCGTCTGTCCGTCCGTCCGTCCGTCCGTCCGTACGTCCGTCCGTACGTCTTTCCGGACATGAAATTCTTGTGTGCACAACTGATCCTACATTTATCAATCAATTTGGACAAAAC
This sequence comes from Pictodentalium vernedei, assembly GCA_031216915.1. NCBI lineage: Eukaryota > Metazoa > Mollusca > Scaphopoda > Dentaliida > Dentaliidae > Pictodentalium > Pictodentalium vernedei. Next base: position 284,926,283 of record CM062289.1, on the reverse strand, counting down.
TTTTCAGACATCATCACTACTAAGTGAACATGCGCATATTCCAAGATTTTTGATCTGCGACAATTTTAACCAGGTTTTCTCCCTTTGACTTAGATTTATTGTGTCTTTCCATCCGAACAAATTCTTGTGTGCGCAACTCCTCCTACATTAATGAACCGATTTTGATGAAACCTTTCAAACATCATCTCTACTAAGTGAACACGTGCATATTCCAAACTTTTTGATCTGCGACAATTTTAACCAGGTTATCTCTCTTGAACTTTGATTTAATATGGGTTCCTGCATGAAATTCTTGTGTGCGCAACTCCTCCTACATTTATCAATCAATTTGGACGAAACTTTACAGACATCATCACTACTAAGTGAACATGCGCATATTCCAAAATTTTTGAGCTGTGGCAATTTTAACTAGGTTATCTCCCTTTAACTTAGATTTATTATGGGTTTCTACATGAAATTCTTGTGCGTGCAACTCCTCCTACATTTATCAATCAATTTGGACAAAACTTTTCAGACATCATCACTACTAAGTGAACATGCGCATATTCCAAGATTTTTGATCTGCGACAATTTTAACCAGGTTTTCTCCCTTTGATTTAGATTTATTGTGTCTTTCCATCCGAACAAATTCTTGTGTGCGCAACTCCTCCTACATTAATGAACCGATTTTGATGAAACCTTTCAAACATCATCTCTACTAATTGTGTCTTTCCATCCGAACAAATTCTTGTGTGCGCAACTCCTCCTACATTAATGAACCGATTTTGATGAAACCTTTCAAACATCATCTCTACTAAGTGAACATGTGCATATTCCAAACTTTTTGATCTGCGACAATTTTAACCAGGTTATCTCTCTTGAACTTTGATTTAATATGGGTTCCTGCATGAAATTCTTGTGTGCGCAACTCCTCCTACATTTATCAATCAATTTGGACGAAACTTTACAGACATCATCACTACTAAGTGAACATGCGCATATTCCAAAATTTTTGAGCTGTGGCAATTTTAACTAGGTTATCTCCCTTTAACTTAGATTTATTATGGGTTTCTACATGAAATTCTTGTGCGTGCAACTCCTCCTACATTTATCAATCAATTTGGACAAAACTTTTCAGACATCATCACTACTAAGTGAACATGCGCATATTCCAAGATTTTTGATCTGCGACAATTTTAACCAGGTTTTCTCCCTTTGACTTAGATTTATTGTGTCTTTCCATCCGAACAAATTCTTGTGTGCGCAACTCCTCCTACATTAATGAACCGATTTTGATGAAACCTTTCAAACATCATCTCTACTAAGTGAACATGTGCATATTCCAAACTTTTTAATCTGCGACAATTTTAACCAGGTTATCTCTCTTGAACTTTGATTTAATATGGGTTTCTACATGAAATTCTTGTGTGCGCAACTCCTCCTACATTTATCAATCAATTTAAACAAAACTTTTCAGACATCATCACTACTAAGTGAACATGCGCATATTCCAAGATTTTTGATCTGCGACAATTTTAACCAGGTTATCTCCCTTTGACTTAGATTTATTATGTCTTTCCGTTCGAACAAATTCTTGTGTGCGCAACTCCTCCTACATTAATGAACCGATTTTGATGAAACCTTTCAAACATCATCTCTACTAAGTGAACATGTGCATATTCCAAACTTTTTGATCTGCGACAATTTTAACCAGGTTATCTCTCTTGAACTTTGATTTAATATGGGTTTCTGCATGAAATTCTTATGTGCGCAACTCCTCCTACATTTATCAATCAATTTGAACGAAAGTTTACAGACATCATCACTACTAAGTGAACATGCGCATATTCCAAATTTTTGAGCTGTGGCAATTTTAACTAGGTTATCTCCCTTTAACTTAGATTTATTATGGGTTTCTACATGAAATTCTTGTGCGTGCAACTCCTCCTACATTTATCAATCAATTTGGACAAAACTTTTCAGACATCATCACTACTAAGTGAACATGCGCATATTCCAAGATTTTTGATCTGCGACAATTTTAACCAGGTTATCTCCCTTTGACTTAGATTTATTATGTCTTTCCGTTCGAACAAATTCTTGTGTGCGCAACTTCTCCTACATTAATGAACCGATTTTGATGAAACCTTTCAAACATCATCTCTACTAAGTGAACATGTGCATATTCCAAACTTTTTGATCTGCGACAATTTTAACCAGGTTATCTCTCTTGAACTTTGATTTAATATGGGTTTCTGCATGAAATTCTTGTGTGCACAACTCCTCCTACATTTATCAATCAATTTGAACTAAAGTTTACAGACATCATCACTACTAAGTAAACATGCGCATATTCCAAAATTTTTGAGCTGTGGCAATTTTAACTAGGTTATCTCCCTTTAACTTAGATTTATTATGGGTTTCTACATGAAATTCTTGTGCGTGCAACTCCTCCTACATTTATCAATCAATTTTGACGAAACCTTTCAAACATTATCACAACTAAGTGAACATATGCATATTCCCAAATTTTTGATCTGCGACAATTTTAACTAGGTTATCTCCCTTTAACTTGGATTTATTATGGGTTTTCAAATGGGATTCTTGTGTGTGCAACTCCTCCTACATTAATGAACCGATTTTGAATACATGTTGCACATTGTAAATGTGTTTTTCCAAATGTAAACCATATATGTGTGGGCTCTTTAAGTATTCAGTGCTGTTCTGTGGAAGGCCACATGCAAATACAAATTTCAACAACAAAAAATGATCTTTATGTATACATTTCCTTATGGCCTTCGCCTACATGATCAGAAGTGCATTCCTCTAAAAACCCAAAGCGGGGGTATTAATCACCTTCAGTGATAGTTCTAGTTCTACCATGATTTAACCCCTCATACCCTGCATTTTAAACATTTTTCTTGACATTTTTAGTTGCGTTTAGTTTTCTGTTTAGCTCAGAATTTCATATTTTCACGAAGTGTTTAGGTCAGTTGCTGTGCTCCTTCTCTTCCCATGGCACTTATATTCATCATACATGGTCCTCAGTATCATTGTTCCATAATTAACCCCTCATACCCTGCATTTTAAACATTTTTCTTGACATTTTTAGTTGCGTTTAGTTTTCTGTTTAGCTCGGAATTTCATGTTTAACTTAGTGTTCAGGTCAGCTGCTCCCCATTGCCCATGTGGGGGCACAGTGACGTTGTGTACTAAGGCGTACTGCACGTCGTTGGTGCACTTGTCTTCAACCAATGCTAACCCTGCTTGTGTGGAGTTAGTATGCTGGGGAGCTGACAGTTGCTCGTCATTGCTCGGTGGTTCTCTCCGGGTACTCCGTCTTCCTCCCCCCGTGGTCATGATGAGCCATTGTGCAAAAATATGTGACCTTAAACCCCAATAAATAAATAAATAGGTCAGCTGCTGTGCTCCTTCTCTTCCCATGGCACTTATATTCATCATACATGTTCCTCAGTATCATTGTTCCATGATTAACCCCTCATACCCTGCATTTTAAACATTTTTCTTGATATTTTTAGTTGCGTTTAGTTTTCTGTTTAGCTCGGAATTTCATGTTTAACTTAGTATTTAGGTCAGCTGCTGTGCTCCTTCTCTTCCCATGGCACTTATATTCATCATACATGTTCCTCAGTATCATTGTTACATGATTAACCCCTCATACCCTGCATTTTAAACATTTTTCTTGACATTTTTAGTTGCTTTTAGTTTTCTGTTTAGCTTGGAATTTCATGTTTAACTTAGTGTTTAGGTCAGCTGCTGTGCTCCTTCTCTTCCCATGGCACTTATATTCATCATACATGTTCCTCAGTATCATTGTTCCATGATTAACCCCTCATAGTTTGCATTTTAAACATTTTGACATTTTAAGTTGCGTTTATTTTTCTGTTTAGCTCAGAATTTCATGTTTAGCTAAGTGTTTAGGTCAGTTGCTGTGTTCCTTCTCTTCCCATGGCACTTATATTCATCATACATGTGTTCCTCAGTATCATTGTTCCATGATTAACCCCTCATACCCTGCATTTTAAACATTTTTCTTGATATTTTTAGTTACGTTTAGTTTTTTGTTTAGCTCGGAATTTCATGTTTAACTTAGTGTTTAGGTCAGCTGCTCCCCATTGCCCATGTGGGGGCATAGTGACGTCGTGTACTAAGGCGTACTGCACGTCGATAGTGCACTTGTCTTCAACCAATGCTAACCCTGCTTGTGTGGAGTTAATATGTTGGGGAGCTGACAGTTGCTCGTCATTGCTCGGTGGTTCTCTCCGGGTACTCCAGCTTCCTCCCCCTGTGGTCATGATTAGCCATTGTGCAAAAATATGTGACCTCAAACCCCAATAAATAAATAAATAAGTCAGCTGCTGTGCTCCTTCTCTTCCCATGGCACTTATATTCATCATACATGTTCCTCAGTATCATTGTTCCATGATTAACCCCTCATATCCTGCATTTTAAACATTTTTCTTGATATTTTTAGTTGCGTTTAGTTTTCTGTTTAGCTCAGAATTTCATGTTTAACTAAGTGTTTAGGTCAGCTGCTGTGCTCCTTCTCCTCCCATGGCACTTATATTCATCATACATGTTCCTCAGTATCATTGTTCCATGATTAACCCCTCATACTCTGCATTTTAAACATTTTGACATTTTTAGTTGCGTTTAGTTTTCTGTTTAGCTCAGAATTTCATGTTTAACTTAGTGTTTATGTCAGTTTCTGTGTTTTACTTTTAAGAGGTTGTGTTTAGGTCAGCTTTGTTGCATGTTATGAACCTGTTTGATACAGTTCTTGTGTTTGCCAAAGTTACTATCAAAGAGGAATGTTGGTGAGCTATAGGGCATTGGCGTCCTTCTTGTTAACTAAGGGGATGAAAGAAAAATATGTCCGTCCAACATATTTGCTGCTCCAGCTCTGTCATCATATGTTGGATTTAAATAATGTTTGTCATGCTTGTAACTCAACATAGGGGAACAGACCCTACATCAGAATTAATATCTTCATATAAACATTTACAGAGTTATTCTCGGGACCTTGTTTAACTTAAGGGATGATTGAAAAATGTCTTCATTCATTTCAAAATGTCACATTCATTTCCGGGCAATAACTTTTGTACTGTTGGTCACACGATGCTGATACTTCACACATAAGTAAGGTTGCCCATATTGGGACAATGTTTTGCATTGATTTTGGATTCTGTAGGTTAAAGGTCAAGGTCACTTGCTATAAATAGATTTTTGGTTTCTGTGCAATAACTTTAGTTTCCTTTTGTGTATGATGCTATAACTTCATATTTTGGTTGCATATGAGGTATCGATGGTTGGGATTGCATTTGGAGTCAAATGTCAAAGTCACTGTTACTACAAATAGATTTCTGTTTTCCATACAATAACTTTAGTTTCTTTCTACGTACAATGCTATAATTTTACACTGGATTACCTATGAGGTTTCAATCATTGGGATAATGTTTTGCTATGCTTGTTAGCTCATCTTGACAAAGTCAAGCTGAGCTAATCTCATCGCTCTCCGTCCGTCGTCCGTCCGTCGTCCGTCAACACTATGTTTTGGTCTTCTCCTCCAAAGCCACTGGGCCAATTCAATTGAAAGTTTGTGTGAGTAATGGTCCCAAAGGGGCATTTCATTTTTGTTCAACTCAGCATGCCCAGCCCCATAGGGAGGGAGTGGGGGGAAAATGCTCCAAAATATTTTAAAAATCTTCTTCTCAAGAACCAGTGTGTACAATGACTTGATATTTGCTATGGAGCTTCCATATGAGGTGTAGAATCAAATTTGTTCAAACGAAGTTCGTGAAGTAATATTTGGCTTTGTAATAGGAGGGGTAAGATTTTTGGCCCCGCCCAAAATTTCTATATTTTTATACTGTACCAATGACCCAGACATAGCTGCTGGTGCTAACTCTTAAAATATAGGGCCAAACACAAATTTTGCCCCCCAATCCCCAAAATTTGCATCTAAAACTAAAGAAAACATGTCCTGAAAGGCCCTCCACACTTCGCCCCTACTGCGCATGCGCAGTGTCAAGGACGTTCCGAAATTGGCGCCATTAATCATTCTAAGTTTGGCCCTTCATCAGTTAACATCTGACTGATCTTTGTGCTTTTAAATCTCAGTTTAAATGATGCCAGACACATAAATATTAGTGAAATGGTGATTCTAAGGAGGATAGAGAAAGAGGAGAGGAAAAGAATGTGTGACAGAATATTATCAGGGCTGTAACTTAAAATTTTTTAATGAAATTATGTTAAGTTACCTATTTTCAAGGCAGCAGCCATTTTGTTGTCATTCTGATTATTTAGTTACACTGTTTTTTTAAGTGTTTTCCTCTCTCCCTGTCCTTTAAGTTCCCCCTTGCTATTCTCCCATGCTTTTGGCATAGTTTCTGTAATTATTATTACTAAAATTTCTTGGGAGTTTTAGCTGAATAACAGAATGAATTCTGTTCTTTCCCCATGTTTACGTCTTCACCTACGGGTGGTTAGGCGTTGTGTTCTGCATCTACCATCTGATGTTCTGCAGTTTCTTCCCTGGAAGTCTCTGTTTTGCATCAGATAGTGTATTTTTGGTAACTGATTTCGGGCCTGGGTGCCTGGAGTCTTATTTTAGTGTTTTTACACTCATTGTTTACATTTACAACAGCCCTCTGTGTGAGGGGGGGATTTCTAAAAAATAATATCTTGATGTTATTTTAATCATAACTAGATACATTATTATTGTTCGTAAGTGTTGAATAAATTGTTTAAAATATTTTTAAAATTTTTGTCGACACTTAGGCTTGGGATCCATTGGGGCTCAACGTTACTTTTCAGAAACTTGGGCTGTTCTGAAAAAATATTTTTTCAAAATATTTTGATTTCAATTATTTTTTCTATATTAATGGATCATATTATTATTATGTATTTTGATTGCCAGGGGTTAGTGCGAGTACCAGGACTTGTTTTCTTTTCACATTGAAAGGATATTGATCAATTGTTTTAAGAGGAAGTCTTCCTCTGACTTTATTATCATTCTATATGTGGTCAGTGTACTCGCATTAACTCCTGTTCTGTATCGTATGATTTCGATGACAATATGGGAAGCATATGTCACGGTATGTTGTTGGGGATTTGGACACTTCGGTCCTTTCCCCGCAGGGTCACTCTACTTTATCAATTTCTATTTCAGACGATCAAGATTAGGGTGATGTATCTGTGATGTCTTCCAACAGTGTGCCTCCGTCGTCACAATTAATGAAGGGCTAGCGGAAAAGTGCTCATGTAAATACGCCAATTGCCTAAGAGGACCCTAGTAGGTTCGACGGCCTTTGACGTCCGCTAGCTCGCCCGGTGTAGCGTCCATTCACCGAATGGTTCGGCAGCCGGGTTCGTCCGTTGCGGTCTAGAAGGAATTTTGGGGTGATGCGAGCACTATAAATTAACTTAATGCACACCCAGTGACGGCGGATTGGAGGGAGAACGCAGGAAGCCTTTTAGTCCGGTTCATAGCTCGTTCCGGTCCATCCGGACGGCAAGCGAGAGAGGCCCCTCTCTCGTTCAACAACATCTGGCCCCAGATGTTGTGGTACAAATTGTGTCGCAAGCGGAGCATACGTCCGTCGCTCGGGACGCTCCGTTGTATAGGCAGTCCGCTGAGACTGCTAAGGCTTCCTCTTCTCGTCAGCGCACACGACCGCACCTTGGCTGCGTGACCACCGATATATTACCAGCTTCGCCGATCAAGGATTCTTCGGCGACCAGGTCACTCCATCCGATAGCCAGGGACACGAGGCCTGCAGACTCCGGACGTTCGCATAGGAAGTGTGCGGGAGTCAACGTACACGGAGCTTCCGGCGGCAATGCATCGTAAGACCGCTACTACACAGGCCTCGGGAACGGACGTGCTTTCCTTAATAGCACAGTTTATCGCAGCATCCCAGCATCAACTGAATCTGTCGCATATATTTTATCCGACGATGCTGGGTCGGGACGCTCCGCGGAAGCGGGTATGGACGTCCGAAGTTTCATCCGGTCCGACGGGATACCGAAAGGGATTCGGAGGATTTCGAGCTTTCCCTTTCGGAACAACACATGCTGTTGTGTATGTCATCTGACTTGGTCTTCTACAGCTTCTTTCGTCGGACCAGAATGCTGCGATGCCGGATAAGAAACTGATAGCGTCGGTGGACTTAGAAATTTTTGGTTCGGTTCAGGGACATCGTCCCTCAGTTCCGACATAGTCCAATAATGTCACACAAACTTTCGAATTATTGAACGACGCTATATATATTATTATTTTATGCTTGCTATCCAAGCATTTCTGGTTTCTTGTTCGAAGAGTTATGGAGATGTCTTTCAAAAGTGTGCCTCTGTCGTCATAGTTAATGAAGAGTTAGCGGCAATAAGTGCTCATGGAATATGTCTATCGCCTACGGAGTGACATTCGCTAGCTCACCCGGTGTAGCGTACATTCATCGAATGGTTCGGCTGCCGGGTTCGTCCGTTGCGGTCTAGGAAGGAGATTTGGGTGATGCGAGCACTTTAATTACTTTAGTACTCACCCAGTGACGGCAGATTGAGGACAGATCGGAGGAAGCCTGTTAGTTCGGTTCCTGGCTTGTCCAGGTCCGTCCGGGCTGTGAGTGAGAGAGGTCCCTCTCTCGCCCAACAACATAGGGGACCGCATGTTGTGGTTCAGATATTTTACTTTCGGAGCATATGTCCGTTGGTCGGGACGCTCCGTTATATTGACAGTCCGAGAGACTGTCTTTAATGCTTCCTCATCCTCACAGCAGGGCACACGACCGCACATTGGCTACGTGACCTCAAGTATCTGATCAGTTTCGGCATTCAGTGATTCCACGGCGAATAGGTCGCGCCATCCGGTAGCCAAGGGACACGAGGCCTATACACTCCGTTCGCTCGCATATTGGAAGTATGCACGGGGTAACGATCACGGAGCTTCCAGCGGCAATGCATCGTAAGACCGCTTCTCCTCAGGCCTCAGTGACGGACGTGCTATCCGAGTTAGCACAGTTGTTTCGCAGCATCCCAGCAATTGACAGTTTCTCGGTCGAATCAGGAATTATCCGACGGCGCTGGGTCGGTGCGGTCCGCGGTTGCATCAGCTACGGACGACCGAACGCTTTATAGGGTCCGACAGGATGGCGAAAGGGATTCGAAAGATTTCGAGTTTTCCCTTTAGTAGTAGCGGAAGATGCCTTTCATATCTTCTGGCATTATCTTCCAGTGATTATTATTTCGGACTTCATTGCTGCGATCTTGGATAAGAGACTTAAAGCGTCATTGGACTCGGATTTTTCGATCGGTTCAGGGACATTGTCCCTGACTTACCGACGCAGTCCAATATTGTCATTACAACATGTGTTTTATTTTTCGACGCTATATATATATATATATACAAGCCTGCTACTAAGCATGATAGTTTAGTTTCTTGTCCGCGTTGCTCATTTCTGCCATTTTATCAGTTATACAAATAGTTTATTTTGGCAGAGCAGGGCATACCGAGAGTTCATATGCGTCTAGACGGTGTGATTAAAGACTGCATATATTCTTTTTCGCCGTTTATGTCTTTTCCAATTTCAATGTTGGGAGCGACATTATGTATAGTAGACTTAACTTAGACGCTTTATTATACGTATTCCGCCTTACTGAGGCGTTATCATTACGTCTTCAAGAAAAGATTTACGGGATATTATTCTCAATGTAATTTCTTTTGAGGGCAGTAGTTTGTTCACGTATAACTCCGCCCTTCAGTGGCTGATTGGAGTTAGTTAGACGTGACGCAGCCCTAGCTACATCCACACGCGTGGATAGTAAGGTTAAGAACTCTCTCAGAGTCGCTTCGTTCTCGGAGGAGCTTCTCTTCGACGGCAACTTTTCGGCAATCCATGAATTGCTCGATTTATACGTTCTCTTGTCTATCTAGTGTTACAAGAGATTCAGACTGGGGCAAACATTCGGTGGTTGACTCAGAGAGTGCCGCCGCAGTTGCCGGACCCGAGTGTGGCTGTTATGACGGTTGCCAGTCAAACAGATTGGGATATAATACTGATCCCTACGGATTCGAAGTGCCAGGGTCTTTGGGTTCCGCAGTCTTTTAGCAATCAGTTTAACTTCCGCGGAATAATGTTTTTTAGGCTTGCTTTATGTCATTGCATGAACATTATTCAGAAACGCATGCCCAAATTCCTGTCCTTTAATTCGACAGTAGTGGCGTATCTCCGGAACCAGGGAGGCACTCTTTCGTTTCCGTTATTCAATTTAATGGAAAGAATCCGTCTGTTGGTTATAGTACACCAAGTTCAGTTTTGGTCCGTCATATTCCGGGTCGTCTAATTGTTTTATCGGACTCCCGTTCTCTTACGGGTCGCTTGTTGCTGTCAGAATGGACTCTCAACAAACAAGTATTCAATCAGATTTGCTATCTATGGGAGCGCCCAATGATGATTTATTTATGACACAGCTTGCTAATCAATTGCAGACGTATGTGTTGTCTTGTCCAGATCTCTGAGCTAATATTGTTAACGCTCTATTGACCTATAGGACAGAATGATAGGATACGCGTATCCTCCGGCGCTGTTGTTTTAGCAGGTATTGCTAAGATAAACAACCACAATACATTTCTGTTGATAGCATCTCTATCTTCACAGAGATCTGTGGTCTTCCTCTATGTGAGGATCTTTTTCACTGGGTAAATCGTGTCATCTTTATCACAACCAGCAAGGTCGCAACCTTCATGTATTCCGTTGTGTGGTCCGTATTGCATTGTAAGCACTGTACTGGACGAGCTTTGGACGCGATTTCTTACTATAGGAGATCCTCTTCTTCACTATTCTATGCGGCTAAAGTGGAGGCTCTTCCGTCGTGGTGTAGGGATCATTATGTTCATATTGTTGATCCCTCCATACTACTCATTGCTATTTTTTAGTATACTTGTTTCACAAGATCTACTGCAGCCTGTTATTATTTAGGTTATAGGTTTATGTTACCTCATACCTATGCACTCTACGATAGTTTACAATTGAGTCTTTTGTCTCTTTATCTAAGTCAGTTAGTAACTTTTTGATAAATAGACTTAGAATCTTTAGATTAAATTCCTATACGGATTTTAACTTCGGTTCTTATTTAGCTAAGTAATCATTTGAGCCTCTGGAAACAGTAGTTTTCAAATTCTGACCTTTTAGACAGTAATTCTGTTGGTTTCTCTTTTACTGTAGAGTCAGTGAGTTTCATGCACTATCGACGGATGATTTTCACTTTCATAGTTTCGGAATCAATACTTCCGTTACTATTTAGGTTGGATTGTTGCATAAGAGTTAGGCTCCTATTATCCGGAACCTATTATTTTAAGGTCCTTCCGTCTTCGTATGGGCATAGGCCTTTACTCTTTCCGGGTACAGTTTATGTATTTATAAACAGATATCTGTTTATTACAAAGGGCGTAAGCTTCTTCTGTCTTTGATGTCTAGTAGAAGGACGTTACGCTCCATTTTATTGTTAATGGATTCTATTAACTATCGGTACTGCTTATGGTATATCATTGACTTAGCAGTTGTGCTTAAGATTTCGGCTCATGAAGTAAGAGTTCTTCTACTTCTTGGGCTTACATTAATAGTGTCGCTATTATAGATTTTTGAAGGCCGCTCATTGCGCTCAGCCATCCACATTCATGAATTTTATCTCAGAAATATCGAGTCCATTTCTGGAGGCCTCTATTGTTAGGTCTATTATCTACTGCTCAGAATGTCATTCACTTAACAGTTGCTACTATAGCTAGGTAGGCTGTCTGTTTCGGCAGTGTCTCCGTTCGGCTGCCCTCTTCGCTCTGGGCTATTTGACCCAGGGCAAGAAAAGGGGGGGGGGGAGGGTGTTCCCTTGGGTCACCTGTTTTACTATGAAAACAAGGGGATACCTCCTCCGGAGTTAGTAATTCTGAGCTGTTATTGGGATGGTTGTTTAGTGAGAAGTTTAGGTTTTTAAAATTCATTCAAGTCTTAGTTTTTAAAGTATAGCTTTTGAATATTGCATATGTCAACGGACATGATTATGCAATCCTCAGACACTTTTAGGAGTATAAGAGTCTCTATTCTCTAGACTTACTTTATTTATTGGCTTACTTTAAAAATTATTAGTATAAGGATTATATTGGATATTAATAGAGTACATGGATGTATGAAGCTCAATTTTGGAAGGTGTTGTATCTTTCTAATTTATCATAAATAAGAAAGATACATGTAAGGCCTATTACTTCTTTTTCCCTACAGGGGATGACTCTATTTTATTTTATTGAGCGTATTCCATTTTGCTCTATGTCCTTGGCCCTCCAGCCTTTTTACTATTCAGCTATGTCTGGGTCATTGGTACAGTATAAAAATGTTAAAAAATTTATAGTAATTTATATATTTTTTATACTTACCAATGACCCAGACGGGGATGGCCCTCCCAGGAGTTGAGAACTCTTGCCTCCCCGCTGAGTACATAGCGCTTACCAGGCACTGGTTATTAGAATGATTAATGGCGCCAATTTCGGAACGTCCTTGACACTGCGCATGCGCAGTAGGGGCGAAGTGTGGAGGGCCTTTCAGGACATGTTTTCTTTAGTTTTAGATGCAAATTTTGGGGATTGGGGGGCAAAATTTGTGTTTGGCCCTATATTTTAAGAGTTAGCACCAGCAGCTATGTCTGGGTCATTGGTAAGTATAAAAAATATATAAATTACTATAAATTTTTTAACTTTCTGAACCGATGGTCCGGTATGAACTAAATTTGGTTTGTGGTAGTATTGAGTCATAAGTACTTGACCCATGCAAAAAAAAAAAAAATGCCCACATCCCCATGGGAACCCTGGGAGCTAAAAATAGAAATATTTTCAAACGCCCATATTTCCCAGACCCCACTGAACAGAGAGCTTTTATTTGGTATGAAGTATCCTTATGACCAGTAGAATTGAATGGTAAAAAAAAAATTGCCATCGGTTATGTTAGGGTGTTCTGTAATGGGCATCGAAAAAATGCTGAGTCAGCATATTTGCAAAAATTTTTAAAAATCTTTTCTCCAGAACCAAGCATCAGAATCTGTTGATATTTGGTATACAGCATTCATAGGGGGTCAGATAAAATTTTGTTGAAATAAAGCTCATTGGTTCATATTTGGGCTCTCTACAGGAGCCCGAAGTTTTAACATAGGGTAATATGGGGAATATTCTTTAAAAATCTTCTTCTTCAGAACCAACAGTCAGAATCTTTTAATATTTGGTATACATCATTGTTATGAGGGTCAGATTCTAGATTGTTCAAACCAAGTCCTACGGAAGCCCAGATTTTATCTTTGTTCAATATGGAGGGTAATTTAAAAAAATCTTCTTCAGATCCATCAGTCAGAATGCTTTGATATTTGGTATGCAACATCTCTATGGGGGTCAGATTTAAGTTTGTTCAAATCAGATCCCTAGGTACATATTTGGGCTCACTATGGTAGCCCAAATTTTTACTTAGTGCAATATGAGGAAATTTCTTTAAAAATCTTCTTCTTCAGATCCACCAGTCGGAATGCTTTTATATTAGGTATACAACATCTCTAGGGAGGTCAGATTCCAGGTTGTTCAATTCGAGTGCCTAGGTTAATATTTGGGCTCCATATGGGAACATGAAATTTAACTTAGTACAATATGAGGGAATTTCTTAAAAAGTCTTCTTCTTCAGATTCACTTGTCAGAATGCTTTCACATTTGGTATACAACATCTCTAGGGGGTCAGATTCAAGTTTGTTCAAATCGGATCCGTAGGTTAATATTTGGGCTTGCTATGGTAGCCCAAATTTGAACTTATTGCAATTCGAAAAAATTTCTTTACAATTTCTCTTCTTCAGATCCAACAGTCAGAATGCTTTCATATTCAGTACACAACATCTCTAGGGAAGTCAGATTTAAATGTGTTCAAATCAAGAGCCTGGGTTAATATTTGGGCTCTCTATGGGAGCTGGAATTGGCCATTTTGCTGAAGAATTAAAAATTTTGTATTCAGTACCCTCTAGAGGTACTAAGATTAATCCACATAGGTTGTATCAAGGGGCTTCATAGGGGAGCTCTACATTTTACTTATGATCAACTGAAGAAAAGGCATGATGCCCAGATTATTTTTGTCACTCCTGAGGGACTCAAGGATTGACAGTGTAGTCTATGGAGATGGCTTGCTTAATGTAGACTCATTCTTGGACTCTGTTTAAATTGTGTTCTGTACAAGATGAGCGCTTCAGGCCCCGTGGGGCCTCTTGTTTTTTTTGTGATGCATTGTTGGTGTCTAGATGAAGCTTTCTTTCGATTTTGGTTATGCCCCAAAGAGACTTACCTACCCTTTTATGACACTGTCGGAGGCATATGCCATGCTTCACATTGCTCTTGTTGCATTGTCTACAACACAAAATCCGTAAGGAATGGCGAGAAAACAGTTCAAAACACTGCCACCTGACTTCTGCAAAACATAAAAAAATGAACACCATCGAGTGCCAACGGAAATCGTCAATGTGCAAGTGTTCGTTAACAATTTATATGACTGCAATGGTCCCACATAGAAGTCCCACATACATCGTAACAGTGGTCACCCTGCATTGCTGATCACAAAACCAGGCCTTGTTTGAAAACCACAGGTGCACCTGAAACAAAGTTTGCATGTGCTATTTCTTCTCACGGATATGCATTTTTTCTGGTTGACGGCTTTTCCAACCAGTTACACCAATAACCAGTTGCAAACCGGTTATCTGGCCAACCGTTTCAGCACTACATCAATTAGATTGGTGCTAGACAGTGAATTCCGATAACTAGTTCATAAGGCCTATTCAGTATTCATTGCTTTACGGATGGCCATTCAGACTTTAGGATTAACCTGTACGTGGCGATCTGTGACAGGTGTTGGTTGCTCAATTGTGGTAATGATTTGTGTGTTAGCATAGCACAACACATCTTCAAACAATGGCCAGAAAAAAAATGATTTGGTCCAACGCAGCTCATCTTCGTTGATGTTCTCAATGATTCCTGAATATGGTTTGCCATCATACTTGACTACTTCCCACTTCTCCAAATACATAGTACGATTAAATGGCACAGGTATCAGTTTGAGAAGGCTGCAGTTTGTATTTCTATTTGCAGTAACTTGTGGATCATTATTGATATTCTTTTTTTCAGGCCTTTCTTTCAACCGTTCATTCTAAGATTCACAGCTGCTCTTGGCACAGAACATTTTGCCCTCATTAACACATCTGACACAGTAACAAGATGTATCTGAAACTTGCAAATGTCTGCCTCCTTGTCCATAAACAGAGTGTTGCTTGAACGTTCCCCGAACTGATCTAATGCCTTGTCAAAGATTTTCAAGTGAATTCTTCCCTTTTTCACATTCTGATTTGGAGAGAAATATGAATTTCTTGTCGCAGTTTACAAGAGAACTGGTACAGGCAAAGAAGTCTTTTGCATCTTGAATTACAGTGGTTGGACGGTTTCTCTTTTCATGGCATCATCTGCTAACCTCTTGACTGTTCCACCCAGGCCATAAGACTGACCCTTTCCATGACCAGGTTTGAAGTAATTCTAGACCGCTTTTGATCACCAAAGTTCCTGGTGTTTTGATACTATTTGAAATATATTTTTGTTCTGTACCAACACACCAAAACATACCTATTATTACGCAACAGGAAGAAAATAATGAACCCATAAGAACTCTACAACCAGAAAGTGCCACCAACAGCAGAGACTCAAATGAGGCAGTAACAGACACCATCCACTGCCATATCAATGTCGACATTGGATCACCACATACATGCATACCATCGCACCAAGGCAATACACACTCCTCACGCTGACTCCACCACCATCTCGAGCCTGTATAACACAGGCAAGGTGATAAGATACGCAGCAAACATTATACAGAGACTCTCCAAAAACTAATCACCACGCAACTTATTAACCATCTGTTAGCCTAAAGAGAAATGTATTTGTCAAACAATAACAAAATGAGTTACATTTTTCTTTTTAATATATTTCTGGTCACCAGCCCAGCACTGCAAATTTTGTAAGATCGCAGATCCGAACCAGACCTGCCATGGACGAGCTATCTCCTACCCTTATGTTTTATCGTTGGGGGAACCTGCAAAACAGAAAACAAACGTAAAACTATATATTTTCAAATGCACCAATAGGTTAAACTAATGATAATTCTACCCACAAAATTTACCCACAATACCTACCCACCAAGAATATACTTTGACGCAACAATCATGCACACGCTCCCCCAATCTCTACCCGGAATTTCTAACCGCTGAATCTACCCGCAATCTCTACTCACAATTTCTACCCGCCAAGCATTGCGTGTATATATAGGAGAAGCCATTCCACAAAACCATAAGCCTCTGATGAAGCTCAAACAGGGCTAAACCGATTAGGCAGACTAAAACTGGATATCTACCAGTGGAGTCCTCTTGCACTTTCGAGTGACTTTATAGATATGAAAAATAATAGTCGACTATAGCACCTTCCAACGGTTAGTCGATTAATTGAATAGTCATGGCAGCCCTCATCATTGGTAACCTCTCTTCTGTCAGTGCTAACTAAATGCAAGCTTATACTCCAAACAGGTATTAGGGTTCTCAACTTCATTTCCATTTTCCCGATATCTGTTATATACATACCACATCTGATACATATATATTGTTCATTTGGCTCATTGTGTTGGTTTGGTAGGTTGTCTGTAGAAATTAAAATTTCCCCCCAAATTTTATTTCAACTATACATACTACGCCAACACAAAATATGACCCACCCAGTTGAAATAGTAATTTATATCCACCTCCCTGCAATACTCATATGTATCACAGAACTAAATATCTTCCCATAGGCGACCATTATAACGTTCAGGTGGAAAAAAATATGATCGCATCACTTTAATTTTGGCATTCAAATATCTCTGTCAAGTATAGCCCTTCAGACAACTTTTTCTGATCTGAAAACAGGGGTCATGCAACAAATAAGAGAGAAAAACTGACACAAAGGGAAGTACCGGTCACATGCACATATTTTTCAGGGAATTCCCTACAAAAACACACAAAAAGTAAATTGTTTCTTATCAACCTACCTCAATTGTTTACTACAGGCTTGCACTACAGTGGAAGAACCTGACTCGGATAAAATACTCTCTATTTTAATCTTTCCCAAGATTTGGGAAAGAAAAGTGGTGTAAAAACACCACGAAAAAATAATCCAAAACTGGGTTGAGCACCATCGGCGCACACCCAGTATGGGACGCTCTTCCATAGTACAAATCCACGACTTCCGTAACACGGTGCACAAAGCGTCAATTCGTCTTTCTTTTGATTATCCGCACACGTGGTGGATGTGTGTGTGCCATCTTTGCTAAAATAACAGTGATATTTTAACTCGTCGATAATGGTTTTCCTGTGACTGGATTTATGGATCTGAAGATCGTATAATAACAGGACTGTGTTTTATATATTCTCGTTTATTTTTTCAACCACATTCTCATTGTATATTATTTACTATTCCGTTTTCGCGAATGTTTTGTTTGCGACATCGTGTCATCGCGATTCGACAATGAATTTTTCGGTTGATAAAAATTTAATTGTTATTGGAGTTAGGTGTCGGCCTGTCTGGGTTCTGCCACCTTCTCTCGTAGTTGAGGATGTTCTTCTACTTTCTGTTTCTGTTGAGTTCACCTTTTTCTTCTAATGCTCTCACCTCTGTTCTTTCCAGTTCGGTTCCTTTAGGGCAATTCCTTTTGCCCTCGCCATTGGTGCGTTCTCGTGTCCGTTTCGTCCGCACCCGCTGGTGGTGTGGAACACTGTCGTTTCGGGAGCCTCCCGACTCGACCACGTCTGATGTGAGTTTACCTCCTCCGTGGGGGATGTGCAGCTCCTCCCCCCCCCCCCCCCCCCCCGACTCGACCACGTCTGGTGTGAGTTTGACCCCTTCCGTGGGGGGATGTGCAGCTCCTCCCGCTCCTGCGGGGGGGGGGGGGGGGGGGTGAACGCTATCGTTTCAGGGTTGCCCGATTCGACCATGTCTGGTGAGAATTGCTCCCCCTTTGTGGGGATGTGCCACTCCTCCCGCACCAGTGGGGGGTGGGGACCGCTGTCGTTTCGGGGCTTCCCGATTCGACCATGTCTGGTGAGAGTTATTCCCCTTCCGTGGGGAATGTGCAGTGTTTTACCGTGGTGGATACTGCGGGAGCTGTTGGATTTCTGGTGTAGAGATGCCTGGTTCCGGACTATGCGCCCTCTCCAGTCGACATCTGAGGCTGTCACTAGGGTTGTGACTCCTCCTTTGGAGGCTGAGCTTGGTGGCTCTCTCCACTTTTCTGCCAGTTCCAACAGCTCCCGTCGTATCTGCTGCTACTGCTGTTCCGTCTACAACGTCATTGGGCACCGTTTTTAGCCGGCCTCAGCTTCTCCCTGCCAGGGTCTGCAGGGATGTCTGTAGTGTGTTGTGGGGTTTCGGCCTCAGCCTTCCCAGACTTCCACTCGGCGAAGTCAGATGGGGCTGCCGACTGAACCCCCTACTGTGTCCTCTCAGCCATTCTCAGCCATTGAGCACAGTAGTTTTATACCTGCAGTGGTCTGCTTCGGTGTCTGGTTGTGTAGACGTGGGGGTATCGGCCTCAGCCTTCCCTGACTTCAACTCGGCGAAGTTGGAAGTGGCTGCCGGCTGGACCCTCTACTGTGGTCTATGCGCCATCAAGCACCACAGTTGTCATTGGATTTGGTTGTTCTTAGTGGGACACTATGAACTCTGTGGCATTTCCTTCCACTCATTCTGGCCACACGACCAGTTTTGGGGACCATCGTCTTTTGTGCAGCCTGGACCTTCTGCCCTGCAGAGGTCCGCGGTGACTCTCATGAG
The DNA here is from genome assembly GCA_031216915.1 of Pictodentalium vernedei. Classification (NCBI taxonomy): domain Eukaryota; kingdom Metazoa; phylum Mollusca; class Scaphopoda; order Dentaliida; family Dentaliidae; genus Pictodentalium; species Pictodentalium vernedei. The sequence goes on along the minus strand of CM062289.1, from coordinate 284,907,377 downwards.
TTCCCGCTATGGTGATCCTCGGGGTGTGTCACACCACTATACACGTCTGCCTTCAGACGTTTCGGCTGCCGCCCGTCGTCCCACGTCGGGTGTTTTGGAGGATCGTGACCCTTCCCTGGTTAAGAGGGTCAGAGGTGAAGCCACTTTGCCGGTTCGTTCCCCTGTTGAAACGGCCAGTACGGGCAGTGAGCTTAGGGAGGCCCTCTCCTTACTCACTCAGGTTCTGGCAAAGAGCCTTCCCGTTGCTTCCAGCGAGGCAGCGAGTGGTTTCCAGGCGCCCCCTATGGCACTGCCTCCCGGGATTGGAAACAGGCCACTTTCTGATCCCCCTGGTGTTCCTACACCATGGGAGGCGTTGGCTGGTTTGCCCACGATGGGCTATGTGTCTTCCGACTCAGGGGAAGAGTCAGACATGCTTGATGTCGAGAGCCAGCAGTCTTCGGACTTGGGGGCAGCTCTTGATTTCGTGTTTGGGTTCCTTCCGGATCTCAAACCATCTAACCAGTCGACAGTGTCAGCCAGGCCGCGATCATCGGTTGCGCGCCAACAGCCTATGGAGCAACCCGCTTCTGGGCGTCTTCGACCGTACCCGTCGGTACAGTTGGTTGAAGCATTTTCAGCCTTGGACTCTAAGCTAAGTTCCAAGGCTATGAAGGTTCCGTTCTTCACCAGGGTTGACACCATTTTGCCTCTGGCGCGTTATCGTTCCTACGATTCCGCTAATCCGTCGGTCTACCAGACTTTGACGGTTTTGTATCAGGAATCCAATTCCCTCGGGCTTTCCAAGTCCAAGTCTGCCGTCATTCCGATGACGACTCTGGAGTCCACATTGGGCTTATCGAGAGAGATGCTTGGTATGCTTTCTCTCTCCGATCACGTCGTCTCAGCTTTAGCTGCTTATCTGCCTCCAGATAAGTTTGACGAGGTACGGGCTCCTTTGCGTGTGCTGTCCAAGGCGCTCATACATCTTACTCACACGCATGCCTGTAACACGGCTAATCTGGAATTAGTTCGAAGGGACTCTGTGTCCTGAGGAGCAGTGTGCTACTCTTCGATCTGCTTTTTTGGCAGGTCCGCAACTTTTCCATGGTTCTGTGTTGATGGTCCGGGATGACGTCCTACGTCATTCCAATGATCAGCTGCTGTTTCTTCAGCTTGATCAGCCTTCTAGGGTAGGCACGGGCCGTTCCAAGCCTAACAGGTACCCTCTGCTTCCTCTGCGAAGCAAAGGGGCTGATCCTTCTGCCACCGCTTCTACTTCTTACTCAAGGGGTAAGGGTAAGCGTCGACAGTCTTGAGGGAAGTCCCAGGATTCTTCATTCAGTAGAGGAGGTGTTTTCTCCTCTCACGAGCCTCGTCGGGGTTCGAAATGAAGGTCTTCACCTCAACTCGTTCCAGGTTGGAGGAAGGGTAGCAGAGTTCGCAGACCGTTGGGCCACCATCACATCCGATCCTCGGATGTTAGATGTTGTTTGGTCCAGGCTGCGAATATCCTTCTGACGGCACCCCACTCTGTCCAGGGTGCCTCTTCCAACCACAGTTCCTTCAGACATTTTACGTCGGGAACTTTTGTCCACGGAGATAGACAATCTCCTGACAAAGGGGGCAATTGAGGTCATCAAGAACATTAGGTCAGTGGGTTTCTATTCCCGCCTGTTCTTGGTTCCGAAGAAGGACGGCTGACTCCGACCGGTTATCGATCTGAGTTTCCTGAACCAGTCTATCATTGCTCCCAAGTTCAGCATGGAGACTTTCAGGTCGGTCCTCCGTTCAATTCACCAGGGAGATTTCGCTTCCAGCTTCGACCTGCGAGACGCTTACTTTCACGTTCCGATTCATTGGGCGTTACGGAAGTATCTCAGGTTCATTTTTCTGGGGCGAGTTTACCAGTTCAAGGCCATGCTTTTCGGCCTCAACCTGGTTCTTTGGGCCTTCACCAGACTGATGTCGCATGTGATAGCTTTCCATCGCACACAGTCCAGGGTGACTACTTCGGCATATCTGGACGATATCCTCCAGGGGCATTCCAATGCTGCCTTACTGGAGTCGGATGTCGTCACTCTGTTGAGCTTGCTCACGTCGCTAGGTTTCAGAGTCAATGAGGAGAAGTCGGACCTGGTCCCTTCTCAATCGTTTTATCATCTGGGGATGGCTTTCCGCACACAATTCAATTTGGTGGCGGTTCCCCAGGCCAAGGCTGTGATTCTCTCAGCTTTTGCTCCGACTCTGTCCCAGTTCACATCCGCGACGGCTCGGAGTATTCTCCGGCTAATCGGTCTCTGCTGTTCGGTGACGGATCTCATTCCTTTAGGTCAGCTGCATGTCAGACCTCTCCAACTCTTTCTGCTCAGTCGTTGGAGGCCGAATGTAGATTTTCTGGATCTGGTGCTTTAGTTTCCAGAATATCTTTATCCTCACCTTCTCCTCTGGGCGGATGTCAAGTGGCTTTCGCAGGGTGTTCCGTTGGACTTAGCCACGTCCGATCGCGTTCTGGCGGCAGATGGCAGCGATCTCGGATGGGGTGCGACGTTGGTTCCTCTAGGTCTTTCCATTCACGGGATGTGGGACCAGGATCATGCAGCTCTACACATCAACCATCACGCACTCTGTTCCAATGTACGAATTGGCTTGGGATCTTATACTGCTCGCTCAGGATGTTCACGCCGGGGTGGCTGTTCGTCACATTCCCGGTCTCCTGAACGTCCTAGCCGACTCCCTGTCCCGTCAGGGCAGGGTCATTTCCACCAGGTGGATGCTCCACATGGCGGGTTCCATCGATCTCTTGTGACTCGTTGGAACCATCCGGTGGACACTTTTGTGTCCCTGTGTCCAGATGCTCTGGCTTTCACCGTGGACGCTCTGGCCCTCCTTTGGGATGGTCTTGTCGGCTACGCCTTCCTACCGGTTCTGACTCCGCCTCAGGTTCTCACCCAGATATGAACCTGCAGTCGTCGAATCCTTTAGATCACACCCGTCGCCTCGGTGGGTGTGGATCAATCTGCTCCGCTCTCTGTTAGCGGCGGTTCCGGCATGTCTCCCTCTACCTCGCGACTTTCTTTGCCAAAGTCGCCTGAGGAGGTTTTCAAGTTGACCCGACTTCATTGTGCCTTCGCACATGTCTTTTATCGGGTCCTGTCTCCTCCATAGTGGTTTTTCGAGACACGCAGTGGAGTTGCTTTTTCTTCTTCAAGGAGGCACTCACTCCACTGGTTTAGCCTCTGTGGCTAAGTGGAAGGTTCTTCTGTCGATGGTGTGCGATCACTCTGTTGCTTCTGTCACTCCTTCGATCACACCACTTGCGGAGTTTCTGGTATATGTTTGTTTCTGGGGGTCTCCAGCAATGGGTACATGTCTATGCTTCGGAGACATTTTTTCCTATGTGATACCGCATTGTTTCGACACTCATCCTTGCCTCTCCAAGCTTGTTCAGCTCTTTTCCTTGAAAAGGCCTAGGACTTTGCAGTTTACTCCAAGATGGTCACTTTCTTGGGCACTGCTCTGCTTGGGGGTGGGGGGCATTCACGCCTTTATCCTGGATGAATATGCGTTTTCCCACATGCCAGATCTCTTCTGCATCCATTTCTTGATAGACTTGTCTTGCTATTCGTGCAGCTTCCGCTCGTCTAGCTACTGGTGATTGTATTACCAATTGTTTTTTCTGCCACGAGGTGCGTGCATTGTCTTCCTCTTTTAATAACTCTGTCATGTTGTCGGATGACTGATGTTATACTGGCAGCCTTCTGGAGAAATGCTACATTCTCCTTTTGTCTGCGACAGTTGCAGGAGCCGAAAGAGAACCTTGGGGCCCTCTTTCTTCGGCTCAGGCTGTTGTCTATCCCAGCCTTTCAGCTTTTTTCAGGGTCAGTTTCAGCTTTGTGCTGTTACTGCCCTTTTCTGTCTGTGCGTCGCACTTCACCATACGCCTCATCTTTCATTGTCTTTTCTAATGTTTGTGATGCTATGGTTTGATAGGCCTAGGGATCTCTTCCTCTGTCCACAGTCCCAGTGCTATTGAGTTATGTGTGGGTTGGTTATGTGATTCCCTCCAGCCTTTTGGCTATTCAGCCTGTAGTAAACAATTGAGGTAGGTTGATAAGAAGTATAAATTTTATAGTAAATTTCCTTTCTTATTATACCTACCAAAATTGTTTACATGGAGGCCCTCCCGTCTTCTTATTCGATAAGAATCCTTCCTCCCTGCTGATCACATAACTCCTGTGTTGTTCGGAATCAAAAGAATGATGAATTGACGCTTTGCGCACTGTGTTACGGAAGTCGTGGATTTGTACTATGGAAGAGCATCCCATAGTGGGTGTGCGCCGATGGTGCTCGACCCAGTTTTGGCTTATTTTTTCGTGGTGTTTTTACACCACTTTTCTTTCCCAAATCTTGGGAAAGATTAAAATAGAGAGTATTTTATCCAAGTTAGGTTCTTCCACTGTAGTGCAAGCCTGTAGTAAACAATTTCGGTAGGTATAATAAGAAAGGAAATTTACTATAAAATTTATACATTTTTTAGGTCCAAAAGTCATTAAATCACCCTCTTTTTTACCAGGAATATTCAACAATAATGCAAGATGTCAATAAAATGTTTCAAACATTTATTGAAACAAGGCTTTTTATTTTTAGAGATTACATCATATCCGGGAGCAACATTTTAAGGCGGTTCACTCTAATTTCAATATTTAGTTTCGCGATACCATATACATGCATGTTCTAATTTCTAATTCGGAATTGACGCTTTTGTGCATGACTAGTGAGAAATGGACAATGGGTGCTGTTCCATTGAGAGGAAGAGCAGACTCAGGGTTGTGCGCTATGTGCAATTGGCCCCAGTCAGTTCAGTTCAGTCTTTTGTCGAGTCTTTTGACTCGGTGTTTCATTTTTTGAAGACTATTCTTGAAAATACTTCAAAACAGTTTATTTTCAAGAACAGAAGTTAATAAGGAGCAAGGCACATTGTGTTGGTGTGGTAGGTATAGTAGAAAAAAAATTTGGGAAAAAATTTTAATTTCCTTGCGTTTGGTATAGTACTCTTCTCAATACAATTCAGATATTAGAGGCTTGTGGAGAGAGTTGGGGATACTTTTATTAGCAAGTATTAGCAAGTCAGTGTGAATTATTGCCATCACTTGGCATCTGGCATCTTTTGTCCGTTAACTTTTGGAAACTTGACTTCTTCACAACCATTAAGCCAAATTCAAACATATACTACTACTGCTGTCGCGGTTAAGACTTCTTTCTGACCGGTTAACCAGCATGTTTGACCGTGGTTAACCGTGGTTAACCGCATTTAAGGTACCTATATTTGTAGTGTGTTCTTGCTTCAACTGTAACTATTATATCGGGCCGGCCAATGTTATTTACATTGACCATAAATAATAATAAAGAAGTATTCTATTTAGTCGTTGTTGTTCAGTCGCCCATGTGTTTACATCAGTGCGTGTACCGGAAATCAACAGGTTTGTGGGGCCAATATGGATGAAACCATAAAAAATACAAAATCATCAAATAACGAAAAAATAAATAATAACACATTAAATGTTTGCCAGCAATACCTGGAGAGACGTATTTATTTATTCCATGAGCTCCAATTCACTGATGTGTAATGTCCGGTTATAAATTACGCACACATGCACCAGGTAAAGTTAGTTTCAATAGCACCAACAATGCTTAAGTGGGACAACAATTTGAAAACAATTTGCGCTGTAACCTGCGCATTTGTTGTATTTTTATTGGTTTTTCCGGAACATTCTCGCAGTCCGGAAAAAACAACTTAATCACAACAACTGCGCAGGTTACGGCGCAAATGGTGCTCTGATTCTGAAACTATGAGCTTTCGGTCTTTTGGATTTTCTTGACAGGGATGAAGAAAGACATTGGGGTGATAAACAAACAACGAAAAACAAATAAATGCGAGTATTTTTTAAATCTTTAATTTTCCTTTATTCTTTTACCTTATTCACCACGTGGTAACTCGTCAAAACTTACCTATTTCCGTTTCATCCCAATTCTTTTTGACTGCATATTTTTAAAAATGGGGATGCGACTTATACATGGGCTTTAGGCAAAAGGGAGGAATTCCAGGTGTGAGTTTGAGGTGCGACTTATACACGGGGGCGACTTATACACGGACATATACGGTGAGTATAGTGAATGTAAGGTTAACCGGTTAAAACATTTTCTTGACCAGTCAAAGTTTTAACCACAGGTTAACCGGCAGCACTATATACTACTCAAAGTTTGCAAAGCACCGAGTATATCCAACTACCTGTTTTACATTTTAGTTGAAATATTGTTACGAAAAGTGTATGTATTTTATATTTAATTATATCTTTAATGATTTAAGCTCAGAAATTAAGATTTTGTTTGTATTTGACATTATTTTTTAGCTTTTGAATACGATAACCATGGAAAATGGATATTATTAGTAAAAGAGGAAATTTTTCAAATTTGCCAAAAAGTTGACAGAGCAAACTGATATGGGTTCTTTTTCGAGTATGATACCCATTACTGTTAATTACAGCATGACAATGCCTTCTCACCCCCCCAATCAGGTTCCAGATGGTCCTTTGTGGGATGTTGTTCCATTCTTGGACCAGCATGGCACCAAGCTCCTGGACACTTCTTGGTTGGACTGGACGGACTGAAATTGCAAGCTGCAACTCATTCCAGACATGTTCGATTGGATTGTGGTCAGGGGATCTTGCTGGCCAGTCCATATGCTCAATTCCCTCCCTCTGTCGGTACTCTTGGACAGCATGGCAACATTAGGACGGGCAGTATTGTCTATCAGAATGAATCTATCACCCACTGCACCTGCAAACAATCTGACGTTGGCATCCAGGATCTCATCAATGTACCGCTGTGAGGTTAAGGACCACGGTCAAGGACACAGAGCTCTGTACGTCGCCACAGACCATTATTGACCCTCCACCATAACAGTCATGCTCAGCAATGTTGGCTGCATGGAATCGCTCTCCTGGTCTTCTCCATACCCTAGAATGCCTAACTGTTTTGTCTAGGCAGTACCTTGACTCATCTGTGAAAAGGACAGATCATCAATCTTCTCTGGTCCATCCAACGTGATCCATGGCCCATTCATATCGTGCCTGGCGGTGGTTCTGGGACAGCGGAATGCGAATACATGGTCGTCTCGAATGGAGACCACCGTCGTGCATCCTTGCCCAGATAGACTGCGTCGAAACATTTACCCTGGATGCATTCTGAAGGTCACTGTGAAGCTGGGTTGCTGTGTCAAAGTGGTTCCTATTGGCCTGAATGATCAAAAACCGGTCTTCAGCTGCAGATGTTGCCCTGTCTCTGCCACCACCATGGCGTCTGAATGGTGTGCCATACTGCTGAAATCTTGCTCTGGTGATCACCGTATGGTGCCCACCAAGAGCTTCACCAACCTGACGATGGGTAGCCCCTTGTTCCACCATCCCTACAGCCCACCATATTTCTGATTCAGACAAATGTCTTCTTACATTTGCATTCGCCATATTCAATCATTAAATCATAAGGGTTTGTGTTGAAATGAAGACTGAATACCCTACACATCTAATGGACATGTAGACAGTACACGAAAACATCATGGAAATCAAGTGGTACATGCTTTCCATGACTGTCACGAAAAGTCTGCCTGTCAGGAGAGCTAAAGCAAACACGGGCCCATCTCAATACATTCCTCAATTATATCCACCAAACATATCGCAAATGTGTCACAAGAAAATTTCACAATATGTCAAATATGTTGTACTTGGCAAACTTTGAGTAGTATATATTGTATGGAGTATACCCTTTTTATTTTGTTCAAATGAAGCAGCTGCCATCTTCGGGCTCTGGTTAATGGCCCAAAAGCCTAAAAATCTTTAAAAGTCTTCTCATGAACCACCAGATATATTGCCTTGATATTTGATATGGAACATCTCTTGGTGTTGAAGATTGAAGTTTATTCAAGGGAAGTTGGTAGGTCAATATTTGGGCTCTGTGGGAGCATATCCATTTTGGGCTCTTCCCAAAATTTGTATTTCAATAACTTGTGGGCAGATTTCATCCAAATTTGGCATGTAGTATAAGAAATAATTGATTGATGCCTGGGAACCCCAGGGGCTAAAAATAGAAAAAAATGAAAACACCCATATTTCCCTAACCACACGCAACAGAAAACTGTTATTTGGTATGATGCATCCTTACGACCAGTAGAATGGAGGGGTCAGATACAAGTGTGTTCAAATTAAATCCCTCGGTTGATATTTGGGCTCAATAAAGGAGCCCGAATAATTAACTTAGTGCAATATGGGGAATAAGCTTTAAAAATCTTCTTCTTCAGATCCAACAGTCCGATTCTTTTAAAATACGGTATACAACATCTTGGGGGAGGGGGGGGGGGGGGGAGGGTCAGATTCAAGTTTGTTCAAATTGATACCCTGGGTTAATATATGGGCTCATAATATTAACTTAGTGTAATATAGGGGTCAGATTCAAGTTTGTTCAAATTGGATCCCTGGGTTGATATTTGGGCTCTTTATTGGAGTGCAATATGAGAAAATTTCTTTTAAAATCTTCTTCAGATCCACCAGTCAGAATTCTTTCATATTTGGTATACAACATCTCTAGTGTGGTCAAATTTAAGTTTGTTCAAATCGAGTCCCTGGGTTAGTGTTGAAACGACTTCTGAATTTTGGAGTCGACTAGTCGCCGGCCGAAAATCGAGTCAAAGTCGACTAATCAGCAGCACGCTGTATCATAATAATACTATAACTTTTCTATAGGCCTATTGTAAAAATACCCGCTGATAGACTCGGTGATCTTTTGCATGAAACACTTAAGGGCATCAATAAAACTTTGTCTCAAAATAGGTTTACCTTGACGTAGTTTCACTGAGCGAATTTAACGAAAACAAATTTTAAAATCGGCCATTAAACTGATGAGTAACATTTCAAATGGCGTGCAGTCCCGAGTTCCGCCATAATTTCTTGCCGTGCTATTATGATCACATGATAACAGAAATAACCGTAGACTACGCACTATGGATGTTGGGCATTTGGTACCTGGCCATTTTTTCACATCTTTAAGGTTTGTACAAGGATACGTCCGAAGTGCGCTGTCACTAATGTGAACTCTTTGAACCCATTTTTTAAAATAATTTTTAGCTCAACTTTGGTGAAGCCAAATTTGAGGTATTGTCATGGCCCGTCATCCGTCTGTCGTGTCGTCAACACGGCTCGGGCTAGAGGCCATATTTATGAACTGATCTTTACGAAACTTCTTGGGTACGTTTTTGAAATAAAAGGTCAAGGTCACCAATTTCAAGGTCAAGATCACCCCGCATGGGCACCCCGATAAAGTCAAAATGACATATATTTTATTAAAATTGAAATCTGATAATTAGTCAAGTGCCTGTAAATGGAAGAAGATTCAACACTTAATTTAACTGCAATGTGAAAAACCTTTGGAAACTTTGAACCTTGCAATAGCTTTCAACAATGTTTTATTTTATGGTAGTATGAGTCGTGGCTGATACAATTTGGTCTCAACACCGAATTGAAATTATAAGAATAGTCTGATTTTATTTTTGAATGGTAGAGTGAGATGTGGCTGAAACAAAGTCTCAACACAGACACGGATTTATAAAGATAGTCTCAGTTTATTTTTCTATGAAATTAGAGAGCTAAAGTACAGACTTGAGTATGAGGATAAGGCGTCGCCTCACAGAAACTAGGCCAGTAAATATACATGGGGCCAACAGGAGTCATGTGTTACGGCTTGTTTCTAAATAGGTCAGTGGCGCAATGTGTTTTTGGGGCGGGGGAGGGTCCAGTCAAAATGCCAAGTTGCATAATTTAATCACCTACTGGATGAAGATTTTATGCGGTGTGCTGTAGAACAGGGAATTAAAGAGTCCGAAAAATTTCCCGTTTGATACGGCAGTAAAACTCGCAAGAAGAAATGGAGATAGGGGCGCACGTTGGATACCAGTCACAAAAAGTCGACTAAAGACCAGGTGGCTGTCAAAGTTTGGGCTCGGTGTATAAAATCGGTAGAGCTGCATGGGACTTGCTCTGAGTCCTCGCGTGTTAAAACGAATGGGCCGTAGCAGTACAGTGTTACATGGGGTAAAGTATGATAAGGCCCATTTGGGTGAGGTGCAATTCTGTAGTCGCGGTTGAGTCGAAGAGGCCTTGTAGGCTACTAGAGTGACATCGCAAAAGAGTCATGGGCACGGGCGTTGTCAGAGTGAGAAGGCGGCTGTGCACTGAGAATGCTCGTGTCATTGTAACAATGGAGGTGTGTGTGTGGGGGGGGGGGGGGGGGGTGGGGGGGCATACAGTGTTATATAGGGTAAACAGGCTACGGAAAGAAGGCGTTGTGCAATAGCCTCGGTAAAAGCATCTGGTCGAGCCGTATCGGAAAGGCCCAAAAGCCCCAGCGACGTTAAGGCCCCGCTGAACGACAGACCACATCCTGTAAAATCAAACGGATTTGTTTACGTAAATAAAACTGCTTCAGTGGTCATGGACCTTCTTCAGAGACCCTTACCATAGGCATGGGGGTACACGTGGGCTTCTAGACATATACTGTACATACCAACACATACCGCTCTACTACTTTACAAGGTCTGTACCCAGTCACATAAGCCTTGAAATCCCATTCTAATACCACATCTGTGAACCATAAAGGTTTTATTTGCACAATCGCGTATGAAAGGTTGATGGTTGCACAGATGACGGAACTTGTCAATTCTTTTCTTAAATTGCACATGTGTAACATGAAGGGACGAGGAGGCATGCAGCTCCCCCACCCCCACCCCCAAACCAAAAAAAAATCACATTAATTCTCACCCCTGGAGGCATACATGTATGCTGTTTGTCGTGTGTGAGTGGAGTGGGCGTATTTTAGCTTACAGTACTGACCACAAAAACACCAAACACCATTCTGAAGAGTTCTGCTGTGACATTTACACGATACCCCCCCCCCCCCCTCTCTCATCCCCCTCCCCCCCTCCCCCCCTCCCCCCTCACCCCTCATCTCCATCCCCAATTACATAACTTCTGCAATTGCAATTCCGTAAAAGAAGACATCTTTCGGTCCCACCACTTTCCTATAATAATACCCAATCAATCAGATTACTAAACTGTTATAACAGATAATTAGTTTGTTTATTGAGGGTTACGGAACTTTCGAATGCCAAGGCCATATCGTGTCAAGCGGTTTTACAGATGGAGAAAGCCGGAGTATCTAGAGAAACCATCGCACAGTGACAAGTATCTGCTAGACTCTCCAATGGACTCACCAGACACAAGCCAGATGAGCATTGGTTGAATGCTCGCGAGCCATCAACGTGCAGCACATCTAAGAACACTTTGCATCTGTGCCCCTGTGTGCGCAGTTTGGAGTGACTTGCTCAGTGTCACAATGCAAGTGGTATGGACCTCTTTCGAACTGTCGACATACCGGTCACAAGTCCGATGCGCCAGTCAGTGAGCCGCCCTGCTCCCCATTAGTTGCTTTTAAAAGATAACTATAACAGATCATTAATTGGTAAAAATAGATAAGGCCAACTTAATCTGTTACAACAGAATATTAGTTGGCTATAACTGTATAAAAACTGTTAAAAATCGATTATTAGTTGGTTATAACACATTACTAATTTGTTAAAACAAATTATGAATCTGTTATAAAAGTTTATTAATCTGTTGTAACAGATAAATAACTGGAGACGGGTTGGCACTAATTTGCCACCGTTGAAAACAAATTGCGGCCTCAAGATTTGTGATGTGCAAAACTATTTAGTCAGTGCACAATACTGCACATGTCTAGAATAACGTTTATTCCTCCTCGAGGAATACATTCCGAATAGTAGTCCAGAATACTTTTACTTGAACAAAACGACACGAATCACATTCTGCCTTATCTGCGCATGTCCAGAATAACACTAGTATTCTCAAATGGCCCACCGAAACGTACCCATAGAGAGATAGAGAGAGAGAGATAGAGATAGAGATATAGATACAGACATTCACATTTATATATTAGATTACTTTCAGCACTGTAAGTGCAAATGCCAATACGGCTCAGGCAAGGGGCTGTATTTGTGAACCGATCTTTACGAAACTTCTTGGGTACCTTTATTGCAGCCATTTTGTACAAAATTAGGTGCAATCAGATTTTTGCGCAGAACTTCCATATGAAAGTGCTGATTTGAATAATTTTTTGTATGAATGTTTAGTACCATGGGATACATCACATATAATACAGGTTTTTTTCTGGTGCATAAATTATGCCAGTTAGACTAACTTTGATCTATTTTGTGTTACTTTCAGCACGTAACTGCAAATGCCAATACGGCTCGGGCTAGAGGCCATATTTATGAACCGATCTTTACGAAACTTCTTGGATATCTTTGTTATCACCGTGGACAAGAACAAGTGTTTTAAGGTCCGGTCCATAATTCAAGATGGCCACCAGCAGCCATTTTGTACAAAATTTTGTGCAATCAGTTTTTTGCTTAGAACTTCTATATGAAAGCTCTGATTTGAATAAATTTTTTGTGTGAATGTTTATTAACATGGGATGCATCGCATTTAATACTTATGTCCTATTCTTTAGACTATTGCAGTCACCTTGTAATTGATTTACTATGGTTGACGTGGTCACAACAAAACTCCTTTTTCTCTTATTCATTATTGTTGACTTGGTCACAACAAATACTGATTCCTGTCATATTCATTATTGTTGACCTGGTCACAGCAAATACTAATTCCTGTCATATTCAAAGTTGAGCTACAGTGTCATTGACACTTTCATTTGTATGAGTATTGCCGTTTATGTATTCGATAAGGGGAGGGGTGGGAGGTACGTGCTTGTGAAATTGAAATTTAGTTGAGTTAGGAAGATGTTAGAAGTGTAGCACAGATGGAAATTCTGATTTCAAAAGTTTCCATTTCTTTGATTTCCTCACCGGGTTTTGAACTGGATATTTTTCTGTGATGTTGACAGATCAAAGACATCCCCATCATGTTGATCATGAGTTCAGCATGAGGCCTACAGTGAACTGTGCATGCGGAATCGTCTCGTAGAATAGCTTACTCTCTTGTTTTGAAGACAAATGTAAAACCAGTCAGTGTAGTTACATTGTTTCAATATTTTAGGTTATCTGTCTTAACACACCCTCTGCCTACAAAACGCACCGATTAGTCGACTACAGATTTTATCGTCGACTTTTGACAAAAATCGTGTCGGCGTCGATTAGTTGTTTCAACAATACCTTGGGTCAATATTTGGGCTCCCCATGGAAGTCTGAATTTTAACTTAGTGCAATATGGGGAATAATCTTTCAAAATCTTCTTCAGATCCACCAGTCAGATTCTTTTGATATTTGATATACAACATCTCTTAGGGGGGTAGATTCAAGTTTGTTCAAATCAAGTCCCTGGGTTAATATTCTTTTTCACATCCACCAATCAGAATTTTTTCATATTTGGTATACAACATCTTGGGGTGGGGGGGGGGGGGGGGGGGGGGGGGGCAGATTCAAGTTTGTTCAAATTGGGCCCTTAGGTTAATATTTGGTCTCTTTATTGGGGCCCATAGTTTAACTCGGTGTAATGTGAGAAAATTTCTTGAAAAATCTCCTTCAGATTCACCTATTAGAATCTTTTCATATTTGGTGTGTGACATCTCTAGGGCTGTCAAATCGAGTCCCTGGGTTAATATTTTGTCTCCATATGCCGGTCACTTACTGATACACTCATCTCTTTTGACAATTTGAGCCAGTTGAGTGTTTTAGGCTTACTTGAGCCTCTGGTTCAGGATAATTACAGGTATTCAATTGAACCCATACATTGGGCACAGTATCTTGTTTTGGGTGCAACATTTTTTGTTTGTAATTTGGTAGATGTACAGTCTGAGAACCTATTGATGTATCCACGGTAGTTGGAAAGTTTGGGACAAGGAATAACTGAAACTGTAAAATGATCATATTCAAAGCAAGCCAGAAAATAAGCAATCTGTCATTTATAGAATGAGGTTCCCAGTGGGTGAATTTGCTGATACTATTCCTTACTGTGGGCCAATTTATCCTCTTGGTACCTCTTTCTGTTTAGGTTTGAGACCCTGATTCAGATTGAGGTTCACAGAGGGTAAATTTAGTGGTGCTACCTTGCTGTGCAAGGTAGCATCACCAAATTCACCCTCTGGGGTCCTCATTTTGCAGATGACAGCCTGCTTATTTTCTGGCTTGATTCAGAGGGATGAAAATAAAGTGTATACAAGACAGAAAGAGATTTTTGGAAACAACTTGAATGTATATTTTTATATACTAATGCATTTTTAGCTTAACTTGACAAAGTCAAGATAAGCTATTGCCATCACTCATGCAGAAGTCTGTTAGTCTGTGAGTCTGTTCATATTTTCCTTTAGCATAGGCTATACCCCGATTGTCCAATCGTCACAATATTTCATATCCAGGTTTGAAGTCTTGTCTAGATGAGAATGTCCCCTTTTGGTCACAATCGGTCAACTGTGATGGCTGCCCAAGCTCAAAATGTGAAAACTTTTAGCACAGTCTACAGGTCGTATTTATGAAGGGATTTCATTGTAACTTGGTAGGATGTCTCTGTATAATATCTAGATGAGAATGTCCCCTTTTGATCATGATCTGTCAACTGTGATGGCTGCCCAAGCCCAAAACCCAAAAACTTTTAGCACAGTCTACAGATCATATTTAGTATGGAGGAATTTCATTGTAACTGGGTAGGATGACTCCGTATGATGTCTAGATGAGAACTTCCCCATTTGGTCGCGATCTGTCTACCGTGATGACTACCCAAGCCCAAAACCCGAAAACCTTTAGCACAGTCTACAGGTCATATTTATGGAGGGATTTCATTGTAGCTTGGTAGGTTGACTCCATATAATGTCTAGATGAGAACGTCCCCTTTTAGTCGTGGTTGGTCAACTGTGACGGCTACACGGTCCCGAAGCCCGAAAACCATTAGCACAGACTACAGGTCATATTTATGAAGGGATTTCATTGTAATTTGGTAGGATGACTCCAGATAATGTCTTGATGAGAACGTTCCCTTTTGGTCACGATCATTCAGCTGTGATGGCGGCCCAAGCCCAAAACCCCAAAACCTTTAGCACAGTCTACAGGTCGTATTTATGGAGGAATTTCATTGTAACTTGGTAGGATGACTCCATATAATGTCTAGATGAGAATGTCCCCTTTTGGTCGCGATTGGTCAGCTGTGATGGCAACAGGGGTTTGAAGCCCAAAAACCTTTAGCACAGTCTACAGGTCGTATTTATGAAGGGATTTCATTGTAACTTGGTAGGATGACTCCAGATAATTCCTAGATGAGAACGTCCCCTTTTGGTCGCGATCATTCGACCATGGCGGCTGCCTGAGCCCAAAACACGAAAAACTTTAGCACAGACTACAGGTCGTATTTATGAAGGGATTTCATTGTAACTTGTTAGGTTGACTCCAGATAATTCCTAGATGAGGACGTCCCCTTTTGGTTGCGATAGGTCAACCGTGATGGCTACACAGGTCCTAAAACCTTTAGTACAGTCTACAGACCATATTTATGAAGGGATTTCATTGTAACTTTATAGGATAACTCATTTTGGAATAATTTCATTGTAACTTGGTAGCTTTCGTTGACATACATTAACTGTGAGGGCCACATACATTAACTGTGAGGGCCACATTAACCCACCCCTCAATTCTTTAGCACAGTCTACACCTCATATTATTTTTATTGAAAACATAGCATACAGGGAACAGAAATTAACATATTCCCAGTTATCACAATTCTTGTCTTATTTCATAATCCTTTCATAAACATTGAACATTATGCTTTTCATCAAACACAACACACAGACAAGTTAAGCTACAGTGTCATTGGCACTTTCATTATGAATTCATTAATGTTTTTCATACACTAAGCACATAAAAAATATCAATATGGTGTATAAAATCTGAAGAGAGTTGTATTTAACATGACATGGCAATATGTGATGTCATCCTCACAATTATTGCCCCATGATTCCTGAGAATTGAAACTAGTGATGCGGACTGGACCGCCCTAGATCGATCCGGTCTGCAGGTCCACTCCTGGACTGCAGTTCAGTCTGGACCGGGTGCCACTGGACTGGTTTACACACCCTGTCTGGTATTTTCTGGTCCAGTCCACTAATTTACGTCGAGCAATGATGTATTAATGGGTTCAAGTGGTTGATAGTCAAATATTTGACACCATGAAAACCTCGCAATCGCATATATAGATGCCATGGTCCCCATACTGCACGTGTCAGCAATTCAGTTAAACGTGATTTGTGGGCGGCCACATGCTTTTGATGTCGCCGACTTATGGCTGCGTGCTTTGATGTTGCCTACTCCTGACTTCTCGTCACTTGTGACATTGTTGCAATGCCAGAAGTCTGCCAAAACAGATACAGGGGTGTCTGCATGTGTCACATGAGCCTTTTCAAGGATCAAAGAGTAGAAATGATGATTGAAAGATTATTTTTATCTGTCAGTCAAATCATAAGCACCTGAGTAGTGCATGGTTCCAGAGAAAAATATCCAGCATTACTGCATGGGCTATAGCAGTGTGCCCTTGCCACCACTGCCATCAGAGACAGACAATGCTTCACATAATCATCAAACATTGCATATTGTTACGGTGTGGAAATATTAATGATATTGGTAACAGAAAGAAATCTGAGAATCAGCAACAATAACTATGAATTTAACTATTCTAAAATTTAATTAAAAAAAATTAATGTGAAAAAAAAAAAAATGATACAAAGATCTTTTACACTGATTGGTTTACAGAAAATGAAACCAGTGGTACTTATCAATTATAGAATTAGTCCAAAATACAGTTTGACAGAATCAAGTAATCTAGTGGTGAAGAATCTTATGAAGAAAGTTACCAGCTGGTACATGTAGTATTAAATCCAAGAATGTCTCTTCAGAAACAGTATCCCGTAGATTTGTAATAAAATTTTCACTTAGAAATTTCAGCAGTCTCCAATAAAATATAATAAAATGCTCTGCAAAATTCAAATGGAGTAAAAATCCAAGAAGTATTGGTGCCACAGGTAATTTCCAAATAATCCAATAGAATCCTGGTTTTTCACAAAATAATATTCTGTTTCACAGAAAGTATAAATTCTCTTTTCCAAGACAAATGATTCTCGTCAAAATTCTCTTTTGGAATCAATCTTCCAAATTCACAAAGAAGCTCTGCTTCTATAATAAATGCACTGTTCTGAAACAATAATAATCTCCAATGAAAACAACTGCTGTTTTATAGAATAAATCTTTCTGAAAATAAGTTCTTCTGAAATGGCTTTCTAAAAATGAGTTTTTAAATTCTGTTGACAAACCTTTATATAGTAACCAGATAGAATGTTCCTGAAGATGAAAATTCTACAAAGTTCTAACAGTTTCTAGGTGATTCTGTCATAGTTCAAGTGAACAAGTTCCTTGACCTACTTAAACAATCAACAGCTATTTGTACAATAGATCAGTGTAACAAAGATGTAAACAAGGTCACTGAGTGCAAATGAGTGAGACCAGTCAGAAAATGCAGAAAAAATATCAATCTCAATATAATTATCCACTAAGGATATATCAATCTCAATATAATATGGGGCTATATAACAATATGCACTCTTTGCAAAGCAGTCAGTTTTATTTTTTAATATATAGGTTAATAGGAATGACCTGGTCTGTACCTGACTGGACTGCCTTGACAGTGGAGCGGACCATCTTGGCTGGTCCGGTCCGGTCCACATCACTAATTGAAACCCATTTGAACATTGAGATTCCTGAATGATCTGTGTTGAAGGCTATCAATGCCAGTCACCAGTAGGGAAAAAGGAATATGTAACATAAGTTTTCTGAATTTAATGAATTTATAATAAATCAGTAACTTAACTGGTTGAGTGCTAGAAGCTACTGTCAGTGCTTTGAAAAAAATGAAGGTACTAGAGCAAAAGCCAACGTTTTGCTTGCTCATCTTTCATATTCAGTCAAACACAAATGATATTTTGTTCATATAAATTTGTCTTATGACAAATTATTGAAGAGTGCCTGAGGGCACTCTTCAATAATCTATAATAAAACAAATTTTGATGAATAAATTCAGACCATCAAAAAAGTTAATTAATGAATCAGTAATGCAGGATGTTATCCAAAAATATCCAAAATAACCAATGTCATCATTAGCCCAAGAACATTAGGTTTCACTAGGGAAAAAAATCGGAGAAAGCTGATTTTTTCAGGGAATGTCGAGTACATGTCACTGAACGATTAGACAAAAGTCCCCTAAAATCCCAGTTGAGCTTTTTTTTCTACAGCCTTTTTTCGAAAACGCATTTGAAAAAAAAAAAAAAAAATCGCACGAACTTTGTAACCTCGAATTGATCCAACTGTATTTTTTGTTTACGCGTATTTCGAGCTACATAATGTCTAATATACATTTACCTAGAGGAAAATGTGCATTCTGTGACAATTTCTGAGAAAAATTATTGAAAATTCACAAAAAAGTATCGGATTTACGCAAAAAAAATGACGATTTTCCTAACGGATTTGCCCAAAGGGTCGTAGTACAGAACGGGATGTTAGTTGGACAGACGATAAAAAATCCACCACCATTTGAAAACTTTTATCATTGCTTACAAAATAGACATTATGGAAGACCCCCTCTGCTTCTGGCCGAGTTCCCCTTTTGGCATAAAATTTGTCAGCATGAGAACTCCACTATTTTCGGGTTTGGGACCGAACAGACACGTCTATGTCTGGCAGCATTAGATCAATAAATAATATTTACAGAATGTACAAAAATCAATAAATAATATTTACAGAATGTACAAATCAATCAACATGGATTAAGTTACATTGACTATTATCAACGCTATATACAGAAATGACATGACCTATATACATATTATTCATCGAACTCAGACATTTGCGACAGGACAGTGTTTCTGTGGTTGTTACAAGAATCCGAACTGCAATTACACAAACCTGAGCAAGAGAGTCCTGCCTTCTTACACCCACACCTTTTTGTACAAGCACTCTTGCAACCACAGCTGATCAGATTCAGAAGGTTATCGGGGGCACATGGCTTTGTGGCTGCAGTCGGTACAAGAAGTCCATTGTCTAGCGACCACCCCCAATCCGTCGGAGGAAGCGAAGTGCCCAGCCATTGTTGGACCTGGAGATAACATCTGTAGACATGTTGTTGTGCAGCATCGCTGCTTGGTGGGAGTGAGGCTAGGTCGATGGGTTTATTCAGTTTAGATTTTGCCACATAACGCTTGTAAGTGACATATCTATATTGGTCGAGAGAGGAAACAGTTTTACTCCCGTATAAGATCAGGAGAAGTTGTTCCCCGGCAGCGGCTACTGCACTTGGTGTACTGTCATCCGCCAAAATTGTGTTGACATACTGTTGTGAGTCGCTAGTAACATCGGAGACAATTGTACTGAATACTTTCTTCTTACCAACTCGAAAGAGTGCAGAAGTAGTGTCACAACCACTTATAGAATGTGCTACAAGGAGGTTGCTTCTATGGTCACCCATTTTGGTTGCTATTTCACTAACTGAAACTAGTAAGTTTGGGGTAATGGAATACATCATGTGAATATTACATCCCGGTTGAACTCGAGAGGTAAGAATGACTAACAAGTCTGTGTCTGTTCCCACAACGACAACATTGTTGTCATCTTGAGCGATGTCAAGTGCAGTTTCGGCTATCAGTACATCAGCATCAGCCTCGGCCTGCTTGGACTGAATATTGATAGCAGATAGCTCCTGCATTAGAAGATCGATCAGTTGGGTTTTGTTCTTGGCATTTGCAAGGAAATCGGATTGGGGTGTGGTGGCTGGTAACTCGGGTGAGATATTGATATCAATGGAATACCTGTCTTTAGATCTACGGGCTTGTTCCATGCCCTTTGTCGACATTGTACAAGCATAACCATCAAAAACAACCACGACGTTTGCCCCAAAATGTCTCACTAGATAATTGGAATATGATGTACATATGTCCTTATATGACGACTGTTTAGGCCATACAACTGCCCTCAATAAAATCCACCATCTACAACAAACAGAGAATGTTCTGGGATTTTAGTTTGCTCGGAACCGTATGTTTTGAGGATCTTACCGAGCGTGCTTTTCTGTGTCTTCCTCATTCCAGCAGAATCAAACAATGCTGGTGGTTTCGGGGCGAGTTCATATTTGAGATACTCTTCCATCTCTGCTTGTGACTGAATAACACATGTGATGCGGTTGAACAGAATTGTGGGGTCAATCACTACCTTACTTCCACGGACTTTGATGCTATTTGCCATCGATGCGAAAGACTTCACAGTGCCAACACGTCGTAGTTTGATGCTGTTGAACGTTTTGCTTACAACATTCGATACGCAACATTCACCAATTTTGCGAACTTGGTCACAGTTCACAGTTTCGTCGGCCACAAGCCCGGTCGCTATAGAGACTAATTGTAGTGGAACTCTATTCTGAAAGGGGGAATGCACTCTGAGCCAGTTCAATAATTTGGTGATATCATTGGCATCAGTCAATTGTGAACTTTGACGGAGATCCCGATGTTGTTCGCCATGACCAGTGTGAACATGAACAAAATTTTCGAGAGCATTACATATCGGAAGGCAAAGAGGTAGTCCATGTACCCATTTCGCAACAGTGCTATCGGTTATTCCCCTGCCATGTGTGAGACCACCAGGGAGCTTGAACATTCTCATTAAACACTGCTCTATGGTCTGATCAGAATATATCCCGTCCCAGAATTTATCTGAGCGCCTTATGGTAAAGTAACCTTTCTCAGTGAACAACTTCAAATCATCCTGTTGCATTATTTCTGTTAGCTCATTCATCTGCTGTAAATAGAGATGAGAACTTTTTGCGTATGCAAAATGACCACCTGCGTGAAATACTGGAATCATATTGCGAACACAATATGTGTGGAGTTCCCAGTCACCTGTGCGCTCTGCTCTCAAGAACAACTGGAGAAGACCTATTTGCTCTTAGTATTGTACCCAAAGCTTTCCTACGGACGCATTCTGGAGCAGTTCGTGTAATTTTGACAGTAGATGGTTGACACTTTCTTGATTGACAGCGTCAGCTGTTGTACAGTCACCTCTGGCAAGTCCACAGAATATTTCATTGACTACTGTGCAGTCTATGTTATCTAGTGTTCGGCTTTCTTCAAACACGTTTGAATTTGAGTTTAGGGGGTATGGTTAATATTTCACACGTTTCACCAGTTCATTATGGAATAAATGACTATTGTTATATATCATTATAAAGCCACTGCTTTTCTGCAATTTTTGATATATAATTTAACTCCCAAAGTAGTCGCAGATTTGATTTAATGGACGTTGTGTACCGTTGTGTGTATGAAAACAATAAATTTTTTTTTCGTAATTTTGTACATTTTCGTGAATATTTCACCATTGAGTGTGAGGATTGGTACAAAGTTGGCATTTTCTGTTGGGGATATGTATTCTCAATATAATTCAGCACGATATTTATGATTCTCACCCTACTAAGGCGAATAAGAATGAGAAATATGGAGCTGGGTCGAATTTTTTTAAAAATTTTTATTTTCATCAAAAAAACGCTATAACTAAAAAAGCTCAACTTGGATTCGCGGGGACTTTTCACACTTTATCCGCAATGTGTGTCCCGGAAACATATAAAAAAATCAGCTTTCTCCGATTTTTTTCCTTACTTTCTCATTTTTATGTCTAATGTGCCTGGACTACATGTGGGTATTCCATCCCAATCATGGATAACCTAGGACATATGATTGCATTCACCTCTGTTAAGAGTTGTTTTAAAGGTTGATGTTTCATAGCATAGCCTCAAGCGACTTCTGTGATAGCGAAAAGACAATGCATTTTGTCGTGTGATTGAGGATCTTTTGTCAAATTTGAGGAGAGCAGTTATTAATCTTGAGTTCAGATGTGACTAATTTAACCATTCATGACAAGTTTGATAAAAAATTATGTGCTCTGAGAGCTCTGGTGTGTATTATCTTCTGTTTTTATGCCACATTTAATTTTGCATTATATATTTATATGTATGATTATCAAGGCTCAAATATTCATGTTCTGGTATTTTGTGTCTCTATATGTCAATTGGAATTTCAGATATGAGGGATACACAAGTTAAAAATTTAGTTTTCAATGTTGACAAAATTTTGTGAGGTTTGGGTGTAGGCGCCCAAAGTTCCTGGAAAAACATATGGAACAGTAGGGTGGATGTTCATAATTTGATGGAAAAAAACATGTCCATTTGGGAAGTGTATTTGGAAAGTACCAAAAACAGAAAAATGTCGACTGAGTGCCTGCAAATTTTTTTCTGAAACTTTTTCTTCTGTTTATCTTTCACAAAGCATAAAAATAATATTATTTTTGGTGTATCTCAGTGTTATAGGTCTCCATTATGATATTAGAATTGATATGTCTTTGGTTAGTAATTATACAAGCAAACAATTAATATTTTCTAAAATGATTTTGATTTCAAGACGGCATATCTTTGGTTGGGCTAATAGCTTATTTGCACTGAGTGACCTTTGAATGTACCTATCAACATGTTTACAGATAACGTTGCACAGAATCTATTTTTAGCTCACTGATTGTTTAATTGGGTCACACTTATTTACTTGAAATAAGACAGAATCATCTACAAACTTAATGAAGTTATTTAATTGAACCAATCAGCAATAGGTAGAATAGGAGAGCATTGGAGGAATTTCTCATTCTGGAACTTTCTATTTGAAGACTATATAAGTCTCTGTCAATATTATTTATTTAGTTATTTATTAAGGTTTAACTTCCCTGTGGGAACCCCGGGAAGTAAGCAGCACTTGTTTACTGTGGTAAACCAGTTCCGCTTTACTAGTAAAATAGGACCCAGTCACCAATGCTTGGGGTGAAAGTCCTCTAAAATGGGCAACATGTTGATCAACGATTGACTAAACTTGACTTCATCTCCATGTTGTGTCACGATTAGCCATGGTGCATAAATATGTGACGTTAACCACCAACAAACAAGGTTTAACTACACTTTAACAGTCAAGGTCATATTGTGACGGTGACAGTTTTATGGGTGGAGGAAGCCGGAATACCTGGAGAGAACCACTGAGCAACGACGAGCAGCTGCCAGCCCCCCAACATCGTAACTCTGCTCTGCAGCACAGGCAGGATTAGATTGGTTGAAGACATGCGCACCATCAATGTGCAGTACGCCATAGTACACAGCGTCATCATGCCCCCATGTGGACAATTGGGGTTAAGTGCCTTGCCCAAGGACACAACGCGGAGTCTGAATCAATTGCGGCTTATATTTACTGTAGAAACCCAATGGGAAATCACATTTACATCTTCTTCTCTGGAACTACTGAGCTAATGTGAACCAAACCTGGCAGGGATAGTCTATGAGAGGTCCTCTACAAATGCTCCTCATTTTGTTTCTGTGCATTGAAAAACATGGATGCCGGAAGCATTTTTTGATTCTGATTGGTGGATTTTGAAAAATCTTCTCTGAAACTACAGTGCCAAATGTTTTGAAACTTTGCATGGTTGATGACTGAGACACACTCTACCAACTATCCTCATTTAATGTTGATCAGGTTGCAAACATGGCTGCAATTGTGGCTTATAGTTACTATAGAAACCCTATGGGAAATCACATTTCATCATCTTTTCTGGAACTACTGAGCTAACGTGAACCAAACCTGGCAGGGATAGTCTATGGGAGGTCCTCTACAAATGCTCCTCATTTTGTTTCTGTGCATTGAAAAACATGGATGCCGGAAGCAGGAATGGTCTATGGGAGGTCCTCTACAAACGATCCTCATTTTTAGCTCAACTTTGACGTAAGTCAAATTTGAGGTTATACCATGGCCCCTTGTCCATCGGTCTGTCTGTCCATCCGTCTGTCTGTCTGTCCGTCAACAATTCAATACGGCTCGGGCTATCTTTATGAAACTTCTTGAGTATCTTTGTTATCCAGAACGAGTGTTTTTGGGTGCGGTCCGAAATTCAAGATGGCCACCAGCAGCCATTTTGTACTTCAGTTAGTGCAATCAATTTTTCGTACAGAACTACTGTATGAAAGTTCTGATTCAAATAAATTTTTGTCTGAATGTTTAGTAACATGGAATACATCATATATAATACAGGTTTTTTTCTCGGGCAGAAATTCTGCAAATTAGATGAACTTTGATTTTTTTCAGTGCTACTTACACACAGTAAGTACACATGTCAACATGGCTTGGGGTAGGGGCTGTATTTATGAACCGATCTTCACGAAACGTCTTGGGTACCTTTGTTATCACCTTGGGACGAGAACGAGTGTTTCTGGGTGCTGTCCAAAATTCAAGATGGCTGCTAGTGGCCATTTTGTACCGAAATTAGGTCCAATCAGTTTTTGTACACAACTTCTATACGGCTCAGGCCAGAGGCAGTATTTATGAACCGATCTTTTGGTACCTTTGTTATAACTGTGGGACGAGAACAAGTGTTTTTGGGTGCAATCCAAAATTCAAGATGGCCACCAGCAGCCATTTTGTACCAAAATTAGTGCAATCAGTCTTTTGTACAGAACTTCTATATGAAAGTTCTGATTTTAATAAATTTTTGTATGAATGTTTAGTAACATCAAATACATCACATATAATACAGGTTTTTTTCTCATGCAGACATTATGCAAATTAGATGGACTTTGATTTATTCAGTGCTACTTATACACAGTAAGTACATATGTCAATACGGCTCAGGCTAGGGGCTGTATTTATGAACCGATCTTCATGAAACTATTTAGGTACCTTTCTTATCACCTTGGGGCAGGAACTAGTGTTTTGGGGTGCCTTTGTTATCACTGTGCTATGAGAACAAATATTTTTGGGTTCAGTCAGACCCACTCTGGGACTCAAATAATTTCTTTTCTAGTTTAGCATCTAACTGTCGCCCATCTTTACAATACTTTACCTATACATTTGTTACAGGCTGCGGTCAGCATTTATGTGCAGACCGTTCCATTACTTTATATATACCGTTGTTATCAGGTCAATACCTAGATGTTTGTCATTGCTGTGTCACATACTATACATGTACAAGTTGAGCTACAGTGTCATTGACACTTTCATTGTTCCTGTTGTTGGAAAACATGGCCACCAGAGGCATTCTGTCATTCGGATTTGTGGATTTTAAAAAATCTTCTCCTCTGAAACCACAGTGTCAAATGTTTTGAAACTTTGCATGGTTGATGACTGCAACACCATCTACCAACTGCCGTCATTTAATGTTGATCGGGTTGCAAACATGGCCATAGTTACCACAGACACCTTATGAGAAATTACATTTTCC
This sequence comes from Pictodentalium vernedei, assembly GCA_031216915.1. Taxonomy (NCBI): domain Eukaryota; kingdom Metazoa; phylum Mollusca; class Scaphopoda; order Dentaliida; family Dentaliidae; genus Pictodentalium; species Pictodentalium vernedei. The sequence continues at coordinate 284,881,945 of CM062289.1, read as the reverse complement.
TCTTCTTCTCTGGAACTACTGAGCTGATGTGAACCAAAACTTAACAGGAATGGTCTGTGAGAGCATGGAAATACGTGGCTACCAGAGGCTATATTCTAATACTTAACCCAATGCCTCTCCTGCCAGCATGAAGATCGGTACTGTCAGTAAAATACTTGTTTTTTGAGAATCTGGTGAGTGTAGGTTTCAGTTTTCTCCACTGAGAACTGGGAAAAACCACAAAAATATTGTATACATGTAAACAAGTTTGCAGCTTAATTATGTTAATATTACTCTCAAGTTATTTATCAGAAATACTGATCGATGACAGGTGTTTGGAAAAAGTTTTTTTGTTTATTTTGTATACCATCATGCAGAGTTGACCAGTCAGTTATGATATCATTTAAGATATGACAAATTATTTGAATTAAATGTTGTGTATCCTGTAACCCTTTACCTGCTCAAAGCTATTTGAAAAAGAGTACTGTCTGAAAAAAGATTGTAATTTTCAAAATATTTAACCTTCTTTTACTGATTTTTTTATTGAAACAGAATTCATAAATGTGTGGGTTTTCAAGAAATCTCCTTTGAAACTATAAGGCCAAATATTTTGAAACTTAATGTGAGTGATGACGACTGGAACACCCTCTACCAATGGTCCTCATTTAATCTTGATCACGTTGCAAATATGGTTGCAGTTGCGGCGTATAGTTACTGTAGAAACCCTATGGGAAATCACATTTTCATCTTCTTTGGAACTACTGAGCCAGTGTGAACCAAACTTGGCAGGCATGGTCTATGAGAGGTTCTCTACAACTGTTACTCATTTTATTCCTGATGGATGAAAAACGTGGCCGCCAAAGGCATTCTTTGATTCTGATTGGTCGATTTTGAAAACTCTTTTCTTCTGAAACTTCAAGGTCAAATGTTTTGAAACTTCACATGATTGAGGACTGGGATACCTTGTACCAATGATCCTCATGTAATGTTGATGTAATGTTGCAAACATGGCCACAATTGCGGCTCATAGTTACCATGGAAACCCTATGGGAAATCACATTTTTAGCCTGACTGTTTACAATGAGGGCTATTGTCATGACTTTCGTCCATCTGTTAACATTTAGAGTTTTGGTTAAAGTTCGTGGTTAAAGTTTTTTACCGAAGGTTCAAGTGTTTTTTTTTTTTTCCCTGTTTTGTCATGACTTTCGTCTGTCCGTCTGTTAACATTTGGACTTTTGGTTAAAGTTTGTGGTTAAAGTTTTTTAGTCAACCTTAAAGTTTTTTGGTTTTTTTGGGGGTAGGGGAGTTAAAATTACACCTTTAATTCTTCAAACAGTTTAGTGGAATGTCACTGTTTCTTATTTGGGACAATGCCTACTATCTACTGAACATTTCTACAATGATTTTCATTTATATAGGCATGATTTTAACCCCTTTTAAACATGTTTTCAGTCTTACTTTCTTTGTATTTGAAATTAGACTTTGCCGCATACTTTCTTGCATGGTCAATACAACTTAATGATTGCATTTACATCAATGATTTCTTTTATCGGTTTTAGGAAATATTTAACCCTTTTTTGCCAATCAATTTTACTAAGTATTCCAGCTTAATGTTTCGGATTAAAGTTCAGCTTTTCAAGGTTCTACTTTTTATCCCCTCCCACAAGTGAGGAATATAGCACAGAGCTCGCTCCGTCCATCTATCTGTCAGTCCATCCATCTGTCCGTCTGTCTGATCTTTCTTTATGCCATACCTTAAACAAAAGTTAACAGAATTCAATTCTTGTCAGTACATGTCTCTAGGTCAGGTTTGATGACTATTGAAGTTATTGCCCAGCCTCCGCCAATTAGGCATTTTGTTTTTTTGTTCTTTCCTCCAATATGCATTTTGAACTATTTACAGTCACTACATGCAGAACTTTTTTTAAACTCACGAACCCCCCCCCCCCCCCACCCCCCCGGTGCCAGTTAGGCACTTTTTTTTACAGTTTTGCTTAAAGTTTGTGGTTAAAAACCCAGACAAACACCACCGCCACTCCCCTCCCCCCCTCCCCTCCCCCCCCTCGGTGTCAGGCATTTTTGTTTCTATTTACTCAAAATTCAAAATGCATTCCGAAGGACTTAGATTGACCACATACGGAGAAAAAAAAAATGGACTCTCCTAACACCCCCCTCCCCCCATGCCGTCAGATCACCGAAGTTAAGCAACGTCGAGCCCAGTTAATCATTGGATGGGTGACCGTCTGAGCAATCAATTCGGACTCCAGCATTGTGTCCTTGGGCAAGGCACTTAACTCCGATTGTCCACATGGAGGCACAATGACGCCGTGTACTAAGGTGTACTGCACGTCGATGGTACGCATGTCTTCAACCAATCTAATCCTGTCTGTGCTGCAGTGCGAATTTACGATGTTGGGGAGCTGGCAGCTGCTCGTCGCTGCTCGGTGGTTCTCTCCGGGTACTCCACCCATAAAACTGTCACGGTCATGATTAGCCATTGTGCATAAGTATATGACCTTAAACACCAATAAATAAATAAATAGCATAGAGCTCCGTCCATCAGCCTGGAGGTCTGTCCGTCTGTCCAAATTTTGTTTATGACATAACTTGAACAATAGTTAACAGATTTCAATTGTTTTCAATATATGTCTCTACAGCAGCAGTGTCTATGTCAAGTTCCATGACCACCATTATCCAATGAAAACTGTCAAAGTTATTGCCCTACCCCGCCCCCCCCCCCCCCCCACCCTGCCAATTAGACATTAATTTTTGCTCCAAAATGCATTTTGAAGTATTTAGAGTGACTTCACGCAGAAATGTTTTTAATTCCATACCCCTAAACTACCCCCCCCCCCCCCCCCCCCCCATGCCAATTAGGCACTTTTTAGTTGAGAACTCAACCTACAGTTTGATGAATGGCGGGCGGGCGGTTTCTTCGTAAACAATTGGTTTCTGGATGATAACGTGATAATGGTTCAACCCATGTTCATGAAACTTCATAGGTAGGTTGGTATCGGTGAGAGGAAGAACCTTATTAATTTTGGACTTGCTTGGTCAAAGGTCAAGGTCACAGTGACCTTGAACATAGTAAATTGTAAACAATTGGTTTCCGGATGATAACTTGACTACAATTCAACCCACATTCATGAAACGTCCTATGTTGGTAGGCCTTTGTGAGAGGAAGAACCCTATTTATGTTGGACTCACTAGGTCAAAGGTCAAGGTCACAGTGTCCGTGAACATAGTAAATCAGAACAATTGGTTTCCAGATGATAACTTGATAATGGTTGGACCCATGTTCATGAAACTTCATAGTTAGGTTAGCATCAGTGAGAGGAAGAACCCTATTTATTTTGGACTCGCTAGGTGAAAGGTCAAGGTCACAGTGACCTTCAACATAGTAAATCGTAAACAGTTGGTTTCCGGATGATAACTTGATAATGTTTCCACCCATGTTCATGAAACTTCATAGGTAGGTTGGTATCAGTGAGAGGAAGAACCCTATTTATTTTGGACTTGCTAGGTGGAAGGTCAAGGTCACAGTGACCTTCAACATAGTAAATCGTAAACAATTGGTTTCCAGACGATAACTTGATAATGGTTTGACCCACATTCATGAAACTTCATAGGTAGGTTGGCCTCGGTGAGTGGAAGACCCCTATTTATTTCGGACTCACTAGGTCAAAGGCCAAGGTCACAGTGACCTTGAACATCATAAATCGTAAACAATTGGTTTCCAGATGATAATTTGACAATGATTCCACCTACATTCATGAAACTTCATAGGTAGGTTGGCATTGGTGCAAGAAAGAGCCCTATTTATTTCGGAATCACTAGGTCAAAGGTCAAGGGCACAGTGACCCTTCACATAGTAAATTGTAAACAGTTGGTTTCCGGATGATAACTTGACTACGGTTCAACCCACATTCATGAAACTTCATATGTAGGTTGACCTTTGTGAGAGGAAGAACACTATTTATTTTGGACTGACTAGGTCAATGGTCAAGGTCACAGTGACCCTGAACATAGTAAATCAAAACAATAGGTTTCTGGATGATAACATGATAATGGTTCAACCCATGTTCATGAAACTTCATAGTTAGGTCGGCATCAGTGAGAGGAAGAACCCTATTTATTTTGGACTCACAAGGTGAAAGATCAAGGTCACAGTGACCTTCAACATAGTAAATCATAAACAATTGGTTTCCAGATGATAACTTGATAATGTTTCGACCCATGTTCATGAAACTTCATAGGTGGGTTGGCATCAGTGAGAGGAAGAACCCTATTTATTTTGGACTTGCTAGGTGAAAGGTCAAGATCACAGTGACCTTCATAGTAAATCGTAAACAGTTGGTTTCCGAACGATAACTTGATAATGGTTTGACCCACATTCATGAAACTTCATAGGTAGGTTGGCCTAGGTGAGTGGAAGACCCCTATTTATATTGGACGTACTAGGTCAAAGGCCAAGGTCACAGTGACCTTGAACATCATAAATCGTAAATAATTGGTTTCCAGATGATAATTTGACAATGGTTCCACCTACGTTCATGAAACGAGATAGGTAGGTTGGCATTGGTGCAAGAAAGAGCCCTATTTATTTCAGAATCACAAGGTCAAAGGACAAGGTCACAGTCACCCTTCACATAGTAAATTGTAAACAATTGGTTTCCGGACGATAAGTTGATAATGATTAAACCCACTTTTGTGCTTTCACAACTCGACGTTGGATTGGTGATCCTATCGGGATTTTTTTTCTTTGGTTCAAAATGCATTTTGAAGGATTCAGAGTGACAGCATGCGGAAAAATTTTCCACTCCTCTACCCCTACCCCCTCTCCCCCCTACCACCCCACCCCGCCCCCTTGGGGTGCCAATTAACAATTAGGCATTTTCTGGTTAAAGTTTTTTAGTGAAGTTTACAGTTTTTTTTCCTTTTAATTAATATTAATTACTATTGATTGTATCATTCTCATTATGGGTCATGTTATTTTGGGAAATATTTAACCCTTTTTTGTATGGCAATTTAAGTTACGACTTCCAGGTTAAAGTTTTTGGTTAAAGTTTTTAGTTCAACTTGACAAAGTCAAGATAAGCTATTGCCATCACGTGTACGGAAGTCTGTGAGTCTGTTCACATTTTCTTTTAGCACGGGCTACACCCCGCAGTTCTTGTCTGATTGTCACAAAATTTCATATGCAGGTTTGGGGTCATGTCTAGATGAGAACGTCCCCTTTTGGTTGCGATCGGTCAACCGGTATGGCTGCCCGAGCCCAAAACCCGAAAACCATTAGCACAGTCTACAGGTCGTATTTATGAAAGGATTTCAGTGTAACTTGGTAGGATGCCTCTGTATAATGCCTAGATGAGAACATCCCCTTTTGGGCATGATCTGTCAACTGTGATGGCTGCCCAAGCCTGAAACCCAAAAACTTTTAGCACAGTCTGCAAGTCATGTTTAATATGGAGTGATTTCATTGTAACTTGGTAGGATGACTCCTTATGATGTCTAGATGAGAATTTCCCCAATTGGGCCTCATCTGCCAACCGTGACGACTGCCCGAGCACAAAACCCGAAAACCTTTAGCACAGTCTACAGGTCATATTTATTGAGGAATTTCATTGTAACTTGGTGGGTTGACCATAATGTCTAGATGAGAAAGTCTCCTTTTGGACGTGATTGGGCAACTGTGACGGCTACAGGGGCCCGAAGCCTGAAAACCTTTAGCACAGTCTACAGGTCATATTTATGAAGGGATTTCATTGTAACTTGGTAGGATACTCCAAATAATGTCTAGATGAGAACGTCCCATTTTGATCGCGATCGTTCAGCCTTGATGGGTGTCCAAGCCCAAAAACCTTTAGCATAGGCAAAAGGTCATATTTATGGAAGAATTTCATTGTAACCTGTTAGGTTGACTCCATATAATGCCTAGATGATGACATCCCCTTTTGGTCGTGATTGGTCAACTGTGATGGCTACAGGTGCCCGAACTCAAAAACCTTGAGCACAGTCTACAGGTCATATTTATGAAGGGATTTCATTGTAACTTCGTATTATCACTCCAGATGATGCCCAGATGAGAATGTCCCCTTTTGGTTGTGATCATTCAACATTATGGCTGCCCGAGCCGAAGCCCGAATATTTTAGCATAGTCTACAGGTCATATGTATGAAGGAATTTCATTGTAACTTGGTAGGTTTGACTTCATATAATGTCTAGATGAGAACATCCCCTTTTGGACACAATTTGGCAACTGTGATGGCTACAGGGCCCCGAAGCCCGAAAACCTTTAGAACAGTCTACAGGTCATAATTATGAAGGGATTTCAGTGTAGCTTGGTAGGATGACTCCAAATAATGTCTAGATGAGAACATCCCCTTTTGGTCGTGATCATTCAGCCTTTATGGCTGCCTGAGCCCAAAGACCTTTAGCATAGTCTATAGGTCATATTTATGGAAGGATTTCATTGTAACTTGTTAGGTTGACTCCATATAATGCCTAGATAATGACATCCCCCTTTGGTCGTGATTGGTCAGCTGTGATGGCTACAGGTGCCCGAAGCCCAAAAATCTTGAGCACAGTCTACAGGTCATATTTATGAAGGGATTTCATTGTAACTTATTAGGATCACTCCAGATGATGCCCAGATGAGAATTCCCCTTTTGGTTGCAATCATTCAACCATGATGGCTGCCCGAGCGCAAAGCCCGAAAACCTTTAGCACAGTCTTCAGTTCATATTTATAAAAAGGATTTCATTGTAACTTGGTAGGTTGACTTCATATAATGTCTAGATGAGAACAGCCCCTTTTGGACACCATTAGGCAACTGTGACGGCTACAGGGGCCTGAAGCCCGAAAACCTTTAGCACAGTCTACAGGTGATATTTATGAAGGGATTTCATTGTACCTTGGTAGGATGACTCCAAATAATGTCTAGATGAGAACGTTCCCTTTTGGTAGCGATCATTCAGCCTTGATGGCTGCCCGAGCCCAAAACCCCAAAATCTTTAGCATAGTCTATAGGTCACATTTATGGAAGGATTTCATTGTAACCTGTTAGTATGACTCCATATAATGCCTAGATGATGACATCCCCTTTTGGTCGTGATTAGTCAACTGTGACGGCTTCAGGGGCCCAAAGCCCGAAAACATTGAGCACAGTCTACAGGTCATATTTATGAAGGGATTTCATTGTAACTTGGTAGGTTGACTTCATATAATGTCTAGATGAGAACGTCCCCTGTGGTCGCAATTGGGAAACTGATGGCTACAGGGGCCCGAAGCCCGAAAAACCTTTAGCACAGTCTACAGGCCATATTTGTGAAGGGGATTTCAATGTAACTTGATAGGATGGCTCGTTTTGGAATAATTTCGCTGTAACATGGTAACTTTCGTGGATATACGTTAACTGTGAGGGCCATATACATTAACTGTGAGGTCATATTAACCCACCCCTCAGCTCTTTAGTACAGTGTACACCTCATATTATTTTTTCTCAAAAACATAGCATACAGGGAACAGAAATGAACATTTTCCCAATTATCACAATTCTTGTCTTTTTTCATAATCCTTTCATAAACATTGAACATTATCCTTTTCATCAAACACAACACACAAGTTAAGCTACAGTGTCATTGACACCTTCATTTGTATGAATGTTTAGTACCATGGGCTACATCACATATATGTTTTTTTTTCTCGTGCGTAAATTATGCAAATTAGACTTACTTTGATGTATTTAGTGTTACTTTCAGCACTGTTAATGCAAATGCCAATACGGCTCGGGCTAGAGGCCGTATTTATGAAGCGATCTTTACGAAACTTTTTGGGTACCTTTGTTATCACCGTCGGACGAGAACGACTGTTTTTGGGTCCGGACTGAAAATTCCAGATGGCCGCTGGCAGCCATTTTGTACAAAATTAGGTGCAATCAGATTTTTTGTGCAGAACTTCCCTATGAAAGTTCTGATTTGAATAATTTTCTGTGTGAATGTTTAGTACCATGGGATACCTCACATATAATACGGGTTTTTTTCTCGTGCATAATTTATGCCAATTCGACTAACTTTGATGTTACTTTCAGCACTGTAACTGCAAATGCCAATACTGCTCGGGCTAGAGGCCGTATTTATGAACCGATCTTTACGAAACTTCTTGGATACCTTTGTTATCACCTTGGGACGAGAACGAGTGTTTTTGGGTGCAGTCCAAAAATTCAAGATGGCTGCCGGTGGCCATTTTGTACCAAAATTAGTGTAATCAGTTTTTTGGACAGAACTTCTGTATGAAAGTTCTGATTTGAATAAATTTTTGAATGAATGTTTAGTAACATTGAATACATCACATACAATACAAGTTTTTTTCTCGGGAAAAAAATTACGCAAATTAGATGAACTTTGATTTATTAGGTGCTACTTGTACAAAGTAAGTGCACGGGCTAGAGTCTGTATTTATGAACCGATCTTCACGAACCTTCTTGGGGTACCTTTGTTATCACCTTGTTACAGGAACGAGTGTTTTTGGGTGCCTTTGTTTTGCCTGTACTATGAGAACAAATATTTTGGGGTTCAGTCAGACCCACTCTGGGACTCAAAGATTTCTTTTCTAGTTTAGCATCTAACTGTCACCCCACTTTTACAAAACTTTGCCTATATATTTATACCCCCGCTTCGAAGAAGTGGGGGCTATATAGGAATCGCCCTGTACGTCCGTACGTCCGTCCGTCCGTCCGTACGTCCGTCCGTACGTCTTTCCGGACATGAAATTCTTGTGTGCGCAACTCCTCCTGCATTTATCAATCAATTTGGACAAAACTTTTCAGACATCATCACTACTAAGTGAACATGCGCATATTCCAAGATTTTTGACCTGCGACAATTTTAACCAGGTTATCTCCCTTTGACTTAGATTTATTATGTCTTTCCATCCGAACAAATTCTTGTGTGCGCAACTCCTCCTACATTAATGAACCGATTTTGATGAAACCTTTCAAACATCATCTCTACTAAGTGAACATGTGCATATTCCAAACTTTTTAATCTGCGACAATTTTAACCAGGTTATCTCTCTTGAACTTTGATTTAATATGGGTTTCTACATGAAATTCTTGTGTGCGCAACTCCTCCTACATTTATCAATCAATTTGGACAAAACTTTTCAGACATCATCACTACTAAGTGAACATGCGCATATTCCAAGATTTTTGATCTGCGACAATTTTAACCAGGTTATCTCCCTTTGACTTAGATTTATTATGTCTTTCCATCCGAACAAATTCTTGTGTGCGCAACTCCTCCTACATTAATGAACAGATTTTGATGAAACCTTTCAAACATCATCTCTACGAAGTGAACATGTGCATATTCCAAACTTTTTGATCTGCGACAATTTTAACCAGGTTATCTCTCTTGAACTTTGATTTAATATGGGTTTCTGCATGAAATTCTTGTGTGCGCAACTCCTCCTACATTTATCAATCAATTTGGACGAAAGTTTACAGACATCATCACTACTAAGTGAACATGCGCATATTCCAAAATTTTTGAGCTGTGGCAATTTTAACTAGGTTATCTCCCTTTAACTTAGATTTATTATGGGTTTCTACATGAAATTCTTGTGCGTGCAACTCCTCCTACATTTATCAATCAATTTTGACGAAACCTTTCAAACATTATCACAACTAAGTGAACATACGCATATTCCCAAATTTTTGATGTGCGACAATTTTAACCAGGTTATCTCCCTTTAACTTGGATTTATTATGGGTTTTCAAATGGGATTCTTGTGTGTGCAACTCCTCCTACATTAATGAACCGATTTTGAATACGTGTTGCACATTGTAAATGTGTTTTTCCAAATGTAAACCATATATGTGTGGGCTCTTTAAGTATTCAGTGCTGTTCTGTGGAAGGCCACATGCAAATACAAATTTCAACAACAAAAAATGATCTTTATGTATACATTTCCTTATGGCCTTCGCCTACATGATCAGAAGTGCATTCCTCTAAAAATCCAAAGTGGGGGTATTAATCACCTTCAGTGATAGTTCTAGTTGTTACAGGCTACGGTCAGCATTTATGTACAGACCGTTACAATACTTTACATGTACCTTTGTTATCAGGTCATTACCTAGATGTTTATCATTGCTGTGTCACATACTATACATGTACATGTCTTAAACAAGTTGAGCAACAGTGTCATTGACACTTTCATTTTAACGATCATATAAAAATCAACAACAAACTTTTCTTTGATAAAAAATGGTGTGAGAAGGATGTCTATTTTGTAAAACGATTTATTATCTGAGACCAAAGACTTCCTAGCCTATTCTGACTTGTACAACAAAATACAACTTAAAAAACCCATTCACGCTCTATCAGGGAGTTATTAATGCAATACAAAAAACTTTGGAAACTTAAAACGAAAAGAGAACAGAAAAGCTCCCACAATTATTGTGAATGGAAAAATTTACAAGTTGATGCATACACATAAGATATGCCAGGTATACTATAGACAGTTCCTTCAATGGTTCATGATATCCCCTTCAAGTACCCATACAGAATGGTACAAGATTCTAGACAAAAACCTACAGCCTTCTGATTGGAAACTTTTATACAGAATTCCATTTTCGTCTGCAGAATACACATATCTGCAAAATTTACAGTATAAAAATTTCTCATTGAATTGTTTTTACAAATACAAAGCTTTATAAGTGCAAACTTTCGGAAATGGAATTGTGTACCTTCTGGAACAGGCTTGTCATTTTGAAAATTGCAGGAGGGCCATTATTGTTTGCCTCAAATCACCCCAGGAGCTCCATTTTGGGCTTGCCTAAAATAACCCCAGGACGGCCATTTATGGTTTGTGGGAGCCATTTTGTTTCAGCCTGCTGGGTAGACAACTAATATCATTTTAAGGTACATGGTTTGTGTAATTTTGATTTACATCATCATACATGTAATGTATAGATGCAGGCTTGAATATTTGGATGCAAGATACCAGGTTACCCATGACACTCACTAACAGTGAGTATTATAGTTATCTTGCATCCAAATAACCAAGCGCATATCTACACATTACATGATGACTGTACAAGCCAGTGCACTGTGCTCACCGCCAGATGCCGATAGCTTGGGGCGAATCAATCAGATTTGGGGGACAAATTGTTCCAGCTTTGATTTTGGGACGAAACGTTCCATGCGAAATCGTCGGGTCAAACTGGCTTGGGGAATATAGTCCCGTAATCGTGTGTGACACAAGAGTTGTCAAAGTCTGATGTATAATGTAATTAATTACAACTTTGGAATTGGCAGACCTATCGCTCATGTTCGGAAAGTTACTTACTTTCTCTGGGTGACTGCATCGACGACACACTACAAACTTCACAAATTGCGCTTTGTTACCTCCTTCAATCCGTGAAAATTGACGTTTGAGATGGCCGATTTTGCTGTGCCTTTGACTGAATTAATGGGCCGCAGAAATCGGGGTTAGCAGAATTTTGAACTCAGACAGGCGACTGCGGCCCGGGGTGATTGCCCACCTCAAAATGACAAGCCTGCTGTAATAATATGAGGGAAACAATTTCACATTTGTTCTTTGAATGGTCTATTGTTAAACCTGTTCTTCTGAACTGTCTAGAGCAGTTACATGGTAAATGTAGCATTCGGTTCCCAATGACTCAAGAATATGTTATCCTAGAATACAACAATGTTTCTTCTATATTTAACCACTTAACTGGTAGAGTGCTGGAAGCTCATATTTGTGCTTTATTCTAAAGTGCAGGTGCCTCAATTTCAAGGCTTCGTATTCTGTGGATGTGCTTCGTTTCATCTTTTAAGTAAAATTATTTAGTCTGTGTGGAGTTGCCTTGTAACAATTTATGGGAGAGTGCCTCTAGGCACTCTCCCATAAATTGTAACAAGGCAAAGACATGTGAACAAATTTTCACCATCAAAAATAATTCAGCACTCTACCAGTTAACTGCATATGACGGATATATTGTTCCATGTAACCTTTACACTAATGCATAAGACAAACATATTCATCTTACAATTATAGCATCCAGCTATGTCACCAGGGAATCCACAGTGAACCTATTACGTTCATAAACCAATTGCGTTGCAGGGAGGAAAAAATTCTTTAAAAATCTTCTTCAGCTCGACTGGTCCAAATATTTTGATATTTGGTATACACAGCATCCTTGGTGTGTGTGTGTGTGTATGTGTGTGTGTGTGTGTGTGTGTGGAGTGGGGAGAAATCAGATCCAACCTTGTTAAAACCAAGTGCCTAGGTTCATATTTGGGCTTTGTAGTATCAACTAACCATACATGTAGATGCTGAAGGTGAAATTAAATCCTTCTGGAAACAGGTGGGCAATTAAGGCCCCTCATGGCCTCTTGTTTTCTTTGCTCTAAAATGAGTTTTTGAGGATTTTGAGTGAGTGATATCCAAAAAAGCCCTGTTTGCCAACAAACCCTCCTTTCTCCCCACACCAGTTCCCTCACCTAATTAGATTAACTAGATTAATATATAGATGCTTAATGTGACCTTAAATCCTTCTTTAAACAATTTCTCAGGTGACCAATTAAGGTCCTCTTGTGTGTCCTCTAGTGGATATAACCATTACATTATACAACAGGTTCAACACTTATTAAAAAAGTGTTCCATTTTTTGTATCTTTTCAGAAATGTTGTTTGTTTGTGATTGTCTCAATGTGAAAATCAGATCTGATTCTGAGGTCAAACCATGTGATACTAAAACCATTGGTAAGTATAAATATACATTTCTTATCAACCTACCTTACAATTGTTTACTACAGGCTTGCACTACAGTGGAAGACCCTAACTCGGAAAATATACTCTCTATTTTGATCTTTCCCAAGCGATTTTGGAAAGAAAAGTGGTGCAAAAGCACCAAGAAAAAATACACCAAAACTGGGTCGAGCACCACCGGCGCATACCCAGTAGGGGATGCTCATCTCTTAGTGCAAATCCACGACTTCCAGAAACCAGTGCGCAGACAGTAACTAATGGAATCATTCTTTTTTCGTCCACCCATGTGGCAAGTCATCCTAATTTGCTTTAAGAAACAGTGATAATTCAACTCGTTGATAATGGTTACCTGTGACTGGAATTATGGATCTGAGGATCGTATAATAACAGGACTGTGTTTTATATATTCTCGTTATTATTTTCAACCACATTTTCATTGAATTTTATATATTCTCCGTGTTCGTGTGCGATTTTCGCGTACCGTGCGGTTCGGACATAAAATTTTTCGGTTGATAAATTTATGTTATCCTTTTGGATATTATTATTATTATTGGAGTTAGGTGTCAATGAGGGTCTATATGGACAGGATTTCTCCTCTCTGTTGAGGGCAAAAATAAAAAAAATGGACTCAGCAGAGAGGAGTAAGTCAGGGACTTCTGGGGCAAGTACGTCCAAGGGAAGTTCCTATAGAGGATCTAGAGGATCTAGGAAAGCCTCTAAGTCTTATTCCAGATACCGTCAGAGTAGCGACTCAGGTAGGGGATGTAATGCTGGCCGAGACAACCGGTCAGATGCCCCTAGGTCGACTGTGAAGGTCAAAACCTCTTTTGCGCTCCAGTGGGCGGAAAGCTGTCAAGATTCTTAACCAATTGGTTGTCAATTACGGACGACCGATGGGTTCAGGGGGTTATTTTGGAAGGTCTAAAACTGTCCTTCAGAGAAAAACCTCTGTTAACACAAAGTCCACGATGGACTCAGCTTCCGTCAAACCTTCAGAAGAGAGATTCACTTCTATCAGAGGTGCAATCTCTTCTGGAGAAGAATGCAATAGAGGTTGTAGAAAACCAGGAATCTCCCGGTTTTTACAGTCACCTGTTCCTGGTACCAAAACTAGATGACTCGTTCCGTCCAGTTATAGATCTAAGCTGGATAAACAAGCTGATCGTGGCTCCGAAACTTTATATGGAGACCATTTGATCGGTGAGAGCGAGCATTCGGGTGAACGATTATGCTGCGAGCATAGATCTCAAGGATGCGTACTTTCACATCATGGTACATCCGTCGTTCAGAAAGTACCTTCGCTGTCCTAGGAGTCGTTTATCAGTTCCGAGAAATGTGCTTCGGTCTGGATCTAGCGGCCTTGGCCTTCACTCGAATAATGAACTCGATAATGACTCATTTCCGAGCTCATTCGTCTGCGGTAACATCAGCCTACTTGGACGACATTCTTCAGAGGTTCGGCGACAGATTAACGCTTCAGAATGATGTTCAGAGTTTCTCGGTTTCATAGTAAACGAAAAGAAGTCGGATCTAGTTCCGTCCAAGTCGTTCATTCATTTGGGAATGAGCTTCGAGACGCACAACAATCTGGTTCGTCTGCCGTTACCCAGAGCGAAATTAGTCAGTTGTTACGCTCGCTTTTGTCTTTACTCAGATGTAGTAACAGCGAGAGAATTCATGCGACTGATAGATTTGTTGCGGAGCCACCACGGATCTTATTCAGATGGGGTGCCTACGCACTCGTCCACTTCAGATATTTTTACTCAGAATTGGAGTGTGAAGATTCATTCGCTCGAAACGAACATCATCTTGTTGAACCAAGTAAAACAAGAGATTCAGACTTGGTTAACTCAGTGGTTAACTTGGGGAGTGCCACTGCAACTGCCGGATCTGATTTTTACGATTATGACGGATGCGAGTCAAACAGGTTGGGGCTCGACTTTGAGCCCAACAGGGTCTTTAGGATCCGCAATTCCTAAACAAGCACATAAACATCAAAGAGATGATGTCAATTTGGCTTGCGCTACGTCATTGGATAAATATTATTCAGAATTCACATGTTCAAATTCTGCCCGACAATTCGACAGTAGTAGCGTATATTCAGAACCAAGGAGGCACTCATTCCATTCCGTTGTTCAACTTAACGGAGAGAATCCTTCTGTTTGTCCTAGAGCATCAGGTTCTTCTATTGGCCCGTCATATTCTGGATCGTCTGAACGTTCTAGCAGACTCCCTTTCTCGGAAAGGTCGTATGTTGCCGTCAGAATGGACTCTCAACAAATGAGTATTCAATCAGATCTGCTACCAATGGGATCGTCCGATGAAAGATTTGTTTGTGACGCATCTCAACAATCAGTTGCAGACGTATATGTCGCCATGCCCAGATCCTCGAGCATTCGCAGTAGACGCTTTCTCGATCTCTTGGGACGGAATGATAGGATACTCGTATCCTCCAGCTCCGTTGATTCAACAGATATTGCTAAAAATCAAGCAATCTCACTGCAAGATTCAGTTGGTAGCATCTCTGTCACCCCAGAGACCATGGATAAATCTACTGAGGTTTCTGTTATGGGACATTCCTCGGAAGCTTCCTCCATGGGAGGACCTTCTTTCGCAGGGAAAATCGCGCACACTGCATCAGAACACGCAAGGTCTCAACCTTCACGTATTTCCATTGTGTGGTCCTTCTTGCATGGCAAGCATTTTACAGGACGAGCAGTGGATGCAATTTCTAACTGTAGAAGGACATCCTCTTCGCTAAATTATCCTGCTAAGTGGTACGTTTTCTCTCGTTGATGTAGGGATGATTCTATTGATATTTATGATCCCTCCATTCCAGACA
Source organism: Pictodentalium vernedei (assembly GCA_031216915.1). Taxonomy (NCBI): domain Eukaryota; kingdom Metazoa; phylum Mollusca; class Scaphopoda; order Dentaliida; family Dentaliidae; genus Pictodentalium; species Pictodentalium vernedei. The sequence continues at coordinate 284,866,348 of CM062289.1, read as the reverse complement.
TTGCTAATTTTTAGCTTAACTTGACAGAGTCAAGATAAGCTATTGCCATAACGCATGCGGAAGTCTCTTTGTCTGTGAGTCTGTTCACATTTTCCTTTAGCACGGGCTACACCCCGCAGTTCTTGTCTGATCATCACGAAATTTCATATGCAGGTTTGGGGTCATGTCCAGATGAGAACGTCCCCTTTCGGTCACGATCGGGCAACCGGTATGGCTGCCCAAGCCCAAAACCCAAAAACCATTGGCACAGTCTACAGATTGTATTTATGAAGGGATATCATTGTAACTTGGTAGGATGCCTCTGTATAATGCCTAGATGAGAACGTCCCCTTTTGGGCATGATCTATCAACCGTGATGGCTGCCCAAGCACGAAACCCAAAAACTTTTAGCACAGTCTGCAGGTCATGTTTAATATGGAGGGATTTCATTGTAACTTGGTAGGATGACTCCTTATGATCTCTAGATGAGAATTTCCCCATTTAGGCGTGATCTGCCAACCGTGACGACTGCCCGAGCTCAAAACCCGAAAACCTTTAGCACTGTCTATAGATCATATTTATTGAGGAATTTCATTGTAACTTGGTGGGTTGACTTCATACAATGTCTAGATGAGAAAGTCCCCTTTTGGTCCTGATTGGGCAACTGTGGCGGCTACAGGAGCCCGAAGCCCGAAAACCTTTAGCACAGTCTACAGGTCATAGGAAGGGATTTCATTGTAACTTGGTAGGATGACTCCAAATAATGTCCAGATGAGTACGTCCCATTTTGATCGCGATCATTCAGCCTTGATGGGTGCCCGAGCCCAAAAACCTTTAGCATAGGCAAAAGGTCATATTTATGGAAGGATTTCATTGTAACCTGTTAGGTTGACTCCATATAATGCCTAGATGATGACATCCCCTTTTGGTCGTGATTGGTCAACTGTGATGGCTACAGGTGCCCGAAGCCCGAAAACCTTGAGCACAGTCTACAGGTCATATTTATAAAGGGATTTCAGTGTAACTTTGTAGGATCACTCCAGATGATGCCCAGATGAGATTGTCCCCTTTGGGTGCGATCATTCAACCATGATGGCTGCCCGAGCCCGAAGCCCGAAAACCTTTAGCACAGTCTACAGGTCATATTTATGAAGGGATTTCATTGTAACTTGGTAGGTTTGACTTTATATAATATCTAGATGAGAACGTCCCCTTTTGGACACGATTGGGCAACTGTGACAGCTGCAGGGGCCCGAAGCCCAAAAACCTTTAGAACAATCTGCAGGTCATAATTATGAAGGGATTTCTTTGTAGCCTGGTAGGATGACTCCAAATAATGTCTAGATGAGAATGTCCCCTTTTGGTCGTGATCATTCAGCCTTTATGGCTGCCCGAGCTCAAAACGTTTAGCATAGTCTATAGGTCATATTTAAAGAAGAATTTCATTGTAACTTGTTAGGTTGACTCCATATAATGCTTAGATGATGACACCCCCTTTTGGTAGTGATTGGTCAACTGTGATGGCTGCAGGTGCCTGAAGCCCGAAAATCTTGAGCATAGTCTACAGGTCATATTTATGAAGGGATTTCATTGTAACTTCGTAGGATCACTCCAGATGATGCCCAGATGAGAATGTCCCCTTTTGGTTGCGATCATTCATCCAGGATGGCTGCCCGAGTCCAAAGCCCGAAAACCTTTAGCACAGTCTTCAGTTCATATTTATGAAGAGATTTCATTGTAACTTGGAAGGTTGACTTCATATAATGTCTAGATGAGAACACCCCCTTTTGGACACTATTAGGCAACTCTGATGGCTACATGGGCCTGAAGCCCGAAAACCTTTAGCACAGTCTACAGGTGATATTTATGAAGGGATTTCATTGTATCTTGGTAGGATGACTCCAAATAATGTCTAGATGAGCACGTCCCCTTTTGGTCACGATCATTCAGCCTTGATGTCTGCCCGAGCCCAAAACCCCAAAACCTTTAGCATAGTCTATAGGTTATGTTTATGGAAGGATTTCATTGTAACCTGTTAGTTTGACTCCATATAATGCCTAGATGATGACATCCCCTTTTGGTCGTGATTGGTCAACTGTGACGGCTTCAGGGGCCCGAAGCACGAAAAGCTTGACTACAGTTTACAGGTCATATTTGTGAAGAGATTTCATTGTAACTTCGTAGGATCACTCCAGTTGATGCCCAGATGAGAATGTCCCCTTTTGGTTGCGATCATTCAGCCATGATGGCTGCCGAAGCCGAAGCCCAAGCCCAAGCCCAGAAACCTTTAGCACAGTCTGCAGGTCATATTTATGAAGGGATTTCATTGTAACTTGGTAGGTTAACTTCATATGATGTCTAGATGAGAACGTCCCCTTTGGACGCAATTGGGAAACTGACGGTCCCAGGGGCCCGAAGCCCGAAAACCTTTAGCACAGTCTACAGGCCATATTTATGAAGGGATTTCAATGTAACTTGATAGGATGGCTCGTTTTGGAATAATTTCGCTGTAACATGGTAACTTTCGTGGATATACGTTAACTGTGAGGGCCATATACATTAACTGTGAGGTCATATTAACCCACCCCTCAGCTCTTTAGTACAGTGTACACCTCATATTATTTTTTATCAAAAACATAGCATACAGGGAACAGAAATGAAAATATTCCCAATTATCACAATCCTTGTCTTATTTCATAATCCTTTCATAAACATTGAACATTATCCTTTTCATCACACACAACACACAAATTAAGCTACAGTGTCATTGACACTTTCATTTGGTCTACTTGTTTGACGAGATCAAACTGCAGCCAATAACTATTAAGGATTATAGGTCTATGCTATCAGATACTTATGCTCATCATGATAGCTTACAAATTGGATCTAACGTCTCTTTATCTAAGTTAGTTAAAAACTTTTCGATAAATAGACCTAGAACCCTTAGGTTAATTCCTAAGTGGAATTTAGCTTGGGTTCTTCTGAAGCAAAAAGAAGCGCCATTTGAACCCCTTGACATGGTAGACTTCAAATACTTATCTTATAAGACAGCGTTTCTCTTAGCCTTCTCTTCTGCTAGAAAAGTTAGTGAGCTTCATGCTCTGTCTGTTGATGATTCTCACTATCATAGTGTTGGTAATACTGTTACTTTGACTACTAATGTTGGATTAGAATCAGGCTCCTAATAAGTTGCCTGAGCCTCTTGTTATTAAGGCTCTTCCATCCTCAGATGGCATAGCCTTTGCTGTGTCCAGTTAGAACTATGCGTATTTACAAACGTAGATCTGAGTTTATCAGAAAGGGACGAAAACATTTCTTTCTGTCTCTGCTGCCTAATAGAAGGGACATCATGGTCCATTCTATTTCAACGTGTATTCAATTGACTATTCGTACTGCTTATGAAAATTTATCTTCTACTCAGCAGTCTGTGCTTAAGATTTCAGCGCATGAAGTGAGGGCGCTGTCTACATCTTGGGCTTATGCTAATAGTATTGCTATTACCGATTTGATGAAGGCTGCATACTGGTCTCAGCCTTCTACGTTCACAAATTTTTACCTTAGAAATATTGAGTCTATTTCTGGTGACCTGCGTTGTTTAGGTCCGTTATCTGTTGCTCAGAATGTCGTCCACTAAACAGTTGCAACTATAGTTATACAGGCTTTCTGTTTCAGCAGTAACTCTGTCCTGCTGCCCTCTTCATTCTGGAGTGATAGACCCAGAGCAAGGGGAAGGGGGTGGGGGTGTTCCCTTATATCACCTGCTTTATAATGAAAAGCAAGGGAATACCTCCTCTGGAGTCAGTAATTCAGAGTTGGTGCTGGGATGGTTTTAAAGTGGAAAGCTAATGTTTATCTCATTTATGTAATATTTTTAAAGTGTAGCTCGGTGTGAAGCATTTGTATATGTCACGTGTCATACGAGCATTAATATACAATCCTCGGACACTTTTAAATGAGTATAAAGAGTCTCATTCTCTGGACTATCTTTATTTATTGGCTTTCCTTTAAAAAAAATAGTATAATGGGTTATACGGGATGTTAATAGAGATCATTGATGTTATTGTGCTCAATTACGGATTGATAATATGTCTTTCTTTTTTTGTATAAACAAGATAGATATATGTTAATCCTGTTTCTCCTTTTCTCCTTGAGGGGATAATTCTGTTTATATGTAATTGAGCCTATTGGATTTTCCTTTATGTCCTAGGCCCTCCAGCCTTTTTTCTATTCAGATAAGTCTGGGTCATTGGTACAGTATAAAAATATGAAAAAATTTATTGTTATTTATATATTTTCAGCTCAATTTGACAAAGTCAAGCTGAGCTATTGCCATCTCTTCTCATCCGTAGGGGTACGTACGTCCACAATTTCCTTTGGCACACCTCACAGGTCGCATTTATGATCAGATCACTTTGAAACTTGGTATGCTTGTTTGGGTTGACCTCCAGATGGGAGCTATCGATTTTTCTTCAATTTCCGTCAAAACATGTTGCCGTGGCCAACGTTCTTAGAACTTAGTTTAGTCAGACCACAATATTTCCCTTTGGCACACCCTACAGGACACATTTATGATTGGATTGCTTTGAAACCTGGTATGCTTGTTTAGGGTGACCTCTAGATGGTAGCTATCGATTTTATTCAATTTCTGTTAAAAAATGTTGCCACGGCCAATGTTCTTAGAACTTAGTTTAGTCAGACCACTATATTTCCCTTTGGCACACCCTACAGGGCACATTTATGATTGAATTGCTTTTTTGGGGTGACCTCTAGATGGGAACTATCAGTTTTTAGCTCAACTTTGGCGAAGCCAAATTTGAGCTTATGCCATGGTCCGTCTGTCCGTCAACAATTGGATACGGCTCGGGCTAGGGGCCGTATTTATGAACCGATCTTTACGAAACTTCTTGGGTACCTTTGTTATGACCGTGGGACGTGAACGAGTGTTTTTGGGTGCGGTCCGAAATTTAAGATGGCTGCCAGCCGCCATTTTGTACCGATGATGCAGAAATCTGTTTTTTGTACAGAACTTCCATAAGAAAAGCTCTGATTTGAATAATTTTTTGTATGAATGTTTAGTACCATGGGATACATCACATATAATACGGGTTTTTTTCTCGTGCGTAAATTATGCAAATTAGACTAACTTTGATGTTTTTTGGTGTTACTTTCAGCACTGTAAGTGCAAATGCCAATACGGCTCGTGCTAGAGGCCGTATTTATGAACCGATCTTTACGAAACTCCTTGGGTACCTTTATTATCACCGTGGGACAAGAACGAGTGTTTTTGGGTCCGGTCCGAAATTCAAGATGGCCGATGGCAGCCATTTTGTACAAAATTTGGTGCAATCAGATTTTTGCACAGAACTTCCATATGAAAGCGCTGATTTGAATATTTTTTTGTGTGAATGTTTAGTACCATGGGATACATCACATATAATATGGGTTTTTTTCTCGTGCAGAAATTATGCAAATTAGATGAACTTTGATTTTTTCAGTGCTGCTTACACACAGTAAGTACACATGTCAATACAGCTCGGGCTAGAGTCTGTATTTATGAACCGATCTTCACGAAACGTCTGGGGTACCTTTGTTATCACCTTGGGATGAGAACGAGTGTTTCTGGGTGCGGTCCAAAATTCAAGATGGCTGCCAGTGGCCATTTTGTACCGAAATTAGGTCTAATCAGTTTTTTGTACACAACTTCTATACGGCTCAGGCCGTATTTATGAACCGATCTTTACGAAACTTCTTGGGTACCTTTGTTATCACCGTGGGATGAGAACGAGTGTTTTTGGGTGTGGTCCAAAATTCAAGATGGCCACCAGCAGCCATTTTGTACCAAAATTAGTGCAATCAGTCTTTTGTACAGAACTTCTGTATGAAAGTTCTAATTTGAATAATTTTTGAATGTTTAGTAACATGGAATACATCACATATAGTACGGGTTTTTTTCTCATGCAGAAATTATGCAAATTAGATGAACTTTGATTTATTCAGTGCGACTTATACACTGTAAGTGCACATGTCGAATACGGCTCAGGCTAGAGGCTGTATTTATGAACCGATCTTCACAAAACTTCTTGGGTACGTTTGTTATCACCTTGGGATGAGAACGAGTGTTTCTGGGTGAGGTCCAAAATTCAAGATGGCTGCCAGTGACCATTTTGTACCAAAATTAGGTCCAATCAGTTTTTTGTCACAACTTCTACACAGCTCATATTTGTGAACTGATCTTCACAAAACTTCTTGGGTACCTTTGTTGTCACCTTGGGACAGGAATGAGTGTGTTTTGTGGTGCCTTTGTTATCACTGTGCTATGAGAACAAATATTTTGGGGTTCAGTCAGACCCACTCTGGGACTCAAAGATTTTTTTCTAGTTTAGCATCTGACTGTCACCCACGTTTACAATACTTTACCTATACATTTGTTACAGGCACCGGTCAGTATTTATGTACAGACCGTTACAATACTTTATATGTACCTTTGTTATCAGGTCATTACCTAGATGTTTGTCATTGCTGTGTCACATACTATACATGTACATGTCTTTGTCTTGACAAGTTGAGCTACAGTGTCATTGACACTTTCATTTTCCTTTTCCGTCAAAAAATGTTGCCGCGGCCAACGTTCTCAGAACTTAGTTTTGTCAGAAGACCTCAATATTTTCCTTTGGCACACCCTACAGGGCACATTTATGATCGGATTGCTTTTGAAACCTGGCATGCTTGTTTGGGGAACCTCTAGATGGGAGCTATCAATTTTCTTCCATGTCCGTCAAAAAACGTTGCCAAGGCCAACAGTCTTAGAACTTAGTTTAGTCAGACCTCAATATTTCCCTTTGGCACACCCTACAGGGCACATTTATTAGCTCAACTTGACAAAGCCAAGCTGAGCTATTGCCATCACTTCTCGTCCATCGGTGTATGTACGTACATATGTACGTACGTCCCCAATTTCCTTTGGCACATCTCACAGGTCGCATTTATTTTCATTTCCTTTAAAAAATTATTGTCGTTTTCATCAGCCTTTGAACTTACTGCCTTTATGTAGCAACTTATCCCTTTTGCACTCTCTGCAAGGTATATTTATGAATTTCCATAAAAAGAGAAAAAAACATTGCCACAAGCAATGACATTCAAACTTAGTGCATTTGTGCATTCATTATCAGGCTGTTTTGAAACTTTGTATGCTTATGCAGGATGACAAAGATAGGAGCTATCGATTTTCTTCTCATTTCCATCAAAAACTGTTGCTGTTAGCAACAGTCTTTGTATTTATTACATTTGTGCATCAACATTCCTCTTTGACATGGCCTACAAGCCACATTTATCAGGATTTTTTTTTAACTTGGTATGCTCATTGGGCGAGACCTTTAGATAAGAGCTATTGAGTAGCATTCATTCCTGAGAAAAATGTTGCCATTTACAATAACCTCTGAACTTACAGCATTTGTGTTTCAACATTCATCCTTTAGCCAGTCTTACAGTTTACATTTATAAATTCAAGGATTACTCTTGATGTTGTGCACACACAATGCTGTTATGTTGAAATTTCACCAAATAACATTGGTACCAATGATCTTCAGTTTTCCCATTTCACTTATAACTTACCAAGTTCAAGTTTGTCAAGTTGAGCGAACACTGTCGTTTTGGCCCCCCCTCCCCCCCCCCGACTCGTCCGCGTCTGGTGTGAGTTTGACCTCCTCCATGGGGATGTGCAGCTCCTCCCACTCCCGCGGGGTGGTGGGGAATGCTATCGTTTCAGGGTCGCACGATTCGACCACGTCTGGTGAGAATTGCTCCCCCTCCGTGGGGGATGTGCTGCTCCTCCCGCACCAGTGGGGGCGAGGGGAGGGGGAATGCTGTTGTTTCTGGGCTTCCCACCTCGACCATGTCTGGTGAGAGTTATTCCCCTTCTGTGGGGAATGTGCAGTTTTTTACCGGGGTGGATACTGCGGGAGCTGTTGGATTTCTGGTGAAGAGATGCCTAGTTCCAGGATTATGCGCCCTCTCCAGTCGACATCTGAGGCTGTCACTAGGGTTGTGACTCCTCCTTTGGAGGCCGAGCTTGGTGGCTCTCTCCGCTTTTCCGCCAGTTACAACCACTCCAGTCATATTTGCTGCTACTGCTGTTCCGTCTACAACGTCATTGGGCACCGTTTTTAGTCGGCCTCGGCTTATCCCTGCAAGGGTCTGCAGGGATGTCTGTAGTGTGGTTGTGGTGTTTCGGCCTCAGCCTTCCCCGACTTCAACTCGGCGAAGTCGGATGGTACTGCCGAATGAACCCCCTACTGTGTCCTCTCAGCTGTTGAGCACAGTAGTTTTATACCTGCAGTGGTCTGCTGCGGTGTCTGGTTGTGTAGACGTAGGGGGTATCGGCCTCAGCCTTCCCCGACTTCAACTCGGCGAAGTTGGAAGTGGCTGCCGGCCGGACCCTCTAGTCTGGTCTCTGCGCCGAGCACCACAGTTGTCATTGGATTCGGATGTTCTTAGTGGGACACTATGAACTCCGTGGCGTTTCCGTCCACCCATTCTGGCCACACAACCAGTTTTGGGGGACCAACGTCTTTTGTGCAGCCTGGACCTTTTGTCCTGCAGAGGTCAGCGGTGACTCTCATGAGCTCCTGCTATGTTGATCCTCGGGGTGTGTCACACCCCTATACACGTCTTCCTTCAGACGTTTCGGCTGCCGCCCGTCGTCCCACGTCGGGTGTTTTGGAGGATCATGACCCTTCACTGGTTAAGAGGGTCAGAGGTCAAGCCACTTTGCCGGTTCATTCCCCTGTCGAACCGGCCAGTACGGGCAGTGAGCTTAGGGAGGCCCTCTCCTTACTCACTCAGGTTCTGTCAAAGAGCCTTCCTGTTGCTTCCAGCGAGGCAGCGAGTTGTTTCCAGGCGCCCCCTATGGCGCCGCCTCCCGGGATTGGAAACAGGCCGCTTTCTGATCCCCCTGGTGTTCCGACACCATGGGAGGCATTGGCTGGTTTGCCCACGATGGGCTATATGTCTTCCGACTCAGGGGAAGAGTCAGATCATGCTTGTTGTCGAGAGCCAGCAGTCTTCGGACTTGGGGGCAGCTCTTGATTTCGTGTTTGGGTTCCTTCCAGATCTCAAACCATCTAACCAGTCGACAGTGTCAGCCAGGCCGCGATCATCGGTCGTGCGCCAACAGCCTATGGAGCAACCCGCTTCTGGGCATCTTCGACCGTGCCAGTCAGTACAGTTGGTTGAAGCATTTTCAGCCTTGGACTCTAAGCTAAGTTCCAAGGCTATGAAGGCTCCGTTCTTCACCAGGGTTGACACCTTTTTGCCTCCGGCGCGTTATCGTTCCTACGATTCCGCCAATCCGTCGGTCTACCAGACTTTGACGGTTTTGGATCAGGACTCCAATTCCCTCAGGCTTTCCAAGTCTGCCGTCATTCCGATGACAACTCTGGAGTCCACATTGGGCTTATCGAGAGAGATGCTTGGTATGCTTTCTCTCTCCGATCACGTTGTCTTAGCTTTAGCTGCTTATCTGCCTCCAGATAAGTTTGACGAGGTACGGGCTCCTTTGCATGTGCTGTCCAAGGCGCTCATGCATCTTACTCACACGCATGCCTGTAACACGGCTAATCTGGAATTCGAAGGGACTCTGTGCTGGACACAGGCCGATCCCTTCCTGAGGAGCAATGCGCTACTCTTCGATCTGCTTCTTTGGCAGGTCCGCAACTTTTCCATGGTTCTGTGTTGACGGTCCGGGATGACATCCTACGTCATTCCAAAGATCAGCTGCTGTTTCTTCAGCTTGATAAGCCTTCTAGGGTAGGCAGGGGCCGTTCCAAGCCTAACAAGTACCCTCTGCTTCCTCTGCGAAGCAAAGGGGCTGATCCTTCTGCCACTGCTTCTACTTCTTACTCAAGGGGTAAGGGTAAGCGTCGGCAGTCTTGAGGGAAGTCCCAGGATTCTTCATTCAGTAGAGGAAGTGTTTTCTTCTCTCGCTAGCCTCGTCGGGGTTCGAAATGAAGGTCCTCACTTCGACTTGTCCCAGGTTGGAGGAAGGATAGCAGAGTTTGCAGACCGTTGGGCCACCATCACAATCTCCTGACAAAGGGGGCGATTGAGGTCATCAAGAACATTAGGTCAGTGGGTTTCTATTCCCGCCTGTTCTTGGTGCCGAAGAAGGACGACCGACTCCGACCGGTTATCGATCTGAGTTTCCTGAACCAGTCTATCATTGCTCCCAAATTCAGCATGGAGACTTTCAGGTCGGTCCTCCGTTCAATTCACCAGGGAGATTTCGCTTCCAGCTTCGACCTGCAAGACGCTTACTTTCACGTTCCGATTCACTGGGCGTTACGGAAGTATCTCAGGTTTGCTTTTCTGGGGCGAGTTTACCAGTTCAAGGCCATGCCTTTCGGCCTCAACCTGGCTCCTTGGGCCTTCACCAGACTGATGTCGCATGTGATAGCTTTCCATCGCACACGGTCTAGAGTGACTACTTCGGCATATCTGGACGATATCCTCCAGGGGCATTCCAATGCTGCCTTACTGGAGTCGGATGTCGCCACTCTGTTGAGCTTGCTCACGTCGCCAGGTTTCAGAGTCAACGAGAAGTCTGACCTGGTCTCTTCTCAATCGTTTTATCATCTGGGGATGGCTTTCCGCACACAATTCAATTTGGTGGCGGTTCCCCAGGCCAAGGCTGTGATTCTCTCAGCTTTTGCTCTGACTCTGTCCCAGTCCACATCCGCGATGGCTCGGAGTATTCTCCGGCTAATCAGTCTCTGCTGTTCGGTGACAGATCTCATTCCTCTAGGTCGGCTGCGTGTCAGACCTCTCCAACACTTTCTGCTTAGTCGTTGGAGGCCGAATGTAGATTTTCTGGATCTGGTGCTTCAGTGTCCAGAATATCTTTATCTTCACCTTCTCCTCTGGGCAGATGTCCAGTGGCTTTCGCAGGGTGTTCCGTTGGACTTACCCACGTCCGATCGCATTCTGATGGCAGATGCCAGCGATCTCGGATGGGGTGCGACGTTGCAACCTCCAGGTCTTTCCATTCACGGGATGTGGGACCAAGATCATGCAGCTCTACACATCAACCAGAAGGAGCTTCTTGCGCTTCTTCTGAGATTCAGGCAGTGGATCCCTCACCTTTCGAATCGCCAGGTCCTTCTGTTGTCCGACTATTCGACGGTGGTTGCTTACATTCGGAACCAGGGCGGCATGCACTCTGTTCCAATGTACGAATTGGCTCGGGATCTTCTACTGCTCACTCAGGATGTCCACGCTGGGGTGGCTGTTCATCACATTTCCCGGTCGTCTGAACATCCTAGCCGACTCCCTGACCCGTCGGTGCAGGGTCATTTCCACCAGGTGGATGCTCCACATGGCGGGTTCCATCGATCTCTTGCGACTCGTTGGAACCATCCGGTGGACACTTTCGTGTCCCCGTGTCCAGATACTCTGGATTTCGCCGTGGACGCTCTGGCCCTCGTTTGGGATGGTCTTGTCGGCAATGCCTTCCTACCGGTTGCGATTCCGCCTCTGGTTCTCGCCCAGATATGAACCTGCAGTCGTCGAATCCTTTCGATCACACCCGTCGCCTCGGTGGGTGTGGATCAATCTGCTCCACTCTCTGTTAGCGGCGGTTCCGGCATGTCTCCCTCTACCTCGCGACTTTCTTTGCCAAAGTTGCCCGAGGAGGTTTCACGTTGACCCGACTTCATTGTGCCTTCGCACATGTCTTTTATCGGGTCCTGTTTCCTCCGTAGTGGTTTTTCGAGACACGCAGTGGAGTTGCTTTTCTTCTTCAAGGAGGCACTCACTCCACTGGTTTAGCCTCTGTGGCAAAGTGGAAAGTTTTTCTGTCAATGGTGTGAGATCACTCTGTTGGTTCTGTCACTCCTTCGATCACACCGCTTGCGGAGTTTCTGGTATATGTTTGTTTCTGGGTGTCTCCAGCAATGGGTACAAGTCCATGCTTCGGAGACATTTTTTCATATGAGATACTACATTGTTTCGACACTCATCCTTGCCTCTCCAAGCTTGTTAAGCTCTTTTCCTTGAAAAGGCCTAGGGTTTTGCAGTTTACTCCAAGATGGTCACTTTCTTGGGTGCTGCTCTGCTTAGGGGTGGGGGCATTCACGCCTTTTTTCTGGATGAATATGCATTTTCTCACATGCCAGATCTCTCCTGCATCCATTTCTTGATGGATTTGTCTTGCTATTCGTGCAGCTTCCGCTCGACTAGCTACTGGTGATTGTATTACCAATTGTTTTTTTCTGCCACAAGGTGCGTGCATTGTCTTCCTCTTTTAATAACTCTGTCATGTTGTCAGATGACGGATGTTATCTGGCAGCCTTCTGGAGAAATGCTACATTCTCCTTTTATCTGCGACAGTTGCAGGAGCTGACAGAGAACCTTGGGGCCCTCTTTCTTCAGCTCAGGCTGTTGTCTATCCCAGCCTTTCTGCTTTTTTCAGGGTCAGTTCCAGCTTTGTGCTGTTATTGCCCTTTCTGTCTGTGCATCGCACTTCACCATACGCCTCATCTTTCATTGTCTTTTCTAATGTTTGTGATGCTATGGTTTGATAGGCCTAGGGATCTCTTCCTCTGTCCACGGTCCCAGTGCTATTGAGTTATGTATGGGTTGGTTATGTGATTCCCTCCATCCTTTTGTCTATTGAGCCTGTAGTAAACAATTGAGGTAGGTTGATAAGAAGTATAAATTTTATAGTAAATTTTGTTTCTTATTATACCTACCAAAATTGTTTACATGGAGGCCCTCCAGTCTTATTCGGGTAAGAATCCGCTGATCACATAACTCCTGTGGTGTTCGGAATCAAAAGAATGATGAATTGACGCATTGCGCACTGTTTTACGGTAGTCATGGATTTGTACTATGGAAGAGCATCCTATACTGGGTGTGCGCCGATGGCGCTCGACCCAGTTTTGGTTTATTTTTTCGTGGTGTTTTTACACCACTTTTCTTTCTCAAATCTTGGGAAAGATTAAAATAGAGAGTATTTTATCTGAGTTAGGTTCTTCCACTGTAGTGCAAGCCTGTAGTAAACAATTTCGGTAGGTATAATAAGAAAGGAAATTTACTATAAAATTTATACTTTTCTCCTTTGGGTGAGGGTGGGAGGCATAGAATTTAAAACAAGTTGAGTGCTTGATGGGGTGGGGACAAAGAATTTAAAACAACTTTAATGCTTGAGGCAAAAAGACATGAGTGCGCAAGCACGGATGATCACATTGGACATTTTTGACCAATGGCATTCTGGTATTTACAACTTGGGAAACCTCTACCTGGGCTTCCCTACATTTTTAACCCTTTACCAAAGATGAAAGGCTGATTACACTTACCACAAAATTCTTGAATAACTAAAATTTTTCATATTTTTATACTGTACCAATGACCCAGACATAGCTGGTGCTAACTCTTAAAATATAGGGCCAAACACAAATTTTGCCCCCCAATCCCCAAAATTTGCATCTAAAACTAAAGAAAACATGTCCTGAAAGGCCCTCCACACTTCGCCCCTACTGCGCATGCGCAGTGTCAAGGACGTTCCGAAATTGGCGCCATTTATCATTCTAAGTTTGGCCCTTCATCAGTTAACATCTGACTGATCTTTGTGCTTTTAAATCTCAGTTTAAATGATGCCAGACACATAAATATTAGTGAAATGGTGATTCTAAGGAGGATACAGAAGGAGGAGAGGAAAAGAATGTGTGACAGAATATTATCAGGGCTGTAACTTAAAATTTTTTAATGAAATTATGTTAAGTTACCTATTTTCAAGGCAGCAGCCATTTTGTTGTCATTCTGATTATTTAGTTACACTGTTTTTTCAAGTGTTTTCCTCTCTCCTGTCCTTTAAGTTCCCCCTTGCTATTCTCCCATGCTTTTGGCATAGTTTCTGTAATTATTATTACTAAAATTTCTTGGGAGTTTTAGCTGAATAACAGAATGAATTCTGTTCTTTCCCCATGTTTACGTCTTCACCTACGGGTGGTTAGGCGTTGTGTTCTGCATCTACCATCTGATGTTCTGCAGTTTCTTCCCTGGAAGTCTCTGTTTTGCATCAGATAGTGTATTTTTGGTAACTGATTTCGGGCCTGGGTGCCTGGAGTCTTATTTTAGTGTTTTTACACTCATTGTTTACATTTACAACAGCCCTCTGTGTGAGGGGGGGATTTCTAAAAAATAATATCTTTATGTTATTTTAATCATAACTAGATACATTATTATTGTTCGTAAGTGTTGAATAAATTGTTTAAAATATTTTTAAAATTTTTGTCCACACTTAGGCTTGGGATCCATTGGGGCTCAACGTTACTTTTCAGAAACTTGGGCTGTTCTGAAAAAATATTTTTTCAAAATATTTTGATTTCAATTATTTTTTCTATATTAATGGATCATATTATTATTATGTATTTTGATTGCCAGGGGTTAGTGTGAGTACCAGGACTTGTTTTCTTTTCACATTGAAAGGATATTGATCAATTGTTTTAAGAGGAAGTCTTCCTCTGACTTTATTATCATTCTATATGTGGTCAGTGTACTCGCATTAACTCCTGTTCTGTATCGTATGATTTCGATGACAATATGGGAAGCGTATGTCACGGTATGTTGTTGGGGATTTGGACACTCCGGTCCTTTCCCCGCAGGGTCACTCTACTTTATCAATTTCTATTTCAGACGATCAAGATTAGGGTGATGTATCTGTGATGTCTTCCAACAGTGTGCCTCCGTCGTCACAATTAATGAAGGGCTAGCGGAAAAGTGCTCATGTAATACGCCAATTGCCTAAGAGGACCCTAGTAGGTTCGACGGCCTTTGACGTCCGCTAGCTCGCCCGGTGTAGCGTCCATTCACCGAATGGTTCGGCAGCCGGGTTCGTCCGTTGCGGTCTAGAAGGAATTTTGGGGTGATGCGAGCACTATAAATTAACTTAATGCACACCCAGTGACGGCGGATCGGAGGGAGAACGGAGGAAGCCTTTTAGTCCGGTTCATAGCTCGTTCCGGTCCATCCGGACGGCAAGCGAGAGAGGCCCCTCTCTCGTTCAACAACATCTGGCCCCAGATGTTGTGGTACAAAATGTGTCGCTAGCGGAGCATACGTCCGTCGCTCGGGACGCTCCGTTGTATAGGCAGTCCGCTGAGACTGCTAAGGCTTCCTCTTCTCGTCAGCGCACACGACCGCACCTTGGCTGCGTGACCGCCGATATATTACCAGCTTCGCCGATCAAGGATTCTTCGGCGACCAGGTCATACCATCCGGCAGCCAGGGATTCGAGACCGATGGACTCCGGACGTTCGCATAGGAAAAGTATGCGGGAGCCATCTGATGCGGAGCTGCCCTCGGCGAAGCAGCGATAGACTGCGCCTCCGCAGGTCTCGACGCCGGACATTCTTGTGCACATAGCACAGCTTATCGCAGCATCCCAGCAGCCGACAGATACGGTGTCGGATCGAGAATTATCCGACAGCGCTGGGTCGGTAGCCGGGGACTCGAGGCCTGCAGACTCCGGACGTTCGCATAGGAAGTGTGCGGGAGTCAACGTACACGGAGCTTCCGGCGGCAATGCATCGTAAGTCCGCTACTGCACAGGCCTCGGGAACGGACGTGCTTTCTTTAATAGCACAGTTTATCGCAGCATCCCAGCATCAACTGAATCTGTCGCATATATTTTATCCGACGATGCTGGGTCGGGACGCTCCGCGGAAGCGGGTACGGACGTCCGAAAGTTTCATCCGGTCCGACGGGATACCGAAAGGGATTCGGAGGATTTCAAGCTTTCCCTTTCGGAACAACATATGCTGCGATGCCGGATAAGAAACTGATAGCGTCGGTGGACTTAGAAATTTTTGGTTCGGTTCAGGGACATCGTCCCTCAGTTCCGACATAGTCCAATAATGTCACACAAACTTTCGAATTATTGAACGACGCTATATATATATTATTATTTTATGCTTGCTATCCAAGCATTTCTGGTTTCTTGTTCGAAGAGTTATGGAGATGTCTTTCAAAAGTGTGCCTCTGTCGTCATAGTTAATGAAGAGTTAGCGGCAATAAGTGCTCATGGAATATGTCTATCGCTTACGGAGTGACATTCGCTAGCTCACCCGGTGTAGCGTACATTCATCGAATGGTTCGGCTGCCTGGTTCGTCCGTTGCGGTCTAGGAAGGAGATTTGGGTGATGCGAGCACTTTAATTACTTTAGTACTCACCCAGGGACGGCAGATTGAGGACAGATCGGAGGAAGCCTGTTAGTCCAGTTCCTGGCTTGTCCAGGTCCGTTTGGGCTGTGAGCGAGAGAGGTTCCTCTCTCGCCCAACAACATAGGGGACCGCATGTTGTGGTTCAGATATTTTACATTCGGAGCATATGTCCGTTGCTCAGGACGCTCCGTTATATTGACAGTCCGAGAGACTGTCTTTAATGCTTCCTCATCCTCACAGCAGGGCACACGACCGCACATTGGCTACGTGACCTCGAGTATCCAATCAGTTTCGGCATTCAGTGATTCCACGGCGAATAGGTCGCGCCATCCGGTAGCCAAGGGACACGAGGCCTATACACTCCGTTCGCTCGCATATTGGAAGTATGCACGGGGTAACGATCACGGAGCTTCCAGCGGCAATGCATCGTAAGACCGCTTCTCCTCAGGCCTCAGTGACGGACGTGCTATCCGAGTTAGCACAGTTGTTTCGCAGCATCCCAGCAATTGACAGTTTCTCGGTCGAAATCAGGAATTATCCGACGGCGCTGGGTCGGTGCGGTCCGCGGTTGCATCAGCTACGGACGACCGAACGCTTTATAGGGTCCGACAGGATGGCGAAAGGGATTCGAAAGATTTCGAGTTTTCCCTTTAGTAGTATCGGAAGATGCCTTTCATATCTTCTGGCATTTCTTCCAGTGATTATTATTTCGGACTTCATTGCTGCGATCTTGGATAAGAGACTTATAGCGTCATTGGACTCGGATTTTTCGATCGGTACAGGGACATTGTCCCTGACTTACCGACGCAGTCCAATATTGTCATTACAACATGTGTTTTATTTTTCGACGCTATATATATTTATATATACAAGCCTGCTACCAAGCATGATAGTTTAGTTTCTTGTCCGCATTGCTCATTTCTGCCATTTTATCATTTTTACAAATAGTTTATTTTGGCAGAGCAGGGCATACCGAGAGTTCATATGCGTCTAGACGGTGTGATTAAAGACTGCATATATTCTTTTTCGCCGTTTATGTCTTTTCCAATTTCAATGTTGGAAACGACATTATGTATAGTAGACTTAACTTAGACGTTTTATTATACGTAATCCGCCTTACTGAGGCGTTATCATTACGTCTTCAAGAAAAGATTTACGGGATATTATTCTCAATGTATTTTCTTTTGAGGGCAGTAGTTTGTTCACGTATAACTCCGCCCTTCAGTGGCTGATTGGAGTTGGTTAGACGTGACGCAGCCCTAGCTACATCCACACGCGTGGATAGTAAGGTTAAGAACTCTCTCAGAGTCGCTTCGTTCTCGGAGGAGCTTCTCTTCGACGGCAACTTTCCGGCAATCTATGAATTGCTCGATTTATACGTTCTCTTGTCTATCTAGTGTTACAAGAGATTCAGACTTGGGCAAACATTCGGTGGTTGACTCAGAGAGTGCCGCCGCAGTTGCCGGACCCGAGTGTGGCTGTTATGACGGTTGCCAGTCAAACAGATTGGGATATATTCTGATCCCTACGGATTCGAAGTGCCAGGGTCTTTGAGTTCCGCAGTCTTTTAGCTATCAGTTTAACTTCCGCGGAATAATGTTTTTTAGGCTTGCTTTATGTCATTGCATGAACATTATTCAGAAACGCATGCCCAAATTCCTGTCCTTTAATTCGACAGTAGTGGCGTATCTCCGGAACCAGGGAGGCACTCTTTCGTTTCCGTTATTCAATTTAATGGAAAGAATCCGTCTGTTGGTTATAGTACACCAAGTTCAGTTTTGGTCCGTCATATTCCGGGTCGTCTGATTGTTTTATCGGACTCCCGTTCTCTTACGGGTCGCTTGTTGCTGTCAGAATGGACTCTCAACAAACAAGTATTCAATCAGATTTGCTATCTATGGGAGCGCCCAATGATGATTTATTTATGACACAGCTTGCTAATCAATGGCAGACGTATGTGTTGGCTTGTCCAGATCTCTGAGCTAATAGTGTTAACGCTCTATTGATCTATAGGACGGAATGATAGGATACGCGTATCCTCCGGCGCTGTTGTTTTAGCAGGTATTGCTAAGATAAACAACCACAATACATTTCTGTTGATAGCATCTCTATCTTCACAGAGATCATGAGTAATTTACTCTCTTGTCTACTGTGGGTCTTAACGTGAAATCTTCCTCTATGTGAGGATCTTTTTTCACTGGGTAAATCGTGTCATCTTTATCACAACCAGCAAGGTCGCAACCTTCATGTATTCCGTTGTGTGGTCCGTATTACATTGTAAGCACTGTACTGGACGAGCTTTGGACGCGATTTCTTACTATAGGAGATCTTCTTCTTCGCTATTCTATGCGACTAAAGTGGAGGCTCTTCCGTCGTGGTGTAGGGATCATTATGTTCATATTGTTGATCCCTCCATACTACTCATTGCTATTTTTTAGTATACTTGTTTCACAAGATCTACTGCAGCCTGTTATTATTTAGGTTATAGGTTTATGTTACCTCATACCTATGCACTCTTCGATAGTTTACAATTGAGTCTTTTGTCTCTTTATCTAAGTCAGTTAGTAACTTTTTGATAAATAGACTTAGAATCTTTAGATTAAATTCCTATACGGATTTTAACTTCGGTTCTTATTTAGCTAAGTAATCATTTGAGCCTCTGGAAACAGTAGTTTTCAAATTCTGACCTTTTAGACAGTAATTCTGTTGGTTTCTCTTTTACTGTAGAGTCAGTGAGTTTCATGCACTATCGATGGATGATTTTCACTTTCATAGTTTCGGAATCAATACTTCCATTATTATTTAGGTTGGATTGTTGCATAAGAGTTGGGCTCCTATTATCCGGAACCTATTATTTTAAGGTCCTTCCGTCTTCGTATGGGCATAGGCCTTTACTCTTTCCGGGTACAGTTTATGTATTTATAAACAGATATCTGTTTATTACAAGGGCATAAGCTTCTTCTGTCTTTGATGTCTAGTAGAAGGACGTTACGCTCCATTTTATTGTTAATGGATTCTATTAACTATCGGTACTGCTTATGGTATATCATTGACTTAGCAGTTGTGCTTAAGATTTTGGCTCATGAAGTAAGAGTTCTTCTACTTCTTGGGCTTACATTAATAGTGTCGCTATTATAGATTTTTGAAGGCCGCTCATTGCGCTCAGCCATCCACATTCATGAATTTTATCTTAGAAATATCGAGTCAATTTCTTGAGGCCTCTTTTGTTAGGTCTATTATCTACTGCTCAGAATGTCATTCACTTAACAGTTGCTACTATAGCTAGGTAGGCTGTCTGTTTCGGCAGTGTCTCCGTTCGGCTGCCCTCTTCGCTCTGGGCTATTTGACCCAGGGCAAGAAAAAGGGGGGGGGGGGGGGGGGGAGGGTGTTCCCTTGGGTCACCTGTTTTACTATGAAAACAAGGGGATACCTCCTCCGGAGTTAGTAATTCTGAGCTGTTATTGGGATGGTTGTTTAGTGAGAAGTTTAAGTTTATAAAATTCATTCAAGTCTTAGTTTTTAAAGTATAGCTTTTTAATATTGCATATGTCAACGGACATGATTATGCAATTCTCAGACACTTTTAGGAGTATAAGAGTCTCTATTCTCTAGACTTACTTTATTATTGGCTTACTTTAAAAATTATTAGTATAAGGATTATATTGGATATTAATAGAGTACATGGATGTATGAAGCTCAATTTTGGAAGGTGTTGTATCTTTCTAATTTATCATAAATAAGAAAGATACATGTAAGGCCTATTACTTCTTTTCCCTACAGGGGATGACTCTATTTTATTTTATTGAGCGTATTCCATTTTGCTCTATGTCCTTGGCCCTCCAGCCTTTTTACTATTCAGCTATGTCTGGGTCATTGGTACAGTATAAAAATGTTAAAAAATTTATAGTAATTTATATATTTTTTATACTTACCAATGACCCAGACGGGGATGGCCCTCCCAGGAGTTGGGAACTCTTGCCTCCCCGCTGAGTACATAGCGCTTACCAGGCACTGGTTATTAGAATGATAAATGGCACCAATTTCGGAACGTCCTTGACACTGCGCATGCGCAGTAGGGGCGAAGTGTGGAGGGCCTTTCAGGACATGTTTTCTTTAGTTTTAGATGCAAATTTTGGGGATTGGGGGGCAAAATTTGTGTTTGGCCCTATATTTTAAGAGTTAGCACCAGCTATGTCTGGGTCATTGGTAAGTATAAAAAATATATAAATTACTATAAATTTTTTAACTTTTTGAGTCAAAAACCTACCTTATGATCCCTCATTGGAACGAGCTCGTTCCAATGAGGGGTCATTAGCTATAATTTTGAGACAAAAAATTAAAAAATAATAAAAAGTGAATGGTGATTTTTGTGAATAGTGCTGGCCGGTTTGGGCCGATACATTGGGTAAAGGATCAAGTATACACTTTGTGTATACTTATATATAATTGAATGATTTGAATTATTATTCTTATGTGTTATTCTTCCCAAATTTTTTTCTGAATTTTTTTGCAGAAACAGAAATATGCATAACATTGTAATGCAGTACACATATTAATAACAGTGAGCTCTCTGTCCTAGACTATGTTTTATACTGATCTCATCCTTATTTTCCTGGTTACCATGGAACCAAAAAAATTGGAGGTCCTGGGATCCTGTTTTATATTTTCACTTTTCAGTTTATCGAAATAGACATTTAAAACTTTGTAAAATGGTTAGAAGCAATTTTGTTGCTATCCATATATCAAAAGAGGACAACCTACCTCTCTCCTCATACAAGGTTAACACAAGGCTCAAAGCGTTATGTTCAAAAAACTCACTTCCTCAGCAATCTTCTTTTATTTGTGAGAAGACTAATGCCAATAGGAGGCTGACATTCCATGGAAGTGATGTACAGTGAAGTATGCTCCTATTCCGTGGCTGGACTAATTAATTAGCTTAACAGAGTTGTGCAAAAGATTACAGAAGCAATAATTCATTCTCACCAAACACTTGTATTTTTATACAACAACAAATGGCCCAGACTAGCTTGTGCTAACTCAAAAATTAATCCAGGGCCAAACACAAATTTTGCCCCCAATCCCCGAAATTTGCATGCAAAACCGAAAATTCAATGTCCTATCTGGTCCTCCATACTTTTCAGATCTGCTCATGTGCAGTATCCAGGAAGACACCGAAATTGGCACCAACCATCATTCTTTGTTTGGCCCTGAAGTCAGTAACAACGAACTGACATCTGTGCTTTTAAATCTCATTTTTGAGGATGCCAGACACAAATCAGTGGTGAAATTGGTGGATCCAAGGACATAATTGGATGATGGAAGTGAACAACGGTGGTTAGGAACGTTCAGTGCTGTAACTTTATAATTTTTATCAAAATTATTTTATGTCTCCCAATTTCGGGACATGGACCTGACGTCATCATTCTTGCTAATGATTTTTTCCACTGTTTGTTAAGTGTTCCTTCCCTATCCTTCCTTGAAGCCCTTCTGTTAAACTCCCAAGCTTTTTGGCTTATTTTTATTGAAATTTTTTATTAAATTTGTTGGGAGTTTGTCGTGTATTACAGAATGTTTATTCTGTATATCCCCAGGGTTACGTCCTCACCCTAGGAGTGTTTGGGCGTTTGGGTCATGCATCTTCTGTTCGATGTATCATTTTTATGTGTACCCATACTATGTATGGTACACACAATGCCGGCATCCAGGGTGGCCATCCATCCTTTGTCTATCCATTCGTCTGTCCGGTCAGATATATGGGGTTTAGGTGGCTATTTGTTGGTAGAAATGGGGGTTAGGTGACTACCGCAATTTATGTAACTAGTCACATAGTTAAATGTCATTATTCTAGGGTGGGGTTTAGAGTTGGGGTGGGGTGGGGTTAGGGTCAGTAAAGGGTAGGGTTAGGGTTTTCTACCACCCCCAAAATTTTTTATCCAAAAGGTTGTTTTAATACAGTGAACATGCATTTTAGTTAAAATAGACTAGGAATATATTGAATTTTCATTAGTCTAGGGTGGGGTTTAGAATTGGGGGTGGGGGGTAGGGTTAGGGTCAGTAAAGGGTAGGGTCAGGGTTTGCTACCACCCCAAAAATTTTCCCAAAAATCACTTGTTTTAATTTTATGGACATGCATTTTATTGTAGTCCCATAAAAATAGACACATAACTACCAATTGTTAGAACGTCCGTCTGGCGTCCGTATCCATTTCTTTGGCATTCGATAACTTGAAAAATATTGCTTGGATTGTCAAGTTACTATATATTTGTGTTCAGGTTACTGATGTACCGAGCTGTATAGTTTTTGGTGTAAATATGATAATTTGATCCTGAGATATTAACTCTTTATCCTTCAAATTGAGAATTTTTCCAATCCCTTTGGCATGAGATAACTCAAAAAATATCAATCCAATTGTCATGTTACTTTATATATATCTTCAGGTTACTGATGTTCCGAGCTGTATAGTTTTTGGTGTAAATCTGTTATTTTGATCCTGAGATATTAACCCTTTATCCTTCAAATTGAAAATTCCTCCAATCACTTTGGCGTTCGATAACTTGAAAAATATTGCTTGGATTGTCAAGTTACTTTATATTTGTGTTCAGGTTACTGATGTGCCGAGCTGTATAGTTTTTGGTGTAAATCTGATAATTTGATCCTGAGATATTAACCCTTTATCCTTCAAATTGAAAATTTCTCCAATCCCTTTGGCATTCGATAACTTGAAAAATATTGCTTGGATTGTCTAGTTACTTTATATTTGTGTTCAGGTTACTGTTTTGCTGAGCTGTATAGTTTTTGGTGTAAATCTGATGATTTGATCCTGAGATATTAACCCTTTATCCTTCAAATTGAAAATTCCTCCAATCCCTTTGGCATTCGATAACTTGAAAAATATTGCTTGGATTGTCAAGTTACTTTATATTTGTGTTCAGGTTACTGATGTGCTGAGCTGTATAGTTTTTGGTGTAAATCTGTTATTTTGATCCTGAGATATTAACTCTTTATCCTTCAAATTGAGAATTCTTCCAATCCCTTTGGCATGAGATAACTCAAAAAATATCAATCCGTTTGTCATGTTACTTCATATATGTTTTCAGGTTACTGATGTGCTGAGCTGTATAGTTTTTGGTGTAAATCTAATAATTTGATCCTGTGATATTAACCCTTTATCCTCTAAATTGAGAACTCCTCCAATCCATTTCTTTGGCATGCGATAACTCAATAAATATTAATCCGATTATCAGGTTACTTTATATATGTATTCAGGTTACTGATGTGCTGTGCTGTATAGTTTTTTAGCTCAACTTTGACGAAGTCAAATTTGAGCTATTGTCATGGCCCGTCATCCGTCTGTCCGTCCGTCCGTCTGTCCGTCTGTCCGTACGTCAACAATTGGCTATGGCTCGGGCTAGAGGTCGTATTTATGAACCGATCTTTACGAAACTTCTTGTGTACCTTTGTTATGACCCTGGGATGGGAACGAGTGTTTTCAGGTGTGGTCCGAAATTCAAGATGGCTGCCAATGGCCATTTTGTACCGATGATGCAAAAATCAGTTTTTTGTACAGAACTTCTGTATGAAAGTTCTGATTTGAATAAAGTTTTGTTTAAATGTTTAGTACCATGGGATACATCACATATAATACGGGTTTTTTTCTCGTGCGTAAATTATGCAAATTAGACTGACTTTGATTTATTTAGTGTTACTTTCAGAGCTGTAAGTGCCAAGCTGCTATGGCTCGGGCTAGAGGCCGTATTTATGAACCGATCTTTACGAAACTTCTTGGGTACCTTTGTTATGACTGTGGGACGAGAACAAGTGTTTTTGGGTGCGGTCAGAAATTCAAGATGGCTGCCAGCCACCATTTTGTACCGACGATGCAGAAATCTGTTTTTTGTACAGAACTTCCATATGAAAGCTCTGATTTGAATAATTTTTTGTATGAATGTTTAGTACCATGGGATACATCACCTATAATACGGGTTTTTTTCTCGTACGTAAATTGTGCAAATTAGACTAATTTTGATGTTTTTTGGGGTTACTTTCAGCACTGTAAGTGCAAATGCTAATACGGCTCGGGCTAGAGGCCGTATTTATGAACCGATCTTTACGAAACTTCTTGGGTACCTTTGGTATCACCGTGGAACGAGAACGAGTGTTTTGGGGTCCGGTCCGAAATTCAAGATGGCCGATGGCAGCCATTTTGTACAAAATTAGGTGCAATCAGATTTTTGCACATAACTTCCATATGAAAGCCCTGATTTGAATAATTATTTTGTGTGAATGTTTAGTACCATGGGATGCATCACATATAATACGGGTTTTTTTCTCGTGCAGAAATTATGCAAATTAGATGAACTTTGATTTTTTCAGTGCGACTTGCACACAGTAAGTACACATGTCAATACGGCTCAGACTAGAGTCTGTATTTATGAACTGATCTTCACGAAATGTCTTGGGTACCTTTGTTATCACCTTGGGACGAGAACGAGTGTTTCTGGGTGCGGTCTAAAATTCAAGATGGCTGCCAGTGGCCATTTTGTACCGAAATTAGGTCTAATCAGTTTTTTGTACACATCTTCTATACAGCTCAGACTAGAGGCCATATTTATGAACCAATCTTTACGAAACTTCTTGGGTACCTTTGTTATCACCGTGGGATGAGAGCGAGTGTTTTTGGGTGTGGTCCGAAATTCAAGATGGCCACCAGCAGCCATTTTGTACCAAAATTAGTGCAATCAGTCTTTTGTATAGAACTTCTGTATGAAAGTTCTGATATGAATAAATTTTTGTATGAATGTTTAGTAACATGGAATACATCACATATTGTAAGGTGTTTTTTTTCGTGCTGAAATTATGCAAATTAGATGAACTTTGATTTATTCAGTGCTATTTACACAATGTAAGCACACATGTCAATACGGCTCAGGGTAGAGGCTGTATTTATGAACCGATCTTCACAAAACTTCTTGGGTACCTTTGTTATCTCCTTGGGATGAGAATGAGTGTTTCTGGGTACGGTCCAAAATTCAAGATGGCTGCCAGTGGCCATTTTGTACCGAAATTAGGTCCATTCAGTTTTTTGTCACAAGTTCTATTCAGCTCGTATTTATGAACTGATCTTCACAAAACTTCTTGAGTACTTTTGTTTTCACCTTGGGACAGGAACGAGTGTGTTTTGGGGTGCCTTTGTTATCACTGTGCTATGAGAACAAATATTTTGGGGTTCAGTCAGACCCACTCTGGGACTCAAAGATTTTTTCTAGTTCAGCATCTGACTGTCACCCACCTTTACAATACTTTACCTATACATTTGTTACAGGCAACGGTCAGTATTCATGTACAGACCGTTACAATACTTTATATGTACCTTTGTTATCAGGTCATTACCTAGATGTTTGTCATTGCTGTGTCACATACTATACATGTACATGTCTTTGTCTTGACAAGTTGAGCTACAGTGTCATTGACACTTTCATTATGTAAATCTGATAATTTGATCCGGAGATATTAACCCTTATCCATCAAATTAGGCACTCCTCCAATCTATTTCTATATGTACCCATACCATGTATGGTTTACATAATGTCGGCATCCAGGGTGGCCCTCCGTCATACAGCTTTCTACTAGTTGCGCGTATGGGTACACATCTGACGATTTCATCGGCCTATTTTTTCTTCATCTGAAGATCTTGCGTTACATCGGGTAGCTTTAAAATCTGTTACTGACTTCGGGCCTTCTTTAGCCCACCTGAGCGAAGCTCAAGGGGAGCTTTACTAATCACTTTCCGCCCGTCGTCCATCGTCGTCGTCTGTCGTCTGTCCATCTGGCGTCCGGCATTAACTTTACATTATCGACTTCTTCTTTCAAACTACTCAACCAAATTGAACCAAATCTGGTGTGCATGTTCTCTATCACATGTCAATTCAAATTTGTTCAAAGCAAGTTGACCTGCCCCTTGGTAGGGCTACGCCCAAAAAGTGAGCCTAAATCTTAAAGAAATCTTCTTCTCATGAACCAGCAGTAGCAGAGACTTAATATTAGGTGTGCAGCTTCCTTTTGGGGTGTAGACTCAGATTTGTTCAAGAGAAGTTCTAGGGGCTATATTTGCCATCGTTATGGGAGGGGCAAGAATTTTTGCCGCGCCCCAAATTTTCTATTTTCCAAACCGAGAGGCTGATTTGAACCAAATTTGATATGAGATTTTATTGGGACATAAGTAGTTGATTTATGCCAAAAAAAAATTTTCCTGTCACCCCATGAGAACCACAGGAGCTAAAAATAGAAAAAATTTAAAACGCTCATATCTCCAAAACTGCATGTCACTGAGAATTTTTATTTAGTGTGAAGCTTCCTTAGGACCAACAGAATGGAATGGTAAAAAAAAATTGCTATCGCTTTTATCATGGGGTACTTTTTTGGGACTTTAAAAAAGCGCTGAGTCAGCATTTTTTAACACTGTGGGTAATGGCTTTGGAAGATTGTTTCACATGTTTATTGAAATCAATTCCCTGGGTCCATATTTCGGCTCTCTATGGGAACCCAAATGTTTAAATTAGTGCAGTATGAGGAATATTCTTTAAAAATCTTCTTCTTCAGATCTACCAATCGGAATCTTTTGATATTTGGTATGCAGCATGCTTGGAAGGGGGGGGGGGGGGGGGGGGGGACAGATGGTGGGGGGGGGGGGGGGTTTTGGGGGAGATTCAAGTTTGTTCAAGCCAAGTCCCTAGGTTCATATTTAGGCTGAAAATTTGGGGTCCTGTTGCAGACTTAGAAATTTTGGACCAAAATCCGAAAAAAATTTTTTGTTTTTTTATGCATTTTGGTCAATTTTAAGAAAATTTTTTTTTTTTTTACACTGAAAATTTGGGGGCCGGGTGGGAACAAAAAAAATTTGTTTTTTATGCATTTATCTCAATTTTGGGACATAAAAGTGCAGGAACTGAAAATAGAAGGAAAATCCTGTGTATTGTGTGGGCACAATCGCTTAATCTAGTTGGTATATACTTTTCTTAGGAGGAGCGTATGCAGCTTATTCAAGTCAAGTCCCTGGTTTGATATTTAGACTACCATGTCAGGTGAGCGACCTCAGGCCCCATGGAGCCTCTTGTTTATTCAGTGCCTGCGGTCTTGTTTTCCATTTTTTTCATTGACGTTGTTTACATTTGCAACGTCCTATAAATATATGTAGTTTCAACTTATTATTACTACAGGATTGTTATAGATACATGTTATAATATTCCGGTAGTGTAGCAATTATTTTTGGCATTTTGTCCACACTCAGGCTCTATTGGGATACCCTTGGGCTCATCTTGTTTGCTTTGGGAACTTGGGCTTTTGTCAAAATTTTTTCAAATAATTTTTTGAATTTAATTTTTCGATTTGTATTTTGAATGTTGATTATTATGTATCTTTATCATATATTTATTGTGGAGTTGGTGGGAGTACTATCGACTTTGTTTGTTTAATTATGAAAGCTTATTGTTCAAAATGCAAAGCGAGGAAATCTTCCTCAGATTTACATGCTTGTTGCCATTCTTGTAGTCGATGTACTCCTGCTAATTCTTGTCCTACATGTGTTGATTGAGATGACAAACGTTGGACACGGGTGTCACGGTATGTTG
The DNA here is from genome assembly GCA_031216915.1 of Pictodentalium vernedei. Taxonomy (NCBI): domain Eukaryota; kingdom Metazoa; phylum Mollusca; class Scaphopoda; order Dentaliida; family Dentaliidae; genus Pictodentalium; species Pictodentalium vernedei. Next base: position 284,838,527 of record CM062289.1, on the reverse strand, counting down.
TTAGTGGTGAGAGGCCATCTCCGGTCCTCTCACCGCAAAGTCAATCAAATTTCTCAGTTTCTTTTTCAGAGGAACAAGAACATGGTGATGATTATGTGACACCTCCCAGATGAGTGCTACCGTCGTCGTGCTCTGATGAGCAAACAGAGCTAGCTGCCAAAGTGCTCATGAATATTAGGCAATGGATAAAGCCACTAGCTGGTGGTTTTAGTTCCTTGTCTGCAGCTAGCTCGACTGGCGAAGCGGTTACTCCATCGATGGGTACCGTGATGCCAGGTATGTCCATTGCGGTCTTAAGAAGTGGATTGGGTAGAGCGAGCACTTTAAAACATAAACATTGTCACCCAGCGACGACGGAACAAGGGAAGAAGCCAGCAAGTGTTTTGGGAAGCTCGGCGAGGTCTGAAAGCCCCGCGAGTGAGAGAGATCCCTCTCTATCACAGCAACTTCTGGGGCCAGATGTTGTGATACAGAACTTGCGTGAGTCGGAGCATACGTCCACACCTGCCGTTCAGGACTTTCCATATAGATCGCAGCCGGCCTCGGCTGCAGTTACAGCTTCTTCCACTTCATCTACTAAGCTCACACGACTGCATCCTAGCTACCCGACTACGGATATCCAGCCTGCTACACGAAAAAGGGACCACTCTTCGCCGATGAAGTCAGACCATCCGGTAGCTAGGGGGACGAGGCCTCGATCATCCGGACATTCGGAGAAAAGAGCCATCTCCGACACACCGTCCCAGGAGCTCAAGCGGCGCAAAAACAAGACCACTGCTCCTCAAGTCTCAGTGACGGGACTTGCTGTCGCAGATTGTGCATCTGATCACTGCATCCCAGCAAGTGCAAGAACAGTCTCCTCCAGACTCAGAACATGAGCTGTCGGATGGTACTAGGTTGGTCCAGTCATCTGTTCACGCAGATGCAAGAGACCGACATTCTCTCGGATGGTGAAATGGATGTGGAAGAGGATTACCCTTCCCTTTCGGAACAACACATGGTTGCGATGGATTTCATCCATCAAAAATACCCTGAATTTGTTCCATCGAATTAAAATGCTGCGACGACAAGGAAGAAACCGCTGGCGTCATTGGACGCAGACTTTATCCGAACAAAGGAGGAGGTCCTTTCTTTTCCGGTTCAGTCTAGGCAGATGTCGCAGGTCTTCAGCCATAGAGGCGAAGCCGAATTTAATCTCTCTAGTACGAGGAAGAAAGGAGGTTTCTTATCTTCATCTTCTATAAACATACCGTTTCTTGGACCACGTTCATTTAAAACGATCAGAGAAGATGTTCAGTGAGTTAGTTCCTCTGCGTTTGGATGAGCAGGCCGAGGATCTGGAGGTATCCTTTCCTGGATCATTCACAATTCTCTCGGACACAATTGAGATGGCAATTTCTTCAAATAGAGCGAATTTGGACACTATGTCTTATGCAAATCACCTTACAAGAGCTATGGCGCAACGTCTCAACGGAAAGGAATTTGAGGACGTTTGTACCTCTCTTAGAGTTCTTTTAAGGGCAATTATGTATACCACGTATAACTCCGCCCTAACAGTGGCTAATTTGGAGTTAATCAGACGTGATGGTGCCCTTGCATTGTCATCACTAATAGATGACAAGGTGAAAAACTCTCTCCGAGTCGCTCCAGTCTCCAGACTTACTATATTCTATGACAAGCTTTTATTAGTCTATAACCAGGCTACTAAGAAAGCATCAAATGATCTGCTTTTAAAGTCGGCGTCTAATCGACCCGCTGCAGCAGACAAGAGTAAAGGAGGACGTTCCAGACAGAAATTGTCAAAAGGGGACTTCTCACGAGGATATAGGAAACCCTCTTATTCTTACTCTGGAGGTCATCAGTATAACGACTTGAGAAAGGGGCGGAGGTCCGATCGGTCGGTCAGACGCCCCTAGGCTGACGGGACGAGGTTCTTCACAGGGAGGGCATGGTTTCTCCTCCCGTAAGCCTTGCAGGTCGTATAGGTAATGGTCTAGACCTCTATTGCTTACCAGTTGGCGGAAGGTTATCAAGCTTCGCGAAAACTGAATAACAATCACGGAAGACCAGTGGGTGAGAAGTGTAGTCTTGGACGGCCTACGGCTATCATTCCGAGGGAAACCCCCCACTAACAAGATGTCCGCGTTGGACAAATCTTCCGTCAGATCCTTGCAAAAGAGAGTCTTTCATAGCGGAGGTACAAACTTTCTTATTAAAGGAAGCAATAGAGGCCATCGAGAATCAAATTTCTCAAGGTTTCTACAGTCACCTATTCCTTGTACCGAAGCCAGACGGCTCGTTCCGAATGGTTATAGACCTGAGCTGGATAAATAAGCTCATTGTGGCTCCAAAATTCTATATGGAGACCATGCGGTCGGTAAGGGCAAGTGTTCGAGTGAACGACTATGCGGCAAGCATAGATCTAAAGGATGCATACTTTCATGTCCTGGTACATCCGGCATTCAGAAAGTACCTACGGTTCGCCATACAAGGGATGGTGTATCAGTTCAGGGCAATGTGCTTTGTTCTGAACCTGGCTCCCTGGGCATTCACTCGAATAATGAACTCGGAAATGTCACACTTCCAAGCTCATTTGTCTGCGGTAACGTTGGCTTATTTGGACGACATTCTGGAGAGATAGGGAAACAGAATTATTCTTCAGAACGATGTTCAGAGTCTGTTTCTATTACTCCAATGTCTTGCTTTCATCTTAAACAAGAAAAAGTCAGATCTAGCTCCGTCCAAGTCGTTCATTCACTTGGGAATGTGCTTCAAGACTCACAACAATCTGGTTCATCTGCCGTTACCCAGCGAAATTAGTCAGTTGTTATGCTCGCTTTTGTCTACACTCAGATGCATTAACAGTGAGGGAATTCATGCGACTGGAGGGGCTGTGCGGAGTAGCTATGGATCTCATTCTGATGGGTCGCCTGCGCACACGTCCTCTCCAGATATTCTTTACTCAAAACTGGAGTGTGAATTTAAGACGCATTCGCTCGAAACCAGTATTGTTTTAATGGACCTGATAAAACATAGGGTTCAGATTTGGGCAGATATTCAGTGGTTAACTCCGGCATTTCTGCAGCACCTGCCGAATCCGGCTTTCACGATTATGACGGATGCGAGTCAGATGGGTTGGGGCACGACCCTAAGTCCCGCAGACTTGAAGTGTCAGGGTCTTTGGGACCCTCGGTTCCAGGTGAAGCACATAAACCTCAAAGAGATGATGTCATAATATCTAGCACTACAACATTGGATTCACATAATAGCGGACGCTCATGTTCAGATTTTGTCGGACAACTCGACAGGGATAGTGTACATCAGGAACCAGGGCGGTTCTCATTCCATTCTGTTATGCGAACTAACGGAGAAGATTCTTCTATACGTCATGAATCATCATGTTCAGCTTTCTGTCCGTCATATACCAGGTCGTCTGCCATCGGAGTGGACGCTCAACAAGTGAGTATTCAGGCAGATTTGCTACTAGTGGGATCGCCCCATGATAGATCTGTTTGTGACGCACCTGGACAATCAGTTACCACCGTTCGTGTCGTCATGTCCAGACCATCGAGCGTATGCAGTAGATGCTTCGTCGATCTCATGGGATGGAATGATAGGATATGCGTATCCTCCAACTCTGTTGATTCAACAGATTCTGTTAAAGATCAAACAGTCTTGTTGCAAAATTCTACTGGTAGCACCTCTGTCGTCACAGAAACCGTGGATAAATCTTCTCGGGTGTCTGTTATAGGACGTTCCCCGGAAGCTTCCTTCACGAGAGGACCTTCTTTATCAGGGGAAGTCACACGCACTGCATCACAACTTGGAAGGTCTCAACCTTCACGTATTTCCATTGTGCGGCCCTTCTTGCACAGAACACAGTTTACAGGACGAGCTGTGGACACCATTTCTAACTGCAGGAGGTCCTCCTTTTCGTTGTACTACGTAGCGAAGTGGAAGGTTTTCTTCCATTGGTGTAAGGATCAGTCGATAGATGTTTATGATCCGTCCATACCAAATATTGCCAATTTCCTGGTCTACTTGTTTGGCATTCTCAAACTGCAGCCCATCGCTATTAGGGATATAGGTCTATGTTATCAGACACTTATGCTCATCATGATAACTTGGCTATTGGATCTAATACTTCATTGCCCAAGCTGGTTAGAAATTTCTCTATTAATAGACCTAGAACCCTCAGATTAATTCCTAAGTGGAATTTGGCTTGGGTTCTGTTGAAGCTTAAATAAGCTCCGTTTGAGCCGTTGGATGTTGTAGAGTTCAAATTCTTGACCTATAAAATAGCATTTCTCTTAGCCTTTGCATCTGCTAGAAGAGTTAGTGAACTTCATGCTTCATCAGTTGATGATTCTCACTACCGTAGTGTGGGTAATACCATTACCCTAACTACAGAAGTGGGATTTGTGGCTAAAAATCAGGCTCCAGATAAATGGCCTGAGCCTATTACCATTAAGGCTCTGCCGTCCTCGGACAACCGAAGACCTCTGCTCTGTCCAGTCAGGGCTATGCACATATATAAACGTCGATCAGATTTTATTAGAAAAGGAAGAAAATGTTTCTTTCATTGATTTCTAACAGAAAAGGTATTTCTGTTCATTCAGTTCCTAGGTGGATTCAGCTGGCAATATGTATTGTCTATGAAAATCTATCTTCGGATCAATGTTCTGTAAATAAGATATCAGCACATGAAGTTAGAGCACTGTCCACTTCTTGGGCTTATTCTAACAGTATAGCCATTACTGATCTCATGAAGGCTGCGTACTGGATACAGCCCTCTACATTTACTAAGTTTTACCTGAGAAATTTAGAGTCCATCTCCGGTGACCTTAGATCTTTAGGTCCTCTTTCTGTTGCTCAGAATGTCGTCCGTTAATGGTTACATCTATAGTTATGTAGGCTACCCATTCCAGCAGTGATGCTGTTCTGCTGCCCTCTTCGTTCTGTGGTCTTGTACCTCAGAACAAGGGAAAGGGGTGGGGGGGGAGGCGTTTTTTTCCCTTATGATCATCTGGCTTTATAGTGAAAAGCAAGGGAAGACCTCCTCCAGTGTCAGTAGTCCTGAGTCGGTGTTGGGATGGTTTTAATGTGTAGCTCGGTGTGAAGCAATAACTAGGTCTCATTTATGTACTGTTTTTAAAGTGTAGCTCACTGTAAAGCATTTGTATATGCCACGTGTCAAACGGGCGTTAATATACAATCCTCGGACATTTTAAAATAAATATAAAAAGTCTCATTCTCTGGATTATCTTTATATTTTGGCTTTCCTTCACCGAATTAGCATAGAGGGTTATGCTGGCATTAAATGGAGAATTATATGTTACGTAATACTCAATTACATTGTTGGTGTTATGTCTTTCTCGTATCTGGTAAAGGAGAAAGACATATATATTTCCTTTTTACCTGCGTCACCAGCGGCAGAGCAGGTCTAGTAACCCCTCGACTTCAGTCTGTCTGTCCATCAGTCAGTCCGTCCGTCCATCCGTCAGTCCGTCCGAAACACTTCTTCCAGCAAAGTTTTCTTGGCTTCTATGAAAGGGAATGATTGTATATTTGGTCTGCTGCTTCATAATGATGAGTTGTATCGTGTATCTAATTTTCAGATCTGCCGTGCAGCCACTTCCTCTTTGCTGATACTTTGAAATTTGACGGTACTCACTGAACATTGAAATTTTTCGTCACAATTTTCTCGGCTTCTATGCGACGGATTCATTCAATACTTCACCTGGAGCTTGATAATGTTGAGTTGTTCGTGTATGCAATTTCAGATCTGCCGTGCAGCCACTTCCTCTTTGCCGATACTTTGAAATTTTACTGTACTCACTGAACATTGAAATTTTTCGTCACACTTTTCTCGTCTTCTATGCGACGGATTCATTCAATATTTCACCTGGAGCTTGATAATGTTGAGTTGTATCGTGTATGCAATTTTCAGATCTGCCGTGCAGCCACTCCCTCTTTGCCGATACTTTGAAATTTTACTGTACCCACTGAACATTGAAATTTTTTGTCAAACTTTTCTCGGCTTCTATGCAAGGGATTGATTTTTATCTGCGTCGCCAGCAGCAGAGCAGGTTTAGTAACCGCTTGACTCCGTCCGTCAGTCCGTCCGTCCATCAGAAACACTTCTTCCGTCAAAGTTTTCTTGGCTTCTATGAAAGGGAATGATTTTACATTTGGTCTGCTGCTTCATAATGATGAGTTGTATCGTGTATCTAATTTTCAGATCAATTGCATGCAGCGACACAGGTCCAGACCTGGTATTGGTCTTAGCTTGTTTCTCCTATTCTCCTGTAGGAGACATCCTTTACTGAAGTGATTGAGAGATTGGATTGTCCTTTATGTTCTAGACCCTCCAGCCTTTTTACGATTCAGCTAGTCTGGGCCATTGGTTGATGTATAAAAATATTATAAATTCTAAGTAATTTGTATATTTTTACCTGCGTCGCCAGCAGCAGAGCAGATCTAGTAACCGCTCGACTCTGTCCATCTTTCAGTCTGTCCATCCATCTGTCAGTCCGTCCAAAACACTTCATCCGTCAAAGTTTTCTTGGCTTCTATGAAAGGGAATGATTTTATATTTGGTCTTCTGCTTCATGTTGATGAATTGTATCGTGTATCTAATTTTCAGATCTGCCGTGCAGCCACTTCCTGTTTGCCAATACTTTCAATTAATCAATTGCATGTAGTGACGCAGGTCCAGACCCGGTATTGGTCTTGGCTTGTTTATACTTACCAATGGCCCAGATGGGTATGGCCCTCCCATGAGTGGGCAATCATACCTCCCCGCTGTTTACAACATTTAACAGGCAATTATAGAAAGAATGATGGTTGGCGCCAATTCCGATGTCTTTTTGGATACTCGCATGCGCAGATCTGAAAAGTATGGGGGACCAGATAGGACATTGAATTTTCGGTTTTGCATCCAAATTTTGGGGATTGGTGGGCAAAATTTGTGTTTGGCCCTGGATTAATTTTTGAGTTAGCACCAGTTAGTCTGGGCCATTGGTAAGTATAAAAAATATACAAATTACTTAGAATTTATAATTTTCACACCTGTCAAATTTATAAATGAAATGCAATGGGATATGAGTCTTGTGAACATAACAAGATAAGTTGATTACAGTGATGTGTTTATTGCATTATTTCAATAACTAATTAAATAACAAATAAATTTAACCTCCTTAACATTTAACTTATGAATATAAATTTGAAAGGTTCACTTGAACATTTGCAGTCAAACTCATTGAAAACGAGGAGGGGAGAAGGCAGTGAATGATTTTAGAACTTTGAAAACATGGAAGTGTATATGCAAATGTACTAAAATCATGACTGCTTGTTGGTAAAGAATAACCATCGTTTGAACAGAGTTAGAATGTTGAGGTGCTGACAGTTGCTCGTTGATGCTCGGTTGTACTCTCCGGGTACTCCAGCTTCCTCCACCTGTGGTCACGATTTTAGCCATTGTGCATAAGTATGTGACCTTAAACACCAGTAAATAAATAAATATAAATAACCATCGTTGTGCGATTTGGTGTCTTTCTTGTTCCTCCTCCATCTCTGTGGCCTAATCTGGAGAGAAACAACACCCCTCCACCTCTTTGGATCCATACAGAGAGCAGCATTTTTAGCTCAACTTTGGCGAAGCCAAATTTGAGCTTATGCCATGGCCAGTCGTCCGTCTGTCCGTCAACAATTCAATACGGCTCGGGCTAGAGGCCGTATTTATGAACCGATCTTTACAAAACTTCTTGGGTACCTTTGTTATGACCGTGGGACGAAAACGAGTGTTTTGGGGTCCGATCCGAAATTCAAGTTGGCAGCTGGCGGCCATTTTGTACAGACTTAAGTGAAATCAGATTTTTGCGCAAAACTTCCATATGAAAGCGCTGATTTGAATAATTTTTTGTATGAATGTTTAGTACCATGGGATACATCACATATAATACAGGTTTTTTTCTCGCACGTAAATTATGCAAATTAGACTAACTTTGATGTATTTAGTGTTACTTTCAGCACTGTAAGTGCAAATGCCAATGCGGCTCGGGCTAGAGGCCGTATTTATAAACTGATCTTTATGAAACTTCTTGGGTACCTTTGGTATCACCGTGGGACGAGAACGAGTGTTTTTGGGTGCGGTCCAAAATTCAAGATGGCCGATGGCAGCCATTTTGTACAAAATTAGGTGCAATCAGATTTTTGTACAGAACTTCCATATGAAAGTGCTGATTTGAATAATTTTGTGTGTGAATGTTTAGTACCATGGGATACATCACATATAATACAGGTTTTTTTCTCGTGCAGAAATTATGCAAATTAGATGAACTTTGATTTTTTCAGTGCTACTTACACACAGTAAGTACACATGTCAATACGGCTCGGGCTAGAGGCTGTATTTATCAACCGATCTTCACGAAACTTCTTGGGTACCTCTGTTATCACCTTGGGACGAGAACGAGTGTTTCTGACTGCGGTCCAAAATTCAAGATGGCTGCCAGTGGACATTTTGTACCGAAATTAGGTCTAATCAGTTTTTTGTACACAACTTCTATACGGCTCAGGCTAGAGGCCTTATTTATGAACCGATCTTTACAAAACTTCTTGGGTACCTTTGTTATCACCGTGGAATGAGAACGGGTGTTTTGGGGTGTGGTCCAAAATTCAAGATGGCCACCAGCAACCATTTTGTACCAAAATTAGTGCAATCAGTCTTTTGTACAGAACTTCTGTATGAAAGTTCTCATATGAATAAATTTTTGTATGAGTGTTTAGTAAAATGGAATACATCACATACAGTACAGGTTTTTTTTCTCGTGCAAAAATTGTGCAAATTAGATGAATTTTGATTTATTTAGTGCTACTTATACACTGTAAGTGCACATGTCAATACGGCTCGGGCTAGAGGCTGTATTTATCAACCGATCTTCACGAAACTTCTTGGGTACCGTTGTTATCACCTTGGGACGAGAACGAGTGTTTCTGAGTGCGGTCCAAAATTCAAGATGGCGGCCAGTGGCCATTTTGTACCGAAATTAGGTCCAATCAGTTTTAGCTCACTTGACAAGTCAAGCTGAGCTATTGCCATCACTTCTCGTCCGTCGGCATACGTAAGTACGTACGTACGTTAGTATGTTAGTACGTACGTCCACAATTTCCTTTGGCACATCTCACAGGTCGCATTTATGATCAGATTACTTTGAAACTTGGCATGCTTGTTTGGGGTGACCTCTAGATGGGAGCTATCGATTTTCTTCAATTTCCGTCAAAAAATGTTGCCGCGGCCAACGTTCTTAGAACTCAGTTTAGTCAAACCACAATATTTCCCTTTGGCACACCCTACAGGGCACATTTATGATTTGATTGCTTTGAAACCTGGTATGCTTATTTAGGGTGACCTCTAGATGGGAGCTATCGATTTTCTTCAATTTCCGGCAAAAAATGTTGCCACGGCCAACGTTCGTAGAACTTAGTTTAGTCAGACCTCAATATTTCCCTTTGGCACACCCTACAGGGCACATTTATGATCAGATTGCTTTGAAACCTGGTATGCTTGTTTGGGGAGACCTCTAGATGGGTGCTATCGATTTTCTTCAATTTCTGTCAAAAAATGTTGCCGCGGCCAACGTTCTTAGAACTTAGTTTAGTCAGAAGACTCAATATTTCCCTTTGGCACACCCTACAGGGTACATTTATGATCGGATTGCTTTGAAACCTGGCACGCTTGTTTGGGGTGACCTCTAGATGGGAGCTATCAATTTTCTTCAATTTCCGTCAAAAAATGTTGCCGTGGCCAACATTCTTAGAACTTACTTTAGTCAAACCACAATATTTCCCTTTGGCACACCCTACAGGGCACATTTATGACTTGATTGCCTTGAAACCTGGTATGCTTATTTAGGGTGACCTCTAGATGGGAGCTATCAATTTTCTTCAATTTCCGGCAAAAAATGTTGCCACGGCCAACGTTCGTAGAACTTAGTTTAGTCAGACCTCAATATTTTCCTTTGGCACACCCTACAGGGCCCATTAATGATCAGATTGCTTTGAAACCTGGTATGCTTGTTTGGGGAGACCTCTAGATGGGAGCAATCGATTTTCTGCAATTTCTGTCAAAAAATGTTGCCGCGGCCAACGTTCTTAGAACTTAGTTTAGTCAGAAGACTCAATATTTCCATTTGGCACACCCTACAGGGTACATTTATGATCGGATTGCTTTGAAACCTGGCATGCCTGTTTGGGGTGACCTCTAGATGGGAGCTATCGATTTTCTTCAATTTCCGTAAAAAAATGTTGCCGCGGCCAACGTTTTTAGAACTCAGTTTGGTCAGACCACAATATTTCCCTTTGGCACACCCAACAGGGCACATTTATGATTTGATTGCTTTGAAACCTGGTATGCTTGTTTGGGGAGACCTCTAGATGGGAGCTATCAATTTTCTTCAATTTCCGTCAAAAAATGTTGCCGCGGCCAACGTTCTTAGAATTTAGTTTAGTCAGAAGACTCAATATTTCCCTTTGGCACACCCTACAGGGCACATTTATGATCGGATTGCTTTGAAACCTTTCATGCTTGTTTGGGATGACCTCTAGATGGGAGCTATCAATTTTCTTCAATTTCCATCAAGAAATGTTGCCGCAGCCAACGTTCTTAGAACTTAGTTTAGTCAGACCACAATATTTCCCTTTGGCTCACCCTATAGGGCACATTTACGATTAGATTGCTTTGAAACCTGGTATGCTTATTTATGGTGACCTCTAGATGGGAGCTATCGATTTTCTTCCATTTCCGTCAAAAAATGTTGCCACGGCCACTGTTCTTAGTTATACACCCTACAGGGCACATTTATGATCGGATTGCTTTGAAACCTGGCATGCTTGTTTGGGGAGGCCTCTAGATGGGAGCTATTGATTTTCTTCGGTTTCTGTCAAAAAATGTTGCCACTGGCAAAAAAATTACATTGGTACCAATAATCTTCAATTTTGCCATTTCATTTATAACTTACCAAGTTCAAGTTTGTCAAGTTGAGCTGCGGTGTCATTGACACTTTCATTTGTCACAACTTCTATACAGCTCGTATTTATGAACTGATTTTCACAAAACTTCTTGGGTACCTTTGTTTTCACCTTGGGACAGGAATGAGTGTGTTTTGTGGTGCCTTTGTTATCACTGTGCTATGAGAACAAATATTTTGGGGTTCATTCAGACCCACTCTGGGACTCAAAGATTTCTTTTCTAGTTTAGCATCTGACTGTCACCCACCTTTACAATACTTTACCTATACATTTGTTACAGACTACAGTCAGTATTTATGTACAGACCGTTACAATACTTTATATGTACCTTTGTTATCAGGTCATTTCCTAGATGTTTGTCATTGCTGTGTCACATACTATACATGTACATGTCTTGACGAGTTGAGCTACAGTGTCATTGACACTTTCATTTCTTTTGCAACTGATTTCCAATGGCAGCACTATATTTTTGTTCAGGGGTCGGTGCAAATGGTACAAGGGAATGTTTGGTCACATTTTCATTATGTCTTGTAAAGTATGTCTTGTATTTTTACCTGCGTCGCCGATTTACCTGCGTCGCCATCGGCGAAGCAGGTCTAGTAACCGCTCGACTCTGTCCGTCAGTCTGTCCATCCGTCAGTCTGTCCATCCGTCCGTCCGTCCGAAACACTTTTTCCATCAAAGTTTTCTTGGCTTCTATGAAAGGGAATGATTTTATATTTGGTCTGCTGCTTCATAATGATGAGTTGTATCGTGTAAGCAATTTTCAGATCTGCCGTGCAGCCACTTCCTGTTTGCCGATACTTTGAAATTTTACTGTACCCACTGAACATTGAAATTTTCCGTCAAGGGTTTTTCGGCTTCTATGCAAGGGATTGATTTTATATTTGGTCTGCTGCTTCATAATGATGCGTTGTATCGTGTAAGCAATTTTCAGATCTGCCGTGCAGCCACTTCCTGTTTGCCGATACTTTGAAATCTTACTGTACCCACTGAACATTGAAATTTTCCGTCAAGGTTTTCTCAGCTTCTATGCAAGGGATTGATTTTATATTTGGTCTGCTGCTTCATAATGATGAGTTGTATCGTGTAAGCAATTTTCAGATCTGCTGTGCAGCCACTTCCTGTTTGCCGATACTTTGAAGTTTTACTGTACCCACTGAACATTGAAATTTTTCGTCAAACTTTTCTCGGCTTCTATGCAAGGGATTGATTTTATATTTCATCTGGAGCCTGATAATGATCGGTTGTATCGTGTATGCAATTTTCAGATCTGCCGTGCAGCCACTTCCTGTTTGCTGATTCATTTGCATGCAGCGACACAGGTCCAGACCCGGTATTGGTCTTGTTCCCCTCCCCTCAGAGACCTTAATGCTCAGAAAGATTGGATTGTGTCAAACATTAGCGAGGGTCTGAGATGCAAGGCTAAAAATAGAAAACACCTTTCAACCCATGAATTTATTCAATGTAACACATTCAACAGAACAGAAACCACTGTTTATAAGGGCATCTTGTGTACTTTATCATGTGAGGGATGTACATGAAGGGATCAACTGGGTAGGAGTGGGGTTTACAGAGAGGGTGCATGCCAAACTCTCCATGAGTAGCTTTAAGAGAGAGATTCTGTGAGGCCAACATTATCGTTAATAATTAAGATGTGATCGAAGTTTCCCTCATAAGTTTTCCCCCACCCTCAAACAGGGTGCATGCCAAACTCTCCACAACTAGTTTGGAAAGATTGGGGTGGTGGGGAGGAGAGGCCATCATTATTGTGATTGAAAATATAGCCGCACAGATTCTTGAGTACAGTTGAAAAAATCAAGAGTAAAAAAATATCGTTGAAGATTGAGAAACACAAAAAGATAAAAGTGTCAGCCGATGCAAAACTCACTTCCATAAGTGATATGATTTATTCTTATGACGTATCATTACATACATAATTAAACTTTTTTTCAGTTCATGCGTTTTCAGATAAAACGATTGGCTCACACGATTCTATTTTTTCTTTTCATAACTCAATGAACCGAAAAAAACACAATTAGGTCCGCCCCCAGCCACGCCCCTAAAATACCAGTCTTCGGAATTGCAACATGGTGTTAAATCAATAGAAGTTAGAACACTGGCACGTTCTAAATGTGAAAAAGAAAAATAAATTTATATTACTAATTTATCATCATGAAATTATTTATAAAATATTTAAATGACCGTGGTGGGTCAATTTTTCTTTTTCTTCACAACTGTATTTATTTGACATTTCAATTTTTACGCACACTGGGTGATCATCTGCGTTCATCGTTTTACCCAAATCGATTGTAAACAATGGCTGGTCACGACGAATACGGCAATTTTGACATTGCTAATTTGAATGAAATTTTTGGAAATCAAAATGATTTTATATTTGAGGAAGAATATTTTGGCTTTATATCTAACTCCACTTTTACAAACTGGGTTTTTCAGTTCACGGGAAACAGTCAAAACCAAAATACAATGTAATATTGATGGCCTACTTCCACCTACCACGGAACGTAACTTTTATGTGAAGTGAACAGTTGAATGAAATTTGAGGGAGGCGTAGCTTATGACGTTTTCTTTGCATTAAGTAATTCATTGGTCAATAAAAAATTTAATGACATAAGTGCATTTGACTTGGAAAGTGTGTCAATTGCTACCTGCATTTCAATAATATGCACCCTCTTTTATGCCAGAAAAATAATATGTCTACCAGTTTTAGTTTTTAAGTCTTTGTTTGCTGAAGTAAAGGACGACTAACACTATTTATTTATTTGGGTCGCGAACATTTAATTATAAGGAATGATCATTTCTTTTTGTCTATTTCTTGAGTTATGAACCCCAAAAAACAAAGTCCAAATTGTGTAAATGGGCGTTATGAACCCCAAAAAACAAAGTCCAAACTGTGTAAATGGACGTAGCCCATTTACACAGTTTGGACTTTGTTTTTTGGGGTTCATAACTCAAGAAATAGACAAAAAGAAAAGATCATTCCTTAAATGTATGAGTTCAATCAAATCCTGATATGCACAAAGAAAACGATGTGCCTGGATTCAAAACCAGGCACATATTTATTGTGTGTCTGAATTTTTCAAAATCCAAAGTCTCATAGAAAGATCTTGACAGTGTTAAAAGGGAACCAGTAGTAGTATATGATAAATCATCAGTAGTGTAAAATCAACCGATATTATAGAAAATGAATATGCATGTACATATAAAAGCACCATAGAGTACCCTTAAGCCTCTCTGGGATTGTTGGCAAAAGTGAGTGTCCAAGGTACTACATCAAGCCAGAAAATAAGCAGACTGACATCTGTAAAATGAGTTCCCCAGAGGGTAAATTTAGCGATGCTACCCTGCACAGCAGGGTAGCATCACTAAATTTACCCTCTGTGAACCTCATTCTGAATCAGGGTCTCAAAACTAAACAGAATGAGGTACCCAGAGGATTAATTGGCCCACTGTATGGGATAGCATCATCAAATTCACCTCCTGGGGACCTCATTTTGCAAATGTCAAACTGCTTATTTTCTGGCTTGTACTACATGTTTGGGCTTCCATGTAATTGTGCAATAAATGCTGTGAGGAAAGATGTACAGATAGCTCAGTAAACAAATAAGTATTACAAGTACAATTTGCAGAAACACCCAACGCTTTGGGAACATTCCTTAGAGATTGATGTTATCATTTTTTTGACACTGTAAAAGTAAAATTAGTCTAGAAATTGGTGTGGGTTGTGTATGAGTCGTCGTAGGAGAAAAACTTGTCAATTTTGCTATTCATTTTTCAGCGTAAATGTAAATGGGTCAAACATAATAATACAATAAAAAAAACGTGTTTGATAGACATAGAATTCAGTGGGTCATATAAACACTAACACTGTATCACATCTTGCTTAATGTGCAATTCAGTATCACATTGGAAGGTTATCGTTATATCCTAACACAGTCTAAACAGTACACTTGCAAAAACATTTTTTGATTAACTGAAAATTTGCATTTTTTAATTTTGCCTCCAAAACATAGCTCAACCCCCTGGACACTGATGTGATTAGACCAATATTTCAAGTAGCCACTTTTCCCATCATACGAGTAGGAATTCAACCAATTCGATCCTGTTTGACAGAGCTTAATAAGCTCTGTCAAACAAAAGTGAATTGGTAAAATATCTGGCGTATTATGGGAATAATTTGTAACTTGTAATTTAGATATTTTGTTGTCTGTGTTAAGACCCCCACCCCCACCCAACCCCATGCACATTGGAATGAGCTGGACGAGCTGATTCCAACAAGGATAAGAAACTATGTTTTGTAGGCAAAAATTGTAAAAATGTTAAATCTGAATATGGTCATAACATTTCAAGAATATTTGTGACCATGGGATTTCCCCTGGACATCCAAGTTGTCTGCTTTATGTATGTTTCACAAATGGAATTGTTGGTCTGTAATATTACAAATTAGCTCATTGATTCCTCAAGTTTCACCATGTGTATACTGCAAGTACACAATACATATTTTTCTATGTTCATAGATCTGTCTGATGAACTGAAAAAAGATTCATTTATCTCTGATGGTCTGCTTCAAGTGAATCCAAAATCTGATGGATTAACAATAGTAAGTATTATAGATGTTACAACTGTTTCTTATATTCAGCATTGTTGGATATCTGGATGACGATTACCAAACCACTAGGATTAGTTGATTATCTGGTGGGAGCTAACCAACCAAAGGTTGTGCATGCTCCCTGCCCATTATTTTTCAGCAGATCTTCTTTTTTCATCATTCACCTTACACACTAGCCATATCGGGCCCGTGCTATTCATTAATTTTTTCAATGTTTGTCTCCAAAATATAGATTGAGGTCCCTCATTGGAATGAGTTTGTCCCAATGAGTGGATCATATGGTATCTTTTTGAGGCAAAAAATGAAGTTGTTCTGTTAGACCAAACAAAAAAATATAATATTCTAGTTTTTGTCTACAGAACAGAGCAAACTGTATGTTTACGAAACAAATATAATAAAAAGATACAGTATTATAGGCATATAAACTGTCCTGGAATGCCCGAGAAAATTCTCTAAATTCATTGGAGTTTGTTACCTCCCAGATGGGAATCAGCTTTGGACAAAAATCCTGGAAAATACTGCAGTCAAATATTTTTTCGTTTCGAGACGTTCACTTCAGTGTCAAATCATAGACGTTTGAAGCTGTGATCACAATGAATGAAACAACAAAAAAGCATACTTTTGTAAGTGAATAATATGTAATAAAAGCGTATTTTTTTTGTTAATATTTAATTTATATACACTTTTTTCTTTTTTATTCATTTCAATTTAGCTGCTTGGTCAATTTATGATTGCCTAAGCAAAAATAGGAGACTTGAACACA
Source organism: Pictodentalium vernedei (assembly GCA_031216915.1). NCBI lineage: Eukaryota > Metazoa > Mollusca > Scaphopoda > Dentaliida > Dentaliidae > Pictodentalium > Pictodentalium vernedei. The sequence continues at coordinate 284,822,106 of CM062289.1, read as the reverse complement.
TCACCTCTTGACATCCACCTTCACTTAAACAATGATTCCTGATGAATAAAATGTTCAGAAAAGGAATTAAACAATATATATTTATTTATTTAGTTCAAATATCCGCTCATTTTTTTTTTTTTATTCAGTTATCAACCCACACCGTAATCTACTACGGCTAAGCAGAAGAATACAATTTAAAAATGAGTCACAATTTGCTTTCAGAAGTTCATCTTGCTTCTGTGATATGCCGAAAAGTCATGGCTGAAAATCATTACACAGTTGACGTATTTTCGAACAGTCAATAACACTAATTTTTATATGGCTGCTCATATGAGTGAGTTGTGTTATGGTATGATGGTCTGTCCATCCATCCATCCATCTGTCTGTCCATCTGTGCATCCATCCATGCGTCCATTAGCAGTCCGTCCATATGTCCGTCCATCTGTCCATCCGTCCATGCATCCATTAGCTTTCGTTTGTCCATGTGATAACTTGAAAACAATACATTCATCAGATACTGTTTCTTTATGGTTGATTAGTCATGACTAGAGGATGGTTCCTTTTGATAACCAGTAGTCTTGCATATCCATCATGGCCACCACGGCAGCCATCTTGGATTTTCAGGGACTTTTGATTGTCCACGCGATAACTTGAAAACTTTAGATCCAACAGATGCTGCTTTTTAGCTCAACTTTGGCGAAGCCAAATTTGAGCTTATGCCATGGCCAGTCGTCCATCGTCCGTCTGTCCGCCTGGCCGTCTGTCCGCCTGGCCGTCTGTCCATCAACAATTTAATACAGCTCGGGCTAGAGGCCGTATTTATGAACCGATCTTTACGAAACTTCTTGGGTACCTTTGTTATGACCGTGGGACGAGAACAAGTGTTTTGGGGTCCGATCCGAAATTCAAGTTGGCTGCTGGCGGCCATTTTGTACAGACTTAGGTGCAATCAGATTTTTGCGCAGAACTTCCATATGAAAGCGCTGATTTGAATAATTTTTTGTATGAATGTTTAGTACCATGGGATACATCTCATATAATAGAGGTTTTTTTCTCATACGTAAATTATGCAAATTAGACTATCTTTGATGTATTTAGTGTTTCTTTCAGCACTGTAAGTGCAAATGCCAATACGGCTCGGGCTAGAGGCCGTATTTATAAACCGATCTTTACGAAACTTCTTGAGTACCTTTGGTATCACTGTGGGACGAGAACGAGTGTTTTTGGGTGCGGTCCAAAATTCAAGATGGCCGATGGCAGCCATTTTGTACAAAATTAGGTGCAATCAGATTTTTGCACAGAACTTCCATATGAAAGCGCTGATTTGAAAAATTTTGTGTGTGAATGTTTAGTACCATGGGATACATCACATGTAATACAGGTTTTTTTCTCGTGCAGAAATTATGCAAATTAGATGAACTTTGGTTTTTTCAGTGCTACTTACACACAGTAAGTACACATGTCAATACGGCTTGGGCTAGAGGCTATATATATCAACCGATCTTCACGAAACTTCTTGGGTACCTCTGTTATCACCTTGGGACGAGAACGAGTGTTTCTGACTGCGGTCCAAAATTCAAGATGGCTGCCAGTGGCCATTTTGTACCGAAATTAGGCCTAATCAGTTTTTTGTACACAACTTCTATACGGCTCAGGCTAGAGGCCGTATTTATGATCCGATCTTTACAAAACTTCTTGGGTCCCTTTGTTATCACTTGGGATGAGAACAAGTGTTTTTGGGAGTGGTCCGAAATTCAAGATGGCCACCAGCAGCCATTTTGTACCAAAATTAGTGCAATCAGTCTTTTGTACAGAACTTCTGTATGAAAGTTCTGATTTGAATAAATTTTTGTATGAATGTTTAGTAAAATGGAATACATAACATACAGTATGGGTTTTTTTCTCGTGTAGAAATTATGCAAATTAGATGAATTTTGATTTATTTAGTGCTACTTATACACTGTAAGTGCACATGTCAATACGACTCGTGCTAGAGGCTGTGTTTATCAACTGATCTTCACGAAACTTCTTGGGTACCTTTGTTATCACCTTGGAACGAGAACGAGTGTTTCTGAGTGCGGTCCAAAATTCAAGATGACCGCCAGTGGCCATTTTGTACCAATATTAGGTCCAATCAGTTTTTTGTCACAACTTCTTTTCAGCTCGTATTTATGAACTGATCTTCACAAAACTTCTTGGGTACCTTTGTTTTCACCTTGGGACAGGAATGAGTGTGTTTTGGGGTGCCTTTGTTATCACTGTGCTATGAGAACAAATATTTTGGGGTTCAGTCAGACCCACTCTGGGACTCAAAGATTTCCTTTCTAATTTAGCATCTGACTGTCACCCACCTTTACAATACTTTACCTATACATTTGTTACAGGCTACGGTCAATATTTATGTACAGACCGTTACAATACTTTATATGTACCTTTGTTATCCCGTCATTACCTAAATGTTTGTCGTTGCTGTGTCACATACTATACATGTACATGTCTTGACAAGTTGAGCTACAGTGTCATTGACACTTTCATTTATGGTTGATTAAGCATGACTAGAGGATGGTTCCTTTCGATAACCAGCATTCTGCCAAATCCAATATGGCCATCATGACAGCCATCTTGGATTTTCAAGGACTTTTGAATGTCCATGCGATAATCCCACAGATACTGTTTTTTTTTATGGTTGATTAGTCATGACTATGCACTAACAAATGACCACTTATGTGGCTACGAGTTAGTAAAACAGAATACTTATGTGGTTAAAGTCTGTTACATGACTAGCCACGTAACAGAATCTCTTATGGGGGGGGGGGGGGGGCGTTGTTGGAGGGGGTGGGGGTTTGGATAAATGTAGAGTAGGGTTAGGGCATTCCAGGGTGGGGTTTGGGAGTGGAGTGGGGTGGGGTGGGGGGGGGGCAGTGAATGGGTGTTAGAGTTATGTGGCTAGGGTTAGGGTTAGTTTAGGATTAGGGCCGGGTAGGGTTAGGGTCAGTAAAGGATAGGGTTAGGGTTAGCTGACCCCCAAAAATTTCCCCAAAAAAACTTGTTTTATTATGTTGGACATGTGTTTTAGGTTAGCCACCTAATATGTCCATAAAATAGCCACATAAGTAGCCATTTATTAGAATGTCTGTCTGTCCGTCCGTCCGTCCATCTGTCTGTCTCTGTCCATCCGTCTGTCTGTCCGTTAACTTTTGTTTGTCCAAGCAATAACTTGAAAACAATACATCCATCAGATACTGTATTTTTATGGTTGATCAGTCATGTCTAGAGGATGGTTCCTTTCGATAACCAGCATTCTGGCATATCCAATATGGTCACCGTGGCAGCCATCTTTGATTTTCAGGGACTTTTGATTTTCACTTGATAACTTGAAAACTATAGATCCAACAGATACTGCATGTTTATGGTTGATTAATCATGTCTAGAGGAGGGTTCCTTTCGATAACCAGCATCCTGGCATATCCAATATGGCCATCATGGCAGCCATCTTGGATTTTCAGGGATGTTTGATTGTCCATGTGATAATCCAACAGATACTTTTTTTTATGGTTGATTAGTTATGACTAGAGGATGGTTCCTTTCGATAACCAGAATTCTGGCATATCCAATTTGGCTGCCATGGCATCCATCTTGGAGTTTTGGTGTGTTTTGATTCTCCAACCTATACTATTTTTTATGGTTGATTAATATAGCTGCCATGGCAACTATCTGTGAGTTTTGGTGACTTTTGATTCTTTTATTTGATATAATAACTTGAAAACAATATTCAACTTTAATGGGTCGTAAGCTAGGAATGTACAATTATTTTTGAAGAAATTATTGACCTTTTGTTCAACTAAAAATTTCTACAGAAGCACAATTTCTTCATATGCGGCCATATATTGATCCACACCACTTGTTGTTCTATTGTGCAAGTCATAGTTGATGCATCTATTCCCAGAAAGTTCTGAATGGTATTTGCACAGGTGAAAAGAAAATTATGAATTACTGATGATGAGAAAAAATCTCAGCCCCAATGGCCGAAATGTCCTCTCATTGAAATCAGTGCATATCTTGAAACATCACATCTAAAAAAGGAAAACTTGGATTAAATTCTGTGCATCTTGAAAAATGGAAAGTTTGGTTGTGAATTGATCAACATTGGGGAGGGAGTTTGTTTGTTTATTGGGGGTTTAACAATACGTTCAACCACCAGGGTCACATCGAGTCAAACAGAACATTTTACAGGTGGGGGAAGCTGAGTACCTGTAAAGACCCACTGAGCAGCATGGAGCAACTGTCCAGACTCTCCAACTTACTATGCACAGAGTTAACAGCAGTTGAAGGGAAGTGCACTTTTGAGAAGAAAGTACACCTTAGTGCACAGTGTCATTATGACCCATATGGGTTATCAGGATTAAGTGTCTTACCTAAGGACACAATGCAGTTACCACTGGTCAAGATCAAACAGTAGGCCTTTCAGTTTAAAGCTCAATGCTTTAACTACTAACCCACTGCTTCCAGAGGATAGAAGCTCCGAGGAGTTGTTAAGATGTAAGTAGTACCCTCAGGTTATCGAAAATCCAGGTTCAAAATAAGAAACATAATACTCTCAGACGTCATCAGTCCTAAGAAAAAGGAAATTGCAAATTTTCTTTCGTTTACTGGCACAGTGCTTCATTACTTTTGGTAGTAAGAATTTATTCAAAGGGGATTCATCTTGTTACAATTTATTGGAGAGCGGCACTCTCGAATAAATTGAACAATCTGAATAAGTTATTTTAACAAAAAATAAAGTGTATCGGTTTGGTGTAACTATTTTATATCAAATAAAAAATCATTGACCTGTATAACTGTGGTTATCTTCCGTGATACACCTGAAAAACTTTTCATTTATTGGAAACCCTAGAAACACTAATCCAAGATAAATATTTGGACCAGAATCAAAAAAAGAGGTACACAACACTTCAAAGACTTGAGTATTGCCATGGTGTTTTGATGATGATAAAGTGGATTTTTTGGGGAAAGCTGAGAGTAAATATGAAGTGATATCTAAACAGGCACTCCTCTACATGTAGCTACTTGTCCAGATGCCTGCACTTACTCCCCAACCACCACCACCACCTCCCTTAATTAAGCTTGACAGTGAGTTCACATAAAGACACAATACCAATTCTGATGCTTAGTTTAAAAAAACAAACCCAACTAGAGGAAGTGATTGTACCTTCGGAACAATACACAGGATTTTCCTTAGTGCTTTTACTCACTGTTCTACTCAGCAAGTCCTAAGGGAGCTCGATACCAAATAAAAATTTGAAAAAATTTGAAAGCTGTTAACCAACTACCATTTTGTGCCCTTGATTAATATAGAAGTGTATTACAGTCATTCCTGTGAAAAGTTCAAGTCAATCGCCCCTTCCAGTCCAAAGATATTGGCTCCCGCGTATTTGGGCGGTTTTGGCTAGAAAAACATTTTCTGCAATATGCGGATAGTTTTATTTATCAAAACTAATGAATCTAGACATAATAAGGTAAAAAAAAACACAGAATTTTTTTCAATTTTTGGTCACAGTGTCCCGAAGCCATGTTTGACTGCTAGCAGAAGCCAAACGAAGAACAACTCCAATTCCAAAAGATGATAACTGTTCATGTACATGTGAATTCAACATTTCTAACCTTAGAAGCTTTCAAATCATCCCCGTTGTTGAGTACTCAGACGGCAAAGTAGCCCGGTCGTAACAAAAAATTCTGACTTTTGTTCGAAAATTTCAGTCCGAAGCAGACCGAAAATTTTCAGTGTAAAAAAAAAAAAATTTTTTCGTCTCAAAATTGAACGAAATGCATAAAAAATGGGAAAATTTTTTTTCGAATTTTTGGCCACCATTTTGGATTAACGAAAAATCAAAACGAAATTCTTTCGATTTTTCTTATAAAGCGGTATTACTGCCTTTAATTTGGATCCCCTTCAGAGGGCTCATTATATTTAAATCTCGATATTTCAATCCAAAATGGCCGATTTTCGAGATAACTTTCCATTTTGTGAAAAATTTTGGCAGAAAACATAAAAAATGGAAAAAAAATACCGATTATGTTTGTTTTAGACAAGAGTAATTCTGACAAGTCTGTCAAGAAATTAAGTCGATAGCTTTTTTCCTTCATGAGATATTGGCCTATAAAGGTGTGGGCGTTTTTGGCCATTTTTGACCAACAAGAAACATTTTGCCCCAAATACTGATGGTTTTATTTATTAGGACTCATGGCCGTCATTGATAGTTTTTATTTATGAGAACTAATGAATCTAGACATAATAAAGTAAAAAAGAAACACTAGAATTTTTTTTTCAATTTTTGGTCGATTTTTTTGCCGCCATTTTGAATTAACTAAAAATCGAAACGAAATTCTTTCGATTTTTCTTATAAAGCGGTATTACTGCCTTCAATTTGGATCCTTTTTAGAGGGCTCATTATATTTAAATCTCGATATTTCAATCCAAAATGGCCGATTTTCGACATAACTTTCTGTTTTGTGAAAATTTTGGCAGAAAACATAAAAAATGGAAAAAAATACCGATTATGTTTGTTTTAGACAAGAGTAATTCTGACAAGTCTGTCAAGAAATTAAGTCGATAGCATTTTTCCTTCATGAGATATTGGCCTATGAATATTTGGGCGTTTTTGCCCAACAAGAAACATTTTGCCCCAAATACTGATGGTTTTATTTATTAGAACTCATGGCCGTCATTGATAGTTTTCATTTATGAGAACTAATGAACCTAGACATAATAAAGTAAAAAAAAAAACACAAGAAAATTTTTTTTCAATTTTTTATCAAAGTGTCCCGAAGCCATGTTTGACTGCTAGCAGAAGCCAAACGAAGAACGATAGCTGTTCATGTACACTGTGACTTCAACATTTCTAACCTTAGAAGCTTTCAAATCATCCCCGTTGTTGAGTACTGTGATGGCAAAGTAGCCCGGTGGTAACAAAAATTTCCGACTTTTGGTCGAAAATTTCAGTCCGAAGCAGACCAAAGTCCAAACTGAAAATTTTTCTTGTGCAAAAAAAGATTTTTTTTTCGTCTCCAAATGGCCTGAAACGCATAAAGAACCGAAAATATAAATTCGATTTTTTGGCCGCCATTTTGGATTGTCGGAAATTTGAATCAAAATTTTTTCGATGGTTTTTACAATTCGGTGATACAGTTTTCATATCTAAGCCATTTTAGATGGTTCAGCATATCCCTGTCCCGAGATTGAGTTAAAAAATGGTCAAATTTTGAATTTTTTTTTCGTTACGAAAAACGTTTTGGCAGAAAGGTGTGAACTAGATACATATTTGTACCATATGCTGATAGAGGGTTGTATTGCTGACATGTCTGAGAAAATTTCAAGTCAATCGCCCTTTCCAGTCCAAAGATATGAGCTGCCGGATATTTTTGTGTTTTTTGGCATAAAGGGTTAACTAAAACATTTTCAGAAAAATGGGAATATGACAATTAGTTACAACTTATGACCCTTTATGAGTACAGAAACTTTTTAAAAAATCATTAAGAGCGTTTTCGAGAAATAGTGAAAAAAAGTGTGGAAGAATAATAAAAAAAAGAATAATAATAATAATAAAAAAAAAAAATAATAATCATTGCAATATCAAATAGATTTTCCCTTCAGGAAACTCCAAATAAAATCTTATTCATATCACACAATGAAAGAATAGCATACATGTATCTGAACCTTTTATCTAACACTACTAAAAGACAACACTTGCATAAGAATTGGCTAAAAAGAATAAGGGTTCTGATTCACGAGCAATCCCTCATTAAAATTGAACCCCCTCATTGAACATGTTATTGGCATGCAGTGTTTTCCTAAATTACTATGAATATATGAGACTTTACAATTTGCCCTTTTTTGATAGGCATATATTTAGGCTTTCCCAAATCCAGTTTGGGAAAGACTCTTGTTATTCTTCTTTTTCAAAATTTTTCTTCTCTATTTGAGCCTATGCCATGGCCAGTCGTCCGTCTGTCTGTCTGGCCATCTGTCCGTCTGGCCATCTGTCTGTCTGGCCATCTGTTCATCTGGCCATCTGTCCGTCTACCCATCTACAATTCAATACAGCTCGGGCTAGAGGCCGTATTTATGAACCGATCTTTACGAAACTTCTTGGGTACCTTTGTTATGACCGTGGGACGAGAACAAGTGTTTTGGGGTCCGATCCGAAATTCAAGTTGGCCGCTGACGGCCATTTTGTACAGACTTAGGTGCAATCAGATTTTTGCGCAGAACTTCCATATTAAAGCGCTGATTTGAATAATTTTTTGTATGAATGTTTAGTACCATGGGATACATCACATATAATACGGGTTTTTTTCTCGTACGTAAATTATGCAAATTAGACTAACTTTGATGTATTTAGTGTTACTTTCAGCACTGTAAGTGCAAATGCCAATACGGCTCGGGCTAGAGGCCGTATTTGTAAACCGATCTTTACGAAACTTCTTGGGTACCTTTGGTATCACCGAGGGACGAGAACAAGTGTTTTGGGGTGCGGTCCGAAATTCAAGATGGCCGATGGCAGCCATTTTGTACAAAATTAGGTGCAATCAGATTTTTGCACAGAACTTCCATATGAAAGTGCTGATATGAAAGTGCTGATTTGAAAAATGTTTTGTGTGAATGTTTAGTACCATGGGATACATCACATATAATACAGGTTTTTTTCTCGTGCAGAAATTATGCAAATTAGATGAACTTTGATTTTTTCAGTGCTACTTACACACAGTAAGTACACATGTCAATACAGCTCGGGCTAGAGGCTGTATTTATCAACCGATCTTCACGAAACTTCTTGGGTACCTCTGTTATCACCTTGGGACGAGAACGAGTGTTTCTGAGTGTGGTCCAAAATTCAAGATGGCTGCCAGTGGCCATTTTGTACCGAAATTAGGTCTAATCAGTTTTTTGTATACAACTTCTATACGGCGCAGGCTAGAGGCCGTATTTATGAACCGATCTTTACGAAACTTCTTGGGTACCTTTGTTATCACCGTGGGATGAGAACAAGTATTTTTGGGTGTGGTCCAAAATTCAAGATGGCCACCAGCAGCCATTTTGTACCAAAATTAGTGCAATCAGTCTTTTGTACAGAACTTCTGTATGAAAGTTCTGATTTGAATAAATTTTTGTATGAATGTTTAGTAAAATGGAATACATCACATATAGTGCATTTTTTTTTTGTCGTGCAGAAATTATGCAAATTAGATGAATTTTGATTTATTTAGTGCTACTTTTAATACTGAAAGTGCACATGTCAATACGGCTCGGGCTAGAGGCTGTATTTATCAACCGATCTTCACGTAACTTCTTGGGTACCTTTGTTATCACCTTGGGACGAGAACGAGTGTTTCTGAGTGCGGTCCAAAATTCAAGATGGCTGCCAGTGGCCATTTTGTACCAAAATTAGGTACAATCAGTTTTTTGTAAAAACTTCTATACAGCTCGTATTTATGAACTGATCTTCACGAAACTTCTTGGGGTACCTTTGTTTTCACCTTGGGACAGGAATGAGTGTGTTTTGGGGTGCCTTTGTTATCACTGTGCTATGAGAACAAATATTTTGGGGTTCAGTCAGACCCACTCCGGGACTCAAAGATTTCTTTTCTAGTTTAGCATCTGACTGTCACCTACCTTTACAATACTTTACCTATACATTTGTTACAGGCTACGGTCAGTATTTATGTACAGACTGTTACAATACTTTATATGTACCTTTGTTATCAGGTCATTACCTAGATGTTTGTCATTGCTGTGTCACACACTATACATGTACATGTCTTGACAAGTTGAGCTACAGTGTCATTGACACTTTCATTTATTTTTTTTTTTCCTCTGTGAATTTTGTCTGTTGAACTGCTCAAAAACAAGCTGTACGATTTTAACGATTTTAACCAAATTCGGCATACTTATGTAATGTCAGAAAATCTAGTGAAATGCAGTATCATCATATCTGGGAAAACACGTATTTTCAAAATATTCTGCCAAAACTTTCAAAATTTTAACATTTTTCGAAAGTCTCAAAACTGTTTACAGTTATTTAGTGCAAATTTTCCACACATTTAGAGCATAATATGATACACCGCAATCAACACTCAAATCTTCCAATATTAACCTCCATTGGCCAAAAATGACATTAATATAGCTTTTTTCTTCAAAACTGACCAACTTCAAGGGCAAATTTCTCTAATTACAAGGTAGTTGTAACAATTATTTTGGTATGGATAGATGCAACAATGATTGTGGAAGAAAGTTACTGTTTACTTTTTAATCTCAGATTTAACCCTCAAACACAATGAGGGCGAGAATAAGAGTACCATTTGAAAATGCCAAAATTAGCCATCTTTGGTTGCTTTTTCTAAAATTTTGGAAAGGGTTAATTTCAAACACTTTACTGACTAGATTTTAGAAACACTAGTGTGTACACACAAAGTAAACCCTGATGATTCATCATTAATGTACAGAAAAATCGGGTTAAATAATTAATATGGCTGATAGTTTCATGTGTACTCAAAACTGCCTTCTTTTTCACATTAATAAGTTGGGAAAGCCCATAATTTGGTCAACAAATTACAATTTTCTAGTTCTTTTTTTTTCTTTTAATTTTTTCTTTTCTCCGTGAATTTTGTCTGTTGAACTGCTCAAAAACAAGCTGTACGATTTTAACCAAATTTGGCATACTTATGTAATGTCATGAAATCTAGTGAAATGCGGTATTGTCATGTGTGTGAAAATGCGTATTTTCAAAATATTCTGCCAAAACTTTCAAATTTTAACATTTTTAGCTCAACTTGACAAAGTCAAGCTGAGCTATTGCCATCACTTCTCGTCCGTCGGCGTACGTACGTACGTACGTTAGTACGTTAGTACGTACGTCCACAATTTCCTTTGGCACACCTCACAGGTCGCATTTATGATCAGATTACTTTGAAACTTCTTATGCTTGTTTGGGGTGACCTCTAGATGGGAGCTATCGATTTTCTTCAATTTCCGTCAAAAAATGTTGCCGCGGCCAACGTTCTTAGAACTTAGTTTAGTCAAACCACAATATTTCCCTTTGGCACACCCTACAGGGCACATTTATGATTTGCTTGCTTTGAAACCTGATACGCTTATTTAGGGTGACCTCTAGATGGGAGCTATCGATTTTCTTCAATTTCCGGCAAAAAATGTTGCCACGGCCAACATTCGTAGAACATAGTTTAGTCAGACCTCAATATTTCCCTTTGGCACACCCTACAGGGTACATTTACGATCAGATTGCTTTGAAACCTGGTATACTTGTTTGGGGAGACCTCTAGATGGGAGCTATCGATTTTCTTCAATTTCTGTCAAAAAATGTTGCCGCGGCCAACGTTCTTAGAACTTAGTTTAGTCAGAAGACTCAATATTTCCCTTTGGCACACCCTACAGGGTACATTTATGATCGGATTGCTTTGAAACCTGGCATGCTTGTTTGGGGTGACCTCTAGATGGGAGCTATCGATTTTCTTCAATTTCTGTCAAAAAATGTTGCCGCGGCCAACGTTCTTAGAACTTTGTTTAGTCAAACCACAATATTTCCCTTTGGCACACCCTACAGGGCACATTTATGATTTGATTGCTTTGAAACCTGGTATGCTTATTTAGGATGACCTCTAGATGGGAGCTATCGATTTTCTTCAATTTCCGGCAAAAGATGTTGCCGTGGCCAACGTTCGTAGAACTTAGTTCAGTCAGACCTCAATATTTCCCTTTGGCACACCCTACAGGGCCCATTTATGATCAGATTGCTTTGAAACCTGGTATGCTTGTTTGGGGAGACCTCTAGATGGGAGCTATCGATTTTCTGTAATTTCTGTCAAAAAATGTTGCCGCGGCCAACGTTCTTAGAACTTGGTTTAGTCAGAAGACTCGATATTTCCCTTTGGCACACCCTACAGGGCACATTTATGATCGGATTGCTTTGAAACCTTTCATGCTTGTTTGGGGTGACCTCTAGATGGGAGCTATCGATTTTCGTCTATTTCCATCAAAAAATACTGCCGCAGCCAACATTCTTAGAACTTAGTCAGACCACAATATTTCCCTTTGGCTCACCCTACAGGGCTCATTTATGATTAGATTGCTTTGAAACCTGGTATGCTTATTTACGGTGACCTCTAGATGGAAGCTATCGATTTTCTTCCATTTCCGTCAAAAAATGTTGCTACGGCCAACGTTCTTAGAATTTAGTCTAGTCAGACCACAATATTTCCCTTTTGTACACCCTACAGGGCACATTTATGATCGGATTGCTTTGAAACCTGGCATGCTTGTTTGGGGAGGCCTCTAGATGGGAGCTATCGATTTTCTTCGGTTCTGTCAAAAAATGTTGCCACTGGCAAAAAAACTGACATTGGTCCCAATGATCTTCAATTTTGCCATTTCATTTTTACTTACCAAGTTCAAGTTTGTCAAGTTGAGCCACTTTGTCATTGACACTTTCATTCGAAAGTCTCAAAACTGTTCAGCTCAAATTTTCCACACATTTAAAGCATAATATGATACATCACAGTCACCACTCAAATCTTTCAACATTAACCCCCAGTGGCCAAAAATGACATGAATATAGATTTTTTCTTCAAAATTGACCAACTTCAAGGGCAAATTTCTCAAATTACAAGGTTGTAACAATTATTTTGGTATGGATAGATACAACAATGTTTGTAGAAGAAAGTTACTGTTTATGTTTTAATCTCAGATTTAACCCTCAAGCACAATGAAGGCGAGAATAAGAGTACAGTGAAACCTCTTTTGAACGACCTCTCTTTTGGGCGACCACCCTGTCTTTCCCGACCACCTTCCCAATGTACCGATCACTTTTACGTTAAAAGGGTCCTTGTTTGAGTGACCACCTGTCAAACGCGACCAGCGACCAGTATTTTTGTGAAAAAATATTAACTTTTACCTCTTTCCAGCGACCAGATCGGAGAAATGACGACAAGCGACCAAGAAATTTCTGAGACAAATTTATGTTTAGTTTACAGGTCAACACTGACAACAGACGATAGTCGGGTCCGATAAAAGCCAAGCTTCGATTGGAAAAAAAAAATATTCTGTTATTTATTTCATCATTTCGATGTATTTCCTTGCTTTTATTTTTCCAATTCCTGTATCACAATAAAAATAAAATGGAAATTCACATCATTATCTTTGTCTTAATTTTGTTTTTCGGCCGTTTAGACGGCCATTATCAATAAAAGTTCAAAAGAATAAACAGCGGTGAAAGTGGGACAATTCATCTTTTCTGGCCCAGTAGATGGCGCTACAAAGCATAAAAGCAGAGTGACCCACCTCAGTTTTGTCACCTTGTGTTTATGCAGGATACAGTAATAGTGTTTGGGAATCAAAGAAAAATTAAATCTTTGAGTTTGTGTTTAAATTTTTTAATATCAAAACAACGAAATTTTGTGACTGTTGAAAGCTGATGATGAAAGCGGAAACCGACTTCTTTGTTGTCACCGCGTGTTAGGAAAGAATAGAAGTTTGGGGGGGGGGGGGGAGATCAAGGGAAAACAAATCGCTTGGGTTGTGTTTGTTTTGCTGTCAACAGTCTCCTGTTTTGATTAAAAAGCCATGTTTGTTTTTACAGTCATTGTGTAGAGGGGTAGTTTCATTATTGTTGATGAGTATATAATCGGGCCATAAGAATAGGGTTGTCATAAATCGAAATTTTATTGAATAGTGAAGTGAGTTAAAATGTCAGAACCACCCAGCAAAAAAAGAAAAGTTTTAACATTGGAGGAGAGGATCAAGGTTATTGATCACTCAGAAAAAGGAGAAAGTGCAAGAAAAATTGCCGAGCGGTTTAATGTTGGAAAAACTCAGATACAGTCCATCATTAAGGAAAAGCAAAATTTAAAAGACGAATGGAAAAATGGCAAAAACGGAGAGAGAAAGTATGCCAAGGCGAGGCATGTGGTTTATCCTGAAATCAGTGATGCTGTATGGCAATGGTTTTGTGTGGCTAGGAGTAAAAACATTCCAATAACCGGTAAATTACTTCAACAGAAGGCAATTGTGGCATCATACGAAATGGACTTTCCTGATTTTACTGCTTCAAATGGGTGGCTAGAGTGTTTCAAGAGCAGATACAATATAAAGTCTAATGTGTTGAATGGCGAATCGGCGGATGTTGATGAGGACGTAGTGGATTCTTTCAAAAAACGTTTACCATCTTTGTTAGAGGGCTATTCAACAAAGGATATTTTTAATGCAGATGAGACAGGATTGTTTTTCAGAGGACTCCCCGATAAATCTCTCATAGCAAAGGGAGAAAGTAAAAGTGGTGTTAAAAAGGCAAAAGATAGACTTAGTGTATTAATTGGATGTAGTGCCAAGGGAGAAAAGCTGAACTTGTTGGTCATTGGTAAATCAAAAAATCCCAGGTGTTTTCGTAGTTTTGACCCAATAAATTGTGATGTAAAATACAAGGCAAACCGAAAGGCATGGATGACATCTGAAATTTTTTCTGACTGGGCCATCGACCTTAACAACAAAATGAAAAGGCAACATCGTAAGATAATTTTATTGATTGATAACTGTAGTTCCTACCCAGATATTGCACTTAGCAACGTAAAGCTATGCTTTTTACCGCCAAACACAACATCAAAGCTTCAGCCCTGTGATGCCGGTATTATTCAGACTTTGAAACTGAAATATAGACAGAAATTTCTCATGCGCCTTGTACATAAGATTGATGAATGTAACTCAGCCTCTGAGGTTTCAAAAAGTGTAAATGTCTTTGACGCTATTTTGTGGCTGCAGGCAGCTTGGAAAGAGGTAAAAAGTGAAACTATTAAAAAGTATTTCCAGAAATGTGGATTTGGTGAGAAGGTAGACTCATTAGAAACATTAGAAACTATCCCTGAGGAAGACCCAATTATAAACGATAAAAATTGTCAGGAAATCTTAGATGGTGTGACAATTCAGGACTATTCATCAATGGATAATTCTATACAAACCTCTCCTGTGCCATCAGAGGATTGGGAGAACCATATTTTGAAAGGCGGTGCTGGCTCGAGTGAAATAGAAAGTGACGTGGAAGATAGTGACGATGAGTCATTACCTTCTATCCCCAACGCAACATTTACTGAAGCTATGGAAAGCTTAAAAAAACTGAAAAACTTTGCCCTCCAAACCCAAAGGGGTAGTGTGCTGACTGACTTAGTTGCTATGGAAACAAGGCTGCAAAGTGATTTTCTAGCCAATAAGCAAACACAAACAAAAATACACAATTTCTTTTCCAAACCGCAGTGAGACGCGTTTTTAATTTTCATCAAAGAATACAAAACATCCCGTATTTAGGTAAAATTCATCATAAAATTGTTTCTTGTCTAAAAAATATATTTTATGACACCTCTTTGAGGCGTGATAAACCATATTTTTTAGACGAGAAAAAGAACCTTTTCTTTCAAAAATCGTGGTCGTTTTAAACAGAACGAAATGATACGTGTACACAACATCCTGCATTTAGGTAAATTTCATCATAAAATTGTTTCTTGTCTAAAAAATATATTTTATGACACCTCACCGAGGCGTGATAAACCATATTTTTTAGATCAGAAAAAGAATTTTTCCTTTAAAAAATCGTGGTCGTTTTAAATGAACGAAATGATATTGTACGAATATCCTAGAACCAACAGTAAACTTCCAGTGTCCACTTCCTGTACAGCCATATTCAAAAATGTGACAGTCGATAAACATTTTCCTAAATACTCAAATCGATAGACTTACTGGCTCTTCATTACGCAAGGTACATGTACCTACTTTTACATGTTTTTCTTATTTGGCATTATTCATTTGCCGTTCGAAACCTTGAATAAACGATAAATATTTTTTTCAACACCCACTTGAAACTAAACAAACAAGTACACACGAACTGCACAGTGCATAGTCCAATAATATTAGCCTTCGACTGTGCTCCGAATTTAATATTTTTTTTTATTTTTTATTATGTCGCACCTTCGACGGTGCGACATGATAAAAAATAAAAAAATATTAAATTCGGAGCACAGTCGAAGGCTAATATTATTGGACTACACAGTGCACTGGCCACTGCAGGGCATTCAACAAATGACACCACATGGCGAGTAGCGATCATTACCGGTGTCAGTCAGGAAACGTAAATTCAGCAATTTAGGGTATAAATGGGAAAGAAATAAAATGACACACATATAGTTTTCAGAGGTTTTTTAATTCACTCTTCATGTAAATATATCAATGTATTTTATTATAAAACATTTTATTATACATGTAATATTAAAATAAACAATAAAAGTTCAATAAATTAAATTTAATACAGATGAAATAATGTTGGTTTTTTTTCCACCAAAATACATGTACATTGAACACCTACCTGTACCTGTGAGTCCAACTATTGCCTGAGCTTACCATTTTATCAACCCTCTTTTGAGAGACCACCTCTTTTGAGAGACCACTTTGCCCTGGCTGGAAGAGCGGTCTCTCAAAAGAGGTTCCACTGTACCATTTGAAAATGCCAAAATTAGCCAAAATTGGTTGTTTTTCTATCATTTTGTCAAGGGTTAATTTCAAAAACTTTTCATGTACATATTCACAAATGACTACCGAGCATATTTGCTGTTGTAAGTTTGGTTGTAAAGTTTAACTCTATCCCATTCTGTTTGTATAAAAGGAGGTACCTTCCAAGAAACCTCCCATTTTTTCAGAATTTGGTAAGTTTAGGTGACGATTTACTCCATTTTTAATTGCTTGAGCTCTGAATGTGTTCTATAGCTGCATGCAGCAGTCAAAGTGTGACAAATTTTGTTTTATATGTTATTATTAAAAGTTTAACCCTTGGCAGATTTGAGACTTAAGGGTACTGTCGGAATAATTGTTATTTTCGCCAACTTTTGCATGCAATTTCTCAGCACTGGAGCCATATTGTCTCAAAACCTTTCCCATGAGAAGATAGGGCATTCATCAAAGAACAATTTGTTGTTATATGTTTTATTCCAAGTTTTAACCCTCACCCAGTTGTCCTGACTTGAATTGGAGTACCTTCAACTTGTACATGTTCATTCAAATACCAAGATTCAAGATTAGTCCATGTCTCTTTTCAGACACTCAGTCTGTGATTGATGTTCACACATTAAGAGCATAATACGATACACTAAAATCACCACACAAATATTTCAAAATTAACCCCCATTGGCCACAAATGATATGAATATATCATTTTATCTTCAAGATTTACTAACTTCAAGGGCAAATTTCTCTTAATTGCGAGGTTGTTGTAACAATTATTTTTGTATGCATAAATGCAACAATGCTTTCAGAAGAAAGTTACGTTTAGTTTTTAATCTCGTCTTTAACCCTCAAGCAAATGAGGGTAAGGGTACCATCCGAAAATGCCAAAATTAGCTAACTGTGGTTGCATCTTCCTGTCATTTTGGAAAGGGTTAATTCTAAACACTTTGTTTTGCTATAGGTAGAGATGCCTAATGAACAAATCCCGTGCTGTAAGTTATGCTTTGGGGCTTAACACAACATAAGCTTTGGCCATGTAAAGAATAGTACTGTCAGAAAAAAAAGAAGATTTTCAGTGAATTTTGCAAACATCTGTACTCATTTCCTCTAATTGCAAGGTTGTTGTAGAAATTATTTTGGTATGGATAGATGCAACAATGATTGTAGAAGAAAGTTACTGTTTACTTTTTAATCTCAAGATTTAACCCCCAAGCAAAATGAGGGCTTGAATAAGAGAACCGAGATTGCCAAAATTAGCCAACTTTGGTTGCCTTTTGTTCATCATTTTGGAAATGGTTAATTTCAAACACTTTGCTTTGATATATGTAGTCTGCATTTTCACATTGGAAAGTTGGGAAAGCCTGTAATTTGTCCAACAAATTACAATTCTCTAGTTTTTTTTTATTTTTTAGCTCACCGAAGGAAGCTTAACGTATCACTTGCCGTCCGTCGTTTTCCGTTGTCTTCCATCGTCGTGAACATTTTTCAAACGACTTCTCCTCTGAAACCACTGGTCCGATTTTCACGAAACTTCATGTGGATGTTCATTACTATATGGCAATTCATGTTTGTTCAAATGAAATGGCCACGTCCCTTGGGGGCTCTGTATGGGGCATAACTCTGATAGCACCGTATGAATTATAGAAAAATGATTAAAAAATCTTCTTCTCCAGAACCAGTGGGCAAAATCTTTTGATACTTGGTATGCAGCATCTTGGTATGGGTCTGATTCAAGTTTGTTCAAATCAGCCCCCCTGGATTCATATTTGGGCTCACTGTAGAAGCCCAAATTCGAACTTGGTGCATTTCAGGCAAATTTCTTAAAAAATCTTCTTCTCCAGATCCAGCAGGCAGAATCTTTTGATATTTGGTATGCAACATTGTGGGGGTGGATCTGATTCAAGTTTGTTCAAATCAGCCCCCTGAATTCATATTTAGGCTCACTATAAAAGCTTGAATTCGAACTTAGTGCATTTCAGGCAAATTTCTTAAAAAATCTTCTCCTGATCCAGCAGGCAGAATCTTTTGATATTTGGTATGCAAAATTGTGGGGTGGATCTGATTCAAGTTTGTTCAAATAGGCCCCCTGGGTTCATATTTGGGCTCAGTATAGGAGCCCAATTTGAACTTAGTGCATTTCAGGCAAATTTCTATAAAAATCTTCTTCTCAAGATCCAGCAGGCAGAATCTTTTGATATTGCGTATGCAGCATGCTTAGGGGGTGAGATTATTCTGGTAGTGTAGCTCAGAAATTTTGGATTTTGTCCACACTTAGGCTCTATCGGGATGCCCTTGGGCTCTTAATGTTCCCTTTGAACTTGGGCGTTTTTTCAAAATATTTTGTTTACAAAAAATATTTTGAATTTAATTATGATTGCTATTATTCATGTATCTCAGTTATATTTATATATTGTTGTGGAGTTTGGAGGACTGATATCGACTTTAGTTGATACACTCCTGCAAACTCGGAGTCGGGTGTCGCAGTACATTATTGATGGTGAGGTTCTGAGGATCAGAGAGCCTCTCACTGCGTTTTAATTCATTCTGTCAGTTTCTATTTCAGAGGAACATGAACATGGTGATGATATTCTGACACCCATCCAAGTGTGTTACCGTTGTTGCACTCCATGGGAGCATATAGAGCTAGCTGCAGTGCTCATTATTGCAAGAGTTAGGGTCTTTTTAGCTCACTAAACTTATCACTTGCTGTCCGCCCATCGTCGTCCATCGTCTGTCCGGTGTCGTGAACTACTTCTCCTCTGAAACCGCTAGGTCGATTTGCTTGAAACTTGGTATGGATGTTCATTACCATATGTCAATTCAAGTTTGTTCAAATGAAATGGACATGCTCACTTGGGGCTCCATAGGGGGCATAACTCTGATAGCACCCTATGTATATTAGAGAAATTACTAAAAAATCTTCTTCTCCAGCACAAGTGGGCAGAATCATTTGATATTTGGTATACAGCATTATGGGGTGGATCTGATTCAAGTTTGTTCAAATCGGCTCCCTAGATTCATATTTGGGCTCACTGTAGAAGCCTGAATTCGAACTTAGTGCATTTCAGGCAAATTTCTTAAAAAATCTTCTTCTCCAGATCCAGCAGGCAGAATCTTTTGATATTTGGTATGCAACATTGTGGGGTGGATCTGATTCAAGTTTGTTCAAATCGGCTCCCTGGGTTCATATTTGGGCTAAGTACAGGAGCCCGAATTTGAACTTAGTGCATTTCAGGCAAATTTCTTTAAAAATCTTCTTCTCAAGATCCAGCATGCAGAATCTTTTGATATTGGGTTTGTAGCATGCTTGGGGGGGGGGGGAGTGGGGGGGGGAGCGGGGGGGGTGGCGGTGAGATTCAGGTTTGTCCAAGCCAAGTCCCTGGGTTAATATTTGGGCTCACTGTGGAATCCTGAATGATAACTTAGTTCAAAATGAGGAATTTTCTTTAAACATCTTATTCTTCAGATCCAGCTGTCAGAATGCTTTTGATATTTGGTATGCAGCATCTTTAGGGGGGGGGGGGGGTAAGATTCAAGTTTGTTCAAGCCATGTCCCTAGGTCCATATTTGTGCTCACTGTGGGAACTCGAATTGTAACTTAGTTCAAAATGAGGAATTTTCTTAAAAAATCTTCTTCTTCAGATCCAGCAGTTGGAATGTTTTGATATTTGGTATGCTGCATCCTTAGGGGGAGGTGAGATTCAAGTTTGTTAAAGCCAAGTCCCTGTGTTCATATTTGGGCTCACTGTGGAAGCCCGAATGATAACTTAGTTCAAAATGAGGAATTTTCTTTAAACATCTTCTTCTTCAGATCCAGCAGTCAGAATGCTTTTGATATTTGGTTTGCCGCATCCTTAGGGGGTAAGATTCAAGTTTGTTCAATCCCTGTCCCTAGGTCCATATTTGGGCTCACTGTGGGGGCTCGAATTGTAACTTAGTTCAAAATGAGGAATTTTCTTAAAAAATCTTCTTCTTCAGATCCAGCAGTCGGGATGTTTTGATATTTGGTGTGCCAAATCCTTAGGGTGGTGAGATTCAAGTTTGTTAAAGCCAAGTCCCTGTGTTCATATTTGGTCTCCCTGTGGGAGCCCGAATTATAACTTAGTTCAATGTGAGGAATATTCTTTAAAAATCTTCTTTTTTTTTCAGGTCCACTTGTCAGAACTATTCTTAGGAGGGGGCAGATGCAACTTGTTGAGATCAATTTCCTGGGTTGATATTCAGTCTACCTTGTCAGGTGAGCGCCCTCAGGCCCCCTGGGGTCTCTTGTGTTAAAGGTTCTAATCTCTTGCAAGCAGCTAGCTCGACCGGTGAAGCGATACTCTGTCCATGGGTGCCGTGACGCCGGGTAAGTCCGTCGTGGTCTAAAAAATGGATTGGGTAGAGCGAGCACTATAATATAAATAGCTCGCCCAGCGACGACAGAAATAGGGAGGAAGTCAGCAAGTTCTTGTACTCGGCTTTGTCTGATAAACTGCGAGCGGGAGAGGTCCCCCTCTCTAATCTAGAAACGTCTGGGATCAGATGTTGTTTTGAGAAACTTGCACAAGCCAGAGCATATGTCCGCCCTCATTCATGACACTCTGTTTAGTCTGCAGCCGGGGTCCGCTTCAGTCAAGGCTTCCTCCGCTACGTTTCACAAGGCTGAAATGAAGTTTTCTGGTTGGAAACTTGCATGAGACGGAGCATATGTCCGCCTGCCGCTCGGGACGCTCCGTCTAGTCTGCAGCCGGGGTCGGCTTCAGTCACAGCTTCCTTCGCTATGTTATTTAATAAGCACACACGACCGCATCGTAGCTACCCGACTTTGGATATCCAGCCTGTTGCACGAAGAAGGAACCACTCTCGCCCATGAAGTCGGACCATCCGGTAGCTAGGGAGACGAGGCCCAGGAGCAGCATGCCACAAAGGAACTGAAGACTGCTGCTCCTCAGGCCTCGATGACGGACTTGCTATCGTAGATTGCGCAGCTGATCTCAGCATCCCAGCAAGTGCAGTTGCAGCTTCCCTCAGACTTGGATTCTGAGCTGTCGGGCGGTGCTGGTGGGTTGGTCCAGTCGTCTGTTCATGCAGATACAATGGACCGAGATTCGCAACTGATTCTCTCAGATGATGAAAGGGATAAAGTAAGAGGATTACCCTTCCCTTTCGGAACAGTATGTGGTTGCGATGGCTGTCATCCATCAATACTACCCTGATTTTGTTCCGCCGAATCAGAATGCTATGACGACAAGAGAGAAACCGTTGGCATCGTTAGGCGCAGACTTTATCCGGACAAAGGAGGAAGTCCTTTCTTTTCCTGTTCAGTTTATGCAGGTGTTTCAGGCCTTTGGCCATATAGACACCTCCGTATTTATCCTCTTGAGTGCGAGGAAGAAGGCGGTTTCTTATCTTCATCTTCCGTATACATACCATTTTTTGGACCACATTCATTTAAAACAGTCAGGGAAGATGTTTAGAGAGTTCTTTTGCGTTTAGATGAGCAGGCCAGAGATCTAGAGGTATCCTTACCTGTATCATTCACTATTCGCTCAGACACAATTGGGAAGGGAAAATATCTTCAAATAGAGCATATTTGGACGTTATGTCTTATGCAGATCACCTTACAAGAGCTATGGCACAACGTCTCAAGGGAAAGGAATTTGAGGACGTTCACACCTCTCTTAGAGTTCTTTCCAGGGCAATTATGTATACCACATATAACTCCTCCCTAACAGTGGCTAATCAGGAGTTAATCAGATGTGATGCTGCCCTTGCGTCGTCATCACTGATAAGATGACAAGGTGAAAAGCTCTCTCAGAGTCGCTCCGGTTTCCGGACATTTTATTTTCAATGACTAGCTTTCGTTAGCCTATGAACAGGTTACTAAGAAAACGTCTAGTGCTCTGCTTTTGAAGCCGGCGTCCAGACAAAAATTGTCAAAAGGAAACTCCTCACGAGGGTACAAGAAACCCTCTTATAATTACTCTGGAGTTTGTCAGTTTAGTGACTAGGGAAAGGGCCGTAGATCTGATCGGGACTATAGGTCAGACACCCCTAGGCCGACAAGACAAGGATTATCGCGGGGAGGACGTGGTTCCTCCTCCCGTAAGCCTCGCAGGTCATACAGGTGATGGTTTAGACCTCTATTGCTGGCCAGTTGGTGGAAGGTTATCAAGATCCGCAAAAAACTGGATAATAATCACGGAAGATCAGTGGGTGTGAAGTGTAGTCTCGGACAGCTTACGGCTTTCATTCTGAATAATAACCTCACTAACAAGTTGTCCGCGTTGGACAAATCTTCCATCAAATTCTTGCATAAGAGAGTTTCTCCTACTGGAGGTATAAGCTCCCTTATCAAAGGAAGCAATACAGGTTGTCGAGAATCAGGATTCTCAAGATTTTTACAGTCACCTGTTCCTTGTACCAAAGCCAGATGGCTCGTTCCGACCAGTAATAGACTTGAGCTGGATAACAAGCTTATCATGGCTCCAAAAGTTTATTTATGGAAATCATTCAGTCGGTAAAAGCGAGCATCCGAATGATTGACTATGCGGCAAGCATAGATCTAAGGATGCGTACTTTCATGTCCTGGTACATCCTGCATTCTAAAAGTACCTGCTGTTCGCCGTACAAGGGAAGGTGTATCAGTTCAGAACAATATGCTTTGGTCTGAATCTGGCCCCCCTGGGCGTTTCACTCGAATAATGAACTCAGTAATGTCTTACTTACGAGCTCATTTGTCTGCGGTAATGTCGGCTTATTTGGACGGCCCTTCTACAGGAATACGGCGACAGAATTATTCTTCAAAACGATGTTCAGAGTCTGCTTCTATTACTCCGACGTCTCGGTTTCATCGTAAATGAGAAAAAGTCCATACAAGTCGTCGATTCACTTGAGATTGAGCAATCTGGTTCGTCTGCCATTACCCAGGGCAAAGTTAGTCAGTTGTTATGCTCACTTTTGTCTTCACCCAGACGCATTAATAGTGAGGGAGTTCATGCGACTGTTGGAGCTGTGCGTAGCGGCTGTGGATCTCATTCCGATGAGCCGTCTGCACGCACGTCCCCCTCCAGATATTCTTTACTCAGAACTGGAGTATGATGACGCTTTTGCTTGAACCAGTATTGTTTTAACGGACCTAGTAAAACAAGGGTTCAAATTGGGTAGATATTCAGTTGTTAACTCAGGGAGTTCCGCTGCAACTGCCGTATCTGGCTTTCATGATTATGACGGATGTGAGTCAGACAGGTTGGGGCACGACCCTAAGTCCCGCAGTCTGGAAGTGTCAGGGTCTTTGGGACCCTCGGTTCCAGAAGAAACATATAAATATCAAAGAGATGATGTCAGTATGGCTAGCGCTACAACATTGGATTCACATAACGGACGTCCATGTTCAAATTTGATCGGACAACTCGACAGTAGTAGCATACATCGGGAACCATGGCGGCACCCATTCATTTCCGTTATGCCAACTAATGAAGAAGATTTTCCTATACGTCATGAATCATCATGTTCATCTTTCTATCCGTCATATACCGGGTCATCTGAACGTACTAGCAGACTCACTTTCTCGGAAAGGTCGCCTGTTGCAATTGGAGTGGGACGCTCAACAAGCGAGTATTTGGGCAGATTTGCTACCAGAAAGATCGCCCCATGATAGATCTGTTTGTGACGCACCGGAACAATCTGTTACCGTCGTTCGTGTAGCCATGCCCAGACCATTGAGCGTATGCAGTAGACGCTCTGCCGATCTCATGGGGGATGAATGATAGGATACGTTCACGTCCTTCTCTGCCCAGTGTGGCATAATGGAGTCGGTTAGACGTGAGGAACCATTGCGGTTCCTATATTATTTTATGACTAACACAAGAACGATTAAGTAATGCGGGTGAGGAGGGTTCGATATGACTTCCAATCACCCCCCCTCTCCCCCCCCCTCCCCCCCCCCCCCCCCACCTCCAATGTGTTTAGAGGCGATTACCGGGCAAGATGTAGCTTTTTCCCGCAAGCCTTGTATTAGTTTAAATACATACATGCATTTCTTGACTTCTCGATTGGCGGCTGGGTAGTGTTCTATGGCGACCTCATGGGCACATCCACTTTTTAGTTGGTTGGTTTCCTGGGATTGTTCGTCTATATGTCATATATGAGCTCATAATTCATCATAAATAAATTGCTAGTCTTTGGGTACCTCGGAGGCTGCATAGCCAGTTAACTGATATTCAGATGATTACATGCGGGTTTTCAGTGCTCACGCACATAATAATGATTTATTAGGCAGATGCATTATTGTATGTTATGGACCTTAGAAATTATGAATTATTTCGGGGGCAGTCCGGGTTGAGTCTGTTAATCATACCTACTTCCATTTCTAGATCCAGGTTTCTATTAATGTCGGTACTCAATCGAATATACCTTGTTTACACTCTCGTATATTCGTATGTTTATAGTGTCATAGATATCGGATAGTACACGTCGAGGAGTGTTGTTACTGGAATTTATTGTACGCCTGAATGGGGTTGTCTGTGGATTACCTCGGAAGTGTGTCACTTTCCAGAGATCGTTTGTTGTGGTTCTATTGGACATGTGTATGTTATATATTATATCTCCGTTTTTCTACCTATTTGCGTATGCCGAGTCCAGTGTACGTTATACAGCAGGATCGTCACTATAGCCTTAGCCTCTGAACTGGCGTTAAGCACCATTTATTAATAATAATTAATACCTGAGTGCCCGTTCGACGAATATTTATATTGTTTTTTGGTACCGCTTTTTACTGATTCCAGAGCGCTACCCTCCCCTCTTTCTTTTTGAAGATTCCTTCAAAAGAAAAGGGGGGGAGGGGGGATTTTTTTTACCTCTCCTCCGGGTTGATAGGTATGTAACTATGAGGGAAGCTGTTTTACCATAATTATACCCTGCATACAGCTGGAGTTTTATTGTATATGGCGTATGTTTGTAGGGATATTCTCTCATTCTCATATACGCCATCCTAATTTTTGGTGCTTAGTCCGGGCTAACCTTAAAAATTGGGATCTCGTAACATCCAATTAGCATAGTCTTCATGCTAAGTATACGGAATTACTTGAACTGGGCTCCTTTTGTATGATATGTCTTCTTATTACTGTATAGAGAGACATACATGTAATTCCTAATAATTTTAATTTCCTTTCACCTTGGATTACAGGATTGGAACTATGTTGATCTACTAATTCTGAATTCCTAGGCCCTCCACCTTTTTACGATTCAGCTAGTCTGGGCCATTGGTTAACAGTGTAAAAATATTATAAATTTGAAGTAATTTGTATATTTTTATACTTACCAATGGCCCAGACGGAGATGGCCCTCCCATGAGAGGGCACCCATACCTCCCCACTGAATTTTTATGTAGTACTCTCTTCTACAAAGAATGATGTTGGTGCCAATTCTGGTCACTTTCTGACGTCTGCGCATGCGCAGAGAGTAAATGTATGGAGGGCCAGATAGGATTTTTAATTTTCGGTTTTGTATGCAAATTTGGGGGATTGGGGGGGGGGGGGGGGGGGGTTCAAAATTTGTGTTTGGCCCTTAATAACTTTGAGTTAAGCAACAAGTAATCTGGGCCGTTGGTAAGTATAAAAATATACAAATTACTTTAAATTTATAATTTTCACATTGGAAAGTTGGGAAAGCCCGTAATTTGTCCAACAAATTACAGTTCTCTAGTTATTTGCATGCATTTGCAAGAAAGCAAGATAAACCCTTTACCTAATGAATCCGAAGCATATTCCCATGTAATCTACAAATTGAGTAGTTGCAAAAAAAATTGCTTCTCTAAAAATGTCATCAAACCCATATGGTGTGACCCCTCAATGGAACAAGCTCATTGAGCTTGTTCCAATGAGGGGTCACATGATATATTGAAATGTTTTTTAAATTTGAAAAAAAATAATTAAAACTGGAGAATTGTAATTTGTAATGTAAAAAGGCAAACCGTATTATGCACAAAACTATCGATCAGTTTTGAAAATAGAAAAATATAGTTGAAGCAAAGTTTTTGTGATGCTACTAGGTTTTATGCAGCCAAAACAGATAGTTGAGATAAAGCAGGACATCAAAACATTTAACACAAAATTTGCTCTTCAATAATTACTGAATATTTTCATGGAAAGCAAAACGAGCCATGTCTGTTTTGCTTTGGAAAAAATAAGTACAGATGAATCCTGGGCATATGGGTCGGGGTGTCTGGGAGGAATGTGCCTCCTTCCCCACCCCTGAGTCGGGAAGGAGCCGACTTTTCAGGCAATTTGCCGGAAAATTTTGGGCAATTCCATTGCCAGAAATGACCAAATCAAGCAGGCAGGGAGACTACATTTCTTACAACAATGATATGAATGGTGTATGGTTAAGGTCAGGCAGGCCGGCCTGTATAACAACTCTATCGACTGTACTCTGTCACACTGGCATGCACCCTTAAAGTTGGTCAGTTTTGTAGAAAAAATGCTATATTCATGTCATTTTTAGCCAATTGGGGTTAAATTTGAATTATTTGTGTGGTAATTTTGGTGCATCATATACTACTCAAAGTTTTGCTAAGCACCAAGTATATCCAACTACCTGTTTTACGTTTTAGTTGAAATATTGTAATGAAAAGTGTATATATTTTTTATTTAATTAATTATATCTTTAATGATTTAAGTACAGAAATTAAGATTTTATTTGTGTTTGACATTATTTTTTAGCTTTTGAATACGATAACCATGGAAAATGGATATCATTGGTAAAAGAGGAATTTTTTCAATTTGCCAAAAAGTTGACTGAACCAACTGGTATGGGTTCTGGGACAGCGGAATGCAAATACATGGTCTTATTGATCGGAGACCACCTTCGTGCAACCTTGCCCGGATAGTCTGCGTCAAAATATTTACCCAGGATACATTCTGAAAGTCACTGCGAAGCTGGGTTGCTGTGGCAAAATGGTTCCTACTCGCCTGAATGATCAAAAACCGATCTTCAGCTGCAGATGTTGTCCTGTCTCTGTCACCGCCATGTCATCTTACTGGTGTGCCATACTGCTGAAATCTTGCCCAGGATCTGGTGATCACTGTATGGTGCACACCAAGGGCTCCACTAACCTGACGATGGGTAGCCCCTTGCTCCACCATCCCTACAGCCCGCCACATTTCTGCTTCAGACAGATGTCTTACATTTGCATTTGCCATATTCAATCATTAAATCACAAGGGTTTGTGTTGAAATGAAGATTGAATACCCTAGACATGTCATGTACATGTAAACACTGGGGACCATCTCAATACATTCCTCAATCATATCCACCAAAAATATCCCAAATATGTCACAAGCAAATTTCACAATGATGCGACAAATATTTGGTGCTTAGCAAACTTTGAGTAGTATATTATGCTGTAAATGTTTGGAAAATCAGAGCTAAATATCTGTAAAAAATTTTGAGATTTTAAAAAAAATCGTGAAATTTTGATGGTTTGGGCAGAATATTTTGAAAATACGTATTTTCATGAATATGATGATACCTCATTCATTTCACTTTCCAGAGACCTGTCATCAATCACAGCTTGGGTTTCAAGAGACAAGGAGGAATCTTGAATCTTGGTATTTGAATTAACATGTACAATTTGAAAGTACTCCAATTCAAGGCCCTACAACTGGGTGAGGGTTAAAACTCTGAAACAAACATATAACAGCAAAATTGTTCTAGGAATAATGTCCTATCTTCTCATGGGAAGTGTTTTGAGAAAATATGGCTCCCATGCTGATAAACCGCATGTAAACGTTGGCAAAAATAACAATTATTCCGACAGTACCCTTATAGGAAGTCTCGAATCTGCCAAGGGTTAAACTTTTAATAAGAACATATAAAACAAAAGTTGTCATACTTTGACTGCTGCACGCAACCATAGAAAACATTCAGCGCTCAATCGATTAGAAATGGAGTAAATTGTCTCTTGAAATTACCAAATTTTGAAAAAATGGGGCTTTTTTTTGGACGGGACCTACTTTTATGTAACCAGAATGGGCATAGGGTTCAACTTTACAACCAAACCTACAACAGCAAATATGTTTGGTAGTCAACTGTGAATACGGACATGCAAAGTGTTTGAAATTAACCCTTTCCAAAATGATATAAAAAGCAACTAAAGTTGGCTAATTTTGGCATTTTCAAATGGTACACTTATTCTCGCCCTCCTGCTTGAAAATTAAATCTGAGATTAAAGTGTAAACAGCAGCTTTCTTTCGCAATCATTGTTGCATCCATCCATACCAAAACAATTGTTACAACAACCTTGAAATTAGAGATATTTGCCCTTGAAGTTGGTCAATTTTGAAGAAAAAAGCTATATTTGTGTCATTTTTAGCTCAACTTGACAAAGTCAAGCTGAGCTATTGCCATCACTTCTCTTCTGTCGGTGTACATCCACAATTTCCTTTGGCACACCTCACAGGTCGCATTTATGATCAGATCACTTTGAAACTTGGTATGCTTGTTTGGGGTGACCTCTAGATGGGAACTATCGATTTTCTTCCATTTCCGTCAAAAAATGTTGCCGCCGCCAACGTTCTTAGAACTTAGTTTAGTCAAACCTCAATATTTCCCTTTGGCACATCCTACAGGGCACATTTATGATTGGATCGCTTTGAAACTTGGTATGGTTGTTTGGGGTGACCTCCAGATGGGAGCTATCGATTTTCTTCAATTTCCGTCAAAACGTGTTGCTGCGGCCAACGTTCTTAGAACTTAGTTTAGTCAGACCTCAATATTTCCCTTTGGAACACCCTACGGCGCACATTTATGATTGGATTGCTTTGAAACTTTGTATGCTTGTTTGGGGTGTCCTCTAGATGGGAGCTATCGATTTTCTTCCATTTCCGTCAAAAAAATGTTGCCGCTGCCAACGTTCTTAGATCTTAGTTTAGTCAGACCTCAATATTTCCCTTTGGCACACCCTACAGGGCACATTTATGATTGGATTGCTTTGAAACCTAGCATGCTTGTTTGGGGTGACCTCTAGATGGGAGCTATCGATTTTCTTCCATTTCCGCCCATCGAAAAATGTTGCCACTGGCAATAATCTTTGAACTTTGTTTAGACAGGTATCAATATATTCCTTTGGCATGCCCTACAGGGCACATTTATGATCAGATCGGTTTGAAACTTTGTATGCTTGTTTGGGGTTTCCTCTAGATGGGAGCTATCGATTTTCTTCGATTTCCGTCAAAAAATGTTTGCAATGACCTTTGATGAACTTAGTAAAAACTTAGTGCAGTTAAGCATCAATATTTCCCTTTGACACACCCTGCAGGGCACATTTATGATTGGATTGCTTGCAAACTTGATGTGCTTGTGTGGGGTGACATCTATATGGGAGCTGCCGATTTTCTTCCATTTCTGTCAAAAAATGTTGCCACTGACCTTTGAACTTAGTTTAGTCAGGCCTCAATATTTCCCTTTAACACACCCTTCAGGGCACATTTATGATCGGATCACTTTGAAACTTGGTATGTGTGTTCTCTAGCTGTGAGCTATTGCTTTTTGTCATTTCCATAAAAAATTATTGTTGTTATCACCAGCCTTTGAACTTACTTCATTTGTGCATCAACTTATCCCTTTTGAACTCTCAGCAGGGTATATTTATGAATTTCCATAAAACCCCCCAAAAACCATTGCCACAAGCAATGACCTTCTGCTTAATGCATTTGTGCATTAACATCTTCCTTTGGCATGCGTCAGAGGGCACATTCATTATCAGGTTGTTTTGAAACTTTGTATGCTTATGCAGGGTGACAAAGATAGGAGCTATTGATTTTCTTTTCATTTCCATCAAAAACTGTTGCTGTTAGCAACAATCTTTGAATTTATTGCATTTGTGCATCAACATTCTTTGACATGGCCTACAGGCCACATGTATCATAGGATTGTTTTTGAACTTGGTGTGCTCATTAGGCAAGCCCTTTAGATAAGAGCTATTGATTAGCATTCATTTCTGTGAAAAAAGTTGCCATTTACAATAACCTCTGAACATACTGCATTTGTGTATCAACATTCTTCCTTTAGCCAGTTTTACTGTGTACATTTAAAAATTACATGGATTACTCTGACGTTGTGCACACACAATGCTGTTATGTTGAAATTTCATCAAATAACATTGGTACTAATGATCTTCAATTTTGCTGTTTCATTTATAACTTACCAAGTTCAAGTTTGTCAAGTTGAGCTTCAGTGTCATTGACACTTTCATTTACCAATGGGAGTTAATTTTGAAATATTTTTCTGGTGATTTTGTTGTATCATGTTATGTTCTAAATGTGTGGGAAATTTGAGCTAAATAACTGTAAACAATTTTGCGACTTTTGAAAAATGGTGAAATTTTGAAGGTTTTGGCAGAATATTTTGAAAATAAGCGTTTTCACAGATATGACGATACCTCATTTCACTAGATTTTATGGCATGACATAAGTATGCCAAATTTGGTTAAGCAGTGCAACAGACAAAATTGATGGCGGAAAAAAAAAAACAAACTAGAGAATTGTAATTTGTTGGGCAAATTACGGACTTTCCCAACTTTCCAGTGTGAAAATGCACACTACATATAGCAAAGCGAAATGTTTGAAGTTATCCATTTCCAAAATGATAGACAAAAATCATCCAAAGTTGGCTATTTTTGGCATTCTATAACGGTACTTTTATTATCACCCTCATTGTGCTTGGGCGTTGAATCTTGAAATTAAAAAGTAAACAGTAACTTTCTTCTGCAATCATTGTTACATCTATTCATACCAAAATAATTGCTACAACAACCTTGCAATTAGAGGAAATGAGTACAGATGTTTGCAAAATTCACTGAAAATCAATGTGTGAATATTTTGAAAATACTCGTTTTCACACACCTGACGATACTGCATTTCATAAGATTTTATGACATTACATAAGTATGCCAATTTTGGTCAAAATCATACAGCTTGTTTTTGAGTAATGTAGCAGACAAAATTCACGGCGGAAAAAAAAAAAATAAAAAAAATAGAGAAGAAAAATTTTGAAAAAGAAGAATAACAAGAGTCTTTCCCAAACTGGGTTTGGGAAAACCTAATAAAAAATTTTGATATTGTGTGTTGGGTAAAGGTTAATCTCAGAAAAAAAAAATTCAGGGAACTTGAGGGTGATTTTCAGGGACATTGTATGAATTTCAGGGAAAACTATGTGAGCAAACAATACACAAGAAGAAGTAGATATTTTCTGCTCTTTAACCACCAGTGTCCCTGCGGGAACCCTGGGATGTGAAGCAGTGCCGGTTCACTGTGGTAAACACGTTCTGTTTTACTGGTAAAATAAGACCCAGTCACCAATGCTTGGGAGGTGCAAACCCTTTCTAAAATTGGCAACATGGCTTATTAATGCTCAACCCTGGTCTTGAGTTGATACTCATGTTGTGGTCATGATTAGCCATTGTGCAAAAATATGTGACCTTAAACACCAATAAATAAATATAACCACTTGTGACCATTCCACTGGCAGCCGGTTGCACCCAGTGGCTCGTAGGCTAAAAAATTGCTGATGCCCTTTATGCCATGTTAAAAAATCATTGGTTTGAATATCCTCAGCATCCTCTTCTTCAAGTCCCACCCCTCCCCTGATGCCCCCCCCTCCCCACCTCTCCAGACCTAATTCCCCATCTGTAGTTGCCATTTGGCCAAAGTGTACAGAGCATATAATTTTCTTCTAGAATGGCAATAAAGTGTAATTCCATTTTTCATGACGAACAAACCGAGGAAGAATCTGACTACCCATCAGGGATCAAATCCACAGTACACTATCTATTGTCAAGGATCTTGCCCAAGACAGGCATTTTCATTCTTGAACTTAGAAATAACTAAGCAGAATTCTAGAAAAAATCTTTTCAAAGAGACTGTTGTGATCTTCCAGTTGAAAGTCCTAGAATATCCCACAGCTATTTTTAGAAAGTGAATAGTGCATAGAAATAATACACTGTTATTTTTGTGTACACATTGCAGATTAGTTTAGGTCATCTTGGGTTGGTGGGCAATCGCTTTTGCATAAGGGCTAATTTCATCTCGCAAACACCAAACCTTACCATGCCATACAATTGAGCATACTGATGATAACCAATGCCCTCTTTATCTTTCCTCGATGTAGTGAAAAAAAGTTCAGTTTGCTGTTGCATTGGAGTCATGCCATGCATACTGCAGTACATTTGCCAAAACTTACTTCGATGAGAAATTTGCCTTCCAAGAAGCCAAACATTGATAAACGGTGCTCCCTTCTTAACCTCTTTTCGTTGCACAGAATAAAAAGTTACACTTCAGGTTGTTCTCTTGGGAGTCCATGCACACTGCAGCCTGTTGACCAGAACTTATTTCCATATGGAACAGTTTTAGAATTTTTTGTGTTTTTCATGCCATGGTCATGCATGTAATGGATATTATTAGTTACCCCGTGTCTGATCACGTGGTACGGGTTTTTACCTACCTGAAGCCAGCCATATCTTCGGCCTCATGGGATACGGCTGGCTTCGGGTAGGTAAAAACCTGTACCACGTGATCAGACACGGGGTAACGAATTTATCTATTGACTTTCAATTTTAGAAGTAGAATCTATTTCATGTGTGAACACACACAGCATGAGATCTTTTATCTTCCATTGTTGAGCCACACAGGTTTCTGTGGAATTTTTGTGCAAAAGAGTTTTCATGAAAATATGCCGATATGACTGGTATAAAAAAATTATTGAATTTCTTTTTTTCTTTTTTGTCTCAAAAACATAGCTTATGAACCCCACATTGGAGGGTACTCGGCAAGCTCATTCCAATAAGGGGTCATGAGCTATATTTTGGAGATAAAAAATTAAAATATAGTACATGTACACTGTAAAACTGGAATGACGCGTCTTCCAAGGGGTATGGACAATTTGTAGATTTCGGAACGAGGCTTCCACAAATTTGTCAGTGGCTGGGCGGACGTATTGTGGGTTTCAATGAATATGGTCTCATACCAAGTATCTGTCAACCAATCAAATCAAAAAATTCACTTTAGTCAATAGATAAGGCATTATCTTGAATAATATCAAATAATATTTTCCCAGACATTTTTTCCCAGATGTCACTGGTTGTTTCTGTGATTATTCAGTACTCTCCCTTTGGGTATTGTGGTAAACAAGGTCTGTTTTACTTATAAAATAGGATCCGGTCATCAATGCTTGGGGTGGAAGTCCTCTAAAACTAAGAAATTAAGTAAATTCAGTCAATGAGCTCTGTCAAACAAGATTGAATTTTTTAAAGTCAAGCTGAGCTAATCTCATCGCTCTCCGTCCGTCGTCTGTCGTCCGTCGTCCATTGTCCATCGTCCGTCAGCACCATGTTTTGGTCTTCTCCTCCAAAGCCACTGGGCCAATTCAAGTGAAAGTTTGTGTGAGTGATGGTCCCAAAGGGGCATTTCATTTTTGTTCAACTCAGCATGCCCAGCCCCATAGGGAGGGAGTGGGGGAAAATGCTCCAAAATATTTTTTAAATCTTCTTCTCAAGAACCAGTGTGTACAATGACTTGATATTTGCTATGGAGCTTCCATATGAGGTGTAGAATCAAGTTTGTTCAAACGAAGTTCGTGAAGTAATATTTGGCTTTGTAATAGGAGGGGTAAGATATTTGGCCCCGCCCAAAATTTCTATTTTCTGAACCGATGGTCCGGTATGAACCAAATTTGGTTTGTGGTAGTATTGGGTCATAAGTACTTGACCCATGCAAAAAAAAATTTCCCGCATCCCCATTGGAACCCTGGGAGCTAAAAATAGAAATATTTTCAAATGCCCATATTTCCCAAACCCCATGGAACAGAGAGCTTTTATTTGGTATGAAGTATCCTTATGACCAGTAGAATTGAATGGTAAAAAAAAATTGCCATCGGTTGTGTTAGGGTGTTCTGTAATGAGCATCGAAAAAATGCTGAGTCAGCATATTTGCAAAAATTTAAAAAAATCTTTTCTCCAGAACCAATCACCAGAATCTTTTGATATTTGGTATACAGCATTCATAGGGGGGTCAGATAAAAGTTTGTTGAAATAAAGCTCATTGGTTCATATTTGGGCTCTCTACAGGAGCCCGAAGTTTTAACATAGGGTAATATGGGGAATATTCTTTAAAAATCTTCTTCTTCAGAACCACCAGTCAGAATCTTTTAATATTTGGTATACATCATTGTTATGAGGGTCAGATTCTAGATTGTTCAAACCAAGTCCCTGGGTTAATATTTGGGCTTCCTACGGAAGCCCAAATTTTATCTTTGTTCAATATGGAGGGTAATTTTAAAAAATCTTCTTCTTCAGATCCATCAGTCAGAATGCTTTGATATTTGGTATGCAACATCTCTATGGGGGTCAGATTCAAGTGTGTTCAAATCAGATCCCTAGGTATATATTTGGGCTCACTATGGTAGCCCAAATTTTTACTTAGTGCAATATGAGGAAATTTCTTTAAAAAACTTCTTCTTCAGATCCACCCGTCGGAATGCTTTTATATTTGGTATACAACATCTCTAGGGGGGTCAGATTCCAGGTTGTTCAATTCGAGTGCCTAGGTTAATATTTGGGCTCCATATGGGAACATGAAATTTAACTTAGTACAATATGAGGGAATTTCTTCAAAAATCTTCTTCTTCAGATTCACTTGTCAGAATGCTTTCATATTTGGTATACAACACCTCTAGGGGGGTCAGATTCAAGTTTGTTCAAATCGGATCCACAGGTTAATATTTGGGCTCGCTATAGTAGCCCAAATTTGAACTTAGTGCATTTCGAAGAAATTTCTTTACAATTTCTCTTCTTCAGATCCAACAGTCAGAATGCTTTCATATTCGGTACACAACATCTCTAGGGAAGTCAGATTTAACTGTGTTCTAATCAAGAGCCTGGGTTAATATTTGGGCTCTCTATGGGAGCCGGAACTGGCCATTTTGCTGAAGAATTAAAAATTTTGTATTCAGTACCCTCTAGAGGTACTAAGATTAATCCACATAAGTTGTATCAAGGGGCTTCATAGGGGAGCTCTACATTTTACTTATGATCAACTGAAGAAAAGGCATGGTGTCGAGATTATTTTTGTCACTCCTGAGGGAATGAAGGTTTGACAGTGTAGCCTATGGAGATGGCTTGCTTAATGTAGACTCATTCTTGGACTCTGTTTAAATTGTGTTCTGTACAAGATGAGCGCTTCAGGCCCCGTGGGGCCTCTTGTTTGGTCATGCATCATACATCCGATGTATCGTTTTTTCTAATGATTAAGATCTTGCTTTACATCGGATAGTTCAAAATCTGTTATTGACTTCAGGCCGTGTTGCCTGGGGTCTTGTTTCCGGTTTTCATTCTGACATTGTTCATATTGACAACGCTCTATTTATGTATGTAGTTTCCTATTTATTATTATGGTAGGACTGTTGTAAGATACTTTAAATATTCTGGTAGAGTAGCAATTAATTTTTTGGATAGAAAAATAATTTTTGTCCACACTTGGGCTCTATCGGGATACATTTGGGCACATCGTTCCCTTTGGGAACTTAGGCTGTTGTCAAAATTTTTCGAAAAAATTTGTTTGTGTAAATTATTTGTCGATTTATATTTTGAATGTTATTTGTTATGTATCTTTTTATAATATTTAATGTGAAGTTGGTGGGAGTACGATCGACTTTATTTTGCTTCATTATGAAAGCATATTGCTCAATGCAAGGCGAGGAAGCCTTTACTCTGATTTACATGTTGGTTGCCTTGCTTGTAGTCGATGTACTCCCACTAATTCTTGCTCAACATGTGTCGCATGTGATGACAAACATTGGAGACGGGTGTCACGGTACGTTATTAGAGGCGAGAGGCCACTGCTGGTCCTCTCGCAGTGAGAGACCACTGCTGGTCCTCTCGCCAAAAAGTCGCTCTAGTTTTTAGCTCACCTGACTTTCAGTCAGGAGAGCTATAGTGATCACTCACCGTCCGTCGTCCGTGAACATGGTGTTTGCATCTTCTCGCAAACCGCTGAACCAATTTAATTGATATTTGAGATAATAGTTTGTTATGACATCGCAATTTGATTTTGTTCAAATCAAGTTGCCTCGCCCCTCGGTAAGGCCACGCCCAAAAAGTGTGCTTAAATCTTAAAAAATCTTCTCATGAACCAGCAGTAGCAGAGACTAGATATTTCGTGTGCAGCTTCCTTTTGAGGTGCAGACTCAGATTTGTTCAAGAGAAGTTTGATGAGCTATATTTGCCTTCGTTATGGGAGGGGCAAGAATTTTCACCACGCCCAAAATTTTTATTTTCCAAACCGAGAGGCAGATTTGAACCAAATTTGATATGAGGGCTTATTGGGTCATTAGTACTTAATTTATGCCAAAAAATTTTTTCCCGTTGCCCCATGGGAACTGCAGGAGCTAAAAATAGAAAAAATTAAAATACCCATATCTCCAAAACTACACGGCACTGAGAATTCTTATTTGGTGTGAAGCTTTCTTAGGACCAACAGAATGGAATGGTCAAAAGAAATTGCTATCGGTTTTATCATAGGGTACTTTTTGGGACTTTTGAAAAAGTGCTGAGTCAGCATTTTTTAACACTGTGAGAAATGGGAAAAACATTTAAGACTACTTTTCTCCCAAATCACTGCTCCAAAAGCTTTCAAATGTCACATATAACATCTTTGGAAGATTGTTTCACAAGTTTATTGAAATCAAATCCCTGGGTCCATATTTGGGCTCTCTATGGGAGCCCAAATGTTTAAATTAGTGCAGTATGAGAAATATTCTTTAAAAATATTCTTCTTCAGATCTACCAATAAGAACCCTTTGATATTTGGTATGCAGCATGCTTAGGGGGGTGAGATTGAAGTTTGTTCAAGCCAAGTCCCTGAGTTCATATTTGGGCTCACTGTGGGAGCCTGAATTATAACTTAGTTCAAAATGAGGAATTTTCTTTAAAAATTTTCTTCTTTAGATTCAGCAGTCGGAATGTTTTGATATTTGGTATGTAGCATCCTTAGTGGGGGGGGGGGGGGGGGGGGGGGGAGGGAGGGGGGAGATTCAAGTTTGTTCAAGCCATGTCCCTAGGTCCATATTTGGGCTCACTGTGGGAGCTCGAATTGTAACAGTTCAAAATGAGGAATTTTCTTAAAAAATCTTCTTCTTAGATCCAGCAATTGGAATGTTTTGATATTTGGTGTGCAGCATCCTTAGGGGGGGGTGTGATTCAAGTTTGTTAAATCCAAGTCCCTGGGTTCATATTTGGGCTCTCTGTGGAAGCCCGAATTATAACTTTTAAAAGGAATTTATCTTTAGAAATCTTCTTCTTCAGATTCAGCAGTCAGAATGTTTTGATATTTGGCATGCAGCATCCTTAGTGGGGTGAGATTCAAGTTTGTTCAAGCCATGTCTCTTGCTTCATATTTGGGCTCACTGTGGGAGCTCGAAGTGTAACTTAGTTCAAAATGAGGAATTTTTCTTTAAAAATCGTCTTCTTTTGATATTTGGTATGCAACATCCTTAGGGGTGTGTGATTCAAGTTTGTTGAAGCCAAGTCCCTGGCTTCATATTTGGGCTCCCTGTGGGAGCCCGAATTATAACTTAGTTCAATATGAGGAATTTTTCTTTAAAAATCGTCTTCAGATTCAGCGGTCGGAATGTTTTGATATTTGGCATGCAGCATCCTTAGGGGGGTGAGATCCAAGTTTGTTCAAGCCAAGTCCCTTGGTTGATATTTGGGCTCCCCGTGGGAGCTTGAATTATAACTTCTTCTTCCTCACATCCACCAGTCAGAATATTTGGAAAACGAAAACGGAAAATGGCATCCCACTGGAGGTGAAATTCAAGTTTGTTCAAGCCAAGTCCCTGGGTTTATATTTGGGCTTCTTATGGGAGCCCAAATTATAACTTAGTTCAATGTGAGGAATATTTTTTAAAAATATTATTTTTTTTTTAGATCCACTGGTCTGAATCTTTGGATATTTGGTATAAGCTTTTCTAAGGAGGGGCAGATGCAACTTGTTGAAATCAATTCCCTGGGTTTTATATTTTGGCTACCATGTCAGGTGAGCACCCTCAGGCCCCCTGGGGCCTCTTGTTTAGTTTCTATTTACAGAGGAACAAGAACATGGTGATGTTTACATGACGCCATCAGAGAGTGTGCTTCAGTCGTCGCATTTAGATAGTCAATCAGAGCTAGCGGCTAAAGTGATCATGAATATTAGACAGGGCAATAAACCACAGTGTGGTTTCAGCTCCCTGTCGCCAGCTAGCTCAACCGGTGAAGCGGTTACTCCGTCCGTGGGTACCGTGATGCCGGGTGTGTCCATTGCAGTCGAGGAGAGTAGAAAGGGTAGAGCGAGCACTATAAAATAATAACAGGTTCACCCTGCGACGACGGAGAAGAAGAAGCCGGCAAGTTCAGCGGGAAGCTCGGCGAGGTCTGAAGGACCGCGAGCGAGAGAGCCCCTCTCTTTCATAACAACATCTGGGGCCAGATGTTGTGGTTTGGAACTTGCGTCAGTCGGAGCATACGTCCACGCCTCCTGTCCAGGATGCTTCGTTCAGTTTACAGCCGGGGTTGGCTATAGTTACGGCTTCTTCTTCAGTGTCTACCAAGCACACACGACTGCACCTTGGCTACATGACTACTGATATCCAGCCTGCATCGCCGAGAAGGTCCACTCTTCATCAGAGAAGTCACACCATACAGTAGCCAAAGAGACGAGGCCTCATTCATCGGGACGTCCACAGAAAAGAGCCATCTCGGACACACAGTCCCAGGAGCAGCCGGCGGCCAAGCAGCAGAAGACCACTGCTCCTCAGGCCTCCATAACGGACTTGCTGTCGCAGATTGCGCAGCTCACTGCAGCATCCCAGCAAGTGCAGAAGCAGCCGACGACAGTCTCAGAACCTGAGCTGTCGGATGGTGCTGGGTCAGTCCAGTCATCTGCGCGTTCATATGCCGATGACCGTGAGTATAATTTAATTCAGTCGGATGGTGAAAGGGATTTGGAGGAGAATTACCCTTTCCTTTCGGAACAACACAGGGTGGCGATGGATCTAATGCATCAATACTTCCCTGAGTTCGTTCCTGAGAATCAGAATGCTGCAACCGCTCGAAAGTAGCACTATTCAGTAGCTAAGAGACGAGGCCTCATATATCGGGACATCCGGAGAAAAGAGCCGTCTCGGACACACTGTCCCGGGAGCAGCCGGCGACCAGAACAGAAAGCCGCTACTCCTCAGGCCTCCTTAATGGATTCGCTGTCACAGATTGCACAACTCATCGCAGCATCCCAGCAAGTGCAGAAGCAACTGACGGCAGTCCTAGAACCTGAGCTGTCGGATGGTGCTGGGTCGGTCCAGTCATCTGCAAGTTCAGATGCCGCTGACCGTGATTTTCAACTGATTCAGACGAATGATGAAAGGGATACGTAGGGGGATTACCCTTCCCTTTCAGAACAACACATGATTGTGATGGATTTAATCCATCTATACTACCCTGAATTTGTTCCAGCGAATCAGAATGCTGTGACTACTTGCAAGAAACTGGTAGTGTTGTTGGACGCTGACTTCATCTGGAATAAGAGGAGGTTATGTCCTTTCCGGTTAAGTCTAGACAGGTGTCGCAGGCCTTAGGCCATTTAGACGACGCCATATTCAACTTTCTAGTGGGAAGAAGTAAGGCGATTTCTTGTCATCATCTTCCGCAATTTTACCTATTGTTGAACTACGTTTATTATAACGGTCGAGGAAGATGTATAGAGAGTTACTCTGCATTTGAATGAGCAGGCTAAGGACCTAGTTAAGGCCTTACCTTTGTCATTCACTATTCACTCAGACACAATTGGGACGGCAATTTCTTCATTCAGAGCAAATTTAGACTCACTGTCTTATGCAGATCACCTTTAAGAACTGTTACGCAACGTCTCTATGGAAAGGAATTTGAGGACATTCATACCTCATTTAGAGTCCTTTCCAGGGCTGTTATATTTATCACGTATAACTCTGTCTTAACAGTTGCAAACTTTGGAGTTAATCAGACGTGACGGAGCCCTTGCATCATCATCTTTAATAGATGACAAGTTGAAAAACTCTATACGGGTCGCTCCGG
Organism: Pictodentalium vernedei; assembly: GCA_031216915.1. Taxonomy (NCBI): domain Eukaryota; kingdom Metazoa; phylum Mollusca; class Scaphopoda; order Dentaliida; family Dentaliidae; genus Pictodentalium; species Pictodentalium vernedei. The sequence continues at coordinate 284,781,454 of CM062289.1, read as the reverse complement.
TATCCGGACACTAAGTTTTTGACGATAAGCTTTCATTGGTTTATGACCAAGCTACAAAGAAAGCATCAATACTCTGCTCCTTAAGTCGGTGTCTAATCGACCTGCAATAGCAGAAAAGAGTAAGGGAGGACGTCCTAGACAGAAAATCGTCTAATAAGGACTCCTGGCGAGGGTATAGGTCTGATCTTGACTACCGGTCAGACACCCCTAAGCTGTTGGCTCGAGGCTCTTCGCGAAGGAGATGTAGTTTCTCCTTCTGTAGGCCTCGCAGGTACTACAGGTGAGGGTTAGGACCTCTATTGCTTAGCAGTTGGCGGATGGTTATCAAGATTCGCATCAAACTGGATAACTATTACGGAAGACCAGTAGGCGAGAAGTGTGGTCTCGGATGGCCTACGGCTATCTTTCCGAGAGAAACCACCACTAACTTAATGTCCGTGATGGACAATTCTTCCGTCAAATCCTTGCATAAGAGTCTCTCCAATCGGAGTTAAAGGTTCTCTTGACAATGAAAGTAATAGAGGTTGTTGAGAATCAAGATTCTCTGGGATTCTACAGTCACCTGTTACTCGTACCGAAGCCAGAGAGTTCGTTCTGACCGATAATAGACTGGAGCTGGATAACAAGTTTATCATAGCTCTAAAAGTTTATTTATGTTAATCATATAGTCGGTAAAAGCAAGCGTTCAAGTGATCGACTATGTGGCAAGCATAGATCTAAGATCTAAGGATCCATTTTTTCATGTCTGGTATATCTGGCATTCGGAAAGTACCTACGGTTCATCGTCCAAGGGATAGTATTTCAGTTCCGAGTGATGTGCTTTGGTCTGAAGATAGCGCCCTGGGCTATACTCGAATAATGAACTCGGTAATGTCTCACAACAATCTGGTTCATCTTCCGTTACCCAGAGCGAAATTAGTCAGTTGTTATGCTCGCTTTTGTCTACTCTCGGACGCATTAACAGTGAGAAATTTTATGCGACTGATGAGATTGTGCGGAGCGGCTACGCATCTTATTCCGATGGGTCGCTTACGCACACGTCCCCTCCAGTTATTCTTTACCCAGAACTGGAGTGTGAAGACTCGCTCAAGACCAGTATTGTTTTAACAGATCTAGTAAACAAAAGGTCCATATTTGGGCAGATATTCAGTGGTTAACTTATTAGTTCCGCTGCAACTGCCAGATCTGGCTTTCACGATTATGACAGATGTGAGTCAATAGTTTGGGGCACGACCCTGAGTCCTACAGGCTCGAAATGGAGGGGTTTTGGGACCCTCAGGAACCAGGCCGGCACCCATTCATTTCCGTTATGATAACTAACAGAGAAGTTTTTTCTATTTCGTCATGTATCATCATGTTCATCTCTCTGTCCTTCATATACCGGGTCGTCTGAATGTACTTGCAGACTCGCTCCTCGGAAAGGTTGCCTGTTACATTTGCATTGGACGCTCAACAAGCGAGTATTTGGACAGTTTTACTACCAGTGGGATCGCCCCATGATAGTTCAGTTTGCGACGCACCGGAACAAATAGTTACCGTCATTTGTGTCGCCATGCCCAGACCATTGAGTGCATGCAGTAGATGCTCTGCAGAATACATGGGGACGAATGATAGGATACGCGTATCCTCCAATTCATTTGATTCAATAGATTACGTTTAAGATTAAACAGTCTTGTTGTGAATCCTACTAGTAGCACCTCTGTTGTCACAGAACCTTGGATCAGTATTCTCAAGTGTCTTTTATGGGACGCTCCCCAGAAGCTTCCTCCATGAGAGGGCCTTCTTTCAGGGGAAGTTTGATTCTTCACGTCCTTCTCTGCCCATAGTGGCACAATGGAGTCGGTTAGACGTGAGGGAACCATCGCGGTTCCTATATTATTTGATAACTGGCACAGGAACGATTAAGTAATGCAGGTGAGGAGATTTTTTACCTCTTCTCTGGCTTAATGGGTATGTAACTATGAAGGAAGCTGTTTTATCCGTAATTATATCCTGTATATAGCTGAAGTGTTACTGTATGGCGTATGTTTGTGGGGGATTTTCTCTCATTCTCAGATACGCCATCCTAATTTTTGGGGCTTAGTCTGGACTAGCCTTAAAAATTAGGAACTCATTACATCCTAAGTAGCATTGTTGTCTTCATGCTTAGAATAAGGAATTACTTAAATTGGGCTCTTTATTTAGGATATGTCTCCTCTATTACTGTATAGAGAGACATACATGTAATTAGTCCCCTACTGGCATCGCCGGAGGGGACTATAGGTTTGCACTCTGTCCATCCGTCAGTCTGTCAGTCACACTTTAGTTTTCCGGACTTTTTTTGGAAATGCTTCAACCGAATGATTTCATTTTTGGTAACCTACTATCGAACAATGTCTTATAGATCAAGTTTGAGTTTCATGCTGATTGCATTATTCTTGTGTGAGTTATGGCCCTTGGAAATATGGAAAGCGCCAAAATATCAGTATTATCAGGACTTTTTTTGGAAACGCTTCAACGGAATTCATGCTGATCACATCTAGGTTATAACATTTGTATAATTATTAATGCTCATTAGTCCGGTAGGGGACATTGTATTGCTTCAGCGATATGTGCGCTCATGTTCCTAATTATTGTAATTTCCTTTCATCATGGATTGCAGGATTGGAACTATTTTCCACCTTTTTACGATTCAGCTAAGTTTGGGCCATTGGTTTACAGTGTAAAAATATGATAAATTTACAGTAATTTGTATATTTTTATACTTACCAATGGCCCAGACGGGGTTGGCCCTCCCAGAGTGGCCACTTATACCTCCCCGTTGAATTATTATGTAATACTCTCTTTTACAAAGAATGATGTTGGTGCCAATTCCGGTCACTTCTTGACATCTGCACATGTGCGGAGAGTAAATATATGGAGGACCAGATAGGACTTCCAATTTTCGGTTTTGCATGCAAATTTTGGGGATTGGGGGGGCAAAATTTGTGTTTGGCCCTCAATATATTAGAGTTAGCACCAGCTAAGTCTGGGCCATTGGTAAGTATAAAAATATACAAAGTATTGTAAATTTATCATTTTCAGGAACAACCATACTTGGTTCACAAAAAATTATTTGATGATTGGAGTGCCTATCAGTGTTTAGGATGTGGATTGTGTACTCATGCTGTTCATGGGAAAGACTCTCATTATATGGTATTGGTGAAATCGACCTTGGAGGTAAGTGTATATGCTGACAGTTGTGTAACATCCGTAGAGACAGTTCCAAAACATTACAAGTTATTATGATGAATTGACGGGGACATGGTCTAAGGTTTGTGGCTCAGAGTTTATGTTCAACTGAGACATGGAGCATCAAGGTTGAACATAAGCTCCAACCCACAAACCTCAGACCATTTTGCTGTCAATTCATCACAATAACATGCATGTTCCAATAAAACCCTATCCACAGCCCAAAACCCACATCGTCAAATGAACAGAGCAACTTTTGATAAGGAGTTTAGTAAATAAACCTCTTGTGTACAATCATTGGACAAATAATCAAATAATAAAGGTTGTGGTCACTCCATCTTGCTTCAAATTATAAACTGATTTGTAATTTACACAACACTTCATTTGGAACATCATCTGCTCACATGTGAAAAATCCAGTCAAATGAAGCGGTTTGCAAGTCACTCCATTGATGAAATAATTACTAAACGGGCAGTGTCATTTCAAAATTGTGCATGGTGAAGTCAGATGGTAACATATGCTACTGAAGCCGTAAACATAGAAGAAACTATGCAAGCCCTCATCCAGTCACAGGGCAAAGATTTTAGTCTAATTGCAAAAATGTTCATGCAGCCTAAATATGCCCCCGACTTGAAAAGTCGAGGGGTATCTAGTGGAGACCCCCCTCTGTCTGTTCGGCTGTCCATCCATCCATCTGTCCGTCCATCCGTACCAACATTTTCCATTGTACCACAGCAACTGCTACTCTAATTTGATTGATATTTGATGTTGTGATAGAGCATCATGGGGAAACGATACCTGTGTAGCATGAGTTTCTTCCACACATTTTTTCCAGAGTTATGGTCCTTTTTCACTACTTTGACTAGAAATTTTTGCGGTCGGGTGCATTAGCAGCACTTTGTGATGCAGGCCTCTTGTTGAATGTTTTTCAGTCACTTATGTTAATCACGTCTTTAAAACGAGGATGCGTGAACTGTGAACCTCCTGCTTTGAGAGTGAGGCAAAACGCAAAGTGCATGGTAATTACATTCAACCTTCCAGGCAAAATGTTATAAACTGGTTTATTAAAACCTAGGAGAGTATTGATGAGATTTACATTGTAAAATCATTTTTACCTGCGTCGCCACGGTAGAGCAGGTCTAGTAACCGCTCGACTCCGTCCGTCAATCCGTCCATTCGTCCACTCATCCGTCCGTCTATCCGTCTGTCCATCAGTCCGTCCGTCCGTCCGTCCGTCCGTCCGTCCGAAACACTTTTTCCGTCAAGGTTTTCTTAGCTTCTATGAAAGGGAATGATTTTATATTTGGTTTGCTGCTTCATAATGATGAGTTGTATCGTGTAAGCAATTTTCAGATCTGCTGTATAGCCTCTTCCTATTTGAAATTTTACTGTACCCACTGAACATTGAAATTTTTCAGCAAACTTTTCTTGGCTTCTATGCAAGGGATTGATTTTATATTTCATCTGGAGCCTGATAATGATCAGTTGTATCGTGTATGCAATTTTCACATCTGCCGTGCAGCCACTTCCTGTTTGCCGATTCAGTTGCATGCAGCGACACAGGTCCAGACCCGGTATTGGTCTTGTTATCCTGTGGAATTAATAATGCCCTGGACAGTAGTGAGGACTATATGATGGATTGTCGTATAAAAAAGTGTGGGGTTGACACTGGAAGTTTACCAGAATCTGAGCCCAGCATGGAGAGAACTGAATGTGACCCAGATGTTTTGAGTGTTTTATTTCTGGAACACGGTGGAGATTGTGATGAGGATGTTGAAATTGATTGTTTTGATACCCCAGATGTTGAATTGTGAAAACATCGAAAATGAGCTGTTATTATTTATAGGTTTCAGTTTGCTATTGATATTGAGCATTTCACTTCAGAAAAATAAAATAAAATAAAAAACACAGGTAAATTTTCACTGAATGGAGCTCCGAGTTTGATTGGGAAAATTCTCCTGTGATTTCCTTTTACTTTTTATACGCCCGTTTAAAAAACGGTTGTATTATATTATCAGTCAGTCTGTCTGTCCGTCTGTCCATCTGTCCATCTGTCTGTCCGTAAACAATTTGGTTTCCATTCATTTAAAGTTGAACGCCTTGACAGATCGACATCAAACTTTCAGAAGTTGTTTTTAGCATTAAAATACAGGTCAAGTTCGATATTGGTGTTTCTCAGTCCATCTGCTGCAGAGATATGGCCCTTTGAAAACACAATTTTTAGTCGAGTTGTGACGAAGTCAAACTCGACTTATAGTTTTGTGAATAGCGGGCGGGCGGGCGGGCGGGTGGGCGGGCGGGCGGGCGGGCGTAAACAATTGGTTTCCGGATGATAAGTTGATAGTGGTTCAACTCACATTCATTAAACTTCATACGTAGGTTGGTCTTGGTGGGAGGAAGAACCCTATTGATTTTGGACATGCTACGTCGAAGGTCAAGGTCACAGTGACCTTGAACATAGTAAATCTTAAACAATTGGTTTCCGGATGATAACTTGATAATGGTTCAACTCACATTCATGAAACTTCATAGGTAGATTGGCCTTGGTGAGGGGAAGAACCCAATTGATTTTGGACTCGCTACGTCAAAGGTCAAGGTCACAGTGACCTTTAACATAGTATATCGCAACAATTGGTTTCCGGATGATAACTTGATAGTGGTTCAACCTAGAGTCATGAAACTTCATAGGTGTGTTGGTCTTGGTGCGAGGAAGAACCCTATTGATCTTGGACTCACCAGGTCAAAGGTCAAGGTCACAGTGACCTTGAACATAGTATATCGCAACAATTGGTTTCCGGATGATAACTTGATAGTGGTTCAACCTAGAATCATGAAACTTTATAGGTGTGTTGGCCTTGGTGCGAGGAAGAACCCTATTGATCTTGGACTCACCAGGTCAAAGGTCAAGGTCACAGTGACCTTGAACATAGTATATCGCAACAATTGGTTTCCGGATGATAACTTGATAGTGGTTCAACCTAGAGTCATGAAACTTCATAGGTATGTTGGCCTTGGTGCGAGGAAGAACCCTATTGATCTTGGACTCACCAGGTCAAAGGTCAAGGTCACAGTGACCTTGAACATAGTATATCGCAACAATTGGTTTCCGGATGATAACTTGATAGTGGTTCAACCTAGAGCCATGAAACTTTACAGGCATGTTGGCCTTGGTGCGAGGAAGAACCCTATTGATGTTGGACTCACCAGGTCAAAGGTAAAGGTCACAGTGACCTTGAACATAGTATATCGCAACAATTGGTTTCCGGATGAGAACTTGATAGTGGTTCAACCTAGAGTCATGAAACTTCATAGGTGTGTTGGCCTTGGTGCGAGGAAGAACCCTATTGATCTTGGACTCGCCAGGTCAAGGTCACAACTCGACATTGGATCTGTGATCCTGAGCGGCATTTTTCTAAAAAAAATTGGTTTCCGTTCATTTAAAGCTGAACGCTTTGACGGATTGACACCAAATTTTTCAGATGTTGTTTTTAGGAATGAAATACAGGTCAAGTTCGATATTGGTGTTTCTCAGTCCATCCACTGCAGAGTTATGGCTCTTTGAAAACACAATCTTTCGAAAAAAATTGGTTTCCCTTCATTTAAAGTTGAACGCCTTGACGGATCGACATCAGACTTTCAGATGTTGTTTGTAGCAATAAAATACAGGTCAGGTTCGATATTGGTGCTTCTCAGTCCATCTGCTGCTGAGTTATGGCCCTTTGAAACCACAATTTTAGGAAAAAAATTGGTTTCCGTTCATTAAAAGCTGAATGCTTTGACGGATTGACACCAGATTTTTCAGATGTTGTTTTTAGCAATGAAATACAGGTCAAGTTCGATATTGGTGTTTCTCAGTCCATCCACTGCAGAGTTATGGCTCTTTGAAAACACAATCTTTCGAAAAAAATTGGTTTCCCTTCATTTAAAGTTGAACGCCTTGACGGATCGACATCAGACTTTCAGATGTTGTTTGTAGCAATAAAATACAGGTCAGGTTCGATATTGGTGCTTCTCAGTCCATCTGCTGCTGAGTTATGGCCCTTTGAAACCACAATTTTAGGAAAAAAATTGGTTTCCGTTCATTAAAAGCTGAATGCTTTGACGGATTGACACCAGATTTTTCAGATGTTGTTTTTAGCAATGAAATACAGGTCAAGTTCGATATTGGTGTTTCTCAGTCCATCCACTGCAGAGTTATGGCTCTTTGAAAACACAATCTTTTGAAAAAAATTGGTTTCCCTTCATTTAAAGTCGAACGCCTTGACGGATCGACATCAAACTTTCAGATGTTGTTTGTAGCAATAAAATACAGGTCAAGTTCGATATTGGTGCTTCTCAGTCCATCCGCTGCAGAGTTATGGCCCTTTGAAACCATAATTTTTGAAAAAAAATTGGTTTCCGTTCATTTAAAGCCAAACGCCATGACAGATTGACACCAAATTTTTCAGATGTTGATTTTATACACCCGTTTGAAAAACGGGACATATTATGTGAATGGTCTCTCCACCCGTCTGTCTGTCCATCCATGGACACATTTCGTTTCCGGACGATAACTTTAGTTGTAATGGATTGAGCTGAGTTAAATTTGGCATGTGGATTTAGTATGACAAAATACAGGATGGATTCGATTTCTTATCAACCTACCTCAATTGTTTACTACAGGCTTGCACTACAGTGGAAGAACCTAACTCGGATAAAATACTCTGTATTTTAATCTTTCCCAAGATTTGGGAAAGAAAAGTGGTGTAAAAAAACCACAAAAAAATAAACCAAAACTGGGTCGAGCGCCATCGGCGCACACCCAGTATGGGCCGCTCTTCCATAGTACAAATCCACGACTTCCGTAAAACAGTGCGCAATGCATCAATTTGTCATTCTTTCTTTATCTGAGGCACGAGCAGGATGTGTTTCCGCCATATGCATTATGAAACAGTGATAATTCAGCTCGTGGATAATGGTTTTCCTGTGACTGGAATTATGGATCTGAAGATCGTATAATAACAGGACTGTGTTTTACACATTCTCGTTAATATTTTCAACCACATTCTCATTGTATATTATTTACTATTCCGTTTTCGCGAATGTTTTGTTTTCGACATCACGCGATTCGACAATGAATTTTTTTCGGTTGAATGAATTAATTTTGGAGTTAGGTGTCATTCTGGGACTGTCTGCACAGGATTTCTTCACTCTATTGAGGGCTGAATTTCTGTTTTTTCGGTCCCTGTCGACAGTCTTTGTTCTGTCATGTACCCACCGTTTTTTTTTCTGCCACCTTCTCTCGTAGTTGAGGGTGTTCTTCTACTTTCTGTTTCTGTTGAGTTCACCTTTTTCTTCTACTGCTCTCACCTCTGTTATTTCCAGTTCGGTTCCTTTAGGGCAATTCTTTTTGCCCTCGCCTTGGTGCGTTCTCGTGGCCGTTTCTTCCGCACCCGCAGGTGGTGTGGAATGCTGTCGTTTCAGGAGCCTCCCGACTCGACCACGTCTGGTGTGAGTTTACCCCCTCCGTGGGAGATGTGCAGCTCCTCCCACCCCCGCGGGAGGGGGGCGACACTGTCGTTTCAGGGTCCCCCCGACTCGACCACGTCTGGTGTGAGTTTTACCCCCGCCGTGGGGGATGTGCAGCTCCTACCACTCCCGTGGGGGTGGGGAACGCTATCGTTTCAGGGTCGCCCGATTCGACCACGTCTGGTGAGAATTGCCCCCCCCCCCCCCTCCATGGGGGGATGTGCAGCTCCTCCCGCACCAGCAGGGGATGGGGAACACTGTCGTTTCGGGGCTGCCCGACTCGATCATGTCTGGTGAGAGTTATTCCCCTTCCGTGGGGAATGTGCAGTTTTTTACCGTGGTGGATACTGTGGGAGCTGTTGAATTTCTGGTGAAGAGATGCCTGGTTCTGGGACTATGCTCCCTCTCCAGTCGACATCTGAGGCTGTCACTAGAGTTGTGACTCCTCCTTTGGAGGCCAAGCTTGGTGGCTCTCTCCGCTTTTCCGCCAGTTCCAACAGCTCCCGTCGTATCTGCTGCTACTGCTGTTCCGTCTACAACGTCATTGGGCACCGTTTTTAACCGGCCTCGGCTTATCCCTGCCAGGGTCTGCAGGGATGTCTGTAGTGTGGTTGTGGGGTATCGGCCTCAGCCTTCCCTGACTTCAACTCGGCATAGTTGGATGGGGTTGCCGATTGAACCCCCTGCTGTGTCCTCTCAGCCACTGAGCACAGTAGTTTTATACCTGCAGTGGTCTGCTGCGGTGTCTGGTTGTGTAGGCGTGGGGGTATCGGCCTCAGCCTTCCCTGACTTCAACTCGGCGAAGTTGGAAGTGGCTGCCGGCCAAACCCTCTACTGTGGTCTCTGTGGCGTTGGGCACCACAGTTGTCATTGGATTCGAATGTTCTTAGTGGGACACTATGAACTCCGTGGCATTTCCGTCCACTCATTCTGGCCCACGACCAGTTTTGGAGGACCAACGTCTTTTGTGCAGGCTGGACCTTCTGCCCTGCAGAGGTCCGCGGTGACTCTCATGAGTTCCTGCTATGTTGATCCTCGGGGTGTGTTACACCCCTATACACCTCTGCCTTCAGACGTATCGGTTGCCACCCGTCGTCCCACGTCGGGTGTTTTGAAGGTTCGTGACCCTTCGCTGGTTAAGAGGGTCAGTGGTGAAGCCACTTTGTCGGTTCGTTCCCCTGTCAAACCAGCCAGTACGGGCAGTGAGCTTAGGGAGGCCTTTTCCTTACTCACTCAGGTTCTGTCAAAGAGCCTTCCTGTTGCTTCCAGCGAGGCAGCGAGTGGTTTCCAGGCGCCCCCTATGGCGCCGCCTCCCGGGATTGGAAACAGGCCACTTTCTGATCCCTCTCGTGTTCCGACACCATGGGAGGCGTCGGCTGGTTTGCCCACAATGGGCTATGTGTCTTCAAACTCAGGGGAAGAGTCCTACATGCTTGATGTCGAAATCCAGCAGTCTTCGGACTTGGGGGCAGCTCATGATTTCGTGTTTGGGTTCCTTCCGGATCTCAAACCATCTAACCAGTCCACAGTGTCAGCCAGGCTGCGATAATTGGTCGCGCGCCAACAGCCTATGGGGCAACCTGCTTCTGGGCATCTTCGACCGTGCCATTCGGTACAGTTGGTTGAAGCATTTTCAGCCTTGGACTCTAAGCTAAGTTCCAAGGCTATGAAGGTTCCGTTCTTCACCAGTGTTGACACCTTTTTGCCTCCGGCACGTTATCGTTCCTACGATTCCGCCAATCCGTCGGTCTACCAGACTTTGACGGTTTTGGATCAGGACCCCAATTCCCTCGGGCTTTCCAAGTCCCAAGTCTGCCGTCATTCCGATGATGACTCTGGAGTCCACATTGGGCTTATCAAGAGAGATGCTTTCTCTCTCTCCGACCACGTCGTCTCAGCTTTAGCTGCTTATCTGCCCCCAGATAAGTTTGACGAGGTACAGGCTCCTTTGCATGTGCTGTCCAAGGCTCTCATGCATCTTCACTCACACGCTTGCCTGTAACACAGCTAATCTGGAATTAGTTCGAGGGGACTCTGTGCTGGACACAGGCTGATCCCTTCCTGAGGAGCAGCGCGCTACTCTTCGATCTGCTTCTTTGGTAGGTCCGCAACTTTTCCATGGTTCTGTGTTGACGGTCCGGGATGACGTCCTACGTCATTCCAACGATCAGCTGCTGTTTCTTTAGCTTGATCAGCCTTCTAGGGTAGGCACGAGCTGTTCCAAGCCTAACAAGTACCCTCTGCTTCCTCTGCGAAGCAAAGGGGCTGATCCTTCTGCCTCCGCTTCTACTTCTTACTCAAGGGGTAAGGGTAAGCGTCTGTAGTCTTGATGGAAGTCCCAGGATTCTTCATTCAGTAAAGGAGGTGTTTTCTCGTCTTGCGAGCCTCGTTGGGGTTCGAAATGAAGGTCCTCACCGTTGGGCCGCCATCACATCCGATCCTTGGGTGTTAGATGTTGTTTGGTCTGGGCTGCGAATATCCTTCCGAAGGCACCCCACTCTGTCCAGGGTGCCTCTTCCAACCGCAGTTCCTTCAGACATTTTACGTCGGGAACTTTTGTCCACGGAGATAGACAATCTCCTGACAAAGGGGGCGATTGAGGTCATCAAGAACATTAGGTCAGGGGGTTTCTATTCCCGCCAATTCTTAGTGCCGAAGAAGGACGGCCGACTCCGACCGGTTATCAATCTGGGTTTCCTGAACCAGTCTATCATTGCTCCCTAGTTCAGCATGGAGACTTTCAGATCGGTCCTCCGTTCAATTCACCAGGGAGTTTTCGCTTCCAGCTTTGACCTGCGAGACGCTTACTTTCACGTTCCGATTCATTGGGCGTTACGGAAGTATCTCTGGTTCGTTTTTCTGGGGCGAGTTTACCAGTTCAAGGCCATGCCTTTCGGCCTCAACCTGGTTCCTTGGGCCTTCACCAGACTGATGTCGCATGTGATAGCTTTCCATCGCACACAGTCCAGGGTGACTACTTCGGCATATCTGGACGATATCCTCCAGGGGCATTCCAATGCTGCCTTACTGGAGTCGGATGTCGCCACTCTGTTGAGCCTGCTCACGTCGCTAGGTTTCAGAGTCAACGAGGAGAAGTCGGACCTGGTCCCTTCTCAGTCGTTTTATCATCTGGGGATGACCTTCCGCACACAATTCAATTTGGTGGCGGTTTCCCAGGCCAAGGCTGTGATTCTCTCAGCTTTTACTATGACTCTGTCCCAGTCCACTTCCGCGACGGCTCGGAGTATTCTCCAGCTATGTGGTCTCTGCTGTTCGGTGACGGATCTCATTCCTCTAGGTCGGCTGCGTGTCTGACCTCTCCAACACTTTCTGCTCAGTCGTTGGAGGCTGAATGTCGATTTTCTGGATCTGGTGCTTCAGTTTCCAGAATAGCTTTATCCTCACTTTCTCCTCTGGACGGATGTCCAGTGGCTTTCGCAGGGTATTCCGTTGGACTTACCCACGTCCGATCGCGTTCTGATGGCAGATGCCTGCGATCTCGGATGGGATGCGACGTTGGATCCTCGAGGTCTTTCCATTCACAGGATGTGGGACCAGGATCATGCAGCTCTACACATCAACCAGAAGGAGCTTCTTGCTCTTCTGAGTTTCAGGCAGTGGATCCCTCACCTGTCGAATCGCCAGGTCCTTCTGTTGTCCGATCATTCGACGGTGGTTGCTTACATTCGGAACCAGGGCGGCACGCACTCTGTTCCAATGTACGAATTGGCTCGGGATCTTATACTGCTCGCTCAGGATGTCCACGCTGGGGTGGCTGTTCGTCACATTTCCGGTCGTCTGAACGTCCTAGCCGACTCCCTGTCCCGTCGGGGCAGGTTCATTTCCACCAGGTGGATGCTCCACATGGCGGGTTCCATCGCTCTCTTGCGACTCGTTGAAACCATCCGGTGGACACTTTTGTGTCCCCGTGTCCAGATGCTCTGGCTTTCGCCGTGGATGCTCTGGCCCTTCTTTGGGATGGTCTTGTCGGCTAGGTTCCTGCCAGTTCCGATTCTGCCTCAGGTTCTCACCCAGATATGAACCTGCAGTCGTCGAATCCTTTCGATCACACCCGTCGCCTCAGTGGGTGTGGATCAATCTGCTCCGCTCTCTGTTAGCGGTGGTTCCGGCATGTCTCCCTCTACCTCACGACTTTCTTTGCCAAAGTCGCCCGAGGAGGTTTTACGTTGACCCGACTTCATTGTGCCTTCGCACATGTCTTTTATCAGGTCCTGTCTCCTCCGTAGTGGTTTTTCGAGACACGCAGTGGAGTTGCTTTTCTTCAAGGAGGCACTCGCTCCACTGGTTTAGCCTCTGTGGCTAAGTGGAAGGTTTTTCTGTCGATGGTGTGCGATCACTCTGTTGCTTCTGTCACTCCTTCGATCACACCGCTTGTGGAGTTTCTGGTATATGTTTGTTTCTGGGGGTCTCCAGCAATGGGTCCATGTCCATGCTTCGGAGACATTTTTTCATATGTGATATCGCATTGTTTCGACACTCATCCTTGCCTCTCCAAGCTTGTTCAGCTCTTTTCCTTGAAAAGGCCTAGGACTTTGCAGTTTCCTCCAAGAAAGATGGTCACTTTCTTGGGCGCTGCTCTGCTTGGGGGTGGGGGGGCGTTCACGCCTTTATCCTGGATGAATATTCGTTCTCTCACATGCCAGATCTCACCTGCATCCATTTCTTGATGGATTTGTCTTGCTATTCGTGCAGCTTCCGCTCGTCTAGCTACTGGTGATTGTTTTACCATTTGTTTTTTCTGCCGCGGGGTGCGTGCATTGTCTTCCTCTTTTAATAACTTTGTCACGTTGTCGGATGACGGATGTTATTCTGGCAGCTTTCTGGAGAAATGCTACATTCTCCTTTTATCTGCGACAGTTGCAGGATCCGACAGAGAACCTTGGGGCCCTCTTTCTTCAGCTCAGGCTGTTGTCTATCCCAGCCTTTCAGCTTTTTTCAGGGTCAGTTCCAGCTTTGTGCTGTTACTGCTCATTCTGTCTGTGCGTCGCACTTCACCATATGCCTCATCTTTCATTATCTTTCTAATGTTTGTGATGCTATGGTTTGATAGGCCTAGGGATCTCTTCCTCTGTCCACGGTCCCAGTGCTATTGAGTTATGTGCAGGTTGGTTATGTGATTCCCTCCAGCCTTTTGTCTATTCAGCCTGTAGTAAACAATTGAGGTAGGTTGATAAGAAATATAAATTTTATAGTAAATTTCCTTTCTTATTATACCTACCGAAATTGTTTACATTGAGGCCCCCCCATCTTCTTATTCGGGTAAGAATCCTTCCTCCCCGCTGATCACATAACTCCTGTGTTGTTCGGAATCAAAAGAATGACGAATTGATGCATTGCGCACTGTTTTATGGAGTCGTGGATTTGTACTATGGAAGAGCGTCCCATACTGGGTGTGCACCGATAGCGCTTGACCCAGTTTTGGCTTATTTTTTCGTGGTGTTTTTACACCACTTTTCTTTCCCAAATCTTGGGAAAGATTAAAATAGAGAGTATTTTATCCGAGTTAGGTTCTTCCATTATAGTGCAAGCCTGTAGTAAACAATTTCGGTAGGTATAATAAGAAAGGAAATTTACTATAAAATTTATAATTCTGTTTCTAGCGGCCCATTTGCAGTAGAGTTATGACCCTTTATTTATGGGAATTTAGCCCAACTTTTCGTTTCCAGACGATAACTTTAGTTTGCCTTGACCGATTTATTTCAGATTTTCAGTTTTTTTGTTTTTGACCACAAAATACAGCTCAAGTTCACTTTTGACCACAATCGCATATAACTTTCCAGAGTTATTCCCCTTGAATGATTGCAAATTTGTGGATTTTGTGGTTTCCGGATGATAACTTTAGTTTGCCGTGACCGATGTTTTTAAAATTCTCAGATTTTGTTTTTGACCACAAAGCACAGCACAAGTTCACCTTTGGCCATAATCGCATGTCCCGTTCCATAGTTATTCCTCTTGAATGATTGCAAATTTGTGAATTATGTGGTTTCCGGATGATAACTTTAGTTTGCCTTGACTAATTTGTTTCAAATTCTCAGATTTTGTTTTTGACCACTAAGCACAGCTCAGGTTCACTTTCGGCCAAAATCGCATGTACCTTTCCAGAGTTATTCCTCTTGAATTTGTGCATTTTGTGTTTTCCGGATTATAACTTTAGTATGGCCTTACTGTTGGACATAGAATGCATCAAATATTTGGTTTCCGGATGATAACTTTTCTTATTTGTTTTCCGATTGGTTCCAAACTTGGTATGTTGTTTAATCACAACAAAATACAGGTCAAGTTCGAATATGGGGTTGGTCCAAACAATTTTCACCCTCACCCCCATCCTTACCCCAACCCTTCAAAAATACAAAACAGGCGTATATTGTCCCGCTACGCGGTGCTCTTGTTTGATAATGAATCTCCACAAGTGTAATATTAAAGGACCAAGTTGGATTGATATGGCTGTGAATGGAAAGTTTCGGCCTCCCATCGATAGGTCTGGGGTGGGGTTATTTCAATTTGCTGTTGATACCGAGTGTTTCTCTTCCGAAAAATAAAATAAAAAACACAGGTAATTTTCAGTGAATGGAGCTCCAAGTTCGATCTGGAAAATTCATCTGTGATTTTTATTACTTTTTATTTTTTCGATTTTCTTGGATTGATATAGCTGTGAATGAGACATTTCAGAACGAGGAATGATTTATTGAATTTCTATCATTATATATTTTTGGTAAGTTTCAAAGTATGTACATTTTTTATCATAATTCAAAATTTATATGTCCGAAACTTTACAATCTTCTCACTGATCGTTCTGAAAATGTTTACTAATAGGATTGTCATTTTGGTGTTTGTGAAAGACTCCTTCACAGTCCTGACTGTTTCACTTAAGTACTGCAGAAGCATATCCGTCATATTAGCCTCTTACCCACTTATGTCGAAATATCAAAATTTACCACAGCAAAATTTTCGCATAATGTAACTAGGAATTTAACTAATGATGATCTCTGTCAAACAAGATTGAATTTGTTAAATTCCTAGTTGCATCGTGGGAAAATTTGCTGCTTGAAATTTCAGTATTCAGTTTACCAGTACATATAGACATTTTTTGTTTGAGAGCTTATGTCTCTCTAAACATTGAATTTCTCCGTACCTTTTGAAGCATTTTTTTTTTTGATAAAGTCATTGAGTCTTTTCAAGTAAAGCAATACAATTTAAATTTATAGTTTACAAACATCTATAAGGACGACACTATTAATGCTGAATATAAAACCTGAGAATTATTCAGATCCCCTTTGAGAAGCTTAACGTTCATAAGTTATGTCCTATTCAAGTCTTGTCTGCCTACAGAAGCAGGCATGACTTCATTAGAAACCATTCAATGTAACTGCACTTTTATGGAACAGACTACCTATTTGCTACAAGTCAGTGCACTTGTTATAAGGTGATGAGATTTATCTATGAGAGAATTAAGCCTTTGGGCGGTATGAAAGAATGAATGAATTCTGTTTAGAATATACATACAAAAACAATAATGAATTTATACGACTTACATGATTTTAAGAGATACAGTGTCCTTATATATTTTTGGTAAAATATGTTAACAAAGAAAGTGAGATGCAAGATGTAAATAAGTTTCTTTTGGGCATACATATATTGCCAACTCCACCAAACACAATAAATATCCTCGAAATTAGGACCCTACGAATCATATATTTTTTATCCGAATCGAATCTTGAATCAAACCACATTTATTATTCGAACCTCGAATCGAATCAGTTGCATCTTGAAGATGACCCATGGAGGTTGGGGTGCTATAAACCTGATTTATTCCAACTGAGATGGCTCATGTCCCGACCGATAAAATAATCCAACTACATTATTAATATAAGAATAAGGATTAAAGTTCATCATCGACATTGCTTGGAAACTTTAAATTGGCATTTAACCCTTTACCCAACGCAGATGATATAAAATTTATTATTTTAAATATCATTTTTTAAAATTTAAAAAAAAATTCAACAAAATCATATCATGTGACCCCTCTTTGGAACAAGCTTGGCGAGCTCATTCCAAAGAGGCATCAAATGATATGGTTTTGTTGAAATTTTTTTAAAAATAGTATTTTTTCAGCTGCTGAATTTGCATATTACGCGGGTGGATGTGGCCGATTCATTGGGTAAAGAGTTAACAGTGGTAGGGACTAGTGATGTTGAAATTAGTATAACCGTGGGGAACGATCGTCGATATCTGCTGTGAAACAATAGTGTTCAACTGATGACTCGGAGACAAATTAAAGATGATAACAATTTAATAGCGAATCTGGTATTCCAAATATCTAACAGCAATCAGCATTTAATAACCGGACTTGTTGGATATCCGAACAATTTTACAGCAATAGCTCATGGGATTTCCCAATAAAATGAAGCAGAGTAACATTTGGAAATCCAAACTATAACTGAATTCTTACTTGTGATCAAGGCTATATATACAATATAATAAATGCGTCATGTCATAAAAAGTTTACTTGATAAAAAGATTAAAGTAAGCTTTCACTGGGTCTTAATGATATGCCTTATTAACTTAGTGAATAGAGCTTAAACAATGGAGGAAAACAATGAACAGAGGCAACTTGTTAACAACTTCTATAAGAGGGGCTTGCTGTCACACGACGAATGAAGAAATATGCCAAGTTTGAAACAATTGAAATCAATTTGGACAAAATGCAAATAGTAGATTTTGAATGCAATATAACAGTAAATTTGTGTTTTTGATCGAAAGTTTATCATGGTCTGTACACGCTTCGTGATATTAGCATGGCTGGTGGCACGAGTGCAGATGTTATTATGTTAACCCTTTACCTAACACGAAAAGCAGACGACACTTGCAAAAAAAATTCTTGAATAACTAATTTTTTTCATTTTTTGTCTCAAAAACATAGGTTATGACCCCTCGTTGGAACGAGCTCAACGAGCTCATTCCAATGAGGGGTCACAACCTATGTTCTTGAGACAAAAAATGAAAAAATAATGAAAATTAATTGATGATTTTTGAGAATAGCGCTGGCCGGTTTTGGCCGTTACTTTGGGTAAAGGGTTAATGTAACTTTAAGTTACCCTTAGTCGATTATTTCAACATAATGTATATACGATTTCCACCCAAACAATATATCTTTTGTGACACGATGAAGCTAACTTTTACCAAGCTATATTCCCATGAAAAAAGTTTCGAGAGTTAGGCAGCCGATTTTGAATCAAACCGAATATCAACTTAAGATTTGAAATTGAATCGAATCACAAAGCTTCACAGGAGCCCTAATGAAAATGTAGACAGAATGCATCTGGGATTACCAGTATGCCAATTTTAGATACAGTTATTTTTGATTTCTAAAAATGAAGAAAACATTTGTTGTCGCAGCTATAATTCAACAAAATAATGTCACTCCTCTTGATCTATGTCATTCAGTGAAAGTTATATAACGTATCTCCACTTTGTGATAGAAGATTGAGATCAGTGGCTGTGAGTGGATAATTATGCCAGACTCTCAAGCCAGAGGTCCCGGAGTCGATCCCTGGTTGAGGAAAGTTCCTGATGTGTCCAAAAACTCTCTCACAGCACCAATTCTGTCACAGTGTAGCATCCTATCGTGGGAGGCTGGGGAAGGGGGGATGAAAAATTGCTTTTCCCTGTGCAGAAAAAAAGAGATTTTGTGCAGGCTAAAGATCTCTTCATAGTATTGGATATGACTGAAGCCATGAAATTGCCACTATGGATGCCATCACACAATAATCAACGTGTGCTGACCACCTGCTTGTATTACCCAACAGGACTGAACAGGTTCACATAGAAGCTGTGTAAAGTCTACTTCAAAAATGGTGAGAAGGTGCATTATCAGAATTAACAATCAACAGTCAGTCAGTTGAGTACTGTGTGGTGAGATCTAGATGGGGTGAAAAAACAAATCAAATCCTTTTTTTTTTCCTTCTTTACCTTCCCATTATTTTCCCTGCACAGTGTAGGAGGAGGATGGAAATAACTTTTGTTCACGCTGATTTCTCCTAATTTATTAGGATTACAAGCTTGCAACTTTGAGACATTATCATTCCATTGCGGCACACAAGTATGAAGCAAGCCGAAAGAAGAAATATTTCAAGAGTTATTTCCCTGAATGTAAACTAGTGTATTTTTACTCCCCCTCCCCCCCCCCCCCAAAAAAAATAATGTCTGTCCATCTGTTCATCCTACTTTGGTTTCCTGATGATAACTTCAGTTAAAGTTGACCAAATTAAATGTAATTTGGTATGTAGCTGTATCAACATAAAATACAGGTCAAGTTCGAATCGGGGTGCGGTGTGACAATTTTTGCAATTGAATTTTTCGAGGTCGAAAAAGGTACATAATTCTGGCAAAAAATGTCAGATCAAACCCCGATTTGAACATGACCTGTATGCTATGTTGATACACCTACACAACAAATTTTATTTGATTCGGTCAATTACAGCTTAAGTTATTGGTTAGAAACTACAAACTGAGTTTTCAAAGTCAAAAAAGGGGCATAACTCAGGCAAAAATTGTCGGACCGCATCCTGATTTGAACTGGACCTGTTTTTTTTTATACACATACATACCAAATTCCATTTGATTTGGTCAGCTATAACTAAAGTTATCATCGGGAAACCAAAGTGGGATGGATGCACAGACAGATGCACAGGCATGAAGTTTGGTATGAGGGATCCTTGTGACAAGCCGTGTTACAACCGATAATGTTACAACGGCGCATAATGTTACACCAACGCATAATGTTACAAAAAATGTTGTAAACAACCGATAATGTTATAAACTCTGCAAAATGTTGTAACTTTTTTCAACCCGTTATGTTATAAAAATCGACGCATAATGTTATAACTTTTTTCAACCCGTTATGTTACAACAAATTAACCGATAATGTTATAACTTCTCTATACTAATTCCAGTTACAGCTATTGTAGATGGACTTCACCACTTACCATTTATTGCCACCTAAAGATATGTAATATTTATACTAAAGGTTTCTGCTCTGGTTAAGGTGAGGAGATAACCCCCCCTCCCCCACCCCCCCCCCCCCCCCCCTCCAACTCCCGGGGATTTATCATAGAATGGCCTAGTCACGTTACATAGATGCGGATTATCCTGGTAACTCAATCGTGTGACGTCATTACCATGATCATCCAGTACCCGACGTAGTGAAGGCGGGGTGGTGGGCGGGGGGTGCTATGTTATCCGGTTGGTACGTTTACCAACATGCGTAGTCTCCGCTTCCAGAAATGTAGTGTACCATAGTCCCCTGACGCCTTTGGGGATTGGCAAATGCCTCTGTTTTTGCTTGTTTTGGGTATCTAAAACTCATTTGTCGTATATTTCCTAGTCATAAGAATATCTTATTGTTCATTAATTTGACATTTTAACAACTAACAGTGAACAAAAATGAGGTGGAGTTAAAAGAGGTCAATACGTTGGATGGAGCGAGGTACATATGGTGGATGTGGCGTGTTGGTAGTCTCGCACGGAACAAGAATAAGATGCAAGACCAGGGGGTGAGCGTTAATAAGCCATGTTGCCCATTTTAGAGAGGGTTTGCACCTCCCAAGCTTTGGTGACTGGTTCCTATTTTACCAGTAAAACAGAGCCCGTTTACCACAGTGAACAGGCACTGCTTCACTTCCCGGGATTCCTGCGGGGAAGAAGTGATGAATTTGGGATTACAGGTTCTGGAAAAGGCGGAATCACTAGAACAGGCAGTATATGGAGAAGGGGAGGCTGTGGAGCAGGAGTTGTGTTAATGTTGGTGTTGTGGCGGTGTTGGTGATGGTGTTGAGTAGTTATGTATGTTGAAAGTGAGCCATTTTGTAGGACCCCGGGGCAGGACCCCGGAAGTGACGTCATGTCACGTGACTGGGCGGTCATGTTGGAATGTCATGATAGTGCACATGGGTGGCCATGTTGTGACGTCATTAACATGATAATAGGTGGTAGCAGTGCGTATGCGCAGCGTGTGTTGTTATGGGGACACGTGCACAGTCTCAGCCCTAACAACCAGACAATAGATATCGAATTAATCCAAACAACCTGACAATCTTCAGAAAACTGACCCAAACACTCCAGAAAAGACTCCCAAATAAAGGTAGGATAGTATCCTTAATGAGGGAGGGTATGAGACGTATGAAGAGGTACTCTTTGCGCTCATTTTCATAGCTTTCATTTTGAGACGTATGATTTTGCACGCACCATGCTCATTTTTATAGCTTTCATTGCTTCATACGACAAAAAGGGGGATTCCATGGGTTGGTGTAACATTATGCGGCGTTGTAACATTAACGTTTGTAATATAGGAGCGGCTTGTTACAACTGATAATGTTACAACGCCGCATAATGTTACATTAACGCATAATGTTACAAAAAATGTAGTAAACAACCGATAATGTTATAAACACCGCATAATGTTATAACTTTTTTCAACCCGTGATGTTATAAAAATCGACGCATAATGTTATAACTTTTTTCAACCCGTTATGTTACAACAAATTAACCGATAATGTTATAACTAGTGTATACTAATTCCAGTTACAGCTTTTGTAGATGGACTTTACCACTTACCATTTATTGCCACATAGGGGTATGTAATATTTATACTAAAGGTTTCTGCCCTGGTTAAGGCGAGGAGATCCCCCCCCCCCCCCCCCCCCCCCCCCAACTGCAGGGGATTTATCATTGAATGACCTAGTCACATTACATAGACGTGGATTATCCTGGTAACTCAATCGTGTGACGTCATTACCATGATCTTCCAGTGCCCAACATGGTGAAGGCGGGGGTGGTGGACGAGGGGTGCTATTTTATCCGATTGGTATGTTTACCAACATGCGTAATCTCCGCTTCCAGAAATGTAGTGTACCATAGTCCCCTGACGCCTTTAGGGATGTGCAAATGCCTCTGTTTCTGCTTGTTTTGGGCATCCAAAACTCATTTGTCGGATATTTTTTAGTCATAAGAATATCTTTTTGTCATTAATTTGACATTTTAACAACTAACAGTGAACAAAAATGAGGTGGAGTTAAAAGAGGTCAAAAAGTTGGATGGAGCAAGGCACATATGGTGGATGTGGTAGGTTGGAAGTGTCGCACGGAAGCCAAAGAATAAGATGCAAGACTGGGTAGGAAGAGGAATGAGGTTTAGGAGGATTGAAAGGGGTGGGCAGGGATTAGGCTGAGAAAGAGAGGAGGTCATGGATTAGTACATCAGGGTTATTGTGCAGAGAAGGCTATCTGAGAATACTATAAGAGAGTAGTGCTAGACGTATGATAATATAGATGGTGGAGATGTTGGAAGAAGTGGAAGTGATGAATTTGGGTTTACAGGTTCTGGACTATGGTTCACTTCATTTATGGAAGCGGAGACTATGCATGTTGGTGAATGTACCAATCGGATAAAATAGCACCCCTCCTCCACCACCCCCGCCTTCACCATGTTGGGCACTGGATGATCAAGGTAATAGCGTCACCCGATTGAGTTACCAGGATAATCCACATCTATGTAACGTGACTAGGTCAAACTATGATAAATCCCCGGAAGTTGAGGGGGTGGGGGGTGGGGGGGGTGGGGGGGGGGGTGGTCTCCTCACCTTAACCAGAGCAGAAACCTTTAGTATAAATATTACATACCTTTATGCGGCAATAAATGGTAAGTGGTAAAGTCCATCTACAATGGCTGTAACTGGAATTAGTATACTGAAGTTATAACATTATCGGTTAATTTGTTGTAACATAATGGGTTGAAAAAAGATATAACATTATGCGTAAATTTTTTTAACATAACGGGTTGAAAAAAGTTATAACATTATGCGGAGTTTATAACATTATCGGTTGTTTACTACATTTTTTGTAACATTATGCGTTGGTGTAACATTATGCGGCGTTGTAACATTGTCAGTTGTAACAAGCCGCTCCTATATTATAAAAAAAAGTTGGCCACATATTTTTCACCAGACTTGCGGTCCTTATTTTGTCAGCTTTTCATATCATCCATCCATCCATCCATCCATCCATCCATCCATCCATCCATCCATCCATCCATCCATCCATCCATCCATCCATCCAACCATCCATCCATCCATCCATCCACCAATCCATCCATCCATCCATCCATCCATCCATCCATCCATCCATCCATCCATCCATCCATCCATCCATCCATCCATCCATCAATCCATCCATCCATCCATCCATCCATCCATCCATCCATCCATCCATCCATCCACCAATCCTTCCATCCATCCATCCATCCATCCATCCACATCCATCCATCCATCCATCCATCCATCCATCCATCCATCCATCCATCCATCCATCCATCCACAGCAATATCTCAGCAGTGAGTGGATGGATTTCAGTGAACTTTGTACTGAGGGATCCTTGTGATAAGCCACTCCTATAGGGTATGGTCGATATGTACCACGGTCGATATGTACCACGGTCGATATGTACCACCCGTCGGTCAATATGGACCACCCAGAAAGTCAATTTGTACCACACAAAAAGTCGATATGTACCACCCAAAAGTCGATTTGTACCGCCATGTGGCGGGGACTTTTCCCTCCAACTTTCGCGATGGTTTTGGGGTATCGACACAAACAAATCTGATAGTCAGCATAGATGTACTTGCCAATTTTTAGAGGGGGTGGAAAGGTAGGAGTGGAAGATTTTGCCGAAAAATGATAAAGGATCATCAAGGCATGTTGCGCCACTGTGGGGATGGTATGGGAGGATGTGTTCCAACTGCCATTTCAACACTTTTTTTGCAGTGGGTCATCGGATGCTGGTTGTCCAGACTTGAACCAAAATTCTGAACTGTAATCTTTGGTGTGGTACACCCTGCAGGATGGGATATAATCAGAAAAGATAAGACAAATACACATAATATTTCTACATCTTTTTATTTAAATATATATATACTCTGTAATACTTTTTGGTATACATGTTAAAAACAAAGAGAGGGAAATATTTTTTACAGAACATACTATGAAATTGGGAAAAAAGCACTTTGGAAGTTTTTTTTTGTTACTGGCGGACTGGGACAGGAATTTTCTTGGTGTTTTTACATTGATCTCTTCTTTGAAATTAACAAACTTTTCCAGACTGATTTTTTTTCGATTTCAAACTATGTTTGGGAATTTTTTATTGTTGTTTTCTGTGTGTTTTTTCCAAGTTCTGTACAACACAGGAATAACAAGAAAAAATTACCGAACATACTATGAAATCAGGAAAAAGCACTTCAGAAGTTTTTTTTGTTACTGGCGGACTGGGACAGGAATTTTCTTGGTGTTTTTACATTGATCTCTTCTCAGAAATTAACAAACTTTTCCAGACTGATTTTTTTCCAATTTCAAACTATGTTTGGTAATTTTTTATTGTTGTTTTCTGTGTGTTTTTTCTAAGTTCTATACACACAGGGAACAACATAAAAAATTACCGAACATACTATGAAATCGGGAAAAAAGCACTTTGGAAGTTTTATTTTGTTACTGGCGGCCTGATGCAACTATTTAATCCTCAGAATGTTCTACAAGCTGGGCACACAGTCGGAGGTATTCTGAAGTACTCATCTGCCTATTTTCATCATCATACACATCCCACAGTTTCATTAAAGTGATATGTTTTGTTTTGGTGCTCTTTTGATATCTACACAGTTTTTTTTGTGACACAAGACGAACTTGTAGTGGAAGCATATCAGCCTCCTTGTGAATAATTTGAAAAAGTTTGTACATGTTTAAAAAGTTCATTTTTGCAACATCATTCATGGCATAATGCAACCCCTCAGCATCATTATTGGTCCAAAGAGGTCATCTAAATGTAGACCAAGACTGAGGTGGACACTTGTCTGATTTCACCCATGTTTTTTCTAAATATCTCACAAGTTTATTCAGTTTTTCTGACGATGGTGGACATCTGTCCTTCAATGCATTAAAAGATTCCACTATATGGTTTTGAGGCAAACATGGCAATATCATTAACTGTCTAATATAGTCCCGAATAGGCAGTTGTTTAACGTAAGCACATTGCAGTCCTAATTCCTAAACCTTTCGATAAACGGCCTGGCTCCAATGGAACCAACAGCCATGAATAGACACTGTTGGTAAAACATCACTTCCATGACAACCTTATAGTCCTTGGTCTTTTGGTGCGACATATAAACATAACATAATGGGACCTGTTTTAAAGTTCCTCCACTTTTGAAAAAAACTGTGGACACTAAATAACTGAACAAAGGGTCATGCACAACTTTGAACGTTGCGTCCATAAACCATACTTTGGAGTTGCCTAAGTCTTTCAGTTGTAACTCTGCAGCTAGTATAATATGGCGTTGACCATTTAGTTGAATATCTTGTTGAAAAAAACCAGGTGGATTGTTCTGCTCATCCAACGTGAAGTTTAAATCTTTTGGGTGTGCTGGTCGAAGTTGTTCTCTAGCCCTATTAACTGACCGTGCAAGCTGATCTAATCTTGGGAGTGGAACGTCTTCCATTGGAAGAGATTCTAGGGCTTGTTTTGCAATGACACCCGATGACGTATACAAATCATTTTTAGCTGTCGCTTTAACAATAGCTGTTGCAGAGTTTAGTAATAAAGCACCTGGGTTTCCAGGGTGTGTGTGACTTCTTACACCATGAGAAAAGATGAATGACTGCATGACCATTGCGTAACATTTCTTCCCCCTACTACTACAAATCCAAGTGGTGCCCACATTTGTTTGATGCTTAATTGTATATATATAAATATATAACCATTGCTGTCTGCCAACAGATCTCCACCCTTTTTTGTGCCATTTTTGTTTATATTGTATGTCACAGGACCATCTTCTGCTTTTGTTGAAGGAATTTCCTCTTCCTCAAGAGCTTGCTCCATTTCAGCACTTACAGAGGCAACAAGTAGCGATACATTGAAGGATGCTGCCGCTTCCACTGTGGTTTCTTCAATATCCATGTCAGTTTCTGTGGTTAATGGCCCTGAGCAGTCAGGACAGGACCAATGGACAATGATTCCATCTTGTTGATCTTTCATCATCTTTCTATAAGTTACTCTATTCTTCCCAGTTCCACAAAGTCGATGCCGCCATCTATTACACACATCACATTCCAAGGCATCTTGGCGAGGCCTTACTTCCAAACTGCACCCAGAACAAGGGTTATTCATAGTGAGGTGAACTGATGAGAATACCTGCATATCACTGGATTTTATTCAGATTTCTGGCTTGGTGGGTCAATGAATAAACATTTTGAAGTAGTACTATCAAAGGATAAAGTGCGGGCGGCAACAGGCGTTGCTCATAATATGTTTTGATTGCAATTACCCATCCTTCTGTCGGTTCGCATTGTTTTGATTGCAATTCCCCATCCTTCTTTCAATGAGCACATGTTTTGATTGCAATTCCCCATCCTTTTTCCAGTTAGCATATGTTTTGATTGTAACTACCCATCCTTCTTCAAGTTATTATTGAGATTGCTTGGGCAGTGGAGTGTTTATTAAATACTGTCTTAATTGACATTTCAGTTTTCTCCAAAGCTTGTTTCAAGATTAAAGAATTTATTTTATTTAATCTTATTTTTTTTACAAGGATTGGCGAACAAGTTATGCAACTTTAAAGAATAAACAAACGACCTACTAGTAACTTTGCCAACATACCGACACTCAATACTATTTTTAAAAAATTTAAGGTAGAGTACCGCATCAAAGATTTAACATTAACAATAGAATTTTACCGAAATTATCCAGAGAAAAACAGTACAAAAATACATAATATTTTCATGTAGAAAAGGGAAAAAAAATTAATAGAAAATGAAATAAAAATATCGAGCAGATTTATCAAAACTAATCCACATTTCAAGTGGTACATATTGACTTTTCAAGTGGTACAAATTGACCTTTCATGTGGTACATATCGACTTTTCAAGTGGTTCATATCGACTGCCGATGTGGTACATATCGACTGGTACATATAGGTTGTGGTACATATCGACTTAGGGCTGCTCCTACACATGCTATTAAAAAGTTGCCCACATATTTTTTCAAGAGTTATGCTCCTTGCATTTCAAATACATGTGCCAAATTATTTTCCATAGCAGGGGACCACAATTTTACTAATCTGCTTGTTAACTAAGTCGACTGTTGGGGAGCATCCATCAGTTTTACTGATTTTCTTGTTCATTCTTTTTGTTATAATTTAAGCTCCACTGCCTTTGCAGTGGCACTTCACAATTCTGATGGAGAATATCAGTTAATAAGCTTAACAACTAGCACCCTCTTAAACCAATTCTCCTTTGAATGTGGCAAAGTTACTTATCTGGACTTAGGACTAGCAGATGTTTACCACTAGTATGGAGCTTAGGATGGTATGTGTCTCACACCCATTACATATTTTAGGACACTGAGAAAAACTTTGAGAACTTCCCATCACAGCTCATCTTTGGTGATGTTTGTTGCATGTATCCTAAACTTTGTGTGTATGGAAATTATTGGATGACTGTTTATTAAGAGTTACTCTGCATCTGTTTTTTTTTAATGAAAAATTAAATGAAAAGGCCAAATTCAAGAAAATGTAAAAAAGATTAATATTTTGCCTTTATTGGAAACCCAGCATGCTTTGGTCAGCGAATAGGAGAAAAATTTTGTGTTTCTTTTTTGGCTCATCTTGACAAAGTGAAGCTGAGCTAATCTCATCGCTCTCCGTCCGTCGTCCGTCGTCCGTCGTCAATCAACACCACGTTTTATTCTTCTCCTCCAAAGCCACTGGGCCAATTCGAGTGAAAGTTTGTGTGAGTGATGGTCCCAAAGGGGCATTTCATTTTTGTTCAGCTCAACATGCCTAGCCCCATTGGGAGGGAGTGGGGGAAAATGCTCCAAAATATTTTAAAAATCTTCTTCTCAAGAACCAGTGTGTACAATGACTTGATATTTGCTATGGAGCTTCCATATGAGGTGTAGAATCAAGTTTGTTCAAACGAACTTCGTGAAGTAATATTTGGCTTTGTAATAGGAGGGGTAAGATTTTTGGCCCCGCCCAAAATTTCTATTTTCTGAACCGATGGTCCGGTATGAACTAAATTTGGTTTGTGGTAGTATTGGGTCATAAGTACTTGACCCATGCAAAAAAAAAAAAAATTCTCGCATCCCCATGGGAACCCTGGGAGCTAAAAATAGAAATATTTTCAAACGCCCATATTTCCCAAACCCCACGGAACAGAGAGCTTTTATTTGGTATGAAGTATCCTTATGACCAGTAGAATTGAATGGTAAAAAAAAATTGCCATCGGTTATGTTAGGGTGTTCTGTAATGGGCATCGAAAAAATGCTGAGTCAGCATATTTGCAAAAATTTAAAAAAATCTTTTCTCCAGAACCAATCATCAGAATCTTTTGATATTTGGTCTACAGCATTCATAGGGGGGGGGGGGGGGGGGAGGGGCAGATAAAAGTTTGTTGAAATAAAGCTCATTGGTTCATATTTGGGCTTTCTACGGGAGCCCGAAGTTTTAACGTAGGGTAATATGGGGAATATTCTTTAAAAATCTTCTTCTTCAGAACCACCAGTCAGAATCTTTTAATATTTGGTATACATCATTGTTATGAGGGTCAGATTCTAGATTGTTCAAACCAAGTCCCTAGGTTAATATTTGGGCTTCCTACGGAAGCCCAAATTTTATCTTTGTTCAATATGGAGGGTAATTTAAAAAAATCTTCTTCTTCAGATCCATCAGTCAGAATGCTTTGATATTTGGTATGCAACATCTCTATGGGGGGCAGATTCAAGTTTGTTCAAATCAGATCCCTAGGTATATATTTGGGCTCCCTATGGTAGCCCAATTTTTTACTTAGTGCAATATGAGAAAATTTCTTTAAAAATCTTCTTCTTCAGATCCACCAGTTGGAATGCTTTTATATTTGGTATACAACATCTCTAGGGGGGTCAGATTCAAGTTTGTTCAAATCGGATCCATAGGTTAATATTTGGGCTCGCTATGGTAGCCCAAATTGGAACTTAGTGCAATTCGAAGAAATTTCTTGACAATTTCTCTTCTTCAGATCCAACAGTCAGAATGCTTTCATATTCGGTACACAACTCTCTGGGGAAGTCAGATTTAACTGTGTTCAAATCAAGAGCCTGGGTTAATATTTGGGCTCTCAATGGGAGCCAGAATTGGCCATTTTGCTGAAGAATTAAAAATTTTGTATTCAGTACCCTCTAGAGGTACTAAGATTAATCCACATAGGTTGTATGAAGGGGCTTCATAGGGGAGCTCTACATTTTACTTATGATCAACTGAAGAAAAGGCATGATGCCCAGATTATTTTTGTCACTCCTGGGCGACTCAAGGATTGACAGTGTAGCCTATGGAGATGGCTTGCTTAATGTAGACTCATTCTTGGACTCTGTTTAAATTGTGTTCTGTACAAGATGAGCGCTTCAGGCCCCGTGGGGCCTCTTGTTTATATTCCAGTAGATTTTGTGTGATACAAATATGTTGACTGTAACTTTTTTGCCAAATGCGTTTGCCATATCTGGCCTGTGATCTTCAAACATTCAAATATTAATTTTTTGTCGAGTTGTGACAAAGTCAAACTCAACTTATAGTTTGATGAATGGCGGGTGGGCGGGTGGGCGTGCTGGCGGGCGGTTTGTAAACAATTGGTTTCCAGATGATAACTTGATAATGGTTCAACCCATGTTCATGAAACTTCATAGGTAGGTTGGTATCGGTGAGGGGAAGAACCCCATTAATTTTGGACTTGCTTGGTCAAAGGTCAGTGACCTTGAAAATAGTAAATTGTAAACAATTGGTTTCCGGGTGATAACTTGACTTACGGTTCAACCCACATTCATGAAACTTCATATGTAGGTTGGCCTTTGTGAGAGGAAGAACCCTATGTATTTTGGACTCACTAGGTCAAAGGTCAAGGTCACAATGTCCCTGAACATAGTAAATCAAAACAATTGGTTTCCAGATGATAACTTGATAATGGTTGGACCCATGTTCATGGAACTTCATAGTTTGCTTGGCATCAGTGAGAGGAAGAACCCATTTTATTTTGGACTCGCTAGGTGAAAGGTCAAGGTCACAGTGGCCTTCAACATAGTAAATCATAAACAATTGGTTTCCGGATGATAACTTGATAATGTTTTGACCCATGTTCATGAAACTTCATAGGTAGGTTGGCATCAGTGAGAGGAAGAACCCTATTTATTTTGGACTTGCTAGGTGAAAGGTCAAACAGGACCAAATTTATTAAGTTTGTAGGTGCAAAATGAAATTACTGAATTTTGACATCGGTGTGCCCAGGTTAACATATTTTCTGTCTTTTTAGCATGACCCAGCTGTTATTGCTAGGCTGCGGAAGTCACAAGACTATTCTAAACTCTATAAAATCATTCTAAAGAACCAAGACATTGATATAACACAGGAATTACCTGGTAAGTAGATGTATTCAGCTCACTGTTATCTATACAGTTGATGATTGGATAAGTTATCAATGTTCACTACCTTTCAGTATTCCTACAGCAAGCCTGAAAATAAGTAATCTGTCATTTGCAAAATGAGGTCCCCAGAGGGTGAATTTGCTGATGGTAGCCCAGACAGTGTGCCAATGTATCCTCTGGGTACCTCTTGCTGTTTAGGCTTGAGACCTTGATTCAGAATGAGGTTCTCAGAGGGTAAATTCAGTGATGCTACCCTGCTGTGCAGGGTAGCATCAGCAAATTCACCCTCTGGGGTCCTCATTCTGCAGATGACAGTCTGCTTATTTTCAGGCTTGTCCTGCAGTACTGTCATTGCAAAAGTGGCCTGAGAATTCCAACTGGATCACAACTGGATCACAATCTGGCTGGAATTCTCTGTCCCCTTTTCTCTCTACAACAATGTAGAATCTCGACCATCGAAAAATAATGTGACAACATTGAAAATTATTTGTTATTTTTGTTTGCTTTCCTTCTCCCAGGCTTAAATGTTTAATTATGTCTCCCCTTCCCAGAAGGGAGACATATTGTTTTAGTGCATATTCTTCTTCTTCTTCTTCTTCTTCTTCTTGGCATGTGGATGTATCATCATGAGCCGGTGTGCAGTGTACCATAGTGACCTTCACGTGACCTTGACCCTTGACCTGAAGGTCAGATTTATGTGTTTTTTTTTAAGGGAAACATCACACAAACTTTGTCCAGGCCATAACTTTTATGTCTTTTGACCTACACCTTAGATACGTGGCATGTGGATGTATCACCATGAACCGGTGTGCAGTGTACCATATTGACCTTCACGTGACCTTGACCTTTGACCTGAAGGTCAGATTTATGCGCTTTTTTAAGGGAAAGTGTCTGGACCAGAACTTTTTTGTATTTCGAGTCAGGCTTTAGATATTTGGCATGTGGATGTATCACCATGAGCTGGTGTGTAGCGTACCACTGTGACCTTCATGTGACCTTGACCTTTGATCTGAAGGTCAGATTTGTGCTTTTTTCAAGGAAACTTTGTCCGGACCAAAACTTGTCTTTTGAGCCAGGCCTTAGATATTTGGCACGTGGATGTATCACCATGAGCCGGTGTGTCTCATACCATTGTGACCTTCATGTGACCTTGACCTCAAGGTCAAATTCATGTACTTCAAATAGGGAGTAATTGTCCAGACCAGAATTTTTTTGTTTTTTGACCTAGGACTTGGTTATTTGACATGTGGATGTGTCACCATGAGACCGCATGTCTTCTACCTCGATGACCTTCATGTGACCTTGACCTCTGACCTCAAGGTCAAATTTATGTACTTCAAATAGGGAATAATTATCCAGGCCAGAACTTTTTTGTTTTTTGGACCTAGGACTTAGATATTTGATGTGTGGATGTATCGCAATTAGACCGCATGTCACAAGTAATCATGACCTTTATGTGACCTT
Organism: Pictodentalium vernedei; assembly: GCA_031216915.1. Lineage (NCBI taxonomy): Eukaryota > Metazoa > Mollusca > Scaphopoda > Dentaliida > Dentaliidae > Pictodentalium > Pictodentalium vernedei. Next base: position 284,749,769 of record CM062289.1, on the reverse strand, counting down.
GACCTCAAGGTCAAATTTATGTACTTTAAATAGGGAGTAATTGTCCAGACCAGATTTTTTTTTTTTTTGGACATGTGGATGTGTCACCATGAAACCGCATGTCCGCTACCTTGATGAACTGCATGTGATCTTGACCTCTGACCTAAGGTCAAATTTATGTACTTCAAATAGGGAATAATTGTCCAGATCAGAACTTTTTTTGTTTTTTGACCTAGGACTTAGATGATTGACATGTGGATGTATCACAATGAGACCACATGTCATCATGACCTTCATGTGACCTTGACCTCAAGGTCAAATTTATGTACTTTAAATAGGGAGTAATTGTCCAGACCAGAATTTTTTTTTTTGACATGTGGATGTGTCACCATGAAACTGCATGTCCGCTACCTTGATGAACTGCATGTGACCTTGACCTCTGACCTCAAGGTCAAATTTATGTACTTCAAATAGGGAATAATTGTCCAGATCAGAACTTTTTTGTTTTTTGACCTAGGACTTAGATGATTGACATGTGGATGTATCACAATGAGACCACATGTCATCATGACCTTCATGTGACCTTGAGCTCAAGGTAAAATTTATGTACTTTAAATAGGGAGTAATTGTCCAGACCAGAATTTGGTTTTTTTGACATGTGGATGTTGAGCTAGATCGTAGATATTTATAACCCCGCTCCCCAAAGGGGAAGTTGGGACTTACTTGTTTACCTCTGTCTGTGTGTGTGTCTGACAGTCTGTCCATAAAAACATTGTGCAAAAAAAACAAAACTAATTAACCATGCACAAATGCAACATGCCAGTATTTCTGGATATGAATCTGACTCTTTAACACCACAGTTTCCTGTACCATTGAATCAAAACTTGATCATACCTACACATGTTTCGCAGGAAGCCATTGATACTGTTGTTAGAATTGTTGATATGTGGGCAGGTAATCCAGTGGTTTACCAACTATCACAATGGCTCCGAACTATTGGATTCAATGTTATAGAAACAATTACCAACCAACAGTTAGGCCCTTCTTGTGGTTATATTGCAGCACATGCTGCTTGGGAACTTCATAGTAGCAGTGATTGGAAAACAAAACCTTTATCTTCAGCTTTACATCCTTCAATCATTGGAAAATACGATACCATACTTAATCAACCATTACACCATCCAACATGCCTCACTGATGATCAGATTTTAGACATAATATCACACCTACAATATGTGCATTCGAGAACTAGAAATGTCAATTGGATTCATGGACCAATGCCATTAAACAACCTCATAAAGTATTTCAGAGAACATTTTTCTGGTGTACGAAGAAGAACTCGATTACAAACTGTAAAAGTCTTCATTGTCAATACAACTCCTGTCTGCAATGTGCTTGCTAATCTTTCTGAAATGGCAGTGTCTGGTGATCACTGGATTGTTTTAGCTGTTGGTTCTCAGTAAGATCAGGTATTAACCTTTTCTCTTTTGTCTGTGGATGTATCAACATGTGGCACTGTGGCCACGTAAACCATGGTGACCTTCACATGATCTTGACCTTTGGACCTCAAGGTCAAGTTCAGATATTTTATAGAGTATTATTTGCCAGAGTCATCATAACTTATTTCTCTTTAGAGCTAGACCTTACATATCAGGTATGATTGTCAATATTTTTATGTATATATCATTTGTAGTGCATAAAATAGAAAGGAAGGGGAGACATATGTTTTAGTGTGCTAAAACACTTTCTAGTAAAATCCTGACCCACTGATCAGATTTCCTGGTTTCCACTCTCTAATTAAAATTGCACTGGGCCGAACGAAGCCAAACTTGACATGTGGTTTGGGTATGATGAAAAGAAGAATCCTTTTTGGGGGGAATCCTTAAAGTAAAGGTCAGGGTCATTGTGCCAAAGGTCATGGTCACCTTGACCTTTCACTTGCAAATTTCCTGGTTTCCGCTTTTAAAGTTCCACTGTTTCGATCAAAATCAAACTGGACATGTGGGTTGGGTTAATAGAGAAGAACCCTATATACTTTTGGGTCATTGTGCCAAAGGTCAAGGTCTCAGAGATTCCGTTCCACAATGTTACATATTGGCGAGGTGGCTGTATCAGGGGCATTATTTTGTGTGAGAGGGGTGGGGAGATTAGCCACCCATGACAACGACCTCTAGTTTATTATGTTACAACTAATGATATTGAAATTATATTCAGTTGCCTTTTCTTTCGAATTAATTATGAAATTAAGATTCTTTCTCACTTTTTAGATCCTTCATCTTACCAATATGATGCTTTACACAAACAGCTTCACTTCATCCAGCAACAAATGAACAGATTTCTGTGTCAGGAGCAGGAAGCAATGGAGTTACGTATAAGGTATTATATTACAATAAATATGTATCATAGTTCAAAAAGAAACTTTTTTTAAGATTTATCAGGGTTAATGTCATCTTGAAATTTCAGTATACAAGTGCATGCTTAGGCTATTAAACAAAAATTCTTGCATCTCAGGCACCTCCCTCATCATAAAAATCTGCCTCATAACATTTTTTTCACCTGGAAATCTCTTCTATGACATTATTTTGCACTGTAGGACAAATATTTAACCAACTATACCTTGTTTGGCAGAGCTCACGGAGCTCTGTCAAACAAGATATTGTTGGTTAAATTTTCAACTAGATTATTGGAAATTTTTTGGAAAATTTGAAAATTATTGGACGTTTCAACATAATAGTATGAGTAATTAACCCTTTAACCAACATAATGGCAAAAAACTGACCAGCACTATTCTAAAAAATCGCCAATTAATTAGGCTTTCCCAAACCCAGTTTGGGAAAGACTATTGTTATTCTTCTTTTTCAAAATTTTTCTTCTGTATTTTTCTTCTTTTTTTTTTTTTCTTTTTTTTTTAACTCCCTAAATTTTGTCTGTTGAACTGCTCGAAAACAAGCTGTACCATTTTGACCAAATTTGGCACACTTATGTAATATCATGAAATCTAGTGAAATGTGGTATCGTCATATCTGTGAAAACGCGTGTTTTCAAAATATTCTGCCAAAACCTTCAAAATTTCACCATTTTTCGAATGTCTCAAAATTGTTCACAGTTATTTAGCTCAAATTTTCCACACATTTAGAGCATAACATGATACACCACAATCACCACTCAGATTTTTCAACTTTAACCCCCACTGGCCAAAAATGACATGAATATAGAATTTTTCTTCAAAATTGACCAACTTCAAGGGCAAATTTCTCTAATAACAAGGTTGTTGTAACAATTATTTTGGTTTGGATAGATGCAACAATCATTGCAGAAGAAAGGTACTGTGTATTTTTTAATCTCAGATTTAACCCTGAAGCACAATGAGGGTGAGAATAAGAGTACTGTTTGAAAATGCCAAAATTAGCCAACTTTGGTTGCTTTTTCCATCATTTTGGAAAAGGGTTAATTTCAAACACTTTATGTGTACGTATTCACAATTCACTACCGAGCATATTTACTGTTGTAAGTTTGGTTGTAAAGTTTAACCCTATCCCATTCTGGTTGCATAAAAGTAGATACCGTCCAAAAAAACTCCAAGTTTTTCAGAATTTGGTAAGTTTAGGTGACGATTTCCTCCATTTTTAATTGCTTGAGCTCTGAATGTTTTCCATAGCTGCTTGCAGCAGTCAAAGTATGACAAATTTTGTTCTATATGTTATTATTAAAAGTTTAACCCTTGGCAGATTTGAGACTTCCCATAAGGGTACTGTCGGAATATTTGTTATTTTCGCCAACTTCAAGAGCAAATGTTTCTAATTACAAGGTAATTGTAATAATTATTTTGGTATGGCTAAGTGCAACAATGATTGTGGAAGAAAGTTACTGTTTACTTCTTAATATCAGATTTAACCCTCTAGCACAATGAGGGCGAGAATAAGAGTACTATTTGAAAATGCCAAAATTAGCCATTTTTGGCTAAAATTTACTATCATTTTGGAAAGGGTTAATTTCAAACACTTTTCATGTACGTATTCACAATTGACTATCGAGCATATTTGCTGTTGTTAGTTTGGTTGTAAAGTTTAACCCTATCCCATTCTGGTTGCATAAATGTAGGTACCGTCCAAAAAATTTCCAATTTTTTCAGAATTTGGTAAATTTAGGTGGCGATTTACTCTATTTTTAATTGCTTGAGCTCTGAATGTTTTCTATAGCTGCTTGCAGCAGTCAAAGTATGACAAATTTTGTTCTGTATGTTATTATTAAAAGTTTAACCCTTGCAGATTTGAGACTTCCCATATGGGTACTGTCAGAATAATTATTATTTTCGCCAACGTTTACATGCACTTTCTCAGCACTGGAGCCATATTGTCTCAAAACCTTTTCCTTGAGAGGATTGGGCCTTCATCCAAGAACAATTTTGCTGTTATATATTTTATTCAAAGTTTTAACCTTCACCCAGTTTTCGGGCCTTGAATTTGAGTGCCTTAAAATTCTTCATAAAATTGGCTAATTTGGAGCTCACTTTTCTTCCATTTTCGAAAGGAATATCGAAAAATGATTTACATGTTCGTATTTACACTTGCCTACCGAGCATATTTGCTGTTGTAAGTTTGGTTGTAAAGTTTAACCCTATGCTCATTCTGTTTGCATAAAGATAGGTGCAGTCCAAAAAAACTCTCGTTTTCAGAATTTGGTAAGTTTAAGTGACGATTTACTCCATTCCTAATTGATTGCGCGGTGAACGTTTTCTATAGCTGTATGCATCAGTCATAGTATGACAACTTTTGTTTTATATGTCATTATTAAAAGTTCGATTCGAGACTGCCCATATGGGTAGGGTCGGAATAATTTTAATTTTCATAAAATCACTGAATATTGATAAGTGTGCAGTGGTAGTTTGGAATAGAATATCCGAAAATTCACAGTTCAGTTCCAAGAATATTTTCTGTTATAAGGTTGCTGTAAAGTTTGACGCAATCCCTGTCTCAGATGCATAATGGTAGATGCCGTCGAAAAAAACTCATTTTTTCAGAATTTCTTAGGTTTAAGTGACAATTTACTCCATTCCTAATTCATTGAGCGTTGAATGTTTTCTATGCCTGCATGCAGTAAGCATAGCATGACAACTTCTGTTTTATACGTCATTATCAAAAGTTTAACCCTTGGCATATTTAGGAGTTCCCATGTGGGTATAGTCGGAATAATTGTTATTTTCGTAAAATCAATCCCTGAATATATTGGTAACCGTGCAGTGGCCTTTCAGTGGTGCTACATGAAGCCGCAAATAGTTAAGGTTGAAAAGTTCATCAAATAGACAAATATAATACCTAACTCAGCCGGTGACAGGTTAATAATGAATGGAAAAGTCGTTGAGTTCAGAATAAAGTAGGGACGAATCGTGGCCTCGGTTTCCACCTGATTCACGGTATTTCCACGCGGCCTCAGCACTTGACAAAGATACTAAACTGTCGGTCAGGGAAAGTAGGAAACATTCTGAGAATTTCAAGTTGCTGCCTTGCATGATCGGGACATAATTAGAATATATCCGACATTGTATCTGTCGGATATATTCCAATTATGTCCCGATCACTTCACCCCATTTGTCCGCATGGGGGCACCATGACGACGTGTACTAAGGCATACTGCACGTCGATGGTGCGCATGTCTTCAACCAATCTAACCCTGTCTGTGCTACAGTGCGGAGGCGCTATGTTGGGGAGCTGGCAGCTGCTCGTCATTGCTCGGTGGTTCTCTCTGGGTACTCCGGCTTGCTCCAACCATACAACTGTCACCGACATAATATGACCTTGGCTGTTAATGTGTCGTTAAACCCTAATAAATAAATAAATAAATAAATAAATAAATAAATAAATCCAGTACCAATTTTGCTCGTACAAATATTAGTACCATCAGACAAAATTCATTTTCTGATTAATTTCGTACTTTTCTGTACTCACCTTCCCTGAGTAAGATTGGTATACCTTTTCAATCTCAAATCCAACCCTCAAGCACAATGAGAGTGAGAATAAGTGTACCATGTGGAAATACCCAAATTATCCAACTTTGGTTACTCTCTACTATCATTTTGGAATGTGTTAATTTGAGACACTTTGCTTTGCTATATGCAGAGATGTTTAATCAATAAATCCGTCTTTAGTTATGTTCTGGGACTTAATGAAACACGTGCTTTGGCCACTTAAAAATAGGACTGTCTGCAAAAAATGACTCTGAGTGAATACTCACTTGTCCAAAAACAAAAAGGAAAGAGCTCTTTGAGCTTTTCATAACTGCTTTCAAAAATCAATGGGGAACAAATTTTGTGTTATATGTTTTGGTGTTCCGTGTTATCCAACACCAGTTTGGCTGTACAAATATGAATGCCGCCAGGAAAAAAAGCACATTTTCTCAGTGATAGACTGTTTGACTTCTATGATAGAGGTCCCATGTTTGATCCCTATCTGGGACAACCCATGTAATGTCCTTGGGCAATGCACTTTATCTCGGTTGCCAACATGGGGGCACGATGATGCCATGTACTAAGGCGTACTTCATGTCAATGGTGCACATGTCTTCAACTGCTGGTACCCTGCTTCAGCGGAGCTTGAACATAATTAGAATGTTGAGCTGACAGTTGCTCGTCGATGCTCGGTGGTTCTCTCTGGGTCCTTCGACTGCCCCCCCCCCCCCCCCCCCCCCCCCCCCGTAAAACTGTCACGGTCACGATTTGCCATTGTTTGCCATTGTGGATAAGTATGTGACCGTAAACACCAATAAATAAATACCGTCAGGGAAACCCTCTGTGAAATCCTTCTGTCAATAAATAGCAAAGTAGTAATGTAATGCAAGAAATATTGACAAGCTGTTCAACATCCCTTTAATCAACTTATTTTGACTTGAACTGTACCCATCACTGTGTATACTAGCTCTCTAGATGGTTTAAACCATATCAAATAAACAACTAATTTGTGTGTTACAGTAACTCATATTACATGTATTTCATTGTATCTGAAACAGATATGTTGGAAAAATTGTGAAATCATGGAGTAGGAAGCTTACCCTCATTTGTTGACAAATCCCACACATTCACAAACAGACAAAATGATAGAGAATAAATTATTGATATTTAAGGTCACTTTCAGCACCTACAGCTATATCATGACCATAATATAGGTATTTATTCAAGTCCAGGTATTCATTGCATAGGCGTGGCTACTTTTTTTTTTGGGGGGGGATAAACCCTTTTAGCCCGAAAAAGTTGAATCTCAGGAGGAAATGCCAAATGTGTGTATGGGAGGGAGAGGGGGGGGTGGGTCTCCCTCCCATTGAGTACCTGGAGAGAACCACCAAGCCATGGCAAGCGACTCAGACTCCCCAACATACTAACTCCACAAAAGCAGGGTTAGCATTGGTTGAAGACAAGGGCACCCTCAAAGTACCCTTAGTACACATCGCCATCATGCCCCCCCCCCCCCCCATGCTCCCGTAATATGCAGTAATAGAGCTCTTTATGTGTACTTGTGTGATTATAAATTAATAATATTAACGTGGATACGGTTCCACTGAATCAACTTGTACAGTATAATGGTCAGTTTACTTGCAACTTCTAAGTGATGAGATAGGAAAACAACATTTTGTGTGGAAAACCAAAATGTTTTGTGGTCATTTCTGGCAACTAAATTGTCCGAATTTTTCTGGCATATTGGCCGAAAAATCGGCTCCTTCCTGACTCAGGGGTGGGTTGGGGCACATTCCTTCATGAAACCCCGGCCCGTACGCCCATAATTCATATGCACTAATTTTTTCCAAAGCACAAAGGACATCGCTTGTTTTGCTTTCTATGAAAATATTCTGTAATTATTGAAGAGCGAATTTTGTGTTAAATGTTTTGGTGTCCTGCCGTATCTCAAATATCTGTTTTGGCTTCATAAAAACTAGTAGCATCACAAAAACTTTGATTTCCACTAAATTTTCTGTTTTCAAAACTGATCGATAGTTTTGTGTACAATACAGTTTGCCTTTTCACTTAAAAAGTTGGGAAAGCCCGTAATTTGTCCAACAAATTACAATTCTCTAGTTTTCATTATTTTTTCATATTTTTAAACTGTAAACCAGTGGCCCAGACTTATTGGTGCTTAGCTCAAAGTTTTTAAGGGCAAACACAAATTTTGACCCCCCCCCCCCCCCCCCCCCCCCCCCCCAGTCCCCAAAATTTGCTTGCAAAACCAAAAATTAAAAATCCTCTCTGTCCCTCCATACATTTACTCTTCGCGTATGCACAGACGTTAGGAAGTGACCGGAAGAAGAAGGCGGTTTCTTATCTTCATCTTCTGTATACATACTGTTTTTTGGACCACGGTCGGGGGAAGATGTTCAGAGAGTTCTTCTTCGTTTGGATGAGCAGGCCAGGGATCTAAGTATCCTTTCCTGTATCATTCACTATTCACTCAGACACAATTGAGATGGCAATTTCTTCAAATAGAGCGTTATGTCTTACGCAGATCACCTTAAAAGAGCTATGGCACAACGTCTCAAAGGAAAGGAATTTGAGGACTTTCGTACCTCTTTCAGAGTTCTTTCCAGGGCAATTATGTATACCAATAAAACTCCGCCCTAACATTGGCTAATCTGGAGTTAATCAGACGTGATGCTACCCTTACGTCTTCATCACTGATAAGATGACAAGGTGATAAGCTCTCTCCAAGTCGCTCCGGTTTTCGTACATTTTATTTTCGATGACTAGCTTTCGTTAGTCTATGATAAGGCTACTAAGAAAGCGTCTTGCACTCTGCTTTTGTTGTCCCACTTCAGCAGAGAAGAGTAAAGGAGGGCGTTCCAGACAAAAAGGTACATATAACCATCTTATAATTACTCTGGAGGTCGTCAGTATAGTGACTCGAGAAAGGGGCGTAGATCTGTTCGGGACTATAGGTCAGATTCCCCTTACACAACGAGACAAGGTTTTTTGCGAGGACGATGTGGTTCCTCCTCCCGTAAGCCTCGCAGGTCATACAGGTGATGGTTTAGACCTCTATTGCTGGCCAGTTGGTGAAAGGTTATCAAGATGTGCAAAAAAACTGGATAATAATCACAGATCAGTGGGTGAGAAGTGTAGTCTCTCGGACTGCTTACAGCTATCATTCCGAGCAAAAAACCCACTAACAAGTTGTCCACGTTGGACAAATCTTCCGTCAAATTCTTGCATAAGAGAGTTTCTCCTCCCGGAGGTATAAGCTCTCTTACCAAAGGAAGCAATACTCGCCATCGAGAATCAGGATTCTCAAGATTTTTACAGTCACCTGTTCCTGATACCGAAGCCAGATGGCTTGTTCCGACCGGTAATAGACTTGATCTGGATAACAAGCTTATAATGGCTCCAAACATTTATTTATGGAAATCATTCGGTTGGTCAAAGCGAGCATTCATGTGATTGACTATGTGGCAAGCATAGATCTAAGGATGCGTACTTTCATGTCCTGGTACATCCTGCATTCTAAAAGTACCTGCGGTTTGCCATACAAGGAAAGGTGTATCAGTTCAGAACAATATGCTTTGTTGTGAATCTGGCCCCCTGGGCATTTTCACTTGAATAATGAACTCAGTAATGTCTTACTCACAAGCTCATTCGTCTGCGGTAACGTCAACTTACTTGGACGACCTTCTACAGGGATACGGCAACAGAACTATTCTTCAGAACGATGTTCAGAGTCTGCTTCTATTACTCCGGCATCTCGGTTTCATCGTAAACAAGAAAAAGTCGGATCTAGCTCCGTACAAATCGTCTATTCACTTGGAAATGAGCTTCGAGACTCTCAACAATCTGGTTCGTCTGCTGTTACCCAGAGTCAAATTAGTCAGTTGTTATGCTTGCTTTTGTCTACACTCGGACGCATTAATGGTGAGGGAATTCATGCAACTGTTGGGAATGAGCTTTGAGACTCGCAACAATCTGGTTCATCTGCTGTTACCCAGAGCGAAATTAGTTGTTATGCTTGTTTTTGTCTACAATCAGACACATTAATAGTGAGGGAATTCATGCGTCTGTTGGAGCTGTGCGGAGCAGCTGTGAATCTCATTCCCATGGGCCACCTGCACGCACGTCCCGTCCAGATATTCTTTACTCAAAACTGGAGTGTGAAGACGCTTTCGCTTGAACCAGTATTGTTTTACCGAACCTAGTAAAACAAGGGTTCAGATTTGGGCAGATATTCAGTGATTAACTCAGGGAGTTCCGCTGCAACTTCCGGATCCGGCTTTCACGATTATGACGGATGCGAATCAGATGGGTTGTGGTGCGACCCAAAGTCCCACAGTCTTGAAGTGTCAGGGTCTTTGGGACCTTTGGTTCCAGGAGAAACACATAACATCAAAGAGATGATGTCAATATAGCTAGCGCGACAACATTGGATTCACATAATAACGGACGTCCATGTTCAAATTTGGTCGGACAACTCGACAGTAGTAGCGTACATCGGGAACCTGTGCGGCACCCATTTATTTCTGTTATGCCAACTAACGAAGAAAATTTTCCTATATGTCATGATTCGTCATGTTCATCTTTCTATCCGTCATATACCGGGTCATCTGAACGTACTAGCAGACTCGCTGTCTCTGAAAGGTCGCCTGTTGCAATTGGAGTGGATGCTCAACAAGTGAGTATTTGGGCAGATTTGTTACCAGAGGGATCGCCCCATGATAGATCTGTTTGTAACGCACCAGAACAATCGGTTACCGTTGTTCATGTCGCCATGCCCAGACCATTGAGCGTATGCAGTAGACGATCTGCTGAGATTTCATGGGGATGAGTGATAGGATACATGTATCCTCCAATTCAGTTGATTCAGTAGATTATGTTTAAGATCAAACAGTCTCGTTGTGAATCCTACTAGTAGTACCTCTGTCGTCACAGAAACCTTGGATCAGTCTTCTCAAGTGTCTTATGGGACATTCCCTGGAAGCTTCCGCCATGAGAGGACCTTCTTTATCAGGGGAAGTGTTTGTTCTTCACGTCCTTCTCCGCCCATAGTGGCATAATGGAGTCGGTTAGACCATTGCGGTTCCTATATTATTTTATGATTAACACAAGAACGATTAAGTAATACAGGTGAGGAGGGTTCGATATGACTTCTAATCCCCCCCCCCCCCCCCCACTCCACCGCCAATGTATTTGAAGGTGATTACCGGGCAAGACGTAGTTTTCTTCCCGCAAGTCTTGCATGAGTTTAAATACATGCATGCTTTTCATGACTTCTCGATTGGCAGCTGGGTCATGTTCTATGGCGACCTCATGGGCACATCCACTTTTAGTTGGTTGGTTTCCAGTGATTGTTGCATAGCCAGTTAAAGGTATTTCATGTGGGTTTTACATGATCAATGAATTATTAGGCAGACACATTATTGTATGTTATGGACCTTAGAAATTATAATTATATCGAGGGCAGTCTGTGTCGAGCCTGTTAATCATACTTACTTCCATTTCTAGATCCAGGTTTCTATTAATGTCGGTACTAAATCGAACACACCTTCTTTACACTCTTGTATATTCGCACGCTTATAGTTTCAGAGATATCGGATAGTACACGTCGGGGAGAGTTGTTACTGGAATTTATTATACGCCTGAATGGATTCACCTGTGGGTTACTTAAGAAGTGTGTTTACTTTCCAGAGATCGTTTATTGTGGCATTATTGGACATGTGCATGCTATATATTATATCTCCACTTCTCAACCTATTTGCGTATGCCGACTCTGGTGCATGTTATATAGCAAACGATATTAATGACTGGGATCATCGCTATAGCCTTAGCTTCTGAAGTAGCATTAAGCACCATTTATTAGTAATTAATTAATTAATTAATACCTGTGTGCCTGTTTGACAAGTATATTGTTTTTTGGTACCCGCTTTTACTGGTTCCAGAGCGCTCCCCTTTTTCTTTTTGAAGATTCCTTCAAAAGAAAATGGTCGGGGGGAGGGGATTTTTTACCTTTCCTTCAGCTTGAAAGGTATGTAACTATGAGGTAAGCTGTTTTGTCCGTAATTATATCCTGCATACAGCTGGAGTTTTATTGTATATGGCGTATGTGTGTTGGGGATATTCTCTCATTCTCAAAGATGCCTTCCTAATTTTGGGGGCTTAGTCCGTACTAGCCTTAAGAATTGGGAACTCATTACATCCAATTAGCATAGTCTTACAGGATTGGAACTATGTTGGTCTACTAATTCTGAAGTTTTAGGCCCTCCACTTTTTTACGATTCAGATATTGGTTTACAGTGTAAAAATATTAAATTTAAAGTAATTTGTATATTTTTATACTTACCAATGGCCCAGACGGAGATGGCCCTCCCATGAGTGGGCTCTCATACCTTCCCACTGAATTTTTATGTAGTACTCTCTTCTACAAAGAATGATGTTGGTGCCAATTCCAGTCCCTTCCTGATGTCTGCGCATGCGCGGAAAGTAAATGTATGGAGGACCAGATAGGACTTTTAATTTTTTGTTTTGCAAGAAAATTTTGAGGATTGGGGGTTCAAAATTTGTGTTTGGCCCTTAATAACTTTGAGTTAAGCACCAGCTAGTCTGGGCCATTGGTAAGTATAAAAATATACAAGTTACTTAAGATTTATAATATTTTGTCTCCAAAACATAGGTTATGACCCCTCGTTGGAACGAGCTCGTTCCAGTGAGGGGACATAACCTATGTTTTTGAGACAAAAAATGAAAAAAATGAGTTATTCAAGAATTTCTTTTGCAAGTGTTGTCTGCTTTTCATGTTAGGTAAAGGGTTAAGTTTCTGATTTCAACTATTTTCAGATCTATTTTGTGAATAAACTGGAAAAAAAAAGCTTCCTTCCTCATAGGAAAATTGAAAAATTGCCTGAGAAACAAGAAATTTTTTTATCGACCTTTGTTATGATATGTTTGTGTTACTATTCATAGAACTTTGAAGCTTTCAGTTAGCATTCGCAGAGACCCTATACTTTGACAATGTATGTGAAATATATTTCTTTTTATGAAAAAACCTCACACAAACTACAAACATGTAACCCCAAGATGTAGAGCAGTGTCGTTTCGGGGCCTCCCCACTCGACCACGTCTGGTGTGAGTTTTACCCCCTCCTGCTGCTCCTGCAACCTCTCACATCTGGTGAGAGTTATTCCCCTTCCGTGGGGGATGTGCAGTTTTTAGCTCAACTTTGACGAAGTCAAATTTGAGCTATTGTCATGGCCCGTCGTCCGTCTGTCCGTCTGTCCGTACGTCAACAATTGGCTATGGCTCGGGCTAGAGGTCGTATTTATGAACCGATCTTTACGAAACTTCTTGTGTACCTTTGTTATGACCCTGGGACGGGAACGAGTGTTTTTAGGTGTGGTCCGAAATTCAAGATGGCTGCCAGTGGCCATTTTGTACCGATGATGCAAAAATCAGTTTTTTGTACAGAACTTCTGTATGAAAGTTCTGATTTGAATAAAGTTTTGTATAAATGTTTAGTACCATGGGATACATCACATATAATACGGGTTTTTTTCTCGTGCGTAAATTATGCAAATTAGACTGACTTTGATTTATTTAGTGTTACTTTCAGAGCTGTAAGTGCCAAGCTGCTATGGCTCGGGCTAGAGGCCGTATTTATGAACCGATCTTTACGAAACTTCTTGGGTACCTTTGTTATGACTGTGGGACGAGAACGAGTGTTTTTGGGTGCGGTCCGAAATTCAAGATGGCTGCCAGCTGCCATTTTGTACAGACTATGCAGAAATCTGTTTTTTGTACAGAACTTCCATATGAAAGCTCTGAATTGAATAATTTTTAGCTCACCTGAGCGAAGCTCAAGGGGAGCTTTACTAATCACTTTCGGTCCGGCGTCCATCGTCCGGCGTCCGTCGTCCGTCGTCTGTCGTCCGTCGTCGTCCGTCCGGCGTTAACTTTACATTATCGACTTCTCCTCCTAAACCACTAGCCCAATTTTATTCAAATGTTGGCTAAATGTTTATTACCTAATGCCAATTCAGATTTGTTCAAATGAAGTTGCCCCTCCTCCTGGGTGGTGCCACGCCCCCAAGGGGCACCAAAATCTTTGTAAATCTTCTTCTCATGAACCAGCAGTAGCAGAGACTTGATATTTGGTGTGCAGCTTCCTTTTGAGGTGTAGACTCAGATTTGTTCAAGAGAAGTTTGTGGGGCTATACTTGGCGTTGTTATGAGAGGGGCAAAATTTTTTGCCCCGCCCAAAATTTCTATTTTCCAAACCGAGAGGCTGATTTGAACCAAATTTTATGTGAGGGCTTATTGGGTCATGAGTACTTGATTTATGCAAAAAAAATTTTTCCCGCAGCCCCGTGGGAACCGCAGGAGCTAAAAATAGAAAAAATTTAAAACGCCCATATCTCCAAAACTGCACGGCACTGAGAATTTTTATTTGGTGTGCAGCTTCCTTAGGACCAACAGAAAGGATTGGTAAAAAAAAATTGCCATCGGTTTTATCATAGGGTACAGTTTCGGGACTTTGAAAAAGTGCTGAGTCAGCACTTTTTAACACTGTAGGCAATGGGAAAAACATTAAAAAATCTTCTTCTCCAGATCCAGCAGGCAGAATCTTTTGATATTTGGTATGCAACATTGTAGGGTGGATCTGATTCAAGTTTGTTCAAATCGGTCCCCTGGGTTCATATTTGGGCTCAGTATAGGAGCCCGATTTCGAACTTAGTGCATTTCAGGCAAATTTCTTAAAAAATCTTCTTCTCCAGATCCAGCAGGCAGAATCTTTTGATATTTGGTATGCAACATTGTGGGGTGGATCTGATTCAAGTTTGTTCAAATCGGCCCTCTGGGTTTATATTTGGGCTCAGTATAAGAGCCCAAATTTGAACTTACTGCATTTCAGGCAAATTTCTTTGAAAATCTTCTTCTCCAGATCCAGCAGGCAGAATCTTTTCATATTTGGTATGCAACATTGTAGGGTGGATCTGATTCAAGTTTGTTCAAATCGGCTCCCTAGATTCATATTTGGGCTCACTATAGGAGCTCGAATTCGAATTTAGTGCATTTCAGGCAAATTTCTTCAAAAATCTTCTTCTCCAGATCCAGCAGGCAGAATCTTTTGATATTTGGTAAGCAACATTGTGGGGTGGATCTGATTCAAGATTGTTCAAATCGGCCCCCTGGGTTAATATTTGGGCTCAGTATAGGAGCCCGATTTCGAACTTAGTGCATTTCAGGCAAATTTCTTAAAAAATCTTCTTCTCCAGATCCAGCAGGCAGAATCTTTTGATATTTGGTATGCAACATTGTGGGGTGGATCTGATTCAAGTTTGTTCAAATCGGCCCTCTGGGTTTATATTTGGGCTCAGTATAAGAGCCCAAATTTGAACTTACTGCATTTCAGGCAAATTTCTTTGAAAATCTTCTTCTCCAGATCCAGCAGGCAGAATCTTTTCATATTTGGTATGCAACATTGTAGGGTGGATCTGATTCAAGTTTGTTCAAATCGGCTCCCTAGATTCATATTTGGGCTCACTATAGGAGCTCGAATTCGAATTTAGTGCATTTCAGGCAAATTTCTTCAAAAATCTTCTTCTCCAGATCCAGCAGGCAGAATCTTTTGATATTTGGTAAGCAACATTGTGGGGTGGATCTGATTCAAGATTGTTCAAATCGGCCCCCTGGGTTAATATTTGGGCTCAGTATAGGAGCCCGATTTCGAACTTAGTGCATTTCAGGCAAATTTCTTAAAAAATCTTCTTCTCCAGATCCAGCAGGCAGAATCTTTTGATATTTGGTATGCAACATTGCAGGGTGGATCTGATTCAAGTTTGTTCAAATCGGCCCCCTGGGTTCATATTTGGGCTCAGTATAGGAGCCCGATTTCGAACTTAGTGCATTTAGGCAAATTTCTTAAAAAATCTTCTTCTCCAGATCCAGTAGGCAGAATCTTTTGATATTTGGTATGCAACATTGTGGGGTGGATCTGATTCAAGTTTGTTCAAATCGGCTTCCTAGATTCATATTTGGGCTCACTATAGAAGCTCGAATTTGAACTTAGTGCATTTCATGCAAATTTCTTAAAAAATCTTCTTCTCCAGATCCAGCAGGCAGAATCTTTTCATATTTGGTAAGCAACATTGCAGGGTGGATCTGATTCAAGTTTGTTCAAATCGGCCCCCTGGGTTTATATTTGGGCTCAGTATAGGAGCCCAAATTTGAACTTAGTGCATTTCAAGCAAATTTATTAAAAAATCTTCTTCTCCAGATCCAGCAGGCAGAATCTTTTGATATTTGGTATGCAACATTGTGGGGTGGATCTGATTCAAGTTTGTTCAAATCTGCTTCCTAGATTCATATTTGGGCTCACTATAGAAGCTCGAATTCGAACTTAGTGCATTTCAGGCAAATTTCTTAAAAAATTTTCTTCTCCAGATCCAGCAGGCAGAATCTTTTGATATTTGGTATGCAACATTGTGGGATGGATCTGATGCAAATTTGTTTAAATCGGCTCCCTAGATTCATATTTGAGCTTACTATAGAAGCTTGAATTCGAACTTAGTGCATTTCAGGCAAATTTCTTAAAAAATCATCTTCTTCAGATCCAGCAGGCAAAATCTTTTGATATTTGGTATGCAACATTGCGGGGTGGATCTGATTCAAGTTTGTTCAAATCGGCCCCCTGGATTCATATTTGGGCTCACTATAGAAGCTCGAATTCAAACTTAGTGCATTTCGGGCAAATTTCTTCAAAAATCTTCTTCTCCAGATCCAGCAGGCAGAATCTTTTGATATTTGGTATGCAACATTGCGGGGTAGATCTGATTCAAGTTTGTTCAAATCGGCTCCCCAGATTCATATTTGGGCTCACTATAGAAGCCCGAATTCGGACTTAGTGCATTTCGGGCAAATTTATTAAAAAATCTTCTTCTCCAGATCCAGCAGGCAGAATCTTTTGATATTTGGTATGCAACATTGTGGGGTGGATCTGATTCAAGTTTGTTCAAATCGGCTTCCTAGATTCATATTTGGGCTCACTATAGAAGCTCGAATTCGAACTTAGTGCATTTCAGGCAAATTTCTTAAAAAATTTTCTTCTCCAGATCCAGCAGGCAGAATCTTTTGATATTTGGTATGCAACATTGCGGGGTGGATCTGATTCAAGTTTGTTCAAATCGGCCCCCTGGATTCATATTTGGGCTCACTATAGAAGCTCGAATTCAAACTTAGTGCATTTCGGGCAAATTTCTTCAAAAATCTTCTTCTCCAAATCCAGCAGGCAGAATCTTTTGATATTTGGTATGCAACATTGCGGGGTGGATCTGATTCAAGTTTGTTCAAATCGGCCCCCTCGATTCATATTTGGGCTTAATATAGAAGCCCGAATTCGCACTTAGTGCATTTCGGGCAAATTTATTAAAAAATCTTCTTCTCCAGATCCAGCAGGCAGAATCTTTTGATATTTGGTATGCGACATTGTGGGGTGGATCTGATTCAAGTTTGTTCAAATCGGCTTCCTAGTTTCATATTTGGGCTCACTATAGAAGCTCGAATTCGAACTTAGTGCATTTCAGGCAAATTTCTTAAAAAAATCTTCTTCTCCAGATCCAGCTTCAGAATCTTTTCATATTTGGTAAGCAACATTGTGGGGTGGATCTGATTCAAGTTTGTTCAAATCGGCCCCCTGGGTTTATATTTGAGCTCCGTATAGGAGCCCAAATTTTAACTTAGTGCATTTCAGGCATATTTCTTAAAAAATCTTCTTCTCCAGATCCAGCAGGCAGAATCTTTTGATATTTGGTATGCAACATTGTGGGGTGGATCTGATTGTGATTCATGAACGTATTTATTTGTAAAGTTGATAGAATCTTAGACAAAATTTGCAGAAAAGATCTACTATAGAAGGGGTGGTATCCAGGGTGAACCGTTTACCCAAATCTAGCAGTACTAATGCATTATTCACACAAATCTCCGTTCAAATTTTATGACCCCCTCATTGGAACACATGCATTCAGCTCATTGCAACAAAGGTCATATGCCATGTTTTCGAGACAAAGGAATAAAAATTTTAGTTATTCATGAAATTTTTAGGCAACTGTTGTCTGTTATTCACATTGCTTCATGAAATTTCAGTACTTTTAGAAGTTACCTCAGTAATCAAGGGTTAATTCCCCTTAATTAAATGTCGCCTCTAAAAAACAACCACTTTGCATATCTTACCTTTTTACCAGCATAACTGCCAAAACTTGTCAGCATTCTTCGCAAAAATCGCTATTCAAATTTTAATTTTTGTCTCTTAAACATACATGTACTTATCGCTTGTAAATACCCCATTGGAATGAGCTTTTTGAGCTCATTCCAATGAGAGGTCGCACACCATGCTTTTTGAGTCAAAAAAGCAATTTTTTTAGTTATTCCAGAATTTCGTACGTAAAACACAGCTTTATGACTTCACATTAAAATGAGCTCTCTAAGCTTGTTCCAATCAACATTCACGCACTATGTCTTTCACACAAAAAATAAAATTTTCCATTTATTCAGAAATTTTGTTTGCAAGAACACTTTTACCCCCCTCCCCCCCCACACACACACACACAAACACACACACACACACACACACACAAACACAGACACACACATCTAAAAGTTTGTCAGCAAAAAAACAGTTACTTCAATTTTTAAATGCATTATAGGAACAACTTGCCTAATCAAATTTAAATACTTTTGCTTCATTCTGTATCTAGAACAAACCATTTACCATATCTTTACGCAAAATTCTCCAGCATCATTCACAAAAAAACACCATTATTTATATATTCACATTTCTGTCTCAAAAATATACCTGATCTTCCCATACCCCTATTGGAATAAGCTGTTTGAGCTTGTTCCAATGATGATAAAAAAAACTAATATTTTGGAAAATTTGTGAAAATTTTTGTTTTCTTGCATGCAAATATATACATGTAGCACATGGAAGATATCCACAGTTGGGGAGAGATGTCCAAGGCTATCTCTTCACATTCCTTGTTTGTGCTTCATGCTAAACCAGTTTGTCTGCAGAGATAAATTTGCTTTATTAAAAATTATTGGAGATTGGCCACACACCAACGATTTTAAATAAAACTAATTTTAGGTAACAAATGTTGAACTTCAAACAAAATCTATCACTCAACCAGTTAATGTTGATGAGGCATGACATGGTGAAGGTGACCTAAAATACTTCTTAGAGTCACTTTGTCAGGTGAGCGATTAAGGCTACGTGGGGCCTCTTGTTTGTATGAATGTTTAGTACCATGGGATACATCACATATAATACGGGTTTTTTTCTCGTGCGTAAATTATGCAAATTAGACTAACTTTGATGTTTTTTGGTGTTACTTTCAGCACTGTAAGTGCAAATGCCAATACGGCTCGGGCTAGAGGCCGTATTTATGAACCGATCTTTACGAAACTTCTTGGGTACCTTTGTTATCTCCGATGGACGAGAACGAGTGTTTTGGGTCCGGTCCGAAATTCAAGATGGCCGATGGCAGCCATTTTGTACGAAATTTGGTGCAATCAGATTTTTGCACAGAACTTCCTTATGAAAGCGCTGATTTGAATAATTTTTTGTGTGAATGTTTAGTACCATGGGATACATCACATATAATATGGGTTTTTTTCTCGTGCAGAAATTATGCAAATTAGATGAACTTTGATTTTTTCAGTGCTGCTTACACAGAGTAAGTACACATGTCAATACGGCTCGAGCTAGAGTCTGTATTTATGAACCGATCTTCACGAAACGTCTTGGGTACCTTTGTTATCACCTTGGGACGAGAACGAGTGTTTCTGGGTGCGGTCCAAAATTTAAGATGGCTGCCAGTGGCCATTTTGTACCGAAATTAGGTCTAATCAGTTTTTAGCTCAACTTGACAAAGTCAAGCTGAGCTATTGCCATCACTTCTCGTCCGTCGGCGTACGTACGTACGTACGTACGTACGTACGTATGTTAGTATGTTAGTACGTTAGTACGTACGTCCACAATTTCCTTTGGCACACCTC
The DNA here is from genome assembly GCA_031216915.1 of Pictodentalium vernedei. Lineage (NCBI taxonomy): Eukaryota > Metazoa > Mollusca > Scaphopoda > Dentaliida > Dentaliidae > Pictodentalium > Pictodentalium vernedei. The sequence continues at coordinate 284,729,782 of CM062289.1, read as the reverse complement.
ACAGGTCGCATTTATGATCAGATTACTTTGAAACTTGGCATGCTTGTTTGGGGTGACCTCTAGATGGGAGCTATCGATTTTCTTCAATTTCCGTCAAAAAATGTTGCCGCGACCAACGTTCTTAGAACTTAGTTTAGTCAAACCACAATATTTCCCTGTGGCACACCCTACAGGGCACATTTATGATCAGATTGCTTTGAAACCTGGTATGCTTGTTTGGGGAGACCTCTAGATGGGTGCTATCGATTTTCTTCAATTTCTGTCAAAAAATGTTGCCGGGGCCAACGTTCTTAGAACTTAGTTTAGTCAGAAGACTCAATATTTCTTTTTGGCACACCCTACAGGGTACATTTATGATCGGATTGCTTTGAAACCTGGCATGCTTGTTTGGGGTGACCTCTAGATGGGAGCTATCGATTTTCTTCGATTTCCGTCAAAAAATGTTGCCGCGGCCAACGTTCTTAGAACTTACTTTAGTCAAACCACAATATTTCCCTTTGGCACACCCTACAGGGCACATTTATGACTTGATTGCTTTGAAACCTGGTATGCTTATTTAGGGTGACCTCTAGATGGGAGCTATCGATTTTCTTCAATTTCTGGCAAAAAATGTTGCCACGGCCAACGTTCGTAGAACTTAGTTTAGTCAGACCTCCATATTTTCCTTTGGCACACCCTACAGGGCCCATTTATGATCAGATTGCTTTGAAACCTGGTATGCTTGTTTGGGGAGACCTCTAGATGGGAGCTATCGATTTTCTGCAATTTCTGTAAAAAAATGTTGCCGCAGCCAACATTCTTAGAACTTAGTTTAGTCAGAAGACTCAATATTTCCCTTAGGCACACCCTACAGGGTACATTTATGATCGGATTGCTTTGAAACCTGGCATGCCTGTTTGGGGTGACCTCTAGATGGGAGCTATCGATTTTCTTCAATTTCCGTCAAAAAATGTTGCCGCAGCCAACATTCTTAGAACTTAGTTTAGTCAGACCACAATATTTCCCTTTGGCTCACCCTACAGGGCACATTTATGATTAGATTGCTTTGAAACCTGGTATGCTTATTTACAGTGACCTCTAGATGGGAGCTTTCGATTTTCTTCCATTTCCGTCAAAAAATGTTGCCACGGCCAACTTTCTTAGAATTTAGTCTAGTCAGACCACAATATTTCCCTTTTACACACCCTACAGGGCACATTTATGATCGGATTGCTTTGAAACCTGGCATGCTTGTTTGGGGAGGCCTCTAGATGGGAGCTATCGATTTTCTTCGGTTTCTGTCAAAAAATGTTGCCACTGGCAAAAAAAATGACATTGGTACCAATGATCTTCACTTTTGCCATTTCATTTATAACTTACCAAGTTCAAGTTTGTCAAGTTGAGCTACAGTGTCATTGACACTTTCATTTGTACACAACTTCTGTACGGCTCAGGCTAGATGCCGTATTTATGAACCGATCATTACAAAACTTCTTGGGTACCTTTGTTATTACCGTGGGGTGAGAATGAGTGTTTTGGGGTGTGGTCCGAAATTCAAGATGGCCACCAGCAGCCATTTTGTACCAGAATTAGTGCAATCAGTCTTTTGTACAGAACTTCTGTAGGAAAGTTCTGATTTGAATAAATTTTTGTATGAATGTTTAGTAACATGGAATACATCACATATAGTACGGGTTTTTTTCTCGTGCAGAAATTATGCAAATTAGATGAACTTAGCTTTATTCAGTGCTACTTATTCTCTGTAAGTGCACATGTCAATACGGCTCGGGCTAGAAGCTGTATTTATGAACCGATCTTCACAAAACTTCTTGGGTACCTTTGTTATCACCTTGGGACGAGAACGAGTGTTTCTGGGCGCAGTCCAAAATTCAAGATGGCTGCCAGTGGCCATTTTGTACCGAAATTAGGTCCAATCAGTTTTTTGTCACAACTTCTACACAGCTCATATTTGTGAACTGATCTTCACGAAACTTCTTGGGTACCTTTGTTTTCACCTTGGGACAGAAATGAGTGTGTTTTGGGGTGCCTTTGTTGTCACTGTGCTATGAGAACAAATATTTTGGGGTTCAGTCAGACCCACTCTGGGACTCAAAGATTTTTTCTAGTTTAGCATCTGACTGTCACCCACCTTTACAATACTTTACCTATACATTTGTTACAGGCTATGGTCAGTATTTATGTACAGACCATTACAATACTTTATATGTACCTTTGTTATCAGGTCATTACCTAGATGTTTGTCATTGCTGTGTCACATACTATACATGTACATGTCTTTGTCTTGACAAGTTGAGCTACAGTGTCATTGACACTTTCATTTTTACTGTGGTGGATACTGCAGAAGCTGTTGGATTTCTGGTGAAGAGATGCCTGGTTCCGGGACTATGCGCCCTCTCCAGTCGACATCTGAGGCTGTCACTAGGGTTGTGACTCCTCCTTTGGAGGCCAAGCTAGGTGGCTCTCTCCCCTTTTCTACCAGTTCCAATAGCTCCCGTCACATCTGCTGCTACTGCTGTTTCGTCTACGTCATTTGGCATCCGCTTATCCCTGCAAGGGTCTGCAGGGATGTCTATTGTGTGGTTGTGGGGTATCGGCCTCAGCCTTCCCTGACTTCAACTCGGCGAAGTCAGAAGTGGTTGCCGGCTGAACCCCCTGCTGTGTCCTCTTAGCCATTGAGCACAGCAGTTTTATACCTGCAGTGGTCTGCTGCGGTGTCTGGCAGTGTAGACGTGGGGGTATCGGCCTCAGCCTTCCCTGACTTCAACTCGACGAAGTTGGAAGTGGCTGCCAGCCGAACCCTCTACTGTGGTATCTGCACCGTCAAGTACCACAGTTTTGTCATTAGCGTTTTCCGTCCACTCATTCTGGTCACATGGCCAGTTTTGCGGGACCAACGCCATCTGTGCAGCCTGGACCTTCTGCCCCGCAGAAGTCCACGGCAACTCTCCTGAGTTCTTGTTATGTTGATCCTCGGGGTGTGTTATACCCCTATCCACATTTGCCCTCAGATGCTGCCCGTCGTCCCACTTCAAGGGTAATGGAGGATCATGACCCTTCGATGGTTAGGAGGGTCGGGTGTGAAGCCACTTTGCTGGTTCATTCCCATGTCGAACCGGCTGGTACGGGCAGTGAGCTTAGGGAGGCCCTCTCCTTACTCACTCAGGTCTTGTCCAAGAGCCTTCCTGTTGCTTCCAGTGAGGCAGCGAGTGGTTTCCATGTGCCCCCTATGGCGGCCTCCCGGGATTGGAAACAGGCCGCTTTCTGATCCCCCTGGTGTTCCTATATCATGGGAGGCGTCGGCTGGTTTGCCCATGATGGGCTATGTGTCTTCCAACTCTGGGGAGGGGTCAGACATCCTTGATGTCAAGAGCCAGCAGTCTTCTGACTTGAGGGGCAGCTCTTGACTTTGTGTTTGGGTTCCTTCCGGATCTCAAACCATCAAACCAGCCGACAGTGTCAGCCAGGCCGCGATCATCAGTCGCGCACCTACAGCCTGTGGAGCAACCTGCTTCTGGGCTTCGACCATGCCATTCAGTACAGGTGGTTGAAGCACTTTCAGCCTTGGACTCTAAACTGAGTTCCAAGGCTATGAAGGATCCGTTCTTCACCAGGGTTGACACCTTTTTGGATCCGGTGCGTTATCGTTACGATTTCACCAATCCGTCTGTCTGCCAGACCTTTGACGGTTTTGGATCAGGACTCCCATTCCCTCGGGCTTTACAAGCGTAAGTCTGTTGTCATTCCTATAACTACTCTGGAGTCCATGTTGGGCTGATCAGGAGGCATGTTGGGCTGATCAGGAGGCTTTCTCTCTCCGGTCACGTCGTCTCTGCCTTACCTGCCTATCTGCCTCCAGCTAGGTTTGACGATCTACAGGCTCCTTTGCGTGTGATGTCCAAGGTGCTCATGCATCTTTCTCACACGCATGGCTGTGACACGGCTATTTTGGAACTAGTTCGAAGGGACTCAGTGCTGGACACAGACCGATCCCTTCCTGGGGTAGCGCACTGCTCTTCAATCTGCTTCTTTGGCAGGACCGCTACTGTTCCATGGGTTCCGTGTCGATGGTCCGGGTTGACGTCCTACGTCAATCCAAAGATCAGCTGCTGCTTCGTCAGCTTGATCAGCCTTCAAGGGGAGGCAGGACCGTTCAAACCCTAACAAGTACCCCTCTGCTTCCTCTTCGAAGAAAAGGGCTGATCCTTCTTTCTACGCTTCTACTTCTTACTCACAGGGTAAGGGTAAGCGTCGGCAGGCTAGAGGGAAGTCTCAGGATTCTTCATTCAGTAGAGGAGGTGGTTTCTCCTCTCATGGGCCTCATCGGGGCTCGAACTGAAGGTCCTCACCTCGATTCGTCCCAGGTTGGAGGAAGGATAACAGAGTTCGCAGACCGTTGGGTCACCATCACATCCGATCCTTGGTTGTTAGATGTTGTCTGGTCCGGGCTGCGAATATCCTTCCGAAGGCACCCCACTCTGTCCAGAGTGCCTCTTCCAACCACAGTTCCTTCAGACGCTTTCCATCGGGAGCTTTTGTCCATGGAGATAGACAGTCTCCTGGCCAATGGGGCGTTCGAGGTTGTCAAGAACATTCAGTCAGTGGTGTTTTATTCCCGCCTGTTCTTGGTGCCGAAGAAGGATGGCCGACTCCGACCAGTTATCAATCTGAGTATCCTGAACCAGTCTATCATTGCTCCCAAGTTCAGCATGGAGACTTTCAGGTCAGTCCGCTGTTCCATTCACTTCGACCTGCGAGATGCTTACTTTCACATTCCAATTCATTGGGTGTCACGGAAGTATTTCAGGTTCGCTTTTCTGGGGCGAGTTTACCACTTGAAGGCCATGTCTTTCGGCCTCCACCTGGCTCCTTGGCCCTTCACCCGACTGATGTCGCATGTGATAGCCTTCCATCGCACACAGTCCAGGGTGACTACTTCGGCATATCTAGTCGATATCCTCCAGAGGCATTCCAATGCTGCCTTACTGGAGTTGGATGTCGACACTCTGTTGAGCTTGCTCACATCGCCAGGATTCAGAGTCAACAAGGAGAAGTCGGATCTGGTCCCTTCTCCGTCGTTTTGTCATCTGGGGATGGCCTTCCGCACACAGTTCAATACAGTGGCAATTTCCCAGGCCAGGGCTGTGATTCTCTCAGCTTTTGCTCTGACTCTGTCCCAGTCCACATCTGGTATTCTCCGGCTACTCGGTCTCTGCGGTTCGGTGACGGATCTCATTCCTCTAGGTCGGTTGCATGTAAGACCTCTACAACACTTTCTGCTCAGTTATTGGAGGCCGAATGTTGATTCTCTGGATCTGATGCTTCAGTTACCAGAATCTCTTCATCCTCACCTTCTCCTCTGGACAAATGTTCCGTGGATCACGCAGGGTGTCCTGTTGGACTTACCCACGTCCGATCGTGTACTGACGGCAGATGCCAGCGATCTTGGATGGGGTACGACGTTGGATCCTCTAGGTCTTTCCCTTCATGGGATATGGGACCAGGATCGGTCATCTCTACACATCAACTAGAAGGAGCTTCTTGCTCTTCTTCTGAGTTTCAGGCAGTGGATCCCTCACCTGTCAAATTGTCAGGTCCTTCTGTTGTTTGACAATTCGACAGTGGTTGCTTCATTCGGAACCAGGGCGGCACGCATTCAGTTCCAATGTATGAATTGGCTCGGGATCTTCTACTGCTCACTCAGGTTGTCAACACCGGGGTGGTTGCTCGTCACATTTCCGGTCATCTGACTGTCCTAGCCGATACCCTGTCCCGACGGGGCAGGTTCTTTTCCATCGAGTGGATGCTCCACATGGCGGTGTTCCATTGATCTCTTTGCGACTCGTTGGAACCATCAGGTGTACACTTTCGTGTCCTCGTGTCCAGATGCTCTGGCTTTCGCCGTGGACGCACTGGCCCTCCTTTGGGACGGTCTTGTCGGCTATGTCTTCCTGCCGGTTCCTATTCCGCCTCAGGTTCTAGCCCAGATATGAACCTGCAGTCGTTGAATCCTTTCGATCACACCCCTGTCGGTGGGTGTAGATCAATCTGCTCCGCTCTCTGTTAGTGGCAGTTCCGGCATGTCGCACTCTATGTCGCGACTTTCTTCACCAAAGTCACCCAAAGAGGTTTCATGTTGACCCGACTTCATTGTGCCTTCACGCATGTCTTTTATCGGGTACTGTCTCCTCCGTAGTGGTTTTCAGAAACAAGCGGTGGAGTTGCTTTTCTTCTTCAAGGAGGCACTCACTCCACTGGTTTAGCTCCTGGCTAAGTAGAAGGTTCTTCTGTCGATGGTGTGTGCGATCAGTCTCTTGCTTCTGTCACTCCTTCGATCACACCGCTTGCATAGTTTCTGGTATATGTTTGTTTCTGGGGGTCTCCAGCAATGGGTACAAGTCCATGCTTCAGAGACCTTTTTCATATGTGGTACCGCATTGTTTTGACACTCATCCTTGCCTCTCCAAGCTCTTTTCCTTGAAAAGGCCTGGGACTTCACAGTTTACTCCAAGATGGACACTTTCTTGGGCGCTGCTCTGCTTGGGGGGGGGGGGGGGGGCGTGCTGTTCGCTCCTTTATCTTGGATGGATGTGCGTTTTCTCACATGCCAGATCTCTCCTGCATCCATTTCTCGATGGATTTGTCTTGCTATTCGTGCAGCTTCCGCTTGGCTAGCTACTGGTGATTGTATTACCAATCGTTTTTTCTGCCATGAGGTGCGTGCATTGTCTTCCACTTTTAATAACTCTGTCATGTTGTCGGGTGTTACACTGGCAGCCTACTGGAGAAATGCTACCTTCTTTTATCTGCATCAGTTGCAGGAGCCTACAGAGGACCTTTGACCTACGAGCCCTCTTTCTTCGGCTCGGGCTGTTGTCTATCCCAGCCATTCAGTTTTTTTACAGGGTCAGTTCCAGCTCTGTGCTGTTACTGCCCTTTCTGTCTGTGCGTCGCACTTCACCATACGCCTCATCTTTCATTGTCTTTTACTAATGTTTGTGATGCTATGGTTTGATAGGCCAAAGGATCTCTTCCTCTGTCCACGGTTCCAGTGCATTTGAGTTATGTGTGGGTTGGTTATGTGATTCCCTCCATCTCATTGTCTATTCAGCCTGTAGTAAACAATTGTAAGATAGGGTGATAATAAATATAAATTTTATAGTAAATTTCCTTTCTTATTATACCTACCGCAATTGTTTACATGGAGGCCCTCCCATCTTCTTATTCGGGTAAGAATCCTTCCTCCCTGCTGATCACATAACTCCTATGTGGGCGGAATCAAAAGAATGATGAATTGATGATGCACTGTGTATTGGTTAATGGAAGTCGTGGATTTGTACTTGGGAAGAACGTCCCATACTGAGTGTGCGCCGATGGCACTCGGCCCAGTTTTGGCTTATTTTTTCAGGGTGTTTTTAGCTCACCTGACTGAAAGTCAGGGTGAGCTTTTCTTATCACTATTCGCCCGTCGTCTGTCGTCCGTCATCTGTCGTCTGTCGTCCGTCGTCCTGCGTGAAGGTGGTGTTTGAGCCTCTTTCTCCTAAACCACTGGCCACATTTTAATTAAATTTCATGTAAGTGGATTTTTATCCAAATTAGGTTTCGGCTGTTATTGAGCAGAGGTGTGGGGAAAAAATGGCAAAATTTTTTGAAAATCTTCTTCTAATGAACCACCAGCAGCAGAGACTTGATATGTGGTATACAGAGTCCTTTTGAGGTTTAGAATCAAGTTTGTTCAAGAGAAGTTTGTCGGGCATTATTTGCCTTCGTTATGGGAGGGGCAAAAATTTTGGCCACGCCTAAAATTTCTATTTTCTGAACTGTGAGGTCGATTTGAACCAAATTTGATATGAGATGATAATGGGTCATAAGTAGTTGATTGATGCAAAAAAAAATTTTTCTCATTGCCCCGTGGGAACCTCGGGAGGTAAAAATAGGAAAAACCTTAAAACTGCCATATCTCCAAAACTACACAGCACAGAGAATTCTTATTTTGTATAAAGCTTACTTTTATCCACTAGAATAGAATGGTTAAAAAAAATCCCTATCGGTTTGATCACAAGGTACTTTTTTCGGGACTTTGAAAAAGAGCTGAGTCAGCACTGGGAAAAACATTAAAAAATCTTCTTCTCCAGATCCAGCAGGCAGAATCTTTTGATATTTGGTATGCAACATTGTAGGGTGAATCTGATTCAAGTTTGTTCAAATCGGCCCCCTGGGTTCATATTTGGGCTCAGTATAGGAGCCCGATTTCGAACTTAGTGCATTTCAGGCAAATTTCTTAAAAAATCTTCTTCTCCAGATCCAGCAGGCAGAATCTTTTGATATTTGGTATGCAACATTGTGGGGTGGATCTGATTCAAGTTTGTTCAAATCGGCTCCCTAGATTCATATTTGGGCTCACTATAGAAGCTTGAATTCGAACTTGGTGCATTTCAGGCAAATTTCTTCAAAAATCTTCTCCAGATCCAGCAGGCAGAATCTTTTGATATTTGGTATGCAACATTGCGGGGTGGATCTGATTCAAGTTTGTTCAAATCAGCCCCCACGATTCATATTTGGGCTTACTATAGAAGCCCGAATTCGAACTTAGTGCATTTCAGGCAAATTTCTTAAAAAATCTTCTTCTCCAGATCCAGCAGGCAGAATCTTTTCATATTTGGTAAGCAACATTGTGGGGTGGATCTGATTCAAGTTTGTTCAAATCGACCCCCCTGGGTTTATATTTGGGCTCAGTATAGGAGCCCAAATTTGAACTTAGTGCATTTCAATCAAATTTCTTAAAAAATCTTCTTCTCCAGATCCAGCAGGCATAATCTTTTGATATTTGGCATGCAACATTGTGAGGTGGATCTGATTCAAGTTTGTTCAAATCGGCTCCCTAGATTCATATTTGGGTTCACTATAGAAGCTCGAATTCGAACTTAGTGCATTTCAGGCAAATTTCTTTAAAAAATCTTCTTCTCCAGATCCAGCAGACAGAATCTTTTGATATTTGGTATGCAACATTGTGGGGTGGATCTGATTCAAGTTTGTTCAAATCGGCCCCCTGGGTTTATATTTGGGCTCAGTATAGGAGCCCAAATTTGAACTTAGTGCATTTCAGGCAAATTTCTTTGAAAATCTTCTTCTCAAGATCCAGCAGGCAGAATCTTTTGATATTGGGTATGCACCATGCTTAGGGGGGTGAGATTCAAGTTTGTTCAAGCCAAGTCCCTGGGTTCATATTTGGGCTCACTGTGGTAGCCTGAATTATAACTTAGTTCAAAATGAGGAATTTTCTTTAAAAATCTTCTTCAGATCCAGCAGTCGGAATGTTTTGATATTTGGTATGCAGCATCCTTAGGGGGGTGAGATTTAAGTTTGTTCAAGCCATGTCCCTAGATCCATATTTGGACTCACTGTGGGAGCCCGAATGATAACTTAGTTCAAAATGAGGAAATTTTTATACTGTACCAATGACCCAGACATAGCTGGTGCTAACTCTTAAAATATAGGGCCAAACACAAATTTTGCCCCCCAATCCCCAAAATTTGCATCTAAAACCAAAGAAAACATGTCCTGAAAGGCCCTCCACACTTCGCCCCTACTGCGCATGCGCAGTGTCAAGGACGTTCCGAAATTGGCGCCATTAATCATTCTAAGTTTGGCCCTTCATCAGTTAACATCTGACTGATCTTTGTGCTTATAAATCTCAGTTTAAATGATGCCAGACACATAAATATTAGTGAAATGGTGATTCTAAGGAGGATAGAGAAGGAGAAGAGGAAAAAAATGTGTGACAGAATATTATCAGGGCTGTAACTTAAAATTTTTTAATGAAATTATGTTAAGTTACCTATTTTCGAGGCAGCTGCCATTTTGTTGTCATTCTGATTATTTAGTTACACTGTTTTTTAAGTGTTTTCCTCTCTCCCTGTCCTTTAAGTCCCCCCTTGCTATTCTCCCATGCTTTTGGCATAGTTTTTGTAATTATTATTACTAAATTTTCTTGGGAGTTTTAGCTGAATAACAGAATGAATTCTGTTCTTTTCCCCATGTTTACGTCTTCACCTACGGGTGGTTAGGCGTTGTGTTCTGCATCTACCATCTGATGTTCTGCAGTTTCTTCCCTGGAAGTCTCTGTTTTGCATCAGATAGTGTATTTTTGGTAACTGATTTCGGGCCTGGGTGCCTGGAGTCTTATTTTAGTGTTTTTACACTCATTGTTTACATTTACAACAGCCCTCTGTGTGAGGGGGGGATTTCTGGAAAATAATATCTTGATGTTATTTTAATCATAACTAGATACATTATTATTGTTCGTAAGTGTTGCATAAATTGTTTAAAATATTTTTAAAATTTTTGTCCACACTTAGGCTTGGGATCCATTGGGGCTCAATGTTACTTTTCAGAAACTTGGGCTGTTCTGAAAAAATATTTTTTCAAAATATTTTGATTTCAATTATTTTTTCTATATTAATGGATCATATTATTATTATGTATTTTGATTGCAGGGGTTAGTGCGAGTACCAGGACTTGTTTTCTTTTCACATTGAAAGGATATTGATCAATTGTTTTAAGAGGAAGTCTTCCTCTGACTTTATTATCATTCTATATGTGGTCAGTGTACTCGCATTAACTCCTGTTCTGTATCGTATGATTTCGATGACAATATGGGAAGCGTGTCACGGTATGTTATTGGGGATTTGGACACTCCGGTCCTTTCCCCGCAGGGTCACTCTACTTTATCAATTTCTATTTCAGACGATCAAGATTAGGGTGATGTATCTGTGATGTCTTCCAACAGTGTGCCTCCGTCGTCACAATTAATGAAGGGCTAGCGGAAAAGTGCTCATGTAAATACGCCAATTGCCTAAGAGGACCCTAGTAGGTTCGACGGCCTTTGACGTCCGCTAGCTCGCCCGGTGTAGCGTCCATTCACCGAATGGTTCGGCAGCCGGGTTCGTCCGTTGCGGTCTAGAAGGAATTTTGGGGTGATGCGAGCACTATAAATTAACCTAATGCACACCCAGTGACGGCGGATCGGAGGGAGAACGGAGGAAGCCTTTTAGTCCGGTTCATAGCTCGTTCCGGTCCATCCGGACGGCAAGCGAGAGAGGCCCCTCTCTCGTTCAACAACATCTGGCCCCAGAGGCCTGCAGACTCCGGACGTTCGCATAGGAAGTGTGCGGGAGTCAATGTACACGGAGCTTCCGGCGGCAATGCATCGTAAGACCGCTACTGCACAGGCCTCGGGAACGGACGTGCTTTGCTTAATAGCACAGTTTATCGCAGCATCCCAGCATCAACTGAATCTGTCGCATATAATTTATCCGACGATGCTGGGTCGGGACGCTCCGCGGAAGCGGGTACGGACGTCCGAAAGTTTCATCCGGTCCGACGGGATACCGAAAGGGATTTGGAGGATTTCGAGCTTTCCCTTTCGGAACAACATATGCTGTTGTGTATGTCATCTGACTTGGTCTTCTACAGCTTCTTTCGTTGGACCAGAATGCTGCGATGCCGGATAAGAAACTGATAGCGTCGGTGGACTTAGAAATTTTTGGTTCGGTTCAGGGACATCGTCCCTCAGTTCCGACATAGTCCAATAATGTCACACAAACTTTCGAATTATTGAACGACGCTATATATATTATTATTTTATGCTTGCTAACCAAGCATTTCTGGTTTCTTGTTCGCAGAGTTATGGAGATGTCTTTCAAAAGTGTGCCTCTGTCGTCATAGTTAATGAAGAGCTAGCGGCAATAAGTGCTCATGGAATATGTCTATCGCCTACGGAGTGACATTCGCTAGCTCACCCGGTGTAGCGTACATTCATCGAATGGTTTGGCTGCCGGGTTCGTCCGTTGCGGTCTAGGAAGGAGATTTGGGTGATGCGAGCACTTTAATTACTTTAGTACTCACCCAGTGACGACAGATTGAGGACAGATCGGAGGAAGCCTGTTAGTCCGGTTCCTGGCTTTTCCAGGTCCGTCCGGGCTTTGAGCGAGAGAGGTCCCTCTCTCGTCCAACAACATAGGGGACCGCATGTTGTGGTTCAGATATTTTACATTCGGAGCATATGTCCGTCGGTCGGGACGCTCCGTTATATTGACAGTCCGAGAGACTGTCCTTAATGCTTCCTCATCCTCACAGCAGGGCACACGACCGCACATTGGCTACGTGACCTCGAGTATCCGATCAGTTTCGTCATTCAGTGATTCCACGGCGAATAGGTCGCGCCATCCGGTAGCCAAGGGACACGAGGCCTATACACTCCGTTCGCTCGCATATTGGTAGTATGCACGGGGTAACGATCACGGAGCTTCCAGCGGCAATGCATCGTAAGACCGCTTCTCCTCAGGCCTCAGTGACGGACGTGCTATCCGAGTTAGCACAGTTGTTTCGCAGCATCCCAGCTATTGACACTTTCTCGGTCGAATCAGGAATTATCCGACGGCGCTGGGTCGGTGCGGTCCGCGGTTGCATCAGGTACGGACGACCGAACGCTTTATAGGGTCCGACAGGATGGCGAAAGGGATTCGAAAGATTTCGAGTTTTCCCTTTAGTAGTATCGGAAGATGCCTTTTATATCTTCTGGCATTATCTTCCAGTGATTGTTATTTCGGACTTCATTGCTGCGATCTTGGATAAGAGACTTATAGCGTCATTGGACTCGGATTTTTCGATCGGTTCAGGGACATTGTCCCTGACTTACCGACGCAGTCCAATATTGTCATTACAACATGTGTTTTATTTTTCGACGCTATATATATATATATACAAGCCTGCTACCAAGCATGATAGTTTAGTTTCTTGTCCGCGTTGCTCATTTCTGCCATTTTATCATTTATACGAATAGTTTATTTTGGCAGAGCAGGGCATACCGAGAGTTCATATGCGTCTAGACGGTGTGATTAAAGACTGCATATATTCTTTTTCGCCGTTTATATCTTTTCCAATTTCAATGTTGGAAATGACATGATGTATAGTAGACTTAACTTAGACGCTTTATCATACGTAATCCGCCTTACTGAGGCGTTATCATTACGTCTTCAAGAAAAGATTTACGGGATATTATTCTCAATGTAATTTCTTTTGAGGGCAGTTGTTTGTTCACGTATAACTCCGCCCTTCAGTGGCTGATTGGAGTTGGTTAGACGTGACGCAGCCCTAGCTACATCCACACGCGTGGATAGTAAGGTTAAGAACTCTCTCAGAGTCGCTTCGTTCTCGGAGGAGCTTCTCTTCGACGGCAACTTTTCGGCAATCCATGAATTGCTCGATTTACATGTTCTCTTGTCTATCTAGTGTTACAAGAGATTCAGACTGGGGCAAACATTCGGTGGTTGACTCAGAGAGTGCCACCGCAGTTGCCGGACCCGAGTGTGGCTGTTATGACGGTTGCCAGTCAAACAGATTGGGATATAATACTGATCCCTACGGATTCGAAGTGCCAGGGTCTTTGGGTTCCGCAGTCTTTTAGCAATCAGTTTTCTTCCGCGGAATAATGTTTTTTAGGCTTGCTTTATGTCATTGCATGAACATTATTCAGAAACGCATGCCCAAATTCCTGTCCTTTAATTCGACAGTAGTGGCGTATCTCCGGAACCAGGGAGGCACTCTTTCGTTTCCGTTATTCAATTTAATGGAAAGAATCCGTCTGTTGGTTATAGTACACCAAGTTCAGTTTTGGTCTGTCATATTCCGGATCGTCTGATTGTTTTATCGGACTCCCGTTCTCTTACGGGTCGCTTGTTGCTGTCAGAATGGACTCTCAACAAACAAGTATTCAATCAGATTTGCTATCTATGGGAGCGCCCAATGATGATTTATTTATGACACAGCTTGCTAATCAATTGCAGACGTATGTGTTGGCTTGTCCAGATCTCTGAGCTAATGTTGTTAACGCTCTATTGATCTATAGAACGGAATGATAGGATACGCGTATCCTCCGGCGCTGTTGTTTCAGCAGGTATTGCTAAGATAAACAACCACAATACATTTCTGTTGATAGCATCTCTATCTTCACAGAGATCATGGGTAATTTACTCTCTTGTCTACTGTGGGTCTTAACGTGAAATCTTCCTCTATGTGAGGATCTTTTTTCACTGGGTAAATCGTGTCATCTTTATCACAACCCGCAAGGTCGCAACCTTCATGTATTCCGTTGTGTGGTCCATATTGCATTGTAAGCACTGTACTGGACGAGCTTTGGACGCGATTTCTTACTATAGGAGATCCTCTTCTTCGCTATTCTATGCGGCTAAAGTGGAGGCTCTTCCGTCGTGGTGTAGGGATCATTATGTTCATATTGTTGATCCCTCCATACTACTCATTGCAATTTTTTAGTATACTTGTTTCACAAGATCTACTGCAGCCTGTTATTATTTAGGTTATAGGTTTATGTTACCTCATACCTATGCACTCTACGATAGTTTACAATTGAGTCTTTTGTCTCTTTATCTAAGTCAGTTAGTAACTTTTTGATAAATAGACTTAGAATCTTTAGATTAAATTCCTATATGGATTTTAACTTCGGCTCTTATTTAGCTAAGTAATCATTTGAGCCTCTGGAAACAGTAGTTTTCAAATTCTGACCTTTTAGACAGTAATTCTGTTGGTTTCTCTTTTACTGTAGAGTCAGTGAGTTTCATGCACTATCGATGGATGATTTTCACTTTCGTAGTTTCGGAATTACTACTTCCGTTACTATTTAGGTTGGATTGTTGCATAAGAGTTAGGCTCCTATTATCCGGAACCTATTATTTTAAGGTCCTTCCGTCTTCGTATGGGCATAGGCCTTTACTCTTTCCGGGTACAGTTTATGTATTTATAAACAGATATCTGTTTATTACTATGGGCGTAAGCTTCTTCTGTCTTTGATGTCTAGTAGAAGGACGTTACGCTCCATTTTATTGTTAATGGATTCTATAAACTATCGGTACTGCTTATGGTATATCATTGACTTAGCAGTTGTGCTTAAGATTTCGGCTCATGAAGTAAGAGTTCTTCTACTTCTTGGGCTTACATTAATAGTGTTGCTATTATAGATTTTTGAAGGCCGCTCATTGCGCTCAGCCATCCACATTCATGAATTTTATCTCAGAAATATCGAGTCCATTTCTGGAGGCCTCTATTGTTAGGTCTATTATCTACTGCTCAGAATGTCATTCACTTAACAGTTGCTACTATAGCTAGGTAGGCTGTCTGTTTCGGCAGTGTCTCCGTTCGGCTGCCCTCTTCGCTCTGGGCTATTTGACCCAGGGCAAGAAAAAGGGGGGGGGGGGGAGGGTGTTCCCTTGGGTCACCTGTTTTACTATGAAAACAAGGGGATACCTCCTCCGGAGTTAGTAATTTTGAGCTGTTATTGGGATGGTTGTTTAGTGAGAAGTTTAGGTTTTTAAAATTCATTCAAGTCTTAGTTTTTAAAGTATAGCTTTTGAATATTGCATATGTCAACGGACATGATTATGCAATCCTCAGACACTTTTAGGAGTATAAGAGTCTCTATTCTCTAGACTTACTTTATTGGCTTACTTTAAAAATTATTAGTATAAGGATTATATTGGATATTAATAGAGTACATGGATGTATGAAGCTCAATTTTGGAAGGTGTTGTATCTTTCTAATTTATCATAAATAAGAAAGATACATGTAAGGCCTATTACTTCTTTTTCCCTACAGGGGATGACTCTATTTTATTTTATTGAGCGTATTCCATTTTGCTCTATGTCCTTGGCCCTCCAGCCTTTTTACTATTCAGCTATGTCTGGGTCATTGGTACAGTATAAAAATGTTAAAAAATTTATAGTAATTTATATATTTTTTATACTTACCAATGACCCAGACGGGGATAGCCCTCCCAGGAGTTGGGAACTCTTGCCTCCCCGCTGAGTACATAGCGCTTACCAGGCACTGGTTATTAGAATGATTAATGGCGCCAATTTCGGAACGTCCTTGACACTGCGCATGCGCAGTAGGGGCGAAGTGTGGAGGGCCTTTCAGGACATGTGTTCTTTGGTTTTAGATGCAAATTTTGGGGATTGGGGGGCAAAATTTGTGTTTGGCCCTACATTTTAAGAGTTAGCACCAGCTATGTCTGGGCCATTGGTAAGTATAAAAAATATATAAATTACTATAAATTTTTTAACTTTTCTTTAAAAATCTTCGTCAGATCCATCAGTCGGAATGTTTTGATATTTGGTATGCAGCATCCTTGGGGGCGAGATTCAAGTTCGTTCAAGCCATGTCCCTAGGTCCATATTTGGACTCACTGTGGGAGCTCGAATTGTAACTTAGTTCAAAATGAGGAATTTTCTTTAAAAATCTTCTTCAGATCCAGCAGTCGGAATGTTTTGATATTTGGTGTGCAGCATCCTTAGGGGGTGAAATTCAAGTTTGTTCAAGCCAAGTCCCTGGCTTCATATATGTGCTCCCTGTGGGAGCCTGAATTATAACTTAGTTCAATATGAGGAATATTCTTTAAAAATCTTCTTTTTTTTTTAGATCCACTGGTCAGAATCTTTGGATATTTGGTATAAGCTTTTCTTTGGAGGAGCAGATGCAACTTGTTGAAATCAATTCTCTGGGTTGATATTTAGGCTACCATGTCAGGTGAGCGCCCTCAGGCCCCTTTGGGCCTCTTGTTTTATACCACTTTTCTTTCCCACATCTCTTGGGAAAGATTAAAATAGAGAGTCAGATACAAGTTTGTTAAAATGAAGCCCATTGGTTCATATTTTGGCTCAATACAGGAGCCCAAATCTTTTACACAGGGTAATATGGGGAATATTCTTTGAAAATCTTCTTCTTCAGAACCACCAGTCAGAATCTTTTAATGTTTGATATACATTATTGTTATGAGGGTCAGATTCAAGATTTTTCAAATCAAGTCCATAGGTTAATATTTGGGTTTCCTACAGAACTTTGTTCAATATGGGGGATAATTTTTAAAAATCTTCTTCAGTTCCACCAGTCAAAATGCTTTCATATTTTGTATACAACATCTCTAGGAGGGTCAGATTAAAGTTTGTTCAAATCACATCCCTAGGTATATATTTTTATACTGTACCAATGACCCAGACTTAGCTGGTGCAAACTCCATTAAATTCAGGGCCAAACACAAATTTTGCTCCCCCAATCCCCCAAATTTGCATAAAAAACCGAAAATTTTATGTCCTGTTAGGTCCTCCATACTTTTAGTGTACTGCGCATGCGGAGTGTCAAGGAGGTCTCGAAATTGGCGCAAAAATGACATTCTTTGTTTGGCCCTGAAAACTGTGTCACCTCACTGATATTTGTGCTGTAAATCTCAGTTTTAATGATGCCAGACACATAATTATGAGAGAAATGGTGGATATGAAGTGGATATAGGATGAGTAGAGGAAAAAACATTGGTTTCTGATGTTCAGGGCTGTAACTTAAAATTATTTTACAAAATTATTTCATGTTGCCTATTTTCGAGGCATGGCCCTGTTGTTGTCATTCTTGCTATGAATATTCCATTGTTTGATAAGTGTTTCCTCTCTCCCTTTCCTTCATTCCCCCCTAGCTATTCTCCCATGCTTTTGGCTTATTTTTGTAATGTTTATTACTAAAATTTCTTGGGAGTTTTGGCTTGGAAACAGAATTATTTTCTGTTCTTTCCCCATGTTTACGTCCTCACCCTTGGGTGTTTAGGTGTTTTGGTCTGCAGCTACCATCTGATGCTCTGCAGTTTCTTCTGGGGAAGGTTCTGTTTAGCATCAGATAGTGTTTAAATTAGACACTGATTTCTGGGCCATGTTTACCAGTGCCTGGAGTCATGTTTCTGGTTTGTTTACACTTTTTGTTTACGTTGACAACGGTTATTTCTGATAAGTGATTTCTTGTCTTCTTCCTAGATTAATTCATAGTAAGATACATTAATATTGTCCGTAAGTGTTACATTAATTTTTCAGAATGATTTAAAATTTTTGTCCACACTTAGCCTTTTTTGGGGATCCATTTCAGCTCAGGGTTCCCTTTGGGAACTTGGGCTCTTCTGAAAAAATTTTTTCAAATTTTTTTTCTTTTTTGAATTATTTTTTTGTATTATTATAATGAATTATTATATTATGTATCTTTGTTTGCAAGGCTTATTGCAGATACTATGATTGATTATTTTCACAATGAAAGATTATTGTTCAAGTTGTAATGGAAGGAAATCTTCCTCTGATTCTCATGATTTCTGTATTAATTGTAGTCAATGTACTCGCACTAAGCCTTGTTCTGTGTGTATCAATTGGGATGACAAACGTTGGACACGTGTGTCACGGTATGTTGTTAGCGGGGAGAGGGCCATGCCGGTCCTCACGCCGCAGGGTCACTCAAGTTTTTCACTCTCTTTTTCAGAGGAACAAGAATTGGGTGATGTTTCGGTGATGTTGTCTACCAGTGCGCGTCCTTTGTCACAATCGAGAGAAGAGCTAGCAGCAAAAGTGCTCATGGATATACGGCAATTGCCTAAGAGGCCCCAAGTAGGGTCGACTGCGTTGGCATCTACATCTGCTAGCTCGCCCGGTGTCGCCTCCATTCACCAAATGGGTCAGCACCCGGGTTCGTCCGTTGCGGTCCAGGAAGGAAATAAGGTTGTTGCGAGCACTATAAATATACCACAGGCACACCCAGTGACGACGGAACTTAGTTTAGGACGGAAGAAGCCTTTGGGTTCGGTCCCTAGCTTGTCCAGCTCTGCACGGGCTGCGAGCGAGAGAGGTCCCTCTCTTGTACAACAACATCGCGGTCCAGATGTTGTTGTACATAACGTTCCTCAGTCGGAGCTTATGTCCACCCCCCGGGACGCTCTGGTGTATAGTCAGACCGGAGAGACTGTATCAATGGCTTCTTCGTCCTCACGACAGCGCAACTTGGCTACGTGTCCGCCGATATCCAGCCAGCTTCGCCGTCCAGAGATTCCTTGACAGCCAGGTCACGCCATCCAGTAGCCAAGGATTCGAGGCCGCCTTCTTCCGGACGTTTGCATAAAAGAAGTATGCAGGAGACAACGTCCACGGAGCTTCCTGTGGCAAAATCCCATAAGACCGCAGCTCCGCAGGCCTTGTTGATGGACGTGCTATCGCAGATAGCACAGATCATAGCAGCATCCCAGCAGCCGGCAGAAGTTCTGTCCGAGCAGGAAGTATCTGATGATGCTGGGTCGGTGCATTCTGCAGCTGGATCGGGAGCGGATGACCGAGATACCCAAGAGGTCAGTCAGGATGGAGAAAAGGATGTTGACAAGTTGGAATTCTCCCTTTCAGAACAACACAAAATAGCCGTCGAGTTAATCCGACATTTCCTACCTGAAGTTGTTCCAGTGGACCAGGATGCTACTGAGCCGGATAGGAGGCTAATAGCGCCACTGGACACCGATTTTTAGTCCCCTACCGGCATCGCCGGAGGGGACTCTAGGTTTGCACTCTGTCCATCTGTCAGTCTGTAGGTCTGTCAGTCAGTCTGTCAGTCTCACTTTAGTTTTCCGGATTTTTTTTGGAAACGCTTCAACTGAATGATTTTATTTTTGGTAAACTACTATAGAACGATGACTTACAGATCAAGTTTGAGTTTCATGCTGATTGCATTATTCTTGTGTGAGTTACAGCCCTTGGAAATATGGGAAAAAGCACCAAAATATCAGTTTTCCAGAGTTTTTTTTGGAAACACTTCAACGGAATGATTTCATTTTTGGTAAACTACTATAGAACGATGACTTACAGATGAAGTTTGAGTTTCATGCTGATTGCATTATTCTTGTGTGAGTTATGGCCCTTGGGAATATGGAAAAGCGCCAAAATATCAGTTTTCTGGAGTTTTTTTTGAAACGCTTCAACGGAATGATTTCATTTTTGGTAAACTACTATAGAACGATGACTTACAGATGAAGTTTGAGTTTCCTGCTGATTGCCTTATTCTTGTGTGAGTTATGGCCCTTAGAAATATGGAAAAGCACCAAAATATCAGTTTTCCTGACTTTTTCTGGAAATGCTTCAACGGAATGATTTCATTTTTGTAACCTACTGTAGAACGATGACTTACAGATCAAGTTTCATTTACACTCTGTCCATCCATCCATCTGTCTGTCAGTCAGTCTGCTGGTCATACTTTAATTTTCCAGACTTTTTTTTGGAAACGCTTCAACGGAATGATTTCATTTTTGGTAACCTACTATAGAATGATGACTTACAGATCAAGTTTCATTTACACTCTGTCCATCCATCTGTCAGTCTGTCAGTCAGTCTGTTGGTTATACTTTAGTTTTCCAGACTTTTTTTTGAAACGCTTCAACGGAATGATTTCATTCTTAGTAACCTACTATAGAACGATGACGTACAAATCAAGTTTGAGTTTAATGCTGATTGCATTATTCTTGTTTGAGTTATGGCCCTTGGAAATATGGAAAAATATCAGTTTTCTGGACTTTTTTTTGGAAATGCTTCAATGGAATTCATGCTGATCACATTTAGGTTATAACATTTGTATAATTATTAATGCTCATTAGTCCGGTAGGGGACATTGTATTGCTTCAGCGATACGTGCGCTCTTGTTTCAATCGGTTCAGGAACGCCGTCGCTGAATTTCCGTCTCAGTCCAGGAATGCCTCACGGACATTCGAGCTTTTGAACGACGCTATCAGTAAGCTTGCATCTAAAACAGGCAAGTCAGCCTTCCTTTTGGCTAATGCTCTCAATCTGCCTTTCATTAATGCAAGAAAAAGATTTGAAACGGCAGGACAGGGTGTTCAGAGAGTTCCTCTGCGTCTAGATGACCAGGCTGAAGACCTTGAATTATCCATGCCGTCGTCTATGTCTATTCAAAGCTCTACCTTGGAAACTACAATATCTTCTAATAGAGCAAATTTAGATGCACTCTCGTACGCAGATCACCTTACCAGAGCGTTGTCATTACGCCTTGAAGGGCAAGAATTTCAAGACGTACAAACGTCTTTGAGAGTTCTGTCAAGGGCTATTGCCTTTTCTACATATAACTCTGCCCTTTCAGTGGCTAATCTGGAGTTGGTTAGACGTGATGGAGCCCTAGCTATGTCCACGAGAGTGGATAGTAAGGTGAAAAACTCTCTTAGAGACGCTCCGGTCTCCGGAGAACTTCTCTTTGACGGCAAGCTTTCTGCTATTTATGATCAGTTAACTAAAAAAAGCTTCAGACTCTCTGCTATTTAAGTCCGCTTCTAAAAAGTCGGAACCAGCGCAGAAAAGTAGGCCTGGATCTTCTGGGACGGGTACGTCCAGGGGAAGTTCCTTTAGAGGTGCGTACGTGCCCTCTAGGCCTTATTCTTGAGACTGTCAAGGCAGCGACTCTAGTAGGAGCCGCAACGCTTGCCGTAATAACAGGTCAGACGCCCCTTGGTCGACGACGCAAGGTGTGGGTCGCGGAGGACGTGGTTTTCCTCTTCCGCAAGCCTTGCAGGTCCAGGAGGTGATGGTGTAGACCTCTGTCACATTCCAGTGGGCAGAAGGTTGTCGAGTTACTTACGAAATTGGGAATTGATTATGGAGGACACTTGGGTTCGAAGGGTGATTGCGGAAGGACTGAAACTGTCCTTCAAAGGAAAACCTCTGTTAACTCGAAGTCCAAGATGGACTCAACTTCCGTCAAATATTCAATATTCTTTCAGAAGTTCAATCTCTCTTACTGAAGAACGCGATAGAGGTCGTAGAAAACCAGGAATCTCCAGGTTTCTACAGCCATCTTTTTCTGGTTCTGAAACCAGACGGCTCGTTCCGTCCAGTAATAGACTTAAGCTGGATAAACAAGCTGATTGTGGCTCCAAAATTTTATATGGAGACCATTCGATTGGTCAGAACGAGCATTCGAGTGAACGACTATGCTGCGAGCATAGATCTCAAGGATGCATACTTTCACATCATGGTACATCTGGCGTTCAGAAAGTATCTTCGTTTCGCTGTCCTAGGTGTCGTATATCAGTTCCGTGCGATGTGCTTCAGTCTGAATCTAGCACCCTGGGCTTCACTCGGATAATGAACTCGGTCATGACTTACTTCCGAGCTTGTTCGTCTGCGGTAATGTCGGCCTACCTGGATGATATTCTTCAGAGGTACGGCAACGAGTTAACGCTTCAGAACGATGTGCAGAATTTGCTTCTATTGCTCCGACGTCTCGGTTTTATAGTAAATGAGCAGAAGTCGGATCTGGTGCCATCCAAGTCATTCACCCACCTGGGGATGAGCTTCGAGACGCACAACAATCTCGTTCGTCTGCCATTAACCAGAGCGAAGTTAGTCTGTTGTTACGCTCGCTATTGTATAAACTCAGAGAAGGTTACAGCGATAGAATTCATGAGACTGATAGGTCTGTGCGGAGCTGCCGCAGATCTCATTCCAATGGGGTGGCTACGCACTCGTCCTCTCCAAATCTTTCTGACTCAGAACTGGAAGGCGAAGACTCATTCGCTCGATACGGACATCCTCTTGTCAAGCCAAGTGAAACAAGAGATTCAGACTTGGGCAGACATTCAGTGGTTAACTCAGGGAGTTCTACTGCAATTGCCGGTTCCGAGTTTTACTATAATGATGGACGCCAGTCAAACAGGTTGGGGCGCGACACTATGCCCGTCGGATTCGAGGTGTCAGGGTCTTTGGGATCTGCACTTTTTAGGCAAGCACATAAATATCAAAGGAATGATGTCAATTTGGTTTGCGTTGTGTCATTGGATGGACGTTATTCAGAATGCACACGTCCAAATTTTGTCCGACAATACGACGGTAGTAGCATATATTCGGAATCAGGGAGGCACTCATTCCATTCCGTTGTTCAAGCTAACGGAAAGAATCCTTCTGTTTGTATTGGAACATCAGGTTCTACTATCAGTCTGTCATATTCCAGGTCATCTGAATGTGTTATCAGACTCCCTTTCACGGAGAGGTCGCCTGTTGCCATCGGAGTGGACTCTCAGCAAACAGGTTTTCAATCAAGATTTGCTACCAATGATAGATTTGTTTGCGACGCATCTCAACAATCAGTTGCAGACGTACGTGTTCCCATGTCCAGATCCTCGAGCATTTGCAGTAGACGGTTTGTCGATCTCGTGGGACGGGATAATAGGATATGTGTATCCTCCAGCACCGCTGATTCAGCAGATATTGCTCAAGATAAAGCAATCCCACTGCAAGATTCTGTTGGTAGCATCTCTGTCACCACAGAGACTGTGGATAAATCTACTCAGGTGTCTGTTGTGGGACATGAGGCGGAAGCTTCCTCCACGGGAGGATCTTCTGTCGCAGGACGAGCAGTGGACGCAATCTTCTGTCGCAGGGGAAATCGCGCACTCTTCACCACAATCCGCAAGGTCTCAAACCTTCACGTATTTCCGGTGTGCGGTCCTTCTTGCACAGTAAATGTTTTGCAGGATGAGCAGTGGATGCGATTTCTAACTGCAGGAGGACCTCCTCTTCGCTAAATTATGCTGCAAAATGGAAGGTCTTTCGTCAGTGGTCTAGGGATCACACTGTGGATATATATGATCCCTCCATTCCTGACATTGCTAATTTTCTGATCTATTTGTTTGATGAGATCAAACTGCAGCCTGTTACTATCAAGGGTTATAGGTCTATGTTATCTGATACCTATGCACACCATGATACATTAATGATTGGATCTAATGTCTCTTTATCTAAATTAGTTAGAAACTTTTCGATAAATAGACCTAGAACCCTGAGATTAATTCAGAAATGGAATTTACCATGGGTTCTTCTTAAGCTAAAAGAAGCACCTTTTGAGCCTCTTGACACAGTGGAATTCAAATTCTTAACATATAAGACAGCTTTTCTCTTAGCCTTCTCTTCTGCTAGAAGAGTTAGTGAGCTTCATGCTTTATCTGTAGATGATGCTCACTATCGTAGTGTTGGTAATACTATTACTTTTACTACTAACGGTGGATTTTTGGCTAAGAATCAGGCTCCTAATAAGTATCCTGAACCTGTTAGGGCCCTTCCGTCTTCAGACGGGCGTAGGCCTTTACTCTGTCCTGTTAGAGCAATACGTATTTATAAACGTAGGTCTGAGTTTATTAGAAAGGGACGTAAGCATTTCTTTTTGTCTTTGATGCCTAATAGAAAGGACATTATGGTTCATTCTATTGCTAGATGGATTCAATTAACTATACATACTGCTTATGAAAAGTTATCTTCATCTCAGCAGTCTGCTCTTAAGATTTCGGCTCATGAAATAAGAGCTCTATCAACATCTTGGGCTTATGCTAATAGTGTTGCTATTACAGATTTAATGAAGGCTGCATATTGGTCTCAGCCTTCCACTTTCACAAATTTTTATCTTAGAAATATTGAGTCCAGAAATGATCTGGATTGTTTAGGTCCGTTATCAGTTGCTCAGAATATCGTCCACTAAACAGTTGCAACTATAGTTATTTAGGCTTTCTGTTCCGGCAGTGACTCTGTCCTGCTGCCCTCTTCGCTCTGGGGTATTTGACCCAGGGCAAGGGGAAGGGGAGGTGAGTGTTCCCTTAGGCCACCTGCTTTATAGTGAAAAGCAAGGGAATACCTCCCCCAGAGTCAGTAATTCTGAGTCGGTACCGGGATGGTTTTAAAGTGTAAAGCTAATGTTTACTCATGTCATGTAATATTTTTAAAGTGTAGCTCGGTGTGAAGCATTTGTATATGTCATGTGTCAAACGAGCGTTAATATACAATCCTCGGACACTTTTAATGAGTATAAAGAGTCTCATTTCTCTGGACTGCCTTTATTTATTGGCTTACCTTTAAAAATAATTAGTATAAAGGGTTATACTGGATATTAATAGCGATCATTGATGTTTTTGTGCTCAATTATGGAATGGTATTGTGTCTTTCTTTTTTGATAAGAATAAGAAAGATACATGTAAAGCCTATCTCTATCCTTGAGGGGATAATTCTGTTATATGTAATTGAGCCTATTGGATTTTCCTTTATGTCCTGGGCTCTCCAGCCTGTTTACTATTCAGCTAAGTCTGGGTCATTGGTACGGTATGAAAATGTTAAAAAATTTATAGTAATTTATATATTTTTTATACTTACCAATGACCCAGACGGGGATGGCCCTCCCAGGAGTTGGGAACTCTTGCCTCCCTGCTGCGTACATAACGCTTACCAGGCACTGGTTGTAAGAATGACATTTTGGCGCCAATTTCGAGACCTCCTTGACACTGCGCATGCGCAGTACAGTAAAAGTATGGAGGACCTACCAGGACATCAAATTTTCGGTTTTTGATGCAAATTTTAGGGATTGGGGGGGGGGGGGGGGGGGCAGGCAAAATTTGTGTTTGGCCCTGAATTTAATGGAGTTTGCACCAGCTAAGTCCGGGTCATTGGTAAGTATAAAAAATATATAAATTACTATAAATTTTTTAACATTTCGGCTCACTATGGTAGACCAAATTTTGACTTAGTGCGATATGAGGAAATTTCTTTAAAAATCTTCTTCTTCAGATCTACCAGTCGGAATGCTTTTATATTTGGTATACAGCATCTATGGGGTGGGGGGGGGGGGGGGGGGTCAGATTCCGATTTGTTCAATTCGAGTGCCTGGGTTAATATATGGGCTTCATATGGGAACCTGAAACATAACTTAGTACTGTATGAGGGAAATTCTTAAAAAATCTTCTTCTTGAGATCCCCTAGTCAGAATGCTTTCATATTTGGTATACAACATCTCGTAGGGGGGGGGGGGGGGGGAAGGGGGGGGGCAGATCCAAATTTGTTCAAATCGGATCCATAGGTTAATATCTGGGCTCGCAATGGTAGTGCAATATGAAGAAATTTCTTTCAAATTTCTCTTCTTCAGATCCAACAGTCAGAATGCATTCATATTGGGTACACAACATCTCTGGGGAAGTCAGATTCAACTGTGTTTCAATCGAGAGCCTGGGTTAATATTTGGGCTCCCTATGGGAGCAGGAATTGGCCATTTTGCTGAAGAATTAAAAATTTTGTATTCAGTACCTTCTAGAAGTGTGTAAAGAAGATTAATCCACATAGGTTGTATCAAGGGGCTTCATAGTGGAACTCACTCTACATTATGATCAACTGAAGAAAAGGCATTATGCCCAGATTATTTTTATCACTCTTGAGGGACTCAAGGATTGACAGTGTAGCCTATGGATATGGATTGCTTAATGTAGACTAATTCTTGGACTCTGTTTATATTGTGTTCTGTTCAAGATGAGTGCTTCAGGCCTCGTGGGGCCTCTTGTTTATTGAAATGTTTATTAAATTTCTTGGGAGTTTAACATTTATTACAGAATATTATTCTGTTTCTTCCCCAGGGTTACGTCCTCACCCTAGGGGTGTTAGGCCATTTAGTCTTGCATATTCTATCCGATGTATCGTTTTTTCTTCGAAGATCTAGCTTTGCATTTGATAGCATTTGAATTGGTTCTGATTTTGGGCCTTTTTGTGTGCCTGATGTTTAGTTTACATTGACGTTGTTTACATTATCAACGTTCTCTTATTTAAGTAGTTTCTTATATTCTGTTACTGCAATATACTGTAGAATACATGGATTATTATTCCAGTAGTGTAGCTCATAAAATTTTGGATTTTGTCCATACTTAGGCTCTATCGGGATGCCCTTGGGCTCTTCATGTTCCCTTTGGGAACTTGGGGGTGTTTTTCAAAAAAAATATTTTGAATTTAATTATGATTGTTATTATTCATATATCTCAGTTATATATAACTTCGTCAATTTGTCGTCATGCTCGGCAGATTACTTCCTTCTAAGCGGCTTTCATTTTTTACTAATTCTTATTCCATTATGGTAAATGCCGTACCAATGTATTTCGCGTCATGGGAATATAAAATATAGCGTCACGCTTATCCTAATTGTTGAATGTGAATTATAAAATTGATCGAGATACGCATACATCTTACAGATCAATTCATTATTTGGCAAGTGGCTGCCTAGCTCCTAATCAGGAACCCATCTATAAATATCTTCCTTGGGTGGCAACAAGTGAAGATATGTTCCACATTACACGTTGTTCACTGTATTTAATTGTAAATTATGGACAAACATTACCATACCATATCTTCCTTAGTAGTTAACAAGTGAAGATATATTCCACGTTATTACACTCAAAATTTGTTCTCAGCTTTAGAATGAGGAGCATTCAATCATTTATCTCAACCTCGCCCTGGTAACAGGGGCAGAAGCAAGTTCACAGTCAGTATTCACACATTCAACCATTCCTTGACCCGAATTGTTCAAACGCGTTGTTCTCCATATTCAAGCGTATTGCTTGTAAAATCACCGTATCATATCTCCCTTGGGTGGTAAAGATATGTTCCCCGTTTCATGTTGTTCCCCGTATCCAAGTCTATTACGCGCAAAATAACTGTATCATATCTTCCTTGGATGGCAACAAGTAAAGATATGTTCCGCGCTTCACTTTGCTTTTTGTATTCAAGTGTAAATTATGCAAAAAATACTGTATAATATCTTCCTTGGGTGGTAACAAGTAAAGATATGTTCTGCGTTATTATGCAAAAAGCAAATATGAATTCGACACTATTTCTGAAACCTCACTCTGGTAACAGAGGCAGAAGCATCCTTCCAGGGTGTGTAAGTGTCTTGTCCCCACTATTGCAGCATATATATGCCCTCCACCTCTGATCTAAGTGCAGCCCCTTCTATAATATCTACACTGACAACCGTAGGCTAGGATTCCAAACACCCCTCCCCAACATACGCATGATGTATGCATTGACATATACCCAATGATCATAATCTCACAACATATACACGCTATCCCCCCCCCCCCCCCCCCCCCCACCCCCCCCCTCCCCCTTGTTCAGCAAGTTTATAAATGAGAATATTTGGAATTATTCTAGTCTATTGAACCATTGGGTTCTAGTGTTTGAAGTTTGTTAATCCAAAATGCTTCATGACCCCTCCTGTAAGCTGTATTTTGTTGATTAATTTGTTCAATCCCAATAATCTTAAAATTGTTTATATTATGGTTTTTGGTCAGAAAATGATGTGGTATCGATTCATTCTTAACCTCAAGTTTTATTCTACTCAGATGGTTTTGCATTCTCGCGTACAATTTTGTCTCCGTCTCTCCCATGTACACAACTTCATTGCACTTGTCGCAGAGAATCCCATATACCACATTCCTGGACATGCAGGTGATTTTTTTGCCTATGTAGTAGGCCGTTCTGTTCTTGTCTGCAAATTGTTTTGTTTGGAGCATAAACCCACAGATTGCACAATTTCTGTTGCATCTATCAGATCATGTCCCTTGATTGTTGAACATTTTATTATGCTGACTATGGATTATAATATCTCCCAAATTTTTCAGTCTTTTGTACGAAATCAGGGGAGGTTTTTCAAATGACAACTTCATGCGTTTTGAGCGGTGTAAAATGAGCATCCGCTCCCACATTATTTTACCGATGTCAGGGATCAGGGAGGCGCCGCGAGGTGACCACAAACGGGACTCTTTCACCGGTTGAGTTGTTGGATCGTTTTTCAAGTAACTGTTTACGCTCGATTTGGTTGACCTTTTTAGTTGTTCGCTTACAAACTTCTCGTCGTAACCTCTGGCATGTAGGTGTTATTTTATATCATTTTTGTGGCATTCAAATTCAGCATTTTCGGAACAAATTCTTTTTACTCTTGAAGCTATTCCATATGGTATTGCTCTTTTAGTGTTGATTGGGTGATCTGACTTTGCGTGCAGGTATTGATGTGTGTGCATGGGTTTTGTATATAAACCGGTTTTAAAAAATCCGTCTTCAATGTTGACTATCGTGTCTGGCATCATCAGGTGCAGACTCAGTTATATATATATATATATTGTTGTGGAGTTTGGAGGACTGATATCGACTTTAGTTGATACACTCCTGCAGACTCTTGTCATTCTTGTGTAGCACTGGAATGACTGATGTTGGAGTCGGGTGTCCCGGTATGTTGTTGGCAGTGAGGTTCTGAGGACAGAGCCTCTTACCACGTTTTAATTCATTCTGTCAGTTTCTATTTTAGAGGAACATGAACATGGTGATGATATTCAGACACCCATCCAAATGTGCTACCGTCGCCGCGCTCTGTGGAGCATATAGAGCTAGCTGCAGTGCACATTATTGCAAGAGTTAGGGCCTTTGGGTAAAGGTGTTAATCTCCTGCAAGCAGCTAGCTCGACCGGTGAAGCGTCCGTGAGTGCCGTAATGCCGGGTAAGTCCATTGTGGTTTAAGAGGTGGATTGGGTAGAGCGAGCACTATAATATAAATGCTCACCCAGCGATGACAGAAATAGGGAGGAAGTCTGCAAGTTCTGGTACTCAGCGAGGTCTGATAGAGGCAGAGGCCCCCTCTCTCTAATATAGCAATGTCTGGGGCCAGATGTTGTTTTAAGAAACTTGCACAAGCCAGAGCATATGACCTCCCTCCATTCGGGATGCTCTGTCTAGTCTGCATCCGGGGTCAGCTTCAGTCACGGCTTCCTCCGCTATGTTATTTAAGCACACACGTCCAGCCTGCTGCATGAAGAAGGAACCACTCTTTGCCTGTGAAGTTGGACCATCAGCTAGGGAGACGAGGCCTTGATCATCGGGACGCTCGGAGAAGCATCTGTTTCCGACACACCATCCCAGGAGCAGCATGCGGCTAAGGAACGGAAATCCGCTGCTCCTCAGGTCTCGTTGACGTAATTGCTGTCACAGATTGTGCAGCTAATCGCAGCATCCCAGCAAGTGCAGATGCAGTCTCCCTCAGACTTAGAATTTGAGCTGTCGGATGATGCTGGGTTGGTCCAGTCGTCTGTTTGCGCAGGTGCAATGGACCTAGATTTGCAACTGATTCTCTCGGATGGTAAAAGGGATAAGGAAGAGGATTAACCTTCCCTTTCGGAACAGTACATGGTTGCGATGGCTTTCATCCATCAATACTACCCTGCTTTTGTTCCGCCGAATCAGAATGCTGTGACGACAAGTGGGAAACCACTGGCGTCATTAGGCGCAGACTTTATCCGGACAAAGGAGGAAGTCCTTTCTTTTCCGATTCAGTTTATGCAGGTGTTGCAGGCCTTCGGCTGTATAGACAAAGCCGTATTTATCCTCTTGAGTGCGATGAAGAAGGCGGTTTCTTATCTTCATCTTCCGTATACTTACCGTTTTTTAGACCACGTTCAGTTAAAAATGGTCGGGGAAGATGTTCAGAGAGTTCTGCATTTGGATGAGCAGGCCAGGGATCTAGATGTATCCTTACCTGTATCATTCACTATTTGCTCAGATGCAATTAAGATGGCAATTTCTTCAAATAGAGTGAATTTGGACGTTATGTCTTACGCAGATCACCTTACAAGAGCTATGGTGCAACATCTCAAGGGAAAGGAATTTTGAGGACGTTCGTAGAATTATATATTTGCCCTGGAAAGAACTCTAAGAGAGGTACGAACTACGATAAGTACCTTGTATAACTCCGCCCTAACAGTGGCTAATCTGGAGTTAATCAGACATGATGCTGCCCTTGCGTTGTCATCACTGATAAGATGAGAAGGTGAAAAGCTCTCTCTGAGTTGCCCCTATTTCCGTACATTTTATTTTCGACGACTAGCTTTCGTTAGTCTACGAACAGGCTACTAAGAAAGCGTCTAGTGCTCTACTTTTGAAGTAGGCGTATCAACGACTCGCTTCAGCAAACAAGAGTAAGGAGGGCATTCCAGACAAAAATCGATGAAAGGAAACTCATCACGAGGGTATAACCCTCTTATAATTACTCTGGAGGTTGTCAGTATAGCGACTGGAAAAAGGGGCGTAGGTCTGATCTTGACTATAGGTCAGATGCCCCTAGGCCAACGAGATGAGGTTTTTGGTGGGGAGGTTGTGGTTCCTCCTCCCGTAATCCTCGCAGGTCATACAGGTGATGGTTTAGAACTTTATTGCTGGCCAGTTGGCGGAAGGTTATCAAGCTCTGCAAAAAACTGGATAACAATCACTGAAGAGAAGTGGTGAGAAGTGTAGTCTCGGACGGCTTGCGGCTATCATTTCGAGTAAAACACCACTAACATGTTATCCGCTTGGGACAAATCTTCCATTAAATTCTTGCATAAGACAGTTTCTCCTACTGGAGGTATAAACTCTCTTATCAAGGAATTAATGCAGGTCATCGAGAATCAGGATTCTCAAGATTTTTGCAATCACTTGTTCCTCGTACCAAAGCCAGACGGCTTGTTCTGACCGGTAATAGACTTGAGCTGGATAACAAGTTTATCATGGCTCTAAAAGTTTATTCATGAAAATCATTCAGTCGGTAAAAGCGAGAGTTCGAGTGATCGACTATGTGGCAAGCATAGATCTAAGGATCTGTACTTTCATGTCCTGGTACATCCGGCATTTTAAAAGTACCTGCGGTCTGCCGTACAAGGGAAGGTGTACCAGTTCAGATCAATATGCTTTGATCTGATTCTGGCCCCCCTGGGCATTTCACTCGAATAATGAACTCGATAATGTCTTACTTACATGCTCATTTGTCTGCGGTAACGTCGGCTTACTTGGATAACCTTCTACATGGATACGATAACAGAATTATTCATCAGAATAATGTTACTCCAACGTCTCGGTTTCATTGTAACGAGAAAAAGTCAGATCTAGCTCCCTACGAGTTGTCTATTCACTTGGAATTGAGCTTAGAAACTCACATCAATCTGGTTTGCCTGCTGTTACCCAGAGCAAAATTAGTCAGTTGTTATGCTCGCTTTTGTCTACACTCACACTCAATCCGATGGGCTGCCTGCATGCCCGTCTCCTCCAGATATTCTTTACTCAGAACTGGGGTGTGAAGATCGCCCCATGATAGATCAGTTTGTGACTCACAGGAACAATCAATTACCATTGTTTGTGTCGCCATGCCCAGACTAGTGAGCGCATGCAGTAGACGCTCTGTCGATCTCATGGGGATGGATGATAGGATACGCGTATCCTCCAATTCATTTGATTCAGTAGATTATGTTTAAGATTAAACAGTCTCGTTGTGAATCCTGCTACTAACACCTCTGTCGTCAAAGAAACATTGGATCAGTCTTCTCAAGTGTCTGTTACGGGAGGTTCCCCGAAAGCTTCCTCCACGAGAGGACCTTCTTTATCAGGGGAAGTTTTTGTTCTGCACATCCTTCCCCATAGTGGCACAATGGAGTCGGTTAGACGAGAGGGAACCATTGCGGTTCCTATATTATTTTATGACTAACATGAGAACGATTAATTAATCCGGATGAGGAGGGTTCGATAACACTTCAAATCTCCCCCCCCCCCACACAACGCACGCACGCACGCACGCACGCTCGCACGCACGCACGCACGCACGCACGCACGCACACACACACACGAGTCTTGTCTACCCTACATACCGAGGTACCCCATTGTTTGTCCTTTGTGTGGACTAACGGTTTCTACCTCGTTTTGCAGGTACAGTTCTGGGAAAACAACCGAGGTAAAGGGTTTCTTTTGTCTTTTGTACAGTCCTAATTTTGCAAGCATTTATGTAGCGGAATGGGAGGAAAATGCCTTAAGCAAATGTGCAAAGCATCCTCTCGTATATCTCAGGTATTTAGATGACATTTTTATTATTTGGGAACATTCAAAAGAAGATTTTGATGAATTTTTAGAAATTTTGAACAATCACGATCCAAATATTAAATTGAAAGCTACTATCAGTGAAAATTCTGTTGATTTTCTCGATGTGACCATGTATAAAGGCAAGCAATTTCAGGCGTCCGGTCAGTTAGATTATAAAGTGTATTTTAAACCAACTGATTCACATCAATTGTTGCACACAAAATCATTTCATCCTCAACATACATTTAAAGGTATCATCAAATCACAACTCATTCGTTTCCACCACAATTCAAGTGATAAGGTAAATTTCAATGAGGCTTGTTCTACTCTATTTGGCGCCCTCAGATCGAGAGGGTACTCGCTGCGCCTCTTGCGTAGCCTGAAATCCCAAACCCTGAAAAAGCTCGAAAGTCCTGCTGAAACTACCGATTTCGAACCACTGAAGATTGAACACAACAGACCGTTGCAGAATGGTAGTGGCGCGGTATTTAATTGCAAAAAGCCTCGTTGTAGACTGCATACTTTTATGCCTGATCAGAAAGAGGAATTTTCCTCCGAAGAAACGAAAAATCATTATCAGATCCGTAACCCCCTCCATTGTGATTCACCAAACATTATTTACCTTATCACTTGTAAGCGATGTAGGAAACAGTATGTTGGTCAAAGTCAAAATCCTTTTCGAGAACGTGCTACTAGACACAAACAGGATATAAAACATAATGCTGATGCCCCAGTAGCACAACATTTTAACCTTCCTGGCCATTCTTTGGACGATTTCGAAATCCATCCTATTGAACAACCACCAATTAAAGACACATTAGAAGAAACGGATGAATTTAGAAAAAAACGTGAAGCTTTTTGGATCAATACGCTTCAAACCCTCTGGCCATTTGGTATGAACATATCAGAGGGCGAATGCGAAAGGAGGTCCATCATTCCTTTCACTTTAACGTACAACAGAATGAATATCGAAATAGCAAAAATGTTAAAAGATGAATTCAATTTTACCAATGCTAAATTAAATGAACCTTTGAATCTTCGACCTGTCATCGCCTATAAGAAAAACAAAAGCTTTCGTAACATCCTTGTAAGGACTAAATTAGAGCCCATCAATGAATAACATCAATTATTGCCAGTCAGTTTAACCAGTTCCTAAGCTCATCACTTAGTTTAAATCAATTTTGTGTAATTTTTTGTCATGTTTGAAACCCATCAGGGTTCAGTAAATGAAAACAATTTTTCGGCGGCATATTAAAAGAAAAAAACGTTTCAGTAGGAAATGTCTGTGCCAGTGCGATTTTTTAAACCTCAAACACACACAGGCGAGTGCCAGAGTTCATATATGCCCAAAATCAAAATAGGTTCCAATTTCAACCATGTTTATTTATTTCCTGAATAAAATCATTTATTTATTTATTTATTTATTTATTTATTTACACTGTATTTTATTTTTAATTTTTAATTTTTCATTATTTATTTATTTTCACTGTATTTTATATTTAATTTTTCATACCTTTCACACAATGTAGAGGTTCAGAAGCTAAAACACACAATTTCTACGTTATGTAAAATATTTTCCGTCATAAACCTCTGTCGGGGGATATTCATTCCAACTGGTAACATTCGTGAGGCATCATAATCTTTGGCGTTATTTTTTATTTATTTCTCCAGTCTCAATATATTTTATAAAACCATTTTTCATATTATTTTCACACACTTCTGAAGCCAGTAAAGCAAACCGCTCCGATTGGTTATACTTAAATCAAAGCCAACCAATAGGGCTTCGTGGGGTCAGTAAAGCAAACCACTCACTGACTGATTAAAAATCAGTGAAAGCCAGTCAATAGGGCTTCATCTAATTTGTTTGGACGACACAAACTGAGTTGTGAAAACAAACTTTGGACACTCAGGTTGAAAAGAATTATCTTGATGAGTGACATTTGTCAGCTTGTCACCGAGTTTAATTATGTACTGAGCTGTGAAAAACACCCCAGCCCACATATGGATATATACCAGGCATGTCCTCCCCAAGTTGGAATCATTTTCCTCAAAGTCTCCTTGAAGAAGCAAAAACAAGCGAAACGCGTCGAGACAGACGGATTATTTTCTACCTTTGCTGAAGACTGCAACCAATCCAGGTATCTTCTTTAATAGGTAATATCTAATTTTCCAATTTTATTTATTTCATCACTTTATATTTTATTTATACTTAATTCAGCTACTTTCTTTAACAATGGCAAGAAAAGGACAGAGGCATCAGAAGCAGAGAGTTGCCCAGTCCGGAACTGGCCAGGAACAATCGTTCCAGGCTTATTCTAGGCTGGTCAAGGCTCTGTTTCAGGTGCTTCAATGTTTGCACCACATTGGGCTATTAGAGCACCATTTGGCAAATCGGGATTTCCCGAAACAGCTGGAGAAGAAAGTAGATGAGTTAAGTGGCTTTCTACCCCACACATTTTTTCTGTTTTTCGACAGATTAGTGTGGGATGGGCCAATCAAACGTTAAATGCTTTAATTGGGCATTATAAGATGAATTTAAACCAGTTGAAGTCTAAGATAACTTTGGCTATGCGACCACCTCCTGGACTCGAAAAAATAGACTTCAACAGCGCTTCGGCGCGTGCCTTGATCTGGGCTAAAAAGAACTTTAAAAATAAGTTGACAGATAAGACGATTTCGGCCTATGAGTCTTACATTTCGGAATTTCGCCCAGCATCTGGAGTAAGGAACAATACGGGAGGGAGCAAGCAAACTCCGGCCCGTGTTGCCCTCTACCCCAACGCGAAAAGCAAAATAAGAAAAGATCAAGGCAAAGCACTTCTCCCTCTTCTTTTCCTTCTACTTCTTCTTTCTCTCAGAGTAAGCGCCTCAATTTGCAAACATCTCCGGTCCATATTGTGACTGAAGATGCTCGCAAATTGAGTAATGCTGTCTCGCCTCGTCTTGCTCCTCTACCTCCTACTCCTCCTCAGCCTTTCTTCTCTGGTTCTCCTAGTGCTATCACTAGAACTCCTCCTCCTCCTTCTGTTTCTTTTCCTGCTTCTGTTTCCTCTCCTGCTTCTATTTCTTCTCCCCCTTCTCCTGCCTCTAGTGTGGTTCAACCAGGTATATCGTACTCAGAGAAAGTCAAATCACCGAGCCGCAACTCGGGCCGCTCATTTGATTCTAAATTCTCCCAGTTTCGGCATAAAAGCGGAGTTAATTTTGACAAAAGGAATTGGCGCCTCCCCGATGTTTGTAAAAACATCCTTATGATTGGAAGTTCAAATTTAGGACGCATTGATCGAAATCCCCATCCGGACATCCAGGTGGAGTGTTACCCCGGCGCCAAATTCAGTCATCTGCTCTCTATGTTTAAAGGGCACAGGGGCCAGTCCAGTCCCCAAAAAATATTATTAAATATTGGCGTGAATTCTCGAAATGATAATTCTGATCTCGTAGTTAAGCAGTTGCGGAATATGCTTAGCGATATCAGGGTCAAGTTTAGATCCGCAAAAATTTATTTCGCTGAACTAAACTTTTCGCAAAAACTCCCTCAGGCTGAGAGGAGAACCCTGAGCATCATCAACGAAACCATTCGGAAAGTGAAGGACGTTAACGTGATACCAAAAATTGATGACGCGAAGTTTGATGTTGCTCAGGATTTAATCCATTGGACCACAAGAACTGCCAATATTATGTACGATCACTGGTTGAACCACCTAAATTTAAACTAAGTAAAGGCAAAGGTAACAGCCGCCTAACAGATGTGGGATTAGGAACTAATGTGGTTAACCTGTCTGGCACCAATGACCTAACAACCCAAGAGAAATCTCTTTTAGATCGCGGTTTAACTTTTGTACCAACACCAAAGCCTAAAACTGATAACCAAACAAATTTACCATCATACAACTGTAATTTTCTTAGGCAAATGAAATTAGCCGACCGCTTTAGAAACTCCAGCGGTCGGAAACTTCCTTTTACAGAATCATCTGGTTGGTCACCTCCAGATGGTGAAGTAGATCCCGAAATTATTGAGGCTAGCAAACGAATCATCAAAAAGGTGTTCAGCATGAACATACTCTCCGATAAAGACAATTTAACAGCTGGTGAACGGAGAGCCCTCACGAAACTTCGAAAAAATAAGAAATTAGTAATTAAACCAGCCGACAAAGGTGGGTCGGTAGTTGTTCTATCTCGGGATAATTATATAAAGGAAGCCATGAGACAACTCAGCAATACTAAACATTATAAGAAAATAGATTCACTTATTTGGCCTAGTAATATCGAAAAATTCAATAAGATCTTAAAATTTCTCCTCGACGAAGGTCACATTACCAAAAAACAATTGAAATATTTAACAGCTAAGCTCAGTGCTCAAACAAGACAATTTTATATCCTACCAAAGATCCACAAGGACCGTTCTTCATGGACGGATGACTTAACTCCACCCGGGAGGCCAATTGTATCAGATTGTAATTCGGAATCTTATGCGATCTCGGAATTAATTGATTATCATCTGAAACCTATAGCAAATAGACATCCGAGCTATCTAAAAAATACACAGGATTTCCTGTCAAAAATTTCGAAATTGAAAATATCGAAAAATGCAATTCTGGCTACTTTGGATATCGACAGTATGTATACGAACATTGATATTGATAAAGGTGTTAAATCAGTTAAAAATGCATTTGAAAAATATCCGGATGCGAAACGCCCGGATGAACAAATTTTGGATCTTTTAGAGCTGAGCTTAAAAGGTAATGACTTTCAATTCAATGGAGAATATTTTCTACAAATAATGGGTTGTCCTATGGGCAAAAGATTCAGTCCTAATTTTGCAAGCATTTATGTAGCGGAATGGGAGGAAAATGCCTTAAGCAAATGTGCAAAGCATCCTCTCGTATATCTCAGGTATTTAGATGACATTTTTATTATTTGGGAACATTCAAAAGAAGATTTTGATGAATTTTTAGAAATTTTGAACAATCACGATCCAAATATTAAATTGAAAGCTACTATCAGTGAAAATTCTGTTGATTTTCTCGATGTGACCGTGTATAAAGGCAAGCAATTTCAGGCGTCCGGTCATTTAGATTATAAAGTGTATTTTAAACCAACTGATTCACATCAATTGTTGCACACAAAATCATTTCATCCTCAACATACATTTAAAGGTATCATCAAATCACAACTCATTCGTTTCCACCGCAATTCAAGTGATAAGGTAAATTTCAATGAGGCTTGTTCTACTCTATTTGGCGCCCTCAGATCGAGAGGGTACTCGCTGCGCCTCTTGCGTAGCCTGAAATCCCAAACCCTGAAAAAGCTCGGAAGTCCAGCTGAAACTACCGATTTCGAACCACTGAAGATTGAACACAACAGACCGTTGCAGAATGGTAGTGGCGCGGTATTTAATTGCAAAAAGCCTCGTTGTAGACTGCATACTTTTATGCCTGATCAGAAAGAGGAATTTTCCTCCGAAGAAACGAAAAATCATTATCAGATCCGTAACCCCCTCCATTGTGATTCACCAAACATTATTTACCTTATCACTTGTAAGCGATGTCGGAAACAGTATGTTGGTCAAAGTCAAAATCCTTTTCGAGAACGTGCTACTAGACACAAACAGGATATAAAACATAATGCTGATGCCCCAGTAGCACAACATTTTAATCTTCCTGGCCATTCTTTGGACGATTTCGAAATCCATCCTATTGAACAACCACCAATTAAAGACACATTAGAAGAAACGGATGAACTTAGAAAAAAACGTGAAGCTTTTTGGATCAATACGCTTCAAACCCTCTGGCCATTTGGTATGAACATATCAGAGGGCGAATGCGAAAGGAGGTCCATCATTCCTTTCACTTTAACGTACAACAGAATGAATATCGAAATAGCAAAAATGTTAAAAGATGAATTCAATTTTACCAATGCTAAATTAAATGAACCTTTGAATCTTCGACCTGTCATCGCCTATAAGAAAAACAAAAGCTTGCGTAACATCCTTGTAAGGACTAAATTAGAGCCCATCAATGAATAACATCAATTTTTGCCAGTCAGTTTAACCAGTTCCTAAGCTCATCACTTAGTTTAAATCAATTTTATGTAATTTTTATCATGTTTGAAACCCATCAGGGTTCAGTAAATGAGAACAATTTTTCGGCGGCATATTAAAAGAAAAAAACGTTTCAGTAGGAAATGTCTGTGCCAGTGCGATTTTTTAACCTCAAACACACACACACACACACACACACACACACACACACACACACACACACCACACACACCACACACACACACACACACACACACACACACACACACACACACACACACACACACACACACACACACACACACACACACACAGAGAGTCTTGTTTTCCCTACATACCGAAGTACCCCATTGTCTGTCCTTTGTGTGGACTAACGGTTTCAACGTCGTTTTGCCGGTACAGTTCTGGGAAAACAACCGAGGTAAAGGGTTTCTTTTGTCTTTTGTACCTCGGTAAGGCGAAACACGCAAACTCTTTTGTCTAGTTACCTCGTCAAGTTGGTAAGACAAACCCACACACACACACACACACACACACACACACA
The DNA here is from genome assembly GCA_031216915.1 of Pictodentalium vernedei. Taxonomy (NCBI): domain Eukaryota; kingdom Metazoa; phylum Mollusca; class Scaphopoda; order Dentaliida; family Dentaliidae; genus Pictodentalium; species Pictodentalium vernedei. The sequence goes on along the minus strand of CM062289.1, from coordinate 284,690,619 downwards.
CACACACACACACACACACACACACACACACACACACACACACACACACACACACACACACACACACACACACACACACACTGCCAATGTATTTAGAGGCGATTACCGGGCAAGACGTAGTTTTCTTCCCGTAAGCCTCATATAGTGTAAATACATACATGCATTTCTTCACTTTTCGGTTGGTGGCTGGGTCGTGTTCTATGGCGACCTCATGGGCACATCCACTAGTTGCATTGGTTTCCTGTGATTATTCATCTATATGTCATATACGAGCGCATATTTTATCATAATTAAATTGCTTGGCGTTGGGTACCTCGGGGGCTGCATAACCAGTTAACTGGTATTCAGATGATTACATGCAGGATTTTAATGCGCACGCGCATAATAATTATTAGGCTGACGTTTAATTGTATATTATGGACCTTTGAAATTATGAATTATTTTGGGGCAGGCCATATCAGAGCCTGTTAATTATACCTACTTCCATTTCTAGATCCAGGTTTCTATTAATGTCCGTACTGATCACGTATATTCTCAGACATTCTTTTGCATACATTGAAGATGTGCACCTCCTATTTTCTTTTCAGGTATTTTCATTTTTACAGTTTCCCATATTGAAAAATGAACTTTGTCAATTCAGGTTTTAGTAGGGAGGGGTATAGATCTGCTATCCGCTTAAACCATTGAACAAACTCCACTGGGACTTGCAGACCTTCTTTTACGTACATTGAAGATGTGCACCTCCTATTTTTCTTTCAGATGTTTTTATATTTCGATGTCCATCCGTCCGTACATCCATCCATCCCTTATGCTTTAGGGATGTACACATCTGCTAACCGCAACTCCTCTTAAACCAGTGAAAGGATTCCATTGAAACTCTCAGACATTCTTTTAATACATTGAAGATGTGCACCTCCTATTTTGTTTTCAGATATTTTCTTTTTTACAGTTTCCCATATTGAAAAATGAACTTTGTCAAATTCAATTGACATTCTGTACAGATCTGCTATTTGCAACTCCTCTTAAACCATTGAACAGATTTCATTGGAACTTTCAGATATTCTTTAACATATATTGAAGATGTGCACCTCCTGTTTTGTTTTCAGATATATTCATTTTTAGAGTTTCTCATATTTAAAAATGGGCTTTGTCAATTCAAGCTTGCATTGGGGGGAGGCAGGGGGGGGGGGGTGGCATTTGCTATCCACAACCTCTTTTAAACTAGTGAATGGATTTCAACGAAACCTTCAAACATTGGTGTCAGTGTTTGTGCTCTCTACGTTAAACACACTTTTACTGTTGTAAAATGTTTCTTGGTGGGAGTGAGTGGTATCATTTAGTGAACAGTGCTCACAGTTTTTCTAGTTTAGTTAAGAGATATTTAAGTGGGCTCTCCTGTAATTCATTTCATTTATTATAATTTAATTCTCTGTTTGCTTGTATTGTATTGTACCCATATGCAGCTGAGGTCTCCGTCCTTTATGTCATTTCACTCATATCATTTTTTGTGCAGGTGATAATTTTATTATTTACAACATAGGCTACAGTCTTAAATACTGACGAGAAAAACCAGTGTGAACAACTCAACATAAATACTAACAGCTCTACTGCATCAATTACAATTTAATTGCACTGTTGGTCACACACAAAATCTTTTATTTGACAAATGGGCAGGACAAAGCAAAAACATTCATATGAGAGAAAATTATTCATCGTGTTAATAAAACCTCAATCAGATACAAGCATGTGGGGTATTATTAACAAAAAATAAATATTTAATTTCTATCATAAATCGTTTATTATGAAACTGTGCATTATTAGATTTTATAACAACTTTATAAATACATATATAGGAAGTCATATAATAAATAATACAGTTTAGAGTCATGACTCCACGCAAATGTGCTCTCAGGCTTTACAAAATTAAAAATAAAGTCAGCTCTGTGTTAATCATTAATTTAGAAGGACATTTTATCTGTAGGTTTTACCGAATAAGTGCGTCTTAAGGCTAGTTTTGAAGGACTGATATGTTTGTGGTGATTTCAAGTGATCAGGCAGATTGTTCCAGAGAAAAGGTCCGGCAACGGAGAAGGCCCAATTTCCCGCAGTTACAAGTGTACTGGTCTTGTGACAAAGACTATTTGTGGAGGAGGATCTCAGAGATCGTGTGGGAACGTATCGTTGAAGTAGTTTGCTGAGATATGTAGGGGCCAATCCATTTAGACATTTATAGACAGTTACAATGATTTTAAAATCAATGCGTTTTTCAACAGGCAGTCAACGAAGGCGGTACAGTAAGGGTGCTACATGACACAGCCTCCTTCCCTCAAGAATCATTCTGGCCGCACAGTTTTGGTCAAGCCGCAGCTTATGCAGAATGGACTGTTTACAACCGTACATTAAGGAATTGCAGTAGTCCAGGCGACTGGTGACAAAGGCATGAACTAACTGTTTGGCGACATCCTCGTCAACCACGGTGCGCACCCTGCCGATGCCTAGTAAGTGATAATATGATGTCCGACACACCCGTGTGACATGATAGTCAGCAGACAGCGCCGTATCCATGAAAAATCCGAGGTCACGCACCATGGCGGACAGAGAGACCAGACTGCCATCAAAATTTGGACAAATACGGGACAGCCTCGAAAGCTGGCCGCATAATCCAATGTGGATAACTTCGTTTTTGTCGGGACCGAGCCCAAGAAAGCCCAACGTCATCCACAACTCAATGTCATCTACACAACGTTCTAACTAGTGAACTGCATACACCTCCCGGTGGGCCCTAAAATGAACATAGAGTTTTGTGTCGTCTGTATAAAAATGAAAATCAAGTCCGTTCCCATGAACCACGCCGCCCAGAGGTAGGACATATACAACACACAACAGAGGCGCAAGGACGGACCCCTGTGGCACACCAAACTTTAATGGAACCTAAGTGGAACAGGTACCGTTTACATCTACCCTGAGTGTCCGATCAGAAAGATACGATTTAAACCACTCATGTGCTGTTCCACCGATGCCTATTCTAGTCCTAAGGATATTAAGAAGCACTGCGTGGTCAGTGGTGTCAAACGCAGCACTCAAATCCAGTAGAACAAGACAGGAAACCTCCTTACAGTCCATAGACAACAAGACGTCACTCTGAACATGCAGAAGTGCTGTTTCCGTTCTACTAAGCGGCACATAGGCAGATTGGAATTCTTCTGACAACGAACACCGCGACAGATGTTCCAGCAGTTGTTTCGACACTGCACATTAAAAAATAGGATGGAAACAAAACTTAAGTTAGACACTGGACGGTAGTTTTTCAGAATTTTGGAGTCAAGTCACGATTTTTTAAGAAGAGGGGCAACTAGAGCCTGCTTCATGGTCGATGGAAATACTCCAGATGATAATGATGTGTTGACGATTTCCAACAACCAAGGAACAAAAGCAGGTGGGCATGATTTTAGCAACTTCGTAGAAATGATATCTAAAGGGCATTGTTTGGATGGTGATTTTCTTACCAGGGTACAAATGTCACCCTCAGATAATGGTAGGAATGAATGGAAGTTTACAACATTCACCAAAGGTCTACTCAGTGTGTTTGCAACATCGGACTGGCAGAGGATGCTTTGAGCCAATCCAGATTGATTGGTGGCGATTTTTTCATGGAAGAATGTAGCAAACTTCTCTGCAATCTCAAGGTCACATTTACGATCTGGAAGAATTGGAGTACCTTTCATGTGCAATAATTTGTCCATAACTTCCGAGAGAACATGAGGACGTCATATGTTGTCATTCACGACAGCTGAAAAATACAATTTCTTCACATTTATCACAAGTTTGTTCATGTGATTCGTTGGCGGACATATATTTCACAATGAACTGTTAGTTTTGTTTTTCTCCAATTCAATTCAAGTGTACGACGGTTTTGTTTGGCAACTCTGATTTCATCCGTAATAAATCTACCTGACGTTTAGTCACTGACTTTGTTTGAAGTGGGACAAATTTATCAGTAAGTTCCGTTGACATTTTGTTGAATTCTCTAACTAAAGATTCATTGTCAGATTGGGATATTTCTTCAGCTACTGGGTATACCGATGACATGAACTCGGCAGGCTCGATATGTCTATATTTCCGGTATGCAATTTTGGCTCGTTGTGATGGTGAAATGGGCAACATAATGTGGAATGAGACAAGGTGATGGTCACTTAGTGCAAAGTCCATGACTTCAGTGTTAGTTAGCATGTGGTTGTCAGTCTCATGTGTGATGAGAAGATCCAGTACATGACCCTTCCTGTTGGTAGGCTTGTTAACATGTTGATACAGTCCCATAGTGTTTATACAGTCCATGAAATTAGAGGCATAGGAGTCATTGGGATCATCTATATGGAAGTTGAAGTCGCCAGCTTCTATTAGTGGTCCTTTTGAAATCACATGAGGTGAAAGAAACTCGGAGAATTCAGGCAAGAATGGATTGTCAGAGGCTTTGTTTTTTTCCCATATGGAGGTCTATACACTAGGATTATGCGTAGTGTACGGGATTCGTGCTTGAGTAAACCCACTAATGACTGAAACGATTTGAATTTACAAACTGGTTCAAATTTTATTTTGATTGCTTTGTCGTATAGCACTCCAGCCCCTCCGTCCTGTTGACCGGATCTCTGAACATGATCAAATGATTTATCAGGTTGTTTAAGCTCTTGTATGAGGAGATCGTCGCTAGGAGTTAACCAAGTTTCTGTTAACATGCTCAGCAATATGTCGTTGTCTTCCAGCACACTGCAAACATCGTCAACTTTATTTCGGACCGACTGGACATTGAATAAACATGCCTTAACAGGTTTGTCCGAGCTGACACAGACTGGTATCAAATTATCAGGATTGAGTTTAGGGCGGTCTTGTACTGTGAAGCGTCTGCGCCCTCCTTTCTATTTTGCCGCCTTCGGAAAATTCCCAATTCTTTGATGCAGGCGAATATATATGGATTTACAGTGTAGTCATTGGCAGGTCGAACCTTAAATCCACGCAAAGTCTCTGGGTTATAATAGATTGATTGTTGATTTGCTTCACTGGCCATGCAAACAGCTGTAGAATTATTACTCTCGCAATGGTACTTAACAAATTGATCCATTGGTGTGAATAGTGGACAGTGATTAGTGATCACAGTCATACAGTACACAACTACAAATGTCTCTAAAATGTTGAACTTCCGAAGATTTTCTCCAAAAAAATTTACATAAAATGTTCAGGAAATACATACCAATAGTCCTTGTCAATTTTCAAAGATAAATGTTGGATATACACTATGAAACTTTACGAAAACACAGAGCAGTGAAAAAAAAAATGTAGCCGACACACAAGCGCATCATAATATGAATTATGGTAGAGAGTTTTTATACCTCTGTGTTACAATTTACAGGGAATATGAAGAACAGCAGAAGCTGGAATTTGAAAAGATCCAGGTCAGAGTGAAAGATGATAAAAGGAGGTTCATTAGGTTAGTAAATAAATACCATTAATAAATGTAAAGATTTTTGATAATACAGTGGAGCCTACTTCATTGGATATCTGTTAATTTAAGAAATTATTAATTGAATATAACTTTCAAACACAAATATCATACCTTCAATACATATTGCAGTGTGTTCTTACTGGACTTGGACATTTGTCAATATCATTTTTCATATTCGGTATGATGGGAATCGCCCAAACTGTCCCCTGGCCGAACCGACTCCCATCATTTTGAACCAAACCATCTGCCAGGCCTTCTGCAGTCAGACTGATCAGTAAGGCTGTCCAATGATTTCACCCATACCATCACCCAGAATATTTCAACTGACAACTACCCCCGCCTTCCTCCCCCACCCACCAACAAGATTTTGAATCACAGCTGATGTTTTTGATGGGGAAAAAGGGAAAAAAGTCTATTTCTCCTGAAAAAATAATAATTTATATCTGTTGATTGAAAAACATCCAAGGTCGGGTATTTTTCCTCCTTCTACAATGGAAAGTAGTTAGTAATAGGCTTACATGATTTCAACCCAACCCCCCACCCCCACCCACCACCCCCATTCTGCTGAAGCTAAGTAGTTTTCATATTTATACCACCCATTTGAAAAGTGGGTGGTATATAGCGTTCACAATGTCCGTCCGTACATCTATACATACATCCATCTGTCCATCCATCCATCCATTATGCTTTAAGGGGGGTACACATCTGCTATCTGCAACTCCTAAACCAGTGAACGGATTTCGTTGAAACTCACAGACATTATTTTACATACATTGAAGATGTGCACCTCTATTTTCTTTTCAGATATTTTCATTTTTAGCTCAACTTTACAAAGTCAAGCTGAGCTATTGCCATCACTTCTCGTCTGCTGGCGTACGTACATATGTTAGTCCACAATTTCCTTTGGCACAGCTCACAGGTCGCATTTATGATCAGATCACTTTGAAACTTGGTATGCTTGTTTGAGGTGACCTCTAGATGGGAGCTATCGATTTTCTTCAATTTCCGTCAAAAAATGTTGCCGTGGCCAACCTTCTTAGAACTTTGTTTAGTCAGACCACAATATTTTCCTTACAGGGCACCCTGCAGGGCACATTTATGATTGGATTGCTTTGAAACCTGGTATGCTTGTTTAGGGTGACCTCTAGATGGGAGCTATCGATTTTCTTCAATTTCTGTCAAAAAATGTTTCCACGGTCAATGTTCTTAAAAATTAGTTTAGTCAGACCACAATATTTCCCTTTGGCACACCCTACAGGACATTTATAATTGGATTGCTTTGAAACCTGGTATGCTTGTTTGTGGTGACCTCTACATGGGAGCTATCGATTTTTGTCCATTTCTGTCAGAAAATGTTGCTGCGGCCAATGTTCTTAGAACTTAGTTTAGTTAGAAGACCTCAATATTTCCCATTTGCACACCCTACAGGGCACATTTATGATCGGATTGCTTTGAAACCTGGTATACTTGTTTGGGGAGACCTCTAGATGGGAGCTATCGATTTTCTTCAATTTCCGTCGAAAAATGTTGCCGCTGCCAACTTTCTTAGAACTTAGTTTAGTCAGACCTCAGTATTTCCCTTTGTCACACCCTACAGGGCACATTTATTAGCTCAACTTGACAAAGTCAAGCTGAGCTATTGCCATCACTTCTCGTCCATCGGCGTACACGTACATACACAATTTCTTTTGGCACACCTCACAGGTCGCATTTGTTTTCATTTCCTTTAAAAAATTATTGTCGTTTCACCAGCCTTTGAACTTACTGCATTTGTGTAGCAACTTATCCCTTTTGCACTCTCTGCAGGGTATATTTATGAATTTCCATAAAAAAGAGAAAAAAAACATTGCCACAAGCAATGACATTCAAACTTAGTGCATTTGTGCATTAACATCTTCCTTTGGCATGCCTTAGAGGGTGCATTATCAGGCTCTTTTGAAACTTTATATGCTTATGCAGGATGACAAAGATAAGAGCTATCGATTTTCTTTTCATTTCCATCAAAAACTGTTGCTGTTATCAACAGTCTTTGAATTTATTGCATTTGTGCATCAACATTCCTGTTTGACATGGCCTACAGGCCACATTTATCTGGATTTTTTTTTTAACTTGGTGTGCTCATTGGGCGAGACCTTTAGATAAGAGCTATTGATTAGCAATCATTCCTTTGAAAAAAGTTGCCATTTACAATAACCTCTGAACTTACTGCATTTGTGTATCAACATTCTTCCTTTAGCCAGTCTTACAGTTTACATTTATAAATTCAAGGATTACTCTTGACGTTGTGCACACACAATGCTATTATGTTGAAATTTCACCAAATAACATTGATACCAATGATCTTCAATTTTGCCATTTCACTTATAACTTTCCAAGTTCAAGTTTGTCATGTTGAGCTACAGTGTCATTGACACTTTCATTTTCCCATATTGAAAAATGAACTTTGTCAAATTCAATTGACATTCTGTACAGATCTGCTATCCGCAACTCCTCTTAAACCATTGAACAGATTTCATTGAAACTTTCAGACATTCTTTTACATACATTGCAGATGTGCACCTCCTATTTTCTTTTCAGATAATTTCATATTTACAGTTCCCCATATTCAAAAATGGTCTTTGTCAATTCAGGTTTTAGTAGGGAGGGGTATAGATCTGCTATCCGCTACTCCTCTTAAACTATTGAACAAACTCCATTTTAACTCTCAGACCTTCTTTTACATACATTGAAGATGTGCACCTCCTATTTTTCTTTCAGATATTTTCATATTTCGATGTCCGTCCATCCGTTACGCTTTAGGGATGTACACATCTGCTATCCACAACTCCACTTAAACCAGTGAACGGTTTCCATTGAAACTCTCAGACGTTCTTTTACGTACATTGAAGATGTGCACCTCCTATTTTGTTTTTCGATATTTTCATTTCTTCACTTTCCGATATTGAAAAATGAACTTTGTCAAATTCAGTTGACATTCTGTACAGATCTGCTATCCGCAACTCCTCTTAACCAGTTAACGGATTTCATTGAAACTTTCAGACATTCTTTTACATATATTGAATATGTGCACCTCCAGTTTTGTTTTCAGATATTTTCATTTTTAGGGTTTCCCATATTTAAAAATGGGCTTGTCAATTCAAGCTTGCGTGGGGGAGGGGTAGGGGGTTGTTGACATGTGCTCTCCGTGACCTCTCTTAAACTAGTGAATGGATTTCACTAAAACCTTCAAACATTCTTTTACATACAGTGAAGATGTGTACCTTCCATTTTGTTTTCAGATATTTTCACTTTTACAGTTTCACTTATTGAAAAATGGGCTTTGTCAATTCAAGCTTTGTGGTGAAGGTGTGGGGGTTTCTTGGTGGGAGTAGGTGGTATCATTTAGTAAGCAGTGCTCACAGTTTTTCTAGTTTCTGATTTATTTAACTTTAACTTTACCGAACAGTCTTATCATAATTCTTTATTTTAAGCTTTTTATCCTGGTTAGGTGGTGTCAGCATTTGTGCTCTCTACATTAAACACACTTTTACTGTTGTAAATTGTTTCTTGGTGGGAGTAGGTGGTATCATTTAGTGAGCAGTGCTCACAGTTTTTCTAGTTTCTGATTTATTTAACTTTAACTTTACCGAACAGTCTTATCATAATTCTTTATTTTAACCTTTTTATCCTGAACTGATTTGTTTGCAGATCAGGTCTTTTCAATCAGTCTTTTTCATTAATTCTTAAATATCACTGATGATAAAAGAACGGAACACCTGTGAAAATATAAATTTTTATACTGTACCAATGACCCAGACATAGCTGGTGCTAACTCTTAAAATACTAGGGCCAAACACAAATTTTGCCCCCCCAATCCCCAAAATTTGCATCTAAAACCAAAAGAAATCATGTCCTGAAGGTCCTCCATACTTTGCCCTTACTGCGCATGCGCAGTGTCAAGGACGTCCCGAAATTGGCGCCAATTATCATTCTTTGTTTGGCCCTTCATCAGTTAACATCTGACTGATCTTTGTGCTTGTAAATCTCAGTTTAAATGATGCCAGACACATAAATATTGGAGAAATGGTGATTCTAAGGAGGATATAGAAGGAGGAGAGGAAAAAGGAGTGACAGAAAATATTCAGGGCTGTAACTTAAAATTTTGTAATGAAATTATGTTAAGTTGCCTATTTTCGAGGCATGGGCCTGTTGTTGTCATTCTTGCTATGAAGTTGCACTGCTTATTCAGTGTTTCCTCTCTCCTTGTCCTGTAAGTACCCCCTTGCTATTCTCCCATGCTTTTGGCATATTTTTGAGTAAGATTACTTCTAAAATTTCTTGGGAGAATTAGCTTGGTAACAGAATGAATTCTGTTATTTTCCCCATGTTTACGTTCTCACCCATGGGTGTTTAGACGTTGTGTTCTGCATCTACCATCTGATGTTCTGCAGATTCTTCCCTGGAAGTCTCTGTTTTGCATCAGATAGTGTGTATTTTGATAACTGATTTCGGGCCAGGATTGTCAGTGCCTGGAGTCATGTTTTCTGGTGTTTATACACTTCTTGTTTACATTGGCAACAGTCTCTTTTGAGGGGGGCTTTTTGCCTTTGTAGTAGTTTATCTCATTACAAGATACATTATTATTATCCATAAGTGTTGCATTAATTATTTAAAATAATTCTAAAATTTTTGTCCACACTTAGCCTTGGGATCCATTGGGGCTCAACGTTACTTTTCAGAAACTTGGGCTTCGCTGAAAAAATATTTTTCAAAAATTATTTTTGATTTCAATTGTTTTTTCAATGTTAATGGATCATGTTATTATGTATCTTTGTTTTCAGGGGTTCGTGCGAGTATTAGGACTTTTTGTTGTCTTTTCACAATGAAAGGATATTGTTCAAATTGTAATAAGAGGAAATCTTCCTCTGACTTTCAAGATCATTGTATTAATTGTAGTCAGTGTACTCGCACTAACTCCTGTTCAGTATGTGAATATAGGGATGACAAACATTGGAAACATGTGTCACGGTATGTTGTTAGCGGGGAAAGGGCTATTCCGGTCCTTTCTCCACAGGGTCACTCTACTCTATCAGTTTCTATTTCAGAGGAACAAGAACAGGGTGATGTTTCCATGTTATCTTCCAAAAGTGCGCTTCCGTCGTCACAATCTAATGAAGAGCTAGCGGCAAAAGTGCTCATGGAGATACGACAGTTGCCTAAGAGGTCCCTAGTAGGATCGACGGCGCAATCGTCCGCTAGCTCGCCCGGTGTAGCGTCCATTCACTGAATGGTTCGGCAGCTGGGTTCGTCCGTTGTGGTCCAGGAGGGAGTGTTGGGTGATGCGAGCACTATAAACATACAAGGTGCACACCCAGTGACGGCGGATAAATGGAGAGATCGGAGGAAGCCTTCTAGTCCGGTTCCTAGCTCGTCCAGGTCCAGCCGGGCCGCGAGCGAGAGAGGCCCCTCTCTCGTACAACAACACCTGGGACCAGATGTTGTGGTACAAAATGTTTCGCTAGCGGAGCACACGTCCGCCGCTCGGGACGCTCCGTTGTATAGGCAGTCCGCTGAGACTGCTCAGGCTTCCTCATCCTCTCAGCAGCGCACACGACCGCACCTTGGCTACATGACCGCGGATATTCTGCTAGCTTCGCCGATCAGGGATTCATCGGCGATCAGGTCACGCCATCCGGTAGCAAGGGACACGAGGCCGGTAGACTCCAGACGTTCGCATAGGAAAAGCATGCGGGAGTCAGTTGATGCGGAGCTTCCGGCGGCTGAGCAGCGAAAGACCGCTACTCCGCAGGCCTCGATGACGGATGTGCTAGCTCAGATAGCACAAATTATCGCAGCATCCCAGCAAACGACAGAATCGTTGTCGGATCGGGAATTATCCAACGGCGCTGGGTCGGTACGCTCCGCCGAAGCATCGGGTGCAGACGACCGGGAGCATCATGAGGTCCGACCGGATGGCGAAAGGGATACTGATGGCTTGGAGCTATCCCTTTCGGAACAACATAAAGCTGCCATGGATTTCATCCGGCACTTCCTTCCTCAAGTTGTTCCGTCGGGCCAGACTGCTGCGATACCGGATAAGAGACTGATAGCGTCATTGGACACTGAATTCTTCGAGCGGTTCAGAGACATCGTCCCTGAGTTTCCGTCTCAGTCCAATAATGTCACAAGAACATTTGAATTATTGAACGACGCTATCTTCAAGCTTGCTTCCAAAACAGGCAAAGCTGGTTTCTTGTCCGCCAGTGCTCTTAACCTGCCTTTCATTAATTCAAGGAATAAATTCGATATGGCAGGACAGGGTATTCCGAGAGTTCCTCTGCATCTTGACGACGAGGTGGAAGATTTAGAATTGTCATTACCATCGTCTATGTCCATTCCAACCGCGGTGTTGGATACGACAATTATGTCTAACAGAGCCAGTTTAGATGCTTTATCTTACGCAGACCACCTTACAAAGGCGCTATCACTGCATCTTCAAGGGAAAGAATTCCAGGATATACAATCCTCTTTAAGACTTCTTTCAAGGGCAGTAGCTTATTCCACGTATAACTCCGCCCTTTCATTGGCAAACCTGGAGTTGGTTAGACGTGACGCAGCCCTAGCTACATCCACACGCGTGGATAGTAAGGTGAAGAACTCTCTCAGAGTCGCTTCGGTCTCCGGAGAGCTTCTCTTCGACGGCAAGCTTTCAGCAATCTACGATAAAATTACTAAGAAACCTTCGGATTCTCTGCTGTTTAAATCCGCTTCCAAAAAGTCGGATACGGCAGATAAGAGTAAGACAGGCACTTCTGGGACTAATACGCCCAAGAGAGGTTCCTATAGAGGTTCCGGTGCGTCCTCTTGGTCTTATTCTAGAGACCGTCAAGGCAGCGACTCACGTGCGGGACGTCCTTCGGGCCGGGACAACCGGTCGGACGCCCCGAGGTCGACGGGACGAGGTGCGGGTCGTGGAGGACATGGTTTTTCCTCCCGCAAACCTCGCAGGTTCAGGAGGTGATGGTTTCAACCTCTATCGTGTTCCGGTTGGCGGAAGGTTGTCGAGTTTTTCAGAAGAGTGGGCGTCGATTACGGACGACCCTTGGGTGAGAGGGGTGATTTCGGAAGGTCTAAGAATATCCTTCAAACGAAAGCCTCCATTAACTCGAAGTCCAAAATGGACGCAACTTCCATCAAATCCGCAGAAAAGAGACGCTCTGTTATCGGAGGTGCAGTCTCTTTAAATGAAGAACGCGGTAGAGGTCGTAGAAGACCAGGAAACACCGAGATTCTACAGCCATCTATTTCTGGTTCCGAAACCAGACGGCTCGTTCCGTCCAGTCATAGATTTGAGCTGGATAAACAAGCTGATCATCGCTCCGAAGTTCTATATGGAGACGATTCGATCGGTCAGAGCGAGTATTCGGGTGAACGATTATGCTACAAGCATAGATCTCAAAGATGCGTACTTTCACGTCATGGTACATCCGACATTCAGAAAGTATCTACGCTTCGCAGTCCTAGGAGTGGTATATCAATTCCGGGCGATGTGCTTCGGATTGAACCTAGCACCCTGGGCTTTCACTCGGGTAATGAACTCGGTAATGATGTATTTCCGAGCTCATTCGTCTGCGGTAACGTCGGCCTACCTGGACGACATTCTTCAGAGGTACGGCAACGAGTTAACGCTTCAGAACGATGTGCAGAATCTGCTTCTATTGCTCCGACGTCTCGGTTTTGTTATAAACGAGGAGAAGTCGGATCTGGTGCCGTCCAAGTCATTCACTCATCTGGGAATGAGCTTCGAGATGCACAACAATCTCGTTCGTCTGCCGTTAACCAGAGCGAAATTAGTCAGTTGTTACGCTCGCTATTGTCTTCATGCAGACAAAGTCACAGCGAGGGAGTTCATGAGACTGATAGGTCTGTGCGGAGCCGCTGCGGATCTCATTCCGATGGGGTGGTTACGCACTCGTCCTCTCCAAATCTTCTTGACTCAGAATTGGAGTGTGAAGATTCATTCGCGCGACATAGACGTTCTCTTGTCAGATCAGGTGAAACAAGAGATTCAGACTTGGGCAAACATTCAGTGGTTGACTCAGGGAGTTCTGCTGCAGTTGCCGGATCTGAGTTTTACGATTATGACGGATGCCAGTCAAACAGGTTGGGGTGCATCATTGATCCCAACGGATTCGAGGTGCCAGGGTCTTTGGGATCCACAGTTTCTAAGCAAGCACATAAACATCAAGGAAATGATGTCAATTTGGCTTGCGCTACGTCATTGGATGGACATTATTCAGAAAGCTCATGTCCAAATCCTGTCCGACAATACGACAGTAGTGGCGTATATCCGGAACCAGGGAGGCACTCATTCCGTTCCGTTATTCAGTTTAACCGAAAGAATTCTTCTGTTTGCTCTAGAACATCAAGTTCTACTTTCGGTCCGTCATATACCGGGTCGTCTGAATGTACTAGCGGACTCCCTTTCACGGAAGGGTCGCTTGTTGCCGTCGGAATGGACTCTCAACAAACAGGTATTCAATCAGATTTGCTACCAATGGGAACGGCCAATGATAGACTTATTTGCGACACTTCTCAACAATCAGTTGCAGACGTATGTGTCACCATGTCCGGATCCAAGAGCATTTGCAGTAGACGCTCTATCGATCTCATGGGACGGAATGATGGGATATGCGTATCCTCCAGCGCCGTTAATTCAGCAAGTATTGCTAAAGATAAAACAATCTCAATGCAAGATTCTGTTGGTAGCATCTCTGTCTCCACAGAGACCGTGGATAAATCTACTCAGGTGCCTGCTGTGGGACCTACAGCGAAAGCTTCCTCCACGGGAGGATCTTCTTTCGCAGGGGAAACCGCGTCAACTTCATCACAACCCGCAAGGTCTCAACTTCACGTTTTTCCGTTGTGCGGTCCTTCTTGCATGGCAAGCACTTTACAGGACGAGCAGTGGACGCGATTTCTAACTGTAGGAGGACCTCCTCTTCGCTAAATTATGCGGCTAAGTGGAAGGTTTTTCGTCGTTGGTGTAGCGATCATTCTGTTGATATTCTTGATCCCTCCATACCAGACATTGCAAACTTTCTAGTATACTTGTTTGACGACATCAAACTGCAGCCTGTTACTATTAAGGGTTATAGGTCTATGTTATCTGATACCTATGCACACCATGATAGTTTACAAATTGGATCTAATGTCTCTTTATCTAAGTTAGTTAGAAACTTCTCGATAAATAGACCCAGAACTCTTAGATTAATTCCTAAGTGGAATTTAGCTTGGGTTCTTCTTAAACTGAAGGAAAAGCCATTTGAGCCTCTTGGGACAGTAGATTTCAAATTCTTGTCTTATAAGACAGCTTTTCTCTTAGCTTTCTCTTCTGCTAGAAGAGTCAGTGAGCTTCATGCACTATCGGTGGACGATTCTCACTATTGCAGTGTTGGGAACACTATCACCTTCACTACTAATGTTGAATTTTTAGCTAAGAATCAGGCTCCTAATAAATATCCGGAACCTATTGTTATTAAGGCTCTGCCGTCTTCAGACGGGCATAGGCCTTTACTCTGTCCTGTTAGAGCTTTACGTATTTATAAACAAAGATCTCAGTTTATCAGAAAGGGACGAAAACGCTTCTTTCTGTCTCTGATGCCTAATAGAAAGGACATTTCGGTCCATTCTATTGCTAGATGGATTCAATTAGCTATCCGTACTGCTTATGAAAATTTATCTTCTTCTCAGCAGTCTGTGCTTAAGATCTCGGCTCATGAAGTAAGAGCTCTTTCTACATCTTGGGCTTATGCAAATAGTGTTGCTATTACAGATTTAATGAAGGCTGCTTATTGGTCTCAGCCATCCACATTCACGAATTTTTATCTCAGAAATATTGAGTCCATTTCTGGAGACCTGCATTGTTTAGGTCCGTTATCTGTTGCTCAGAATGTCGTCCACTAAACAGTTGCAACTATAGTTATGCAGGCTTTCTGTTCCAGCAGTGACTCCGTCCTGCTGCCCTCTTCGCTCTGGGCTATTTGACCCAGGGCAAGGGGAAGGGGGGGGGGGGGGGGGGTGTTCCCTTAGGTCACCTGCTTTATAGTGAAAAGCAAGGGGATTCCTCCTCCGGAGTCAGTAATTCTGAGTCGTTTCCGGGATGGCTTTAAAGTGTAATATTAATGTTAAAAATTCATTCATGTCATATTTTTAAAGTGTAGCTCGGTGTGAAGCATTTGTATATGTCAAGTGTCAAACGGGCGTTAATATACAATCCTCAGACACTTTTAATAGAATATAAAGAGTCTCAATTCTCTGGACTAACTTTATTTATTGGCTTACTTTAAAAATAATTAGTATAAGGGTTATACTGGATGTTAATAGGGAACATGAATGTTATTGTGCTCAATTATGAAGGGTATTGTATCTTTCTAATTTATCTTAAAATAAGAAAGATACATGTAAAGCCTAATACTCCTTTTCTCCTTGAGGGGTTCACTCTATCTTATATAGTTGAGCTTATTGGATTTTCCTCTATGTTCTAGGCCCTCCAGCCTTTTTACTATTCAGCTATGTCTGGGTCATTGGTACAGTATAAAAATGTTAAAAAACTTATAGTAATTAATATATTTTTTATACTTACCAATGACCCAGACGGGGATGGCCCTCCCAGGAGTTGGGAACTCCAGGGGGCAGCCTGGCAGCTGATTTTAGGGAGAAGTGCCTTCTCCCTCCAGGATCCAGGAGGGAGAAGTCAGTGGAAATCTGAAAAAAAAACATAAAACGTATATGACATCGTGACAAAATAAATGAACATACAGGACACAATTGTGGAGAAAAAAATAAATAAAAGTTATACAAACATACAAACATACATACACACAGAAAACTAAGTCAGATGGTATATAACAGAATGTAGGTTAAAATCCCTCCTCCCACCCCACCCCACCCCACAAAAAACTATGTCGTTCATGGTTTCTGAATACCCCCAACTCTTTGCCTAACAGTGATGACTATAAGGTTACCATGCAGTTGATTTTGTATTTGCCTCAACGCAGTGGATTTGAAATTTAGTATGACCTATGGTGAGAGTGCTCTTCTCTGTAATAGAAGGTATATTCTTTTTAAAAAAATATTTAAAGTGTTTAAAATAAATTTCAAGTTCATATAAGAAGCTGGGTCATTCATGGTTTCTGAATGCCCTAACTGAGTTGAAAAGCGTAGTTAAAAACGATTTCGATATCCTTTGTAAATTAAGCGTTATTAACAATTTGAGTTAATTTATTTGAGTTAATTTATTTCTTAGGTAAATGACAAAATATTTCAGTTGTCTCCCTTCCCTTCTGCGCTGGGTAATAATACACTGTTCAGAAAACTGACAATTTCTGCCAACCATCTAACACTGACACGTGCGATTGGTGCTTTGAAGGTCTGCCATTCTTATATATCCAAATACCTGTGGTTTCTATTTTAGCCTTATTACATTTAACCCCCTTCCAGCACAACTTCACAAGTTTTCAAAGAAAAACATTCAATGCAAATTGCGGGGCGAATTTCAATGCAACCAATTTTTCAGTGGAACAGAGCGTAACCGCAAGCAATTTCGATATGGACGAACTGTCTCCAATACATATTTGTTTGTTTTGAAACGGTGGTTAACTTTAATAATTTCCAATTAACTCGATGCGTGTCTTGTGTGATTCGTTGTTTTGGCTGGCACTTTGTTTTTAAATAGCCATTTTGTGCTAGTTGCTATCAGTTGGGGCAAATTGTTCGAACGACTACGCCATTACAATTCTTTTCAGAAATATAAAATTGGGCTAGTTTAGGCTATTTTCATAGCCGTGTGACGGACTTGAACTGCAGCCGTGTTTACTTTTTTTGCGAATGCGGAAGCGGGTGTTTTTAGAAAATAAAACATAAGAAAATACAGTAAACTGCCATGTCTCCCTAGGAAGTTTGGGAGGGCGACTTGAATTTCACCCCCAATGTAAGCCAAGGCGACTTGAGGAATGACAAGGCGACTTCTTCGCCCAAGTCGCCCACTCGGCTGACCCCTGGGGAACTCATACCTCCCCGCTGAGTACATAGCGCTGACCAGGCACTGCTTGTAAGAATGATAATTGGCGCCAATTTCAGAAGGTCCTTGACACTGCGCATGCGCAGTAAGGGCAAAGTATGGAGGACCTTCAGGACATGATTTCTTTTGGTTTTAGATGCAAATTTTGGGGATTGGGGGGGCAAAATTTGTGTTTGGCCCTAGTATTTTAAGAGTTAGCACCAGCTATGTCTGGGTCATTGGTAAGTATAAAAAATATATAAATTACTATAAATTTTTTAACATTTTACACATAATTTTTTGCCTTTGTCATCTGGTTATTAAATAATAACTTTTTTCCTTATTAAGATCATAAAATGGGAGCTTTGAATATCGACAGAGCTGCTTCCAAAGCTTATTCACACCTATTATTATTCAGAAATGCACAAACGATGATTGCCAACATTACTGATTGGCTGATGGTTACTTGACAGAACCGTCGCAAACGGAATCAGTCTTCTCTGTTCTACTCCCCTCCCCCCCCCCCCCCCACCCAAAGAAAAAAAATATACATGCAGGGTGAGTCCACATATACTGCTTACAGTGTGTTTACATCGAGAAGCATGAAGATCAATTACATTTATTGGGAACCCGCTGTCTACAGCAGGTGCCCTTTAATGATCAGCCTGTCCATCTGTTCATTTTGTCCAGATGTCCTCCCCATTTAAAAGCCCTCCTCCCCCCCAGAACAAGTTTCAATTACATTACACTCATTTGGTTTATTACAGAGTTATTGCCTTTGCACTTAGGAATTTGACAGTTAAAACATTTTTGGGGGCACTTCCTTTAGCTCTGGATGGAAATATTTAAATGAGTCTTCCTAATGGGTAGTTACAGATCAGGTTTCCATTCCATTTCACTCAGTTGGTTTATTACAGAGTTATTGCACTTGAACTTGGAAATTCAACAGTTGTAATAGGTTACACGAGATGGAGCATATGTCCGCCTGCCACTCGGGACGCTCTGTCTAGCCTGCAGCCGGGGTCAGCTTCACTCATGGCTTCCTCCGCTATGTAATTTAAGCACACACGACTGCATCCTAGCTATCCGATTTCAGATATCCAGCCTGCTGCACGAAGAAGGATCCACTCTTCGCCCGTGAAATCGGACAATCCGGTAGCTAGGGAGACGAGGCCTTGAACATCGGGACATTCAGAGAAAGTATCCGTTTCCGACACACCGTCCCAGGAGCAGCATGTGGCTGAGGAAAGGAAATCCGCTGCTCCTCAGGCCTCGATGATGGACTTGCTGTCACAGGTTGTGCAGCTAATTGCAGCATTCCAGCAAGTGCAGATGCAGTCTCCCTCAGACTTAGAATCTGAGCTGTCAGATGGTGCTGGGTCGGTCCAGTCGTCTGTTCACGCAGATGCAATGGACCGAGATTCGCAACTGATTCCCTCGGATGGTGAAAGGGATAAGGAAGAGGATTACCCTTCCCTTTCAGAACAGTACATGGTTGCGATGGCTTTCATCCATCAATACTACCCTGATTTTGTTCCGCCGAATCAGAATCCTGTGACGATGAGAGAAATCGCTGGCGTCCTTTGGCGCAGGCTTTATCCGGACAAAGGAGGAAGTCCTTTCTTTTCTGGTTAGGTTTATGCACGTGTTGCAGATCTTTGGCCATATAAACGATGCCATATTTGTCCTCTTGAGTGCCAGGAAGAAGGTGGTTTCTTATCTTCATCTTCCGTATACATACCATTTTTTGGACCACATTCATTTAAAAACTGTCGGGGAAGATGTTCAGAGAGTTCTTCTACGTTTGGATGAGCAGGCCGGGGATCTTGAGGTATCCTTACCTGTATCATTCACTATTTGCTCAGATGCAATTGAGAAGGCAATTTCTTCAAATAGAGCGAATTTGGACGTTATGCCTTACGCAGATCACCTGACAAGAGCTATGGTGCAACGTCTCAAGGGAAAGGAATTTGAGGACGTTCGTACCTCTTAGAGTTCTTTCCAGGACAATTAGGTATACAATGTATAATTCCGCCCTAACAGTGGCTAATCTGGAGTTGATCAGACATGATGCTGCCCTTGCGTCATTATCACCGATAAGATGACAAGGTGAAAAGCTCTCTCTGAATCACTCCGGTTTCCAGACATTTCGTTTTTGACAACTAGCTTTCATTAGTCTATGAACAGGCTACTAAGAAAGCATCTAGTGCTCTGCTTTTGAAGTTGGCATTTCCATGACCCACTTCAGCAGACAAGAGTAAAGGAGGGTGTTCCAGACTAAAATTGTCAAAAGGAAACTCCTTACGAGAGTACAAGATACCCTCTTATAATTATTCTGGAGGTCGTCAGTGTAGCGACTTGGGAAAATGGCATAGGTCTGATCGGGACTATAGGTCAGGCACCCCTAGGCCGACGAGACAAGGTTTTTTGTGGGGAGGACATGGTTTCTCCTCCCGTAAGCCTCGCAGGTCATACAGGTGATGGTTTAGACCTCTATTGCTGGCCACTTAGCGGAAGATTATCAAGGATCCGCAAAAAACAGGATAACAATCACGGAAGATCATTTGGTGAGAAGTGTAGTCTTGGACGGCTTACGGCTATAATTCCGAGTAAAACCCCACTAACAAGTTGTTTGTGTGGGACAAATCTTCATTAAATTCTTGCATAAGAGAGTTTCTCCTATCGTTGGTATAAGCTCTCTTATCAAAGGAAGCAGTACAGGTCATCGAGAATCAGGATCCTCAAGATTTTTACAGTCACCTGTTCCTCGTACTAAAGCCAGACGGCTCGTTCCGACCGGTAATAGACTTGAGCTGGATAACGAATTTATTTAAAGTTTATTTATGGAAATCATTCAGTCAGTAAAAGCAAGAGTTCGATTGACTGACTATGCGGCAAGCATAGATCTAAGGATGCGTACTTTCATGTCCAGGTACATCCGGCATTCTAAAAGAACCTGCGGTCCGCCGTACAAGGGAAAGTGTATCAGTTCAGATCAATATGCTTTGGTCTGAATCTGGCCCCCTGGGCGTTCCTCTCGAATAATGAACTTTGTTATGTCTTATTACGAGCTCATTTGTCTGTGGTAACGTTGGATTACTTGGACAACATTCTACAGGGATACGGCAACAGAATTATTCTTCAGAATGATGTTCAGAGTCTGCTTCTATTACTCCGACGTCTCGGTTTCATCGTAAACGAGAAAAAGTCGGATCTAGCTCTGTAAAAGTCGTCTATTCACTTGGGATTGAGCTTTGAGACTCACAACAATCTGGTTCGTCTGCCGTTACACAGAGCGAAATTAGTCAGTTGTTATGCTCGCTTTTGTCTACACTCAGACGCATTAATAGTGAGGGAATTCATGTGACTGTTGGAGCTGTGCAGAGTGGCTGTGGATCTCATTCCGATGGGCCGTCTGCGCACACGTTCCCTCCAGATATTCTTTACTCAGAACTGGAGTGTGAAAATGCTTTTGCTTGAACAAATATTGTTTTAACGGACCTAGTAACACAAGGGTTCAAATTTGGGCAGATATTCATTGGTTAACTCAGGGAGTTACGCTGCAACTGCCGGATCCGGCTTTCACAATTATGACGGATGTGAGTGAGACGGGTTGGGACGCTACTCTAAGTCCTGCAGTCTTGAGGTGTCAGGTCTTTGAACCCTCGGTTCCAGGAGAAACACATAAATATCAACGAGATGATGTTAATTATAGCTAGCGCTACAACATTGGATTCACTTAATAACGGACATCCATGTTCAATTTGGTCAGACAACTCAACAGTAGTAGCGTACATCGGGAACTGGGTCGCCACCCATTCATTTCCGTTAAGTCAACTAACAGAGAAGGTTTTCCTAATACGTCATGAATCATCATGTTGTTCATATTTCCATCCATCATATACCGGGTCATCTGAACGAACTAGCAGACTCACTCTCTTGGAAAGGTTGGCTGTAACAATTGGAGTGGACACTGAAGAAGTAGGTATTTGGACAGATTTGCTACCAGAGGGATCGCCCCATGATAGATCCGTTTGCGATGCACCGGGACAATCAGTTTCCATAGTTTGTGTCGCCATGCCCAGACCATTGAGCGTATGCAATAGACGCTCTGCCCATCTCATGGGGATGGATGATAGGATACGCTTATCCTCCAATTCATTCGATTCAGTAGATTATGTTTAAGATCAAACAGTTTTGTTGTAAATCCTACTAGAAGCACCTCTGTCGTCACAGAAACCCTGGATCAGTCTTCTCAAGTGTCAGTTATGCGACATTCCCCAGAAGCTTCCTCCACGAGAGGACCTTCTTTATCAGGGGAAGTTTTTGTTCTTCACATCCTTCTCCGCCCATAGTGACATAATGGAGTCGGTTAGACGTGAGGGAACCATTGTAGTTCCTATATTATTTTATGACTAACACAAGAACGATTAAGTAAAGCGGGTGAGGAGAGTTCGATACGACTTCGAATCTCCCCCCCCCCCCCCCCCCCATGCCCCACCACCAATGTATTTTGAGGCGATTACCGTGCAAGATGTAGTTTTCTTTCTGCAAGCCTCATATAAGTTTAAATCCATACATGCATTTCTTCACTTCTTGATTGGTGGCTGGGTCATGTTCTATAGCGACCTCATGGGCACATCTACTTGTTAGTTGGTTGGTTTCCTGTGATTATTCGTCTGTATGTCATATACAAGTGCATATTTCATCACAATTAATTGCTAGTCTTTGGGTACCTCGGAGGCTGCATAACCTGTTAACTGGTATTCAGATGATAACATGCGGGATTTTAATGCTAACGTGCATAATATTATTAGGCTGATGCTTTATTGTATATTGTGAACTTTGAAATTTTGAATTATTTCGGAGCCTGTTAATCATACTTACTTCCATTTCTGGATCCAGGTTTCTATTAATGTCGGTACTCAGCTCGTACATTCGCACGTTTTTAGTGTCATAGATATCGGATAGTACACGTTGGAGAGAGTTGTTACTGGAATTTATTGTACACCTGAATGGGTTGCCTGTGGGTTACCTCGGAAGTGTGTTTACTCTCCAGAGATCGTTCATTGTGGTTCGATTGGACATGTGTATGTTATATATTATATCACTGGTTTTAGCAGTTATAGCAGGCAATATTAATTACCAGGATCGTCGCTATAGCCTTAACTTTTGAAGTGGCATTAAGCACCATTTATTAATAATAAATTAATACCTGAGTGCCTGTTCGACGAATATTTATATTGTTTTTTGGTACCGCTTTTACTGATTCCAGAGCGCTCCCCTCTTTCTTTTTGAAGAAAAGAAAAGGGGGGGGGGGGATTTTTTACCTCTCCTCCAGCTTGATAGGTGTGTAACTATGAGAGAAGCTGTTTTGTCTGTAATTATATCCTTCATTCAGCTGGAGTTTTATTGTATATGGCATATGTTTGTGGGGGGATATTCTCTCATTCTCAAATACCCCATCCTAATTTTTGCGGCTTAGTCCAGGCTAGCTTTAAAAATTGGGAACTCGTTACATCCATTTAACATAGTCTTCATGCTAAGTATATGGAATTACTTGAACTGGGCTCCTTTTGTATGATATGCCTTCTCTATTATTGTAAAGAGAGACATACATGTAATTCTTCATAATTTTAATTTAATTTCACCTTGGATTACAGGATTGGAACTATGTTGGTCTACTAATTCTGAAGTCCTAGGCCCTCCACCTTTTTATGATTCAGCTAGTCTGAGCCATT
The DNA here is from genome assembly GCA_031216915.1 of Pictodentalium vernedei. Lineage (NCBI taxonomy): Eukaryota > Metazoa > Mollusca > Scaphopoda > Dentaliida > Dentaliidae > Pictodentalium > Pictodentalium vernedei. Next base: position 284,667,341 of record CM062289.1, on the reverse strand, counting down.
GGTTTACAATGGAAAAGTAGTATAAATTCAAAGTAATTTGTATATTTTTATACTTACCAATGGCCCAGACGGAGATGGCCCTCCCATGAGTGGGCACTCATACCTTCCCGCTGAGTTTTTATGTAGTACTCTCTTTTACAAAGAATGATGTTGGCGCCAATTCCAGTCATTTCCTGACGTCTGTGCATGTTTGGAGAGTAAATGTATGGAGGGCCAGATAGGACTTTTAATTTTTTAGCTTAACTTGACATAGTCTGTCTGTGAGTCTGTTAGTCTGTGCAGCTGTGAGTCTGTTCACATTTTCCTTTAGCATGGGCTACACCCCACAGTTCTTGTCTGACCGTCACAAAATTTCATATGCAGGTTTGGGGTCATGTCTAGATGAGAACGTCACCTTTTGGTCGCTATCGGGCAACTGGTATGGCTGCCTGAGCCCAAAACCCGAAAACCATTAGCACAGTCTACAGGTCGTATTTATGAAGGGATTTCATTGTAACTTGGTAGGATGCCTCTGTATAATGCCTAGATGAGAACGTCCCCTCTTGGGCATGATCCGTCAACCGTGATGGCTGCCCAAGCCCAAAACCCAAAAACTTTTAGCACAGTCTGCAGGTCATGTTTAATATGGTGGGATTTCATTGTAACTTGGTAGGATGACTCCTTATGATGTCTAGATGAGAATTTCCCCATTTGGGCATGATCTGCCAACCGTGACGACTGCCCGAGTCCAAAACCCGAAAACCTTTAGCACAGCCTACAGGTCATATTTATTGAGGAATTTCATTGTAACTTGGTGGGTTGACTTCATATTTTGTCTGGATGAGAAGGTCCCCTTTTGGACATGATTGGGCAACTGTGACGGCTACAGGGGCCCAAAGCCCGAAAACCTTTCACACAGTCTACAGGTCATATTTATGAAGGGATTTCATTGTAACTTAGTAGGATGACTCCAAATAATGTCCAGATGAGAATGTCCCATTTTGATCGCGATCATTCAACCTTGATGGTTGCCCGAGCCCAAAAACCTTTAGCATAGGCAAAAGGTCATATTTATGGAAGGATTTCATTGTAACCTGTTAAGTTGACTCCATATAATGCCTAGATGATGACATCCCCTTTTGGTTGCGATTGGTCAACTATGATGGCTGCAGGTGCCCGAAGCCCGAAAACCTTGAGCACAGTCTACAGGTCATATTTATGAAGGGATTTCATTGGAACTTTGTAGGATCACTCCAGATGAGATTGTCCCCTTTGGTTGCGATCATTCAACCAGGAGGGCTGCCTGAGCCCGAAGCCCGAAAACCTTTAGCACAGTCTACAGGTCATATTTATGAAGGGATTTCATTGTAACTTGGTAGGTTGCCTTCATATAATGTCTAGATGAGAACATCCTCTTTTGGACATGATTGGGCAACTGTGATGGCTACAGGGGCCCGAAGCCCGAAAACCTTTAGAACATTCTACAGGTCATAATTATGAAGGGATTTCATTGTAGCTTGGTAGGATGACTCCAAATAATGTCTAGATGAGAACGTCCCCTTTTGGTCGTGATCATTCAGTCTTTATGGCTGCCCGAGCCCAAAGACCTTTAGCATAGTCTATAGGTCATATTTATGGAAGGATTTCATTGTAACCTGTTAGGTTGACTCCATAGAATGCCTAGATGATGACATCCCCTTTTGGTCGTGATTGGCCAACTGTAATGGCTACAGGTGCCCGAAGCCCGAGAATCTTGAGCATCGTCTACAGGTCATATTTATGAAGAGATTTCATTGTAACTTTGTAGGATCACTCCAGATGATAATGTCCCCTTTTGGTTGCAATCATTCAACCATTATGGCTGCCTGAGCCCGAAGCCCGAATATCTTTAGCACAGTCTACAAGTCATATTTATGAAAGGATTTCGTTGTAAGTTGGTAGGTTGACTTCATATAATGTCTAGATGAGAACGTCCCCTTTTGGACACGATTGGGCAACTGTGACAGCTACAGGGGCCCAAAGCCTGAAAACCTTTAGAACAGTCTACTGGTCATAATTATGAAGGGATTTCATTGTAGCTTGGTAGGATGACTCCAAATAACGTCTAGATGAGAACGGCCTCTTTTGGTCGCGATCATTCAGCCTTGATGGCTGCCCGAGCCCAATACCCGAAAACCTTTAGCATAGTCTATAGGTCACATTTATGGAAGGATTTCATTGTAACCTGTTAGTTTGACTCCATATAATGCCTAGATGATGACATCCCCTTTTGGTCGTGATTGGTCAACTGTGATGACTACAGGTGCCCGAAGCCCGAATATCTTGAGCATAGTCTACATGTCATATTTATGAAGGGATTTCATTATAACTTCGTAGGATCACTCCAGATGATGCCCAGATGAGAATGTCCCCTTTTGGTTGCGATCATTCAACCATAATGGCTGCCCGAGCAATGTAACTTGATAGGATGACTCATTTTGGAATAATTTCACTGTAACGTGGTAACTTCCGTTGATATGTGTTAACCATCAAAATAAGGACCACATACATTAACTGTGATGTCATATTAACCCACCCCTCAGTTCTTTAGTACAGTGTACACCTCATATTATTTTTATCAAAAACATAGCATACAGGGAACAGAAATGAACATATTCCCAATTATCACAATTCTTGTTCTGGAAAAGCTATCAGTGAGAGCTTTCCAGAAAATGCTGTCAACTTCTGGTCTTATCATTGTAGGAAGAGAAAAGATACATAGTTTATAGGATTATCCTACACAACCTATTGTGACTTGTACTGTAAAACAAGTGCAACTGTAGGTTGATATCTTCAGCTGTAATCTAAATATGTTTGACACATGTTGACAAATTTAGAAAAATCTAGGTTACATTGTAAATTCTCTTTATTATCTTGCAATCATGTAAGCTCAGATGACGGTAATTATTGTATATCTTTTAAGATTCCTGTAACCCTTTACCTGTCCAAAAGCTATTTTGAAAGATACTGTCTGAAAAATTTGTAATTTTCAAAATATTTTAACCCTTTTTTACTGATTTTTTTTGTTGAAACAGAATTCATAAATGTGTGCATTTTCAAGAAAATCTTCTTTGAAACTACAAGGCCAAATGGTTTGAAAAAAACTTAATGTGACTGATGCCTATAACCCCCCTCTACCAATGATCCTTATTTTAATCTTCATCTGGTTGCAATTATGGCTGAAATTGTGGCTTATAGTTACTATAGAAACCCTATAGGAAATCACATTTTCATCATCTTCACTGAAAGTACTGAGCTAATGTGAACCAGACTTGGCAGGCATTGTCTATGAGAGGTTCTCTACAACTGTTACTCATTTTATTCCTGTTGGGTGAAAAAATGTTGCCGCCAGAAGCATTCTTTGATTCTGATTGGTCAGTTTTAAAAACTTCTCCTCTGAAACCACAGGGCCAAATGTTTTGAAACTTTGCATGGTTGATAACTAGGACACCCTCCACCAACATTCCTCATTTTAATGTTGATCGTTTTGCAAACATGGCCACAATTGCAGTTTATAGTTACTATAGAAAAAACCTATAGGAAATCACATTTTCATCTTCTCTCTGAAACTATTGAGCTGACGTGAACCAAAACTTGGTAAGAATGGTCTATAGGAGGCCCTCTACAAACGATCCTCTTTTTGTTCCTGTTGGTTGGAAAATATGCCACCAGAGATATTCTATGATTCTGTTTGGTGGATTCAAATGTTTTGAAACTTCACATGATTGAAGACTGGGACACCTTCTACCAATGATCATCGTGTAATTCTGATGTAATGTTGCAAACATGGCCACAATTGCAGCTCATAGTTACCATGGAAAGCCTATGGGAAATCACATTTTTATATGTATTTCCAGGTGAGTGATTACAGGCTCTGTAGAGCCTCTAGTTTTTATTAAAAACATAGCATACAGGGAACAGAAATTAACATATTCCCAATTATCACAATTCTTGTCTTATTTCATAATCGTTTCATAAACATTGAACATTATCCTTTTCATCAAACACAACACACAAGTTAAGCTACAGTGTCATTGACACTTTCATTATATTTTTAGCTCATCTTTGGCGAAGCCAAATTTGAGGTATTGTCATGGCCCGTCATCCGTCTGTCCGTCGTGCCTTACACATGGCTTGGGCTACAGGCTGTATTTTTAACCAATCTTTACGAAACTTCTTGTGTACCTTTGTTATCACCGTGACACGAGAAGGAGTGTTTTGGGATATGGTCTGAAATTCAAGATGGCCGCTGGCTGCCATTTTGTACAAAATTAGGTGAAATCAGATTTTTTAGGCAGTACTTCCATATGAAATCGCTGATTTGAATATTTTTTTGTGTGAATGTTTAGTACCATGGGATTCATCACATATAATACAGGTTTTTTTCTCGTGCATTAATTATGCCAATTAGACTAACTTTGATCTAGTTTGTGTTACTTTCAGCACTGTAACTGCAAATGCCAATATGGCTAGAGGCCGTATTTATGAACCGTTCTTTACGAAACTTCTTGAGTACCTTTGTTATCATTGTGGGATGAGAATGAGTCATTTGGGTGCGGTCCGAAATTCAAGATGGCCACCAGCAACCATTTTGTACTTTAGTTAGTGCAATCAGTTTTTTGTACAGAACTTCTGTTTGAAAGTTCAGATTTGAATAAATTTTTGTTTGAATGTTCTGTAACATGGAATACATCACATATAATACAGGGTTTTTTCATGTGCAGAAATTATGCAAATTAGATGAACTTTGATTTTTATTCAGAGCTACTTATACACAGTAAGTGCACATGTCAATACGGCCTAGGTTAGAGTCTGTATTTATGAACCGATCTTCACGAAACTTCTTGGGTACCTTTGTTATCACCTTGGGACAAGAACAAGTGTTTCTGGGTGCAGTCCAAAATCTGAGATGGCTGCCATCAGTTTTTAGCTCATCTTGACAAAGTCAAGCTGAGCTAATCTCATCGCTCCCCTTCCGTCGTCCATCGTCTGTCGTCCGTCAACACCATGTTTTGGTCTTCTCCTCCAAAGCCACTGGGCCAATTCAAGTGAAAGTTTGTGTGAGTGATGGTCTCAAAGGGGCATTTCATTTTTGTTCAACTCAACATGTCCAGCCCCATAGGGAGGGAGTGGGGGAAAATGCTCCAAAATATTTTTAAAATCTTCTTCTCAAGAACCAGTGTGTACAATGACTTGATATTTGCTATGGAGCTTCCATATGAGGTGTAGAATCAAGTTTGTTTAAACGAAGTTCGTGAAGTAATATTTGGCTTTGTAATAGGAGGGGTAAGATTTTTGGCCACACCCAAAATTTCTATTTTCTGAACCGCTGGTCCGGTATGAACCAAATTTGGTTTGTGGTAGTATTGGTCATAAGTACTTGACCCATGCAAAAAAAAATAAAAATATTCCCACATCCCCATGGGAACCCTGGGAGCTAAAAATAGAAATATTTTCAAACGGCCATATTTTCCAAGCCCTACAGAACAGAGAGCTGTTATTTGGTATGAAGTATCCATAGGACCAGTATAATTGAATGGTCAAATAAAATTGCCATCGGTGATGTTAGGGTGTTCTATAATGGGCATCGAAAAAATGCTGAGTCAGTATATTTGCATAAATTTAAAAAAATCTTTTCTCCAGAACCAATCATCAGAATCTTTTGATATTTGGTATACAGCATTCATAGGGGGGATCAGATAAAAATTTGTTGAAATAAAGCTCATTGATTCATATTTGGGCTCTCTACAGGAGCCCGAAGTTTTAACATAGGGTAATATGGGGAATATTCTTTAAAAATCTTCTTCTTCAGAACCACCAGTTAGAATCTTTTAACGTTTGGTATACATCATTGTTATGAGGGTCAGATTCTAGATTGTTCAAACCAAGTCCCTAGGTTAATATTTGGGCTTCCTACGGAAGCCCAAATTTTATCTTTGTTCAATATGGAGGGTAATTTAAAAAACTTCTTCTTCAGATCCTCCAGTCAGAATGCTTTGATATTTGGTATGCAACATCTCTATGGGGGTCAGATTCAAGTTCGTTCAAATCAGATCCCTAGGTATACATTTGGGCTCACTATGGTAGCCCAAATTTTTACTTGGTGCAATATGAGGACATTTCTTTAAAAATCTTCTTCTTAAGATCCACCAGCCGGAATGCTTTTATATTCGGTATACAACATCTCTAGGGTGGTCAGATTCCAGGTTGTTCAATTCGCATGTCTAGATTAATATTTGGGCTCCATATGGGAACATGAAATTTAACTTAGTACAATATGAGGGAATTTCTTCAAAAATCTTCTTCAGATTCACTTGTCAGAATGCTTTCACATTTGGTATACAACATCTCTAGGGGGGTCAGATTCAAGTTTGTTCAAATCGGATCCATAGGTTAATATTTGGGCTCGCTATGATAGCCCAAATTTGAACATACTGCAATTCGAAAAAATTTCTTTACAATTTCTCTTCTTCAGATCCAACAATCAGAATGCTTTCATATTCGGTCTACAACATCTCTAGGGGAGTCAGATTTAACTGTGTTCAAATCAAGAGCCTGGGTTAATATTTGGGCTCTCTATGGGAGCCGGAATTGGCCATTTTGCTGAAGAATTAAAAATTTTGTATTCAGTACCCTCTAGAGGTACTAAGATTAATCCACATAGGTTGTATCAAGGGACTTCATAGGGGAGCTCTACATTTTACTTTATGATCAACTGAAGAAAAGGCATGATGCCCAGATTATTTTTGTCACTCCTGAGGGACTCAAGGATTGACAGTGTAGCCTATGGAGATGGCTTGCTTAATGTAGACTCATTCTTGGACTCGGTTTAAATTGTATTCTGTTCAAGATGAGCGGTTCAGGCCCCGTGGGGCCTCTTGTTTGTACACAACTTCTATACAGCTCAGGCTAGAGGCCGTATTTATAAATCGATCTTTATGAAACTTCTTGGGTACCTTTGTTATCACCGTGGGACGAGAACGAGTGTTTTTGGGTGCAGTCCAAAATTCAAGATGGCCACCAGCAGCCATTTTGTACCAAAAGTACCACAGTAAGTGCACATGTCAATACGGCTCGGGTTAGAGGCTGTATTTATGAACCGATCTTTACGAAACTTCTTGGGTAACTTTGTTATCATCACCTTGGGATGAAAACGAGTGTTTCTGGGTGTGGTCCAAAATTCAAGATGGCTGCCAGTGGCCATTTTGTACCAAAATTAGGTCCAATCAGTTTTTTGTCACAACTTCTATATGGCTCATATTTATAAACTGATCTTCACGAAACTTCTTGGGTACCTTTCTTATCACCTTGTGACAGGAACGAGTGTGTTTTGGGGTGCCTTTGTTATCACTCTGCTATGAGAACAAATATTTTGGGGTTCAGTCAGACCCACTCTGGAACTCCAAGATTTCTTTTCTAGTTTAGCATCTGACTGTCACCCACCTTTACAATACTTTACCTATACATTTGTTACAGGCTACGGTCAGTTTTTATGTTCAGACCGTTACCATACTTTATTTGTACCTTTGTTATCAGGTCATTACCTAGATGTTTGTCATTGCTGTGTCACAAACTATACATGTACATGTCTTAACAAGTTAAGCTACAGTGTCATTGAAACTTTCATTTAGCTCAACTTGACAAAGTCAAGCTGAGCTATTGCCATCACTTCTCGTCCGTCGGTGTACGTACATCCACAATTTCCTTTGGCATACCTCACAGATTGCATTTATGATCAGATCGCTTTGAAACTTGGTATGCTTGTTTGGGGTGACATCTAGTTTGGAGCTATTGATTTTCTACAATTTCCATCAAAAAATGTTGCCATGGCCAACGTTCTTAGAACTTAGTTTAGTCAGACCTCAATATTTCCCTTTGGCACACCCTACAGGCCACATTTATGATTAGATTGCTTTGAAACCTGGCATGCTTGTTTGGGGTGACCTCTAGATGGGAGCTATCGATTTTCTTCAATTTCTGTCAAAAAATGTTTCCACGGTCAATGTTCTTAAAAATTAGTTTAGTCAGACCACAATATTTCCCTTTGGCACACCCTACGGGACATTTATAATTGGATTGCTTTGAAACCTGGTATGCTTGTTTGTGGTGACCTCTACATGGGAGCTATCGATTTTTGTCCATTTCTGTCAAAAAATGTTGCTGCGGCCAATGTTCTTAGAACTTAGTTTAGTCAGAAGACCTCAATATTTCCCTTTGGCACACCCTACAGGCCACATTTATGATTAGATTGCTTTGAAACCTGGCATGCTTGTTTGGGGTGACCTCTAGATGGGAGCTAAGGATTTTCTTCCATTTCCGTCAAAAAATGTTGCTGCGGCCAACGTTCTTAGAACTTAGTTTAGTCAGACCTCAATATATTTTTATACTGTACCAATGACCCAGACTTAGCTGGTGCTAACTCTAACAAAACCAGGGCCAAACACAAATTTTGCCCCCCAATCCCCAAAATTTGCATCCAAAACAAAAAGAAATCATGTCCTAAAGGACCTCCATACTACGCCTCTACTGTTGTCATTCTTGCTAATTGTTGCACTGCTTATTCAGTGTTTCCTCTCCCCTAGCCTTCTAAAGTCCCCCCTGGCAATTCTTCCATGCTTTTGGCATATTTTTGAGAAATTTCATTTCTAAAATTTCCTGGGAGAGTTGCTTGGTTACAGAATGTTTTCTGTTATTTTCCCCATAGTTACGTTTTCACCCATGGGTGTATAACGTTTGTGTTCTGCATCTTCCATCTGATGTTCTACAGATTCTCCCCTGGGAGTCTCTGTTTTGCATCAGGTAGAGTGTAATTGATGACTGATTCCGGGCCAGTTTTTTCAGTGCCTGGAGTCATGTTTTCTAGTGTGTTTACACTGTTTGTTTTCATTGGCAACAGCCTTTTTTGAGGGGGGCTGTTTGCCTTTGTGGTAGTTTATCTCATTATAAGATACATTTATATTATCCGAAAGTGTCTCATTAATTATTTTATATAAATTTAAAATTTTTGACCACACTTTGCCATCGGATCCATCGGGGCTCAACGTTACTTTTCAGCAACTTGGGCTTCTCTGAAAAAATATTTTTTCAAAATTATTTTGTTTTGCAATTGTTTTTTCATTTATTAATGGATCATGTTATTATGTATCTTTGTGTCAGGGGTTTTTGCGAGTAACTAGGACTTATTGTTGTTCTTTCACAATGAAGGGACGTTGTTCAAATTGTAATAGGAAGAAATCTTCCTCTGACTTTCATGATCATTGTATTAATTGTAGTCAGTGTTCTCGCATTAATCCCTGTCCTATATGTGAACATTGGGATGAGAAACATTGGAAACGTGTGTCACGATATGTTGTTTCTGGAGAAAGAGCGATGCCGGCTCTTTCTCCACAAGGTCACTCTACTCTCTCAGTTTCTATTTCAGAGGAACCAGAACAGGGTGAGGTTTCCATGTTATCTTCTTCAAGTGTGCGTCCGTCGTCACAAATGAATTCAGAGCTAGCAGCAAAAGTGCTCATGGAGATTAGACAAATGTCGTCCGCTAGCTCGCCCGGTGTAGCGTCCATTCACCGAATGGTTCGGCAGCCGGGTTCGTCCGATGCGGTCCAAGAGGAAATTTTGGGTGATGCGAGCACTATAAACATAATAGATGCACACCCAGTGACGTCGGATAGTAAGCGAGAACGGAGGAAGCCTTTTAGTCCGGTTCCTAGCTCGTCCAGGTCCAGTCAGGCCGCGAGCGAGAGAGGTCCCTCTCTCGTACAACATCTGGGACCAGATGTTGTGGTACAAAATGTGTCTTTAGCGGAGCATACGTCCGTCGCTCGGGACGCTCCGTTGTATAAGCAGTCCGCAGAGACTGTTAAGGCTTCCTCTTCTCGTCAGCGCACACGACCGCACCTTGGCTGCATGACCGCCGATATATTACCAGCTTCGCCGATGAAGGATTCTTCGGCGACCAGGTCACACCATCCGGCAGCCAGGGATTCGAGACCGATGGACTCCAGACGTTCGCATAGGAAAAGTATGCGGGAGCCATCTGATGCGGAGCTGCCCTCGGCGAAGCAGCGAAAGACTGCGCCTCCGCAGGTCTCGACGCCGGACATTCTTGTGCAGATAGCACAGCTTATCGCAGCATCCCAGCAGCCGACAGAAACGGTGTCGGATCGAGAATTATCCGACGGCGCTGGGTCGGTACGCTCCGCCGAAGCATGGTGGGCGGACGACCGGGAACATCGTGACGTCCGACCGGATGGTGAAAGGGATACGGATGACTTGGAGCTATCCCTTTCGGAACAACATAAAGCTGCCGTGGACTTCATCCGGCACTTTCTCCCTCAAGTTGTTCCGTCGGGCCAGACTGCTGCGCTTCCGGACAAGAGAATTATAGCGTCATTGGACTCTGAATTTTTTGAGCGGTTCAGGGACATTGCTCCCGAGTTTCCGTCGCAGTCCAATAATGTTGCTAGAACATTTGAATTATTGAACGACGCTATATTTAAACTTGCTTCCAGGACGGGGAAAGCAGGTTTCTTGTCCGCTAATACTCTCAACCTGCCTTTCATTAATGCAAGGAATAAATTTGATACGGCAGGACAGGGTATACCGAGAGTTCCTCTGCGTATGGACGACGAGGCGGAAGACTTAGAGCTATCATTACCGTCGTCAACTTCTATTCCAACCGCGGTGTTGGAAACAGCTATTGCGTCTAACAGAGCCAATTTAGATGCCTTATCTTACGCAGATCACCTTACTAAGGCGTTATCACTGCGCCTTCAAGGGGAAGAGTTTCAGGATATACAATCCTCTTTAAGACTTCTTTCAAGGGCAGTAGCTTATTCCACGTGTAACTCCGCCCTTTCAGTGGCAAATCTGGAGTTGGTTAGACGTGACGCAGCCCTAGCTACATCCACACTAGTGTATTCTAAGGTGAAGAACTCTCTTAGAGTCGCTTCGGTCTCAGGAGAACTTCTCTTTGACGGCAAGCTTTCCGCTATTTACGATAAAATTAAAAAGAAAGCTAATGATTCTCTGTTGTTCAGATCGGCTCCTAAAAAGTCGGATACAGCAGACACGAATAAGACAGGCACTTCTGGGTCTAATGCGCCCAAGAGAGGTTCCTATAGAGGTTCCGGTGCGTCCTCTTGGTCTTATTCGAGAGACCGTCAGGATAGCGACTCTCGTTCGGGACGTCCTTCAGGCCGGGACAATCGGTCGGACGCCCCGAGGTCGACGAGGCGAGGTGCGGGTCGTGGAAGACGTGGTTTCTCCTACCGCAGGCCTCGCAGGTCCAGGAGGTGATGGCTTAAACCTCTATCGCGTTCCGGTTGGCGGAAGGTTGTCGAGTTTTTCACAAGAGTGGGCGTCGATTACGGACGACCCTTGGGTGAGAGGAGTGACTTCGGAAGGTCTAAAGATATCCTTTAAACGAAAGCCTCCATTAACTCGAAGTCCAAAGTGGACTCATCTTCCGTCAAATCCACAGAAAAGAGACGCTCTGTTATCAGAGGTGCAGTCTCTTTTAATGAAGAACGCGGTAGAGGTCGTAGAAAACCAGGAATCTCTGGGATTCTACAGCCATCTGTTTCTGGTTCCGAAACCAGACGGCTCGTTCCGTCCAGTCATAGATTTGAGCTGGATAAACAAGCTGATCGTCGCTCCGAAGTTTTATATGGAGACGATTCGATCGGTCAGAGCGAGTATTCGGGTGAACGATTATGCGACGAGCATAGATCTCAAAGATGCGTACTTTCACGTCATGGTACATCCGACATTCCGAAAGTATCTACGCTTTGCAGTCCTGGGAGTGGTGTATCAATTCCGGGCGATGTGCTTCGGATTGAATCTAGCACCCTGGGCTTTCACTCGGGTAATGAACTCGGTAATGATCTACTTCCGAGCTCATTCGTCTGCGGTAACGTCGGCCTACCTGGACGACATTCTTCAGAGGTACGGCAACGAGTTAACGCTTCAGAACGATGTTCAGAATCTTCTTCTATTGCTCCGACGTCTCGGTTTTATAGTAAACGAGGAGAAGTCGGATCTGGTGCCGTCCAGGTCATTCACTCATCTGGGAATGAGCTTCGAGACGCACAACAATCTCGTTCGTCTGCCGTTAACCAGAGCGAAATTAGTCAGTTGTTACGCTCGCTATTGTCTGCACGCAGACAAAGTCACGGCGAGAGATTTTATGAGACTGATAGGTCTGTGCGGAGCCGCCGCGGATCTCATTCCGATGGGGCGGCTATGCACACGTCCTCTTCAAATTTTCCTGACTCAGAATTGGAGTGTGAAAATTCATTCGCTCGATGTAGACGTTCTCTTGTCAGATCAAGTGAAACAAGAGATTCAGACTTGGGCAAACATTCAGTGGTTAACTCAAGGAGTTCCGCTGCAGTTGCCGGATCCGAGTTTTACCGTTATGACGGATGCCAGTCAAACAGGTTGGGGTGCATCATTAATCCCAACGGATTCGAGATGCCAGGGTCTTTGGGATCCGCAATTCCTGTGCAAGCACATAAACATCAAGGAAATGATGTCAATTTGGCTTGCGTTACGTCACTGGATGGACATTATTCACGATGCTCATGTCCAAATCCTATCCGACAATACGACAGTAGTGGCGTATATACGGAATCAGGGAGGCACTCATTCAGTTCCGTTGTTCAATCTAACGGAAAGAATCCTTCTGTTTGCGTTAGAACATCACATTCTTCTTTCGGTCCGTCACATACCGGGTCGTCTGAATGTGCTAGCAGACTCCCTTTCACGAAAGGGTCGCTTGTTGCCGTCGGAGTGGACTCTCAACAAACAAGTATTCAATCAGATTTGCTACCAATGGGAACGGCCAATGATAGACTTATTTGCGACACATCTCAACAATCAGTTGCAGACGTATGTGTCTCCGTGTCCGGATCCAAGAGCATTTGCAGTAGACGCTCTGTCGATCCCTTGGGACGGAATGATAGGATATGCGTATCCTCCAGCGCCGTTAATTCAACAAGTATTGCTAAAGATAAAACAATCTCAATGCAAGATTCTGTTGGTAGCATCTCTGTCGCCACAGAGACCATGGATAAATCTACTCAGGTGTCTGTTGTGGGACCTACCGCGGAAGCTTCCTCCACGAGAGGATCTTCTTTCGCAGGGGAAATCGCGCCAACTCCATCACAACCCGCAAGGTCTCAACCTTCACGTTTTTCCGTTGTGCGGTCCTTCTTGCATGGCAAGCACTTTACAGGACGAGCAGTGACCGCGATTTCTAACTGTAGGAGGACCTCCTCTTCGCTAAACTATGCGGCTAAGTGGAAGGTTTTTCGTCGTTGGTGTAGGGATCATTCTGTAGATATATTTGATCCCTCTATACTAGACATTGCAAACTTTCTAGTATACTTGTTTGACGAAATCAAACTGCAGCCTGTTACTATAAAGGGTTATAGATCTATGTTATCTGATACCTATGCACATCATGATAGTTTACAAATTGGATCTAATGTCTCTTTATCGAAGTTGGTTAGAAACTTTTCGATAAATAGACCCAGAACTCTTAGATTAATTCCTAAGTGGAATTTAGCTTGGGTTCTCCTTAAATTGAAGGAAAAGCCATTTGAACCTCTTGGGACAGTAGATTTCAAATTCTTATCTTATAAGACAGCTTTTCTCTTAGCTTTCTCTTCTGCCAGAAGAGTCAGTGAGCTTCATGCACTATCGGTGGATGATTCTCATTATCGTAGTGTTGGGAACACTATCACCTTCACTACTAATGTGGGTTTTTTAGCTAAGAATCAGGCTCCTAATAAATATCCGGAACCTATTGTTATTAAGGCTCTTCCGTCTTCAGACGGGCGTAGGCCTTTACTCTGTCCTGTTAGAGCACTACGTATCTATAAACAGAGATCTCAGTTTATCAGAAAGGGACGGAAACGTTTCTTTCTGTCTTGATGCCTAATAGAAAGGACATTTCAGTCCATTCTATTGCTAAATGGATTCAGTTAACTATCCGTACTGCTTATGAAGATTTATCTTCTTCTCAGCAGTCTGTGCTTAAGATTTCTGCTCATGAAGTAAGAGCTCTTTCTACTTCCTGGGCTTATGCTAATAGTGTTGCTATTACAGATTTAATGAAGGCTGCTTATTGGTCTCAGCCATCCACATTTACGAATTTTTATCTCAGAAATATTGAGTCCATTTCTGGAGACCTGCATTGTTTAGGTCCGTTATCTGTTGCTCAGAATGTCGTCCACTAAACAGTTGCAACTATAGTTATGCAGGCTTTCTGTTCCGGCAGTGACTCCGTCCGGCTGCCCTCTTCGCTCTGGGCTATTTGACCCAGGGCAAGGGGAAGGGGGGGGGGGGGGCAGGTGTTCCCTTAGGTCACCTGCTTTATAGTGAAAAGCAAGGGAATGCCTCCTCCAAGTCAGTATTTCTGAGTCGCTTCCGGGATGGTTTTAAAGTGTAATATTAATGTTTAAATTCATTCATGTCTTATTTTTAAAGTGTAGCTCGGTGTGAAGCATTTGTATATGTCAAGTGTCAAACGGGCTTTAATATACAATACTCGGACACTTTTAAATGATTATAAAGAGTCTCAATTCTCTGGACTACTTTATTTATTGGCTTGCTTTAAAAATAATTAGTATAAGGGTTATACTGGATGTTAATAGAGAACATGAATGTTATTGTGCTCAATTATTAAGGGTAGTGTATCTTTCTAATTTAATATTAAATAAGAAAGATACATGTAAAGCCTAATACTCCTTTTCTCCTTAAGGGGTTACCTCTTTACTATATAGTTGAGCTTATTGGATTTTCCTCTATGTCCTAGGCCCTCCAGCCTGTTTACTATTCAGCTAAGTCTGGGTCATTGGTACAGTATAAAAATGTTAAAAAATTTATAGTAATTTATATATTTTTTATACTTACCAATGACCCAGACGGGGATGGCCCTCCCTGGAGTTGGGAACTCTTGCCTCCCCGCTGAGTACATAGCGCTGACCAGGCACTGCCAGTAAGAATGATAATTGGCGCCAATTTCGGGACGACTGCGTCACTGCGCATGCGCAGTAGAGGCTTAGTATGGAGGTCCTTTAGGACATGATTTCTTTTTGTTTTGGATGCAAATTTTGGGGATTGGGGGGCAAAATTTGTGTTTGGCCCTGGTTTTGTTAGAGTTAGCACCAGCTAAGTCTGGGTCATTGGTAAGTATAAAAAATATATAAATTACTATAAATTTTTTAACTTTTCTTTGGCACACACTACAGGGCACATTTATGATCGGATTGCTTTGAAAACTGGCTTGCATTTTTAGGGTGACCTCTAGATTGGAGCTATCGATTTTCTGCCATTTCCGTCAAAAAATGTTGCCACGGCCAACGTTCTTTTAACATAGTTTAGTCAGACCTCAATATTTCTCTTTGGCACACCCTACAGGGCACATTTATGATTGGATTGCTTTGAAACCTGGCATGCTTGTTTGAGGAGACCTCTAGATTGGAGCTATAGGCTTTCTTCCATTTCCGTCCATCAAAAAATCAAATCTATGAACTTAGTTTAGTCAGGCATCAGTATATTCCTTTGGCATGCCCTACAGGTCACATTTATAATCAGATCGGTTTGAAACTTTGTATGCTTGTTTGTGTTACCTCTAGATGGGAGCTATCGATTTTCTTCGATTTCTGTCAAAAATTGTTGCACATTTATGATTGGATCGCTTGCAAACTTGATGTGCTTGTGTGGGGTAACATCTATATGGGAGCTGTCGATTTTCTTCCATTTCTGTCAAAAAATGTTGACGCTGACCTTTGAACTTAGTTTAGTCAGACCTCAATATTTCCCTTTGGCACACCCTACAGGGCACATTTATGATTGGATTGCTTTGAAACCTGGCATGCTTGTTTGGGTAGACCTCTAGATTGGATCGACTTTCTTCCATTTCCATCCATCAAAAAATGTTGCTGCTGGCAACAATCTATGAACTTAGTTTAGTCAGGCATCAATATATTCCCCAAAATCAAATCTATGAACTTAGTTTAGTCAGGCATCAGTATATTCCTTTGGCATGCCCTACAGGCCACATTTATGATCAGATCGGTTTGAAACTTTGTATGCTTGTTTGGGTTACCTCTAGATGGGAGCTATTGATTTTCTTCGATTTCTGTCAAAAAATGTTGCCATTGGCATTGACCTTCGATGAACTTAGTAAAAACTTAGTACAGTCAAGCATCAATATTTCCCTTTGACACACCCTGCAGGGCACATTTATGATTGGATCGCTTGCAGACTTGGTGTGCTTGTGGGGGTGACATCTATATGGGAGCTGTCGATTTTCTTCCATTTCTGTCAAAAAATGTTGCCGCTGACCTTTGAACTTAGTTTAGTCAGACCTCAATATTTCCCTTTAACACACCCTTCACGGCACATTTATGATTGGATCACTTTGAAACATGGTATGTGTGTTTGGGGTTACCTCAAGATATGTGCTATTGCTTTTTATCATTTCCATAAAAATTATTGTCGTTATCACCAGCCTTTGAACTTACTGCATTTGTGCATCAACTTATCCCTTTTGCACTCTTTGCAGGGTATATTTATGAATTTCCATAAAAAAAACAAACAAAAAAAAAAAACATTGCCACAAGCAATGACCTTCTACTTAGTGCATTTGTGCATTAACATCTTCCTTTGGCATGCCGCCGAGAGCACATTCATTATCAGGTTGTTTTGAAACTTTGTATGCTTATGCAGGGTGACAAAGATAGGAGCTATTGATTTTCTTTTCATTTCCATCAAAAACTGTTGTTGTTAGCAACAATCTTTGAATTTATTGCATTTGTGCGTCAACATTCTTTGACATGGCCTACAGGCCACATTTATCATAGGATTGTTTTTTAACTTGGTGTGCTCATCAGGCAAGAACTTTACATAAGAGCTATTGATTGGCATTCATTTCTGTGAAAAAAGTTGCCATTTACAATAACCTCTGAACATACTGCATTTGTGTATCAACATTCTTCCTTTAGCCAGTCTTACAGTTTACATTTAAAAATGCATGGATTACTCTGACGTTGTGCACACACAATAACAATTGGTACCAATGATCTTCAATTTTGCCATTTCATTTATAACTTCCCAAGTTCTAGGTTGTCAAGTTGAGCTACAGTGTCATTGACACTTTCATTTTTGGTTTTGCAAGCAAATTTTGGGGATGGGGGGGAGGGGGGGGGGGGGGGGTGTCAAAATTTGTGTTTGGCCCTTAGTAACCATTGGTAAGTATAAAAATATACAAATTACTATAAATTTATAATTTTTCGCTCAACTTTGGCGAAGCCAAATTTGAGCTTTTGTCATGGCCTGCCGTCCGTCTGTCCATCTGGCCGTCTGTCCGTACGTCAACAATTGGATACGGCTCAGGCTAGAGGCCGTATTTATGAACCGATCTTTACGAAACTTCTTGAGTACCTTTGTTATGACAGTGGGACGAGAACGAGTGTTTTTGGGTGCGGTCCAAAATTCAAGATGGCTGCCATTCTGTACCGACGATGCAGAAATCTGTTTTTTGTACAGAACTTCCATATGAAAGCTCTGATTTGAATAATTTTTTGTGGGAATGTTTAGTACCATGGGATACATCACATATAATACGGGTTTTTTACTTGTGCAGAAATTATGCAAATTAGATGAACTTTGATTTTTTCATTGCGACTTACACACAGTAAGTACACATGTCAATACGGCTCGGGCTAGAGTCTGTATTTATGAACTGATCTTCACGAAATGTCTTGGGTACCTTTGTTATCACCTTGGGACGAGAACGAGTGTTTCTGGGTGCGGACTAAAATTCAAGATGGCTGCCAGTGGCCATTTTGTACCGAAATTAGGTCAAATCAGTTTTTTGTACACAACTTCTAAACGGCTCAGACTAGAGGCCATATTTATGAACCAATCTTTACGAAACTTCTTGGGTACCTTTGTTATCACCGTAGGATGAGAGTGAGTTTTTGGGTGTGGTCCGAAATTCAAGATGGCCACCAGCAGCCATTTTGTACCAAAATTAGTGCAATCAGTTTTTTGTACAGAACTTCTGTATGAAGGTTTTGATTTGAATAAATTTTTGTATGAATGTTTAGTAACATGGAATACATCACATATTGTAAGGTTTTTTTTTTTCGTGCAGAAATTATGCGAATTAGAAGAACTTTGATTTATTCAGTGCTACTAACACAATGTAAGCACACATGTCAATACGGCTCAGGGTAGAGGCTGTATTTATGAACCGATCTTCACAAAACTTCTTGGGTACCTTTGTTATCACCTTGGGACGAGAATGAGTGTTTCTGGGTGCGGTCCAAAATTCAAGATGGCTGCCAGTGGCCATTTTGTACCAAAATTTGGTCCAATCAGTTTTTTGTCACAAGTTCGATACAGCTCGTATTTATGAACTGATCTTCACAAAACTTCTTGGGTACCTTTTTTTTCACCTTGGGACAGGAACGAGTGTGTTTTGGGGTGCCTTTGTTATCACTGTGCTATGAGAACAAATATTTTGGGGTTGAGTCAGACCCACTCTGGGACTCAAAGATTTCTTTTCAGTTTAGCATCTGACTGTAGCCCACCTTTACAATACTTTACCTATACATTTGTTACAGGCAACGTTCAGTATTTATGTACAGACCGTTACAATACTTTATATGTACCTTTGTTATCAGGTCACTACCTAGATGTTTGTCATTGCTGTGTCACATACTATACATGTACATGTCTTTGTCTTGACAAGTTGAGCTACAGTGTCATTGACACTTTCATTTTGTATGCAAGCTCCCTGATGAGCACTTACTGATCAAGTTTCAATTCCATCCTACTTGTATGATTTTGTGCAGTTATTGACCTTGAACTCGGAAATTTGACAGTTATAACAGACTTTAAGCATATATTTATACTGTACCAATGACCCAGACTTGTCTGGTGCTAACTCTTAAAAATTCAGGGCCAAACACAAATGACATATTGTCATGGCTTGTCGTCCGTCTGTCCATCTGTCTGTCTGTCACACGGTACACATGGCTCGGGCTATAGGCCGTATTTATGAACGGATCCTTAAGAAATTTCTTGGGTACCTTTGTTATCACTGTGAGACGAGAACTAGTGTTTTGGGGTTCGGTCCGAAATTTAAGACGGCCGCTGGCAGCCATTTTGTACCAAAATTATGTGCAATCAGATTTTTGCGCAG
Source organism: Pictodentalium vernedei (assembly GCA_031216915.1). Taxonomy (NCBI): domain Eukaryota; kingdom Metazoa; phylum Mollusca; class Scaphopoda; order Dentaliida; family Dentaliidae; genus Pictodentalium; species Pictodentalium vernedei. The sequence continues at coordinate 284,648,101 of CM062289.1, read as the reverse complement.
AACTTCCATATGAAAGCTGTGATTTGAATAATTTTTTAGCTCACGTGAGCAAAGCTCAAGGGGAGCTTTACTAATCACTTTCTGTCCGTTGTCCGTCGTCCGGCGTCCGTCGTCGTCCGTCCGGCGTTAACTTTACATTATCGACTTCTCCTCCTAAACCACTAGCCCAATTTTATTCAAATGTTGGCTAAATGTTTATTACCTAATGCCAATTCAGATTTGTTCAAATGAAGTTGCCCCTCCTCCTGGGTGGTTCCACGCCCCGAAGGGGCACCAAAATCTTTGTAAATCTTCTTCTCATGAACCAGCAGTAGCAGAGACTTGATATATGGTGTGCAGCTTCCTTTTGAGGTGTAGACTCAGATTTGTTCAAGAGAAGTTTGTGGGGCTATACTTGGCGTCGTTATGGGAGGGGCAAAATTTTTTGCCCCGCCCAAAATTTCTATTTTCTAAACCGAGAGGCTGATTTGAACCAAATTTTATGTGAGGGCTTATTGGGTCATGAGTACTTGATTTATGCAAAAAAAAAATTTCCCGCAGCCCCGTGAGAACCGCAGGAGCTAAAAATAGAAAAAATTTAAAACGCCCATATCTCCAAAACTGCACGGCATTGAGAATTTTTATTTGGTGTGCAGCTTCCTTAGGACCAACAGAAAGGATTGGTAAAAAAAAATTGCCATCGGTTTTATCATAGGGTACAGTTTCGGGACTTTGAAAAAGTGCTGAGTCAGCACTTTTTAACACTGTAGGCAATGGGAAAAACATTAAAAAATCTTCTTCTCCAGATCCAACAGGCAGAATCTTTTGATATTTGGTATGCAACATTGTAGGGTGGATCTGATTCAAGTTTGTTCAAATCGGCTCCCTAGATTCATATTTGGGCTCACTATAGGAGCTTGAATTCGAACTTAGTGCATTTCAGGCAAATTTCTTCAAAAATCTTCTTCTCCAGATCCAGCAGGCAGAATCTTTTGATATTTGGTATGCAATGTTGCGGGGTAGATCTGATTCAAGTTTGTTCAAATCGGCCCCCTGGATTCATATTTGGGCTTACTATAGAAGCCCGAATTCGAACTTAGTGCATTTCAGGCAAATTTCTTCAAAAATCTTCTTCTCCAGATCCAGCAGGTAGAATCTTTTGATATTTGGTATGCAACATTGTTGGGTGGATCTGATTCAAGTTTGTTAAAATCGGCCCCCTGGGTTCATATTTGGGCTCAGTATAGGAGCCCGATTTCGAACTTAGTGCATTTCAGGCAAATTTCTTAAAAATCTTCTTCTCCAGATCCAGCAGGCAGAATCTTTTGATATTTGGTATGCAACATTGTGGGGTGGATCTGATTCAAGTTTGTTCAAATCGGCCCCCTGGGTTTATATTTGGGCTCAGTATAGGAGCCCAAATTTGAACTTACTGCATTTCAGGCAAATTTCTTTGAAAATCTTCTTCTCCAGATCCAGCAGGCAGAATCTTTTGACATTTGGCATGCCACATTGTAGGGTGGATCTGATTCAAGTTTGTTCAAATCGGCTCCCTAGATTCATATTTGGGCTCACTATAGAAGCTCAAATTCGAACTTAGTGCATTTCAGGCAAATTTATTAAAAAATCTTCTTCTCCAGATCCAGCAGGCAGAATCTTTTGATATTTGGTATGCAACGTTGCGGGGTAGATCTGATTCAAGTTTGTTCAAATCGGCCCCCTGGATTCATATTTGGGCTTACTATAGAAGCCCGAATTCGAACTTAGTGCATTTCAGGCAAATTTCTTAAAAAATCTTCTTCTCCAGATCCAGCAGGCAGAATCTTTTCATATTTGGTAAGCAACATTGTGGGGTGGATCTGATTCAAGTTTGTTCAAATCGGATCCCTGGGTTGATATTTGGGCTCAGTATAGGAGCCCGATTTCGAACTTAGTGCATTTCAGGCAAATTTCTTAAAAAATCTTCTTCTCCAGATCCAGCAGGCAGAATCTTTTGATATTTGGTATGCAACATTGTAGCGTGGATCTGATTCAAGTTTGTTCAAATCGGCCACCTGGGTTCATATTTGGGCTCAGTATAGGAGCCCGATTTCGAACTTAGTGCATTTAGGCAAATTTCTTAAAAAATCTTCTTCTCCAGATCCAGCAGGCAGAATCTTTTGATATTTGGTATGCAACATTGTGGGGTGGATCTGATTCAAGTTTGTTCAAATCGGCTTCCTAGATTCATATTTGGGCTCACTGTAGAAGCTCGAATTTGAACTTAGTGCATTTCATGCAAATTTCTTAAAAAATCTTCTTCTCCAGATCCAGCAGGCAGAATCTTTTCATATTTGGTAAGCAACATTGTGGAGTGGATCTGATTCAAGTTTGTTCAAATCGGCCCCCTGGGTTTATATTTGGGCTCAGTATAGGAGCCCAAATTTGAACTTAGTGCATTTCAAGCAAATTTATTAAAAAATCTTCTTCTCCAGATCCAGCAGGCAGAATCTTTTGATATTTGGTATGCAACATTGTGGGATGGATCTGATTCAAGTTTGTTCAAATCGGCTTCCTAGATTCATATTTGGGCTCACTATAGAAGCTCGAATTCGAACTTAGTGCATTTCAGGCAAATTTCTTAAAAAATTTTCTTCTCCAGATCCAGCAGGCAGAATCTTTTGATATTTGGTATGCTACATTGTGGGATGGATCTGATGCAAATTTGTTCAAATCGGCTCCCTAGATTCATATTTGGACTCACTATAGAATCTCGAATTCGAACTTAGTGCATTTCAGGCAAATTTCTTAAAAAATCATCTTCTCCAGATCCAGCAGGCAGAATCTTTTGATATTTGGTATGCAACATTGCGGGGTGGATCTGATTCAAGTTTGTTCAAATCGGCCCCCTGGATTCATATTTGGGCTCACTATAGAAGCTCGAATTCAAACTTAGTGCATTTCGGGCAAATTTCTTCAAAAATCTTCTTCTCCAGATCCAGCAGGCAGAATCTTTTGATATTTGGTATGCAACATTGCGGGGTGGATCTGATTTAAGTTTGTTCAAATCGGCCCCCTGGATTCATATTTGGGCTTAATATAGAAGCTCGAATTCGCACTTAGTGCATTTCGGGCAAATTTATTAAAAAATCTTCTTCTCCAGATCCAGCAGGCAGAATCTTTTGATATTTGGTATGCAACATTGTGGGGTGGATCTGATTCAAGTTTGTTCAAATCGGCATCCTAGTTTCATATTTGGGCTCACTATAGAAGCTCGAATTCGAACTTAGTGCATTTCAGGCAAATTTCTTCAAAAATCTTCTTCTCCAGATCCAGCTTCAGAATCTTTTCATATTTGGTAAGCAACATTGTGGGGTGGATCTGATTCAAGTTTGTTCAAATCGGCCCCCTGGGTTTATATTTGAGCTCCGTATAGGAGCCCAAATTTTAACTTAGTGCATTTCAAGCATATTTCTTAAAAAATCTTCTTCTCCAGATCCAGCAGGCAGAATCTTTTGATATTTGGTATGCAACATTGTGGGGTGGATCTGATTGTGATTCATGAACGTATTTATTTGTAAAGTTGATAGAATCTTAGACAAAATTTGCAGAAAAGATCTACTATAGAAGGAGTGGTATCCAGGGTGAACCGTTTACCCAAATCTAGCAGTACTAATGCATTATTCACACAAATCTCCGTTCAAATTTTATGACCCCTCATTGGAACACACGCATTCAGCTCATTCCAACAACTGTCATATGCCATGTTTTCGAGACAAAAGAATAAAAATTTTAGTTATTCATGAAATTTTTAGGCAACTGTTGTCTGTTATTCACATTGCTTCATGAAATTTCAGTACTTTTAGAAGTTACCTCAGTACTCAAGGGTTAATTCCCCTTAATTAAATGTCGCCTCTAAAAAACAACCACTTTGCATATCTTACCTTTTTACCAGCATAACTGCCAAAACTTGTCAGCATTCTTCGCAAAAATCGCTATTCAAATTTTAATTTTTGTCTCTTAAACATACATGTACTTATCACTTGTAAATACCTCATTGGAATGCGCTTTTTGAGCTCATTCCAATGAGAGGTCACACACCATGCTTTTTGAGTCAAAAAAGCAATTTTTTAGTTATTCCAGAATTTCGTACGTAAAACACAGCTTTATGACTTCACCTTAAAATGAGCTCTCTAAGCTTGTTCCAATCAACATTCACGCACTATGTCTTTCACACAAAAAATAAAATTTTCTATTTATTCAGGAATTTTGTTTGCAAGAACACTCTTAACCCCCCCCCCCCCCCCCCCCCCCCCCACACACACACACACACACAGACACACACATCTAAAAGTTCGTCAGCAAAAAAACTGTTACTTCAGTTTTTAAATGCATTATAGGAACAACTTGCCTAATCAAATTTAAATACTTTTGCATCATTCTGTATCTAGAACAAACCATTTACCATATCTTTACGCAAAATTCTCCAGCATCATTCACAAAAAAACACCATTATTTATATATTCACATTTCTGTCTCAAAAATTTACCTGATCTTCCCATACCCCTATTGGAATAAGCTGTTTGAGCTTGTTCCAATGATGATAAAAAAAACTAATATTTTGGAAAATTTGTGAAAATTTTTGTTTTCTTGCATGCAAATATATACATGTAGCACATGGAAGATATCCACAGTTGGGGAGAGATGTCCAAGGCTATCTCTTCACATTCCTTGTTTGTGCTTCATGCTAAACCAGTTTGTCTGCAGAGATAAATTTGCTTTATTAAAAATCATTGGAGATTGGCCACACACCAATGATTTTAAATAAAATTAATTTTAGGTAACAAATGTTGAACTTCAAACAAAATCTATCACTCAACCAGTTAATGTTGATGAGGCATGACATGGTGAAGGTGACCTAAAATACTTCTTAGAGTCACTTTGTCAGGTGAGCGATTAAGGCCTCGTGGGGCCTCTTGTTTTGTTACTTTCAGCACTGTAACTGCAAATGCCAATACATCTCGGGCTAGAGGCCGTATTTATGAACCAAGCTTTATGAAATTTCTTAGGTACCTTTGTTATCACCTTGTGTCAAGAACGAGTGCTTTTGGGTGCAGTCCGAAATTCAAGCTGGCTGCCAGCGGCCATTTTGTACCCAAATTAGTGCAATCAGTTTTTTGTACAGAACTTCTGTATGAAAGTTCTGATTTGAATAAATTTCTGTATGAATAATTAGTAACATGGAATACATCACATATAACACGTTTTTTTTTCTCGTGCAGAATTTATGCAAATTAGATGAATTTTGATTTATTTAGTGCTACTTATACACTGTAAGTGCACATGTCAATACGACTCGGGCTAGAGGCTGTATTTATCAACCGATCTTCACGAAACTTCTTGGGTACCTTTGTTATCACCTTGGGACGAGAATGAGTGTTTCTGGGTGAAGTCCAAAATTCAAGATGGCTGCCAGTGGCCATTTTGTACCGAAATTAGGTCCAATCAGTTTTTTGTCACAACTTCTATAGAGCTCGTATTTATGAACTGATCTTCACGAAACTTCTTGGGTACCTTTGTTTTCACCTTGGGACAGGAATGAATGTGTTTTGGGGTGCCTTTGTTATCACTGTGCTATGAGAACAAATATATTGGGGTTCAGTCAGACCCACTCTGGGACTCAAAAGATTTCTTTCTAGTTTAGCATCTAACTGTCACCCACCTTTACAATACTTTACCTATACATTTGTTACAGGCTACGGTCAGTATTTATGTACAGGCCGTTACAATACTTTATATGTACCTTTGTTATCAGGTCATTACCTAGATATTTGTCATTGCTGTGTCACATACTATACATGTACATGTCTTGACAAGTTGAGCTACAGTGTCATTGACACTTTCATTTATGCGTTTATCTCAATTTTCTGATGAAAAAGTGCTGGAAATGAAATTAGAAGGAAAATCCTTTGTATTGTGTGGGTACATTCACTTCATCTAGTTGGTATATGGTTTTCTAAAGAGGGGCAGATGCAGCTTATTCAAATCAAGTCCCTGGGTTGATATTTAGACTACTACCTTGTCAGGTGAGCGCCCTCAGACCCCCTGTGTCCTCTTGTTCAGTTATGAATGGAAATATTGAAATAATATTTAGCTTAACTTGACATAGTCAAGATAAGCTATTGCCATCACGTGTGCGGAAGTCTGTTAGCCTGTTAGTCTGAGTCTGTGAGTCTGTTCACATTTTCCTTCAGCATGGGCTACTCCACGCAGTTCTTGTCTGATCGTCACGAAATTTCATATGCAGGTTTGGGATCATGTCTAGATGAGAACGTCCCCTTTTGGTTGTGATCGGGCAACCGGTATGGCTGCCCGAGCCCAAAATCCAAAAACCATTAGCACAGTCTACAGGTCGTATTTATGAAGGGATTCCATTGTAACTTGGTAGGATGCCTCTGTATAATGCCTAGATGAGAACGTCCCCTTTTGGGCATGATCTATCACCCATGATGGCCGCCCAAGCCTGAAACCCAAAAACTTTTAGCACAGTCTACAGGTCATATTTATTGAGGAATTTCATTGTAACTTGGTAGGCTGACTTCATACAATGTCTAGATGAGAAAGTCACCTTGTGGACCTGATTGGGCAACTGTGATGGCTACAAGGGCCCATTGTAACTTGGTAGGATGACTCCTTATGATCTCTAGATGAGAATTTCCCCCTTTGGACGTGATCTGCCCACCGTGACGATTGCCCAAGCCCAAAACCCGAAAACCTTTAGCACAGTCTACAGGTCATATTTATTGAGGAATTTCATTGTAACTTGGTGGGTTGACTTCATACAATGTCTAGATGAGAAAGTCACCTTGTGGACCTGATTGGGCAACTGTGACGGCTATAAGGGCCCAAAGCCTGAAAACCTTTAGCACAGTCTACAGGTTATATTTATGAAGGGATTTCATTGTAACTGGGTAGGATGACTCCAAATGATGTCTAGATGAGAACGTCCCATTCTGATCGTGATCATTCAGGCTTGATGGGTGCCCAAGCCCAAAAACCTTTAGCATAGGCAAAAGGTCATATTTATGGAAGGATTTCATTGTAACCTGTTAGGTTGACTCCATATAATGCGTAGATGATGACATCCCCTTTTGGTTGCGATTGGTCAACTGTGAAGGCTGCAGGTGCCCGAAGCCCGAAAACCTTGAGCACAGTCTACAGGTCATATTTATAAAGGGATTTCAGTGTAATTTTGTAGGATCACTCCAGATGATGCCCAGATGAGATTGTCCCCTTTGGTTGCGATCATTCAACTATGATGGCTGCCCGAGCCTGAAGCCCAAAAACCTTTAGCACAGTCTACAGGTCATATGTATGAAGGGATTTCATTGTAACTTGGTAGGTTGACTTCATATAATGTCTAGATGAGAATGACCCCTTTTGGACACAATTGGGCAACTGTGACGGCTACAGGGGCCCGAAAACCTTTAGAACAGTCTACAGGTCATAATTATGAAGGAATTCATTGTAGCTTGGTAGGATGACTCCAAATAATGTCTAGATGAGAACATCCCATTTTGATCACAATCATTCAGCCTTGATGGGTGCCTGAGCCCAAAAACCTGTAGCAAAAGGTTGTATTTATGGAAGGATTTCATTGTAACTTGTTAGGTTGACTCCATATAATGCCTAGATGATGACATCCCCTTTTGGTCGTGATTGGTCAACTGTGATGGCTACAGGTGCCCGAAGCCTGAAAATCTTGAGCACTGTCTGCAGGTCATATTTATGAAGGGATTTCATTGTAACTTAGTAGGATATCGCCAGATGATGCCCAGATGAGAATGTCCCATTTTGGTTGCGATCATTCAACCATTATGGCTGCCCAAGCCCGGAGCCCGAATACCTTTAGCACAGTCTACAGGTCATATTTATGAAGGGATTTCATTGTAACTTGGTAGGTTTGACTTCATATAATGTCTAGATGAGAATGTCCCCTTTTAGACACGATTGGGCACCTGTGACAGCTACAGGGGCCCAAAGCCCGAAAACCTTTAGAACAGTCTACATGTCATAATTATGAAGGGATTTCATTTTAGCTTGGTAGGATGACACCAAATAATGTCTAGATGAGAACGTCCCCTTTTGGTTGTGATCATTCAGCCCCAATGGCTCCCCAAGCCCAAAAACCTTTAGCATAGTCTATAGGTCATATTTATGGAAGGATTTCATTGTAACTTGTTAGGTTGACTCCATATAATGCCTAGATGATGATATCCCCTTTTGGTCGTGATTGGTCAACTGTAATGTACAGATGCCCGAAGCCCGAATATCTTGAGCATAGTCTACAGGTCATATTTATGAAGGGATTTCATTGTAACTTCGTAGGATCACTCCAGATTATGCCCAGATGAGAATGTCCCCTTTTGGTTGCGATCATTCAACCATGATGGGTGCCCGAGCAATGTAACTTGATAGGATGACTCGTTTTGGAATAATTTCACTGTAACTTGGTAACTTTCGTTGATATGCATTAACTGTCAGGACCACATACATTAACTGTGAGGTCATATTAACCCACCACTCAGCTCTTTAGAATAGTGTACAGCTCATATTATTTTTATCAAAAACATAGCATACAGGGAACAGAAATGAACATATTCCCAATTATCACAATTCTTATTCTGGAAAAGCTATCAGTGAGAGCTTTCCAGAAAATGATGTCAGCTTCTGGTCTTATCAGTGTAGGAAGAGAAAAGATGCATAGTTTATAGGATTATCCTACACAACTTATTGTGACTTGTACTGTAAAACAAGTGCAACTGTAGGTTGATATCTTCAGCTGTAATCTAATTATGTTTGACACATGTTGACATATTCTAGGTTACATTGTAAATTCTCTTTATTATCTTGCAATCATGTCAGCTCAGATGACAGTAGTTATTGTATATCTTTTAAGATTCCTGTAACCCTTTACAGGTCCAAAAGCTATTTTGAAAGAGAATATTGTCTGAAAAAATTGCAATTTTCAAAATATTTTAACCCTTTTTTACTGATTTTTTTTGTTGAAACAGAATTCATAAATGTGTGCATTTTCAAGAAAATCCTCTTTGAAACTACAAGGCCAAATGGTTTGAAAAAAACTTAATGTGACTGATGACTGTAACCCCCCTCTACCAATGATCCTTATTTTAATCTTCATCGGGTTGTAATTATGTCTGCAATTGTGGCTTATAGTTACTATAGAAACCCTATAGGAAATCACATTTTCATCATCTTCACTTAAAGTACTGAGCCAATGTGAACCAGACTTGGCAGGCATTGTCAATGAGAGGTTCTCTACAACTGTTACTCATTTTATTTCTGTTGGGTGAAAAAATGTGGCTTTGATTCTGATTGGTCAATTTTGAAAACTCCTCTCCTCTGAAACCACAGGGCCAAATGTTTTGAAACTTTGCATGGTTGATAACTGGGACACCCTCCACCAACATTCCTCATTTTAATGTTGATCATTTTGCAAAGATGGCCACAATTGCAGTTTATAATTACTATAGAAAAAACCTATAGGAAATCACATTTTCATCTTCTTTCTGGAACTATTGAGCTGACGTGAACCAAAACTTGGCAAGAATGGTCTATAGGAGGCCCTCTACAAACGATACTCTTTTTGTTCCCATTGGCTGGAAAATATGGCCACCAGAGACATTCTATGATTCTGTTTGATGGATTCAAATGTTTTGAAACTTCACGTAATTGAAGACTGGGACACCTTCTACCAATGATCCTCCTGTAATTTTGATGTAATGTTGCAAACATGGTCACAATTGCAGCTCATAGTTACCATGGAAAGCCTATGGGAAATCACATTTTTATATGTATTTCCAGGTTTGCGATTACAGGCTCTGTAGAGCCTCTATCACAATTCTTTAAAGACATAGTATACAGGGAACAGAAATTAACATATTCCCAATTATCACAATTCTTGTCTTATTTCATAATCCTTTCATAAACATTGAACATTATCCTTTTCATCAAACACAACACACAAGCTACAATGTCATTGACACTTTCATTGTATGTGGTTTCTTGATGGGTACCTCTCCATCAAGAGTTAATTTCATTCTGATTCTTTTGTTTATCGAAGAGTGATTGCCCTTGATCTTGGAAATTTCACATATTAGCTGCAGTTATTAGCTCGTCATCCATCTTACAGACTGCTGTTGTTGGAAATTTGATTGGTAAACAAGACTTTCCATTATAAATATCTCTTTTATACAATAAAGTAATAATATAAATACCCTGAACCCTGGAACCCAAAACAGCTATTCCACTGGCCTGTCAAGACCGGTGGTCTCTCAAGGAAGGTTTTACTGTACCTTATGCTGTTCGAATTGCAAACCATTTCTAGTGCGGGGCCCTCACTGATGGCCCCCCATCACCTTGCATCTAGTTGGTGCCTAATGCCACATCAGCTGCTGTTGCCAGTTGCCACAATATTGCCTCAGCTACTGATCTGGCATTGACCATTAATAAATATAATCATATTTGTTTCTTAAATGAGGAGCAAGAAAGTAGAATATACAAAAACGAACAACGGACTGGTGACAATATAAAAATTAAAACCTTATAAGCCGTCTCTCCAGAAGTTAAAGCACAATAGTAATATTAAGTTGAGATTACTTGTAGGCCTACATCCACAATTTGTTGAAGAACAAAAGTATTTACGATGAGGATAAATGAACAACCAAAAATGCCCTGGAGTCTGTTTGAGAATGGCTTGAGGGCTAAGTGTCGTTGCTTCAACCTTCAAGTTTGTATGGGTGAAAACTTCACCATGCAGTTGATTTAGTGGCAATCCACTCTAAATGAACTGTAGGCCCTGCCTTAATTAAAGACATAACCTGAAGTCTTGATTGGAATGGGTTCATAAATCCCCCCCCCCCCCCCCCAACTGTTTGAGATATCTCACTGGAGCCTTGCAAATTTCAGCTTACTCAAAATCATTTATGACCCCCTAATGCAGTCCCAAAGTTCGTACATGTATTTTTACACTCAAAAGGGGGCATGGCCAGACATTTTGAAAGTGGGTCTCGCTCATATCTCAAGTATGGTATGACATATTATGGACCAACACCAAATGAATCAAATCACTATGGAGTTTCAAAATATGGTATGGGTCAAGGTCACTTAGGTCACCCAGGCAGCCATTGAGTG